>WWNC01000064.1:3497500-4115000 GCA_011125475.1 Melanerpes aurifrons
GTTGGAAGGGACCTCAAGGATCAGCCAGTTCCAACCCCCCTGCCATGGCCAGGGACACCTCACACTACAGCAGGTTGCTCACAGCCACCTCCAGCCTGGCTGCAAACACCTCCAGGCAGGAGGCTTCCACCACCTCCCTGGGCAACCTGTGCCAGGCTTTCACCACCCTCATGGGGAGCAGCTTCTTCCTCACATCCAATCTCAGTCTCCCCATTTCTAGTTTTGCTCCATCTCCCCCAATCCTATCACTCCCTGACACCCTCAAAAATCCCTCCCCAGCTTTCTTGGAGCCCCTTTCAGATACTGGAAGGCCACAATTAGGTCTCCTGAGAGCCTTCTCTTCTCCAGACTGAACAGCCCCAACTCCCTCAGTCTGTCCTCACAGCAGAGCAGCTCCAGCCCTCTGCTCCTCCTCATGGCACTTCTCTGGACTCCTTCCAACACCTCCAGATCCTTCCTATAATATGGGCTCCAGAACTGGACACAGAGCTCCAGGTGGGGTCTCACCAGAGCAGAGTAAAGGGGGAGAATCACCTCCCTGGCCCTGATGGCTGTGCTGTGTATCATCCATCCTTTTCCAACCCCTACTGAACCCCAACACTGCAGCTCCCTTCTACAGACTGCTGATAATTGCTCACACCTCACTGCAAGATATCAGCTGCTGTGAAAACTACAATTAATCATTACTTCTTGGTTTATTATTGAATGAGAATTTCATGGAGCTAGACAATGAGCTGTAATAAACTCTGCTTGCTGCTCTTACAGCTCCTAGTGCAGGGAAACTGAGAAGAAGAAGAAAAGCTGAAGGCTCAGCTGGCTTGCAAAGATCATTAGCAACCAGGTCTTGCATGCAAGAGCTGGATTCAGGCCATGCTGACACGAGACAATCAGTTTGCTCTCCTTGCAGGATGCTGTAATGAAGTGCCTGATTTGATGAAGCTGGAGGTGTTGTGATATTTTCATCATTGTGTATTAAAGCATCAGGAAGCCTTCAAGCCTCTTGGATTATTGAGCATCTTACTGGCGTTAATAGCAGCAGCTTGCAAAGCAAGGGAGGGCAAAGGGAAGAAGGAGGGAAAGGGAGGGACAGGTCGGGGGTTGGTTTAAGATTGTTCTACAATCATAGAATCATAGAATGGTAGATGTTGGAAGGGACCCCAGAGATCCAACACCCACCCACCCCCCCCTCCACCCCTGCCAGTGCAGGATCACCCAGGGTGGTCTGCACAGGAATGCATCCAGGTGGGATTTCAAAGTCTCCAGAGAAGGAGACTCCACAGCCTCTCTGGGCAGCCTGCTCCAGGGCTCCATCACTCCTCATGTTGAGGTGAAACCTTCTATGCTCAAGTTATATCCACTGATGTATCCACTGTTCCTTGGCTTATTCCTGTGCACCACCTAAAAGAGCACCTTCTACTTGCCCCCCACCCCTCAATTATTGATAGACATTGATCAGATCCCTCTCAGCCTTCTCTTCTCCAGACTAAACAGCCCCAGGGCTCTCAGGCTCTCTTCACAGGGGACATGCCCAAGTCCCCTAAGCATCCTCTTGGCTTTCTGATGGACTCTTTCCAGCAGTGAATGTGCTCTCCACCAACAATAAATGGCTGGGGCAGCCAGGGGGCTGCATGCACCTGAAACCTCCTAGCATGTTGGTAAAAAAGAAAGGATGGGATCAGTGGCAAAGCAAAGGCTATAGAATCGTGGAATCATGGAATCATAGCACCATGGAATCATAGAATTATGGAATCATAGCATCATGGAATCATAGCATCACAGCTTCATGGAATCATAGCATCATGGAATCACAGCTTCATGGAATCACAGAATCATGGAATCATTTCAATTGGAAAAAACCTTTAAGATCACAATAGCCAACCATTCTTTAACTCTGTTAAGCCTGGTGGTAAACAATATCACTCAGCACCACACCTCTGCCTCTTTGAAACCCCTCCAGGAATGGGGAGATTTAGGTTGGAGGTGAGAAGCAACTTCATGACTGAAAGGGTTCTCCAAGCCTGGCACAGACTGCCCAGGGAGGTGGCTGAATCCCCATCCCTGGAGGTGTTTCCAAGAGGCAGAGATGTGGTGCTGAGGGCCATGGCTTAGCCCCCAACCTTGATAGAGGTAAAGAATTGTTGGCCTTGGTGATCTTCAAGGTCTTTTCCAAGACAGACAATTTTATGTTTCCATAATCTCTTCAGGGATTCACTTCACCTTTTTATTTAGTTATTTCTTTATTTCCAAGTAGTTTTCAGCCATTTAATAAGAGGAACATCTCTGCTAAATTGTGCTTTTGCCCTAAAAAGCAATTTGGTTCAAGATGGCACTGGAGGGGGGGTGGGGGTGTCTCTGGTTTCATTAGCACACTGATTTGCCTACCCAACGAGCTCACTTTGCAAGTAAATTTCTAAGTACCAGCTGCACAAACTCAGCCTGACTCCTGGATCCCTTCCATCTCATGCATCACCACCAGCAATAAATATCCTTGGGTGCCAGAAGATGCCCTCCATGGCATCTGTGCAATCCCAGTGCCATCCCTGAATGTGCACAGGTGTTGTTTGGGGGGGGGGAGGGGGTTGGGGCAGACGTTCAAATCGAGAGGCTTACACACAAGTGGCTGAGGAAAGGATCTGCCAAACTCAACTTGAAAGACTACAACGAGCTGTGGCACAGGAGGTACTCTGTCTGAGCTGCAGAGTTGGGTTTTAATCTCACAACCAGGAAGAAAAAGAAAACAGAAAATAAGAAGGGGGGAAGAAAAATAAAATCAGGGAAAGGGAAAGGGAAAGGGAGAAAGAGAAAGAGAAAGAGAAAGAGAAAGAGAAAGAGAAAGAGAAAGAGAAAGAGAAAGAGAAAGAGAAAGAGAAAGAGAAAGAGAAAGAGAAAGAGAAAGAGAAAGAGAAAGAGAAAGAGAAAGAGAAAGAGAAAGAGAAAGAGATAAAGAGAAAGAGAAAGAGAAAGAGAAAGAGAAAGAGAAAGAAAGAGAAAGAGAAAGAGAAAGAGAAAGAGAAAGAGAAAGAGAAAGAGAAAGAGAAAGAGAAAGAGAAAGAGAAAGAGAAAGAGAAAGAGAAAGAGAAAGAGAGAGAAAGGGAAAGGGAAAGGGAAAGAGAGGAAGAGGAAGAGGAAGAGGAAGAGGAAGAGGAAGAGGAAGAGGAAGAGGAAGAGGAAGAGGAAGAGGAAGAGGAAGAGGAAGAGGAAGAGGAAGAGGAAGAGGAAGAGGAAGAGGAAGAAAAAAGAAGAAAAAAAGAAAAAGAAGAAGAAAAAGAAAAAGAAAAAGAAAAAGAAGAAGAAAAAGAAAAAGAAGAAGAAAAAGAAAAAGAAAAAGAAGAAAAAGAAAAAGAAGAAGAAAAAGAAGAAGAAAAAGAAAAAGAAAAAGAAAAAGAAAAAGAAAAAGAAAAAGAAAAAGAAAAAGAAAAAGAAAAAGAAAAAGAAAAAGAAAAAGAAAAAGAAAAAGAAAAAGAAAAAGAAAAAGAAAAAGAAAAAGAAAAAGGAAAGAAAAATAACAAAAAAGAAAAAGACAAAAATAAAAAGAAGAAAAAGAAAGAAAAAAGAATGAAAGAGGAAAGAAAAAAGGGGATTTTGCCTGCTGAGAGCGTTGCTTAGTCTTTGACCAGTGAGTGTAGGGGAGGGCAAGGAAGCTGTGAAGGGTTTGGAGAATAAATCTGATGAGGAGCAACTGAAGGAGCTGGGGATGGTTAGTGTGAAACAGAGGAGGCTGAGGGAGACCTCACTGCTGTCTACAACTCCCTGAAAGGACATTGTGGAGAGGCTGCTGCTGGCCTCTTCTCACAGGTAATTAGTGATAGAACAAGAGGGAATGGCCTCAAGCTGCCACTGGGTAGTTTTAGACTGGACAGTAGGAAAAAAATTTCATGGCAAGAGTGGTCAGGGGCTGGAATGTGCTGCCCAGGGAGGTGGTGGAGTCCCCAAGCCTGGATGTGTTTAAAGGTGGTTTGGATGTGGTGCTTGGGGCTATGGTTCAGGGGTGAGCCTTGTACTGTAGGGTTCTGGGTTGGACCTGGTGACCCCGAGGGTCTTTCCCAACCTGAATGTTGCTGTGATTCTGTGATCCCAACAGTATTTTTTATGCCATTTTTTAAGAGCATAAAAATCATAGAGTGTTAGGGGTTGGAAGCGACCTTGAAATATCATCCAGTCCATCCCCCCTGCAGAGCAGGGTCACCCAGGGCAGGTCACACAGGAACACAGACAGATAGGTTTTGAATGTCTCCAGAGAAGGAGACTACACAACATCTCTGGGCAGCCTACTCCAGGGTTCCAGCATCCTCACAGTAAAGAAGTTTCTCCTCATGTTGAGGTGGACCTTCCTCTTCTCCACCTTGCCCCCAGTGCCCCTGGTGCTGTCCTTGGCCATCCCTGAGCAGAGCCTGGCTCCAGCCCTGCACATCTTTCCCCCCAGCACTGAGGGCAGCCCTCAGGCTCCTCTGCTCCCAGCTCCAAGCCCCAGCTCCCTCAGCCTGACCTCACAGGGAGATGTTCCACTGCCTGCAGTAGGGTTTTTTTAATGCCAGAAGAACATCCAGACTTGGGGAGGGGTATTTAATAAGCTGCACTTTGCGGTCAAGATGACATGGCGGGGTGAAGGGGATATACCTTGGCATCCCCAAACAACTCCTTGTGTAAGATCAGTGTGTCAGGGTTAAGAGGAAATGACCCATCCACATCGTCTGAGGGAGACAATGTGGTAGGGGAGGAGGTTCGTTGGGTTCTTTTAACACCTGGAGGAGTTTCAAAGAGGCAGGGATGTGGTGCTAAGTGGCATGGTTTAGCGTCAGACTCGGTAGAGATAGAGAATGGTTGTCCCTGATGACCTTAAAGGTCTTGTCCAACTGAATCTTATGTTTACTTGGAACCTCCCTACTGCAGTTTCTGCCCATTGCCCCTTGTCCTGTTACTAGACACTAATGACAAGAGTCTGGCTCCATTCTCCTGCCTCCCCCCACCCCTTCAGATATTGATCAGCAGGGAGGAGATCCCACCTGCAGTGGGACCTGCAGTTCTCCAAGCTAAATAGCCCCAGGTCTCTAAGCCTCTCCTCCTCATAGGGTTGCTCCAGTCCCCTCATCATCTTTGTGTCCCTCTCTTGGACTTTTCCCAGTAGTTCCTTGTCTCTCTGGAAGCAGAGGGCCCAGAACTGGCCACAGTATTCCAGATGAGGTCTCACCAGAGCAGCATACAGGGGGAGGAGAACCTCCTTTGATCTGCAGGACACTGTCTCAATGCATTCCAGGATGCTGTTGGTGTTCTTGGCCACAGGAGCACATTGCTGGCTCAGGATCATCCCCTTGGCCACCAGCACTGCCGGGTCTTTCTCCACAGAGCTGCTTTGTAGCTCAAAACAAAGGCTTTGTGGAAACCAGAGTTTCTCAGCTCCAAGAGGGTGCAGTCACTGGCATGCAGTAGCTGAGAAGTGAGGGGAAGGTGACATTTTCCCAGTGATGGTGAAGAAGTTGTTCATGTGACTTAGCAGCTGAAGATAAAACCTCCAGGGAAGAGAAATTTCACCACAGCTTTAGAAAAGCACAGCTGGTGGGGTGTCTCCTCCCTATTTCACCCTCTGTTAGTTAACAGGAGGTAAGACCACAGCTTATTTTTAGCTCCTGAATCCAAGACTCCACAAATGTCTGTTTATTCCAGCCAAGACCTCCAGGAAATGTGTCTGGGATTAAACCTCCTGGTGTTAGCCCTTCAGAATTCATCACATTGCCCGTGAAGACAAAAACCCTCTTGCCACTGGATTTCTTTCTTCCTCCCTCCTCCTTTTTTGGAATCCACAGCTTGCTACAGCAACCACTTCCCACACCTTGCAGAAGGTGTGGAACTCCCAAGTTTCCCACACATTCCCCTTGCAAAGTCGTTTTGGGCTCTCCAGACCAAAAAAAATAATTAAAAAGAACCAAAAAAACCCAACCAACCCACAAAAATTCTGCAGCTCAATTCAGAGCAAGCATGAAATAAAGAGCAGAGAGAACACTGCAATCCCGGGCACTGATACAGGCTGGGCAGGGACTGGCTGGAGAACAGCCCTGAAGGAAAGGCCTTGGGGGTGCTGGGGGATGAGAAGCTCAACAGGAGCCAGCAGTGAGCACTTGCAGCCCAGAGAGCCAAGCAGAGCCTGGGCTGCAGCAAGAGAAGTGTGGCCAGCAGGGCCAGGGAGGGGATTCTGCCTCTCTGCTCCACTCTGCTGAGCCCACAGCTGCAGCTCTGGGGCCAGTTCTGGAGCCTCTGGGCCAGGAAGGATCTGGAGGGGCTGGAAGGTGTCCAGAGCAGGGCCAGGAGGAGGAGCAGAGGGCTGGAGCTGCTCTGCTGTGAGGACAGACTGAGGGAGTTGGAGTTACAGTATCACAGTATCACAGTATCACTTAGGTTGGAAAGGACCTCGAGGATCATCGAGTCCAACCTATCAACACAGACCCCATGCCTAGACCATGGCACCAAGTGCCACGTCCAATCTCCCCTTGAACGCCTCCAGGGTCGATGACTCAACCACCTCCCTGGGCAACCCGTTCCAATGCTGAATGACTCGCTCGGTGAAGAACTTCCTCCTCACCTCCAGACTAAACCTCCCCTGGCACAGCTTGAGACTGTGTCCTCTTGTTCTGGTGCTGGCTGCCTGGGAGAAGAGGCCAACCCCCTCCTGGCTACAACCACCCTTCAGGTAGTTGTAGAGGGCAATGAGGTCACCCCTGAGCCTCCTCTTCTCCAGGCTAAACAATCCCAGCTCCCTCAGCCTCTCCTCATAGGGCTGTGTTCAAGGCCTCTCCCCAGCCTTGTTGCCCTTCTCTGGACACGCTCAAGTGTTTCGATGTCCTTCTTAAACTGAGGGGCCCAGAACTGGACACAGGACTCAAGGTGCAGCCTAACCAAAGCAGAGTACAGGGGCACTATGACCTCCCTGCTCCTGCTGGCCACACTATTCCTAATGCAGGCCAGGATGCCATTGGCCCTCCTGGCCACCTGGGCACACTGCTGGCTCATATTCAGGTGGCTGTCTATCAGCACACCCAGGTCCCTCTCTGTTTGGGAGCTCTCCAGCCACTCCGACCCCAGGCTCTGTGCAGGCTGGAGAGGAGAAGGCTCTGAGGAGACCTAGTTGTGGCCTTCCAGGATCTGAAGGGGGCTCCAAGAAAGCTGGGGAGGGACTTTTGAGGGTGTGAGGGAGTGACAGAACTGGGGAGGATGGAGCAAAACTAGAAATGGGGAGGTTGAGATTGGCTGTGAGGAAGAAGTTGTTCCCCATGAGGGTGGTGAGAGCCTGGCCCAGGTTGCCCAGGGAGGTGGTGGAAGCCTCCTGCCTGGAGGTGTTTGCAGCCAGGCTGGAGGTGGCTGTGAGCAACCTGCTGTAGTGTGAGGTGTCCCTGGCCATGGCAGGGGGTTGGAGCTGGCTGAGCCTTGAGGTCCCTTCCAACCCTGACAGTTCTAGGATTCTATGATCCTTTGGCGCTTGTCTGCAGAGCTAGCACAGGCAAAATCTTGCCTTCCACTTTAACACAGAGAGCAGCAGTGGGAAACCTGTACCAGTACAGGGGAGGGACAATTTGATGGAAAGCAACTCAAGAGTAGGACCTGGGAGTGCTGGTGGAGAACAAGCTCAGCATAAGGCTGAGGTGCATTGAGGAGAGTGTGGTCAGATGGTTCAAGGGAGGTTTTCCTCTCCCTCTGCTCCGCCCTGCTGAGGCCACACCTGGAGTACTGCGTCCAGGTTTGGGCTTTTCAGTTTGAGAGGAACAGAGAACTACTGGAGAGGGGCCAGGGGAGGGACACAAAGACTCTCTTAAAGGAGAAGCTGAGAACCCTGGGGCTGTTTAGCTTGAAGAAGAGCAGCCTGAGGGGATCTGATCAATGCTCAGCAAGAGCTACAGGGCAGATTCCAAGAGAATGGGGTTGGGCTCTTTTCAGTGGTGCCCAGGGCCAGGACAAGGGACAACGGGCACAAACTGGAACCCAGGAGGTTTCACTTGAACCTAAGGAAAAGCTTCACTTCAAAGTGTGGCAGAGCACTGGAACAGGCTGCCCAGAGAGGTTGTGGAATCTGCCTCTCTAGGACACTTTCCTGTGCAAGCTGGTCTGGGTGACGCTGCTTTAGCAGAGGAGTTGGACTAGGTAATTTCCAGAGATCCTTTCCAACCCCTACTACTCTGTGATTCTGTCAGAGGCAAGGACCACTGCTTTTCCTAACTCATTCTTCCACAAAACAAGTTTTTTTTGCCCATATTTTGTCCTTGTTTGGTAGCCCAAACCTTGCAAGAACGTAAGGGCAGGCTCTTAAAAAGCTGCATCGCTCCAGGTCTTCAAGCAGTGATGGGGGCAGGTGTAAGCACACAGGGCTGCATTCAGAGGACCTATATTCCTGTGGGAAATGTTTTCTGCTGGCTAGCTTCAGGCCTTTGGAGGCATCTAGCCAGCTGCTTGACACAGAGCCCTCAGTGCTCTCCACTGGCAGGCTGCACTGCACTCAGATGTGTGTCTGTCAGCACGAAGCTCTGAGGGGCCCAGTGTAAATGTGGACCCACAAACACATTCTTCAGCCTGGAGAGAGTCCAGCAGAGAGCTATAAGCATGATTAAGGGACTTGAACCTCTCTCCTGTGAAGAAACACTGAAGAGATCTGGAACTCTCTCATCTGGAGAAGAGAAGGCTGGGAGAGGACCTTATTAATGCTTATAAATATCTGAGGGGTGGGTGTCAGGAGGACACCAGGCTGTTTTTTTTTTGGGGTGCCCAGTCTGGGAACAAGCTGTAACACAGGAGCTTCCACCTCAACAGGAGGAGAAACTTCTCTACTGTGAGGGTGACAGAGCCCTGGAGCAGGCTGCCCAGGGAGGTTGTGGAGTCTCCTTCCCCGAAGACTTTCAGAACCCAGCTGGATGTGCTCCTGTGTGGCCTGCCCTGGGTGCCCCTGCTTTTGGCAGGGGTGGGGTTTGGACTTGATGATCTCCAGAGGTCTCTTCCAGCCCCTAACATTCTATGATCACAGAGTCACAGAATGTTAGAGGTTGGAATGGACCTCCAAGGCTGGGGCTAAACCATGTCCTTCAACATCCCATCTCTGTGTCTCTGAAACACCTCCAGGGATGGGCATTCAACCACCTCCCTGGGTAGTCTGTGCCAGGCTTTGAGAGCCCTTTTAGTCAAGAATGTTATTCAAATCTCAGATCTGAACCTTCCCTGGTGCAGCTTGAGGGCATTTCTTCTCATCCTATCACTACAGAGAAGAGAAAAAAACCCTACCTGTCTCCAGCCTCCTTTCAGGGCGTTGTAGAGAGCCAGAAGGTCTCCCTTCAGCCTCCTTTTCTCCAGACTAAGCAACCCCAGATCCCTCAGCTGCTCCTCACCAGACCTCTCTTCACCCTTCATCAGCTTCATTGCCCTTCTCTATACCTCCTCCATCAATTCATAGACACATAGAATTGTTAGGGTTTGGAAGGGACTCAAGGCTCAGCCAGTTCCAACCCCCCTGCCATGGCCAGGGACACCTCACACTACAGCAGGTTGCTCACAGCCACCTCCAGCCTGGCTGCAAACACCTCCAGGCAGGAGGCTTCCACCACCTCCCTGGGCAACCTGTGCCAGGCTCTCATCACCCTCATGGGGAAAAACTTCTTCCTCACATCCAATGTTTTTCAATGTTTTTCTTGGAGTGGGAGCCCCAAAACTGAACCCAGGACTCAAAGTGGTCTCACCAGGGCTTAGTCCAGTAGGACAATCACTTCCCTGGTCCTGCTGGTCAACTATTGCTGACCAGGCCAGGATGCTGGTGGCTTTCTTGGCCACCTGGGCATACACTGGCTCCCTTCCTCTTCAGATGGCTGTCAGTCAGCATCCCCAAGCTCTTTCTCTGCTGGGCAGCATCCAGCCACTCTGCCCCAAGCCTGGAGCACTCAAGAGGTTGTTGTGACCCAAGTGCAGGACCCAGCACTTGGCCTTGTTCAGTCTCATCCCATTAGACTTGGTTTATCAATCCAGCCTCTCTAGATCCCTCTGCAGGCCCTTCCTACCCTCTGGCAGACTAACACTCCCTCCCAGCTCAGTGCCGTCTCCAAACCTACTTAAGGGTACTACCAACCTCTCTCATCCAGATCATTGATAAACATATTAAAGAGAAGTAGAAGATACTGAAGTGACCTCCTGATCTTGATGTGTTAAATGCCAGACTCTGTCACCCTGGTGGATGGAGCCTCACTTCTCAGAACATCTTATCCATAGTGACTCTCTAGTTTCCATTGCACCTGGCTGGAAGCTTTCCAAAGTCTTTCATGGCTCTTGGAAAATGATGAGCCAGCATTTTAGGAAAAAAACCTCACTGTTTTGATTCATTTCACAGGAAATTGAGGATGCATTCAATTAGCCCTGGCTGGAGCGTTCTGCAGCTAGGTGCCATAAGGAAATCTCCCCTGAAAGCTGAAGCACTGACAAGAAACTAAAACATTTTCTGGGGATGCATTTCAGTTTGCAAACCAGCACCATTATTTCTATCTGGATGCAAAATGCACCTGAGAAACCTGAGAATTCCTCTCAGGAGCATTTTCTCTGGGGGCATTTGAGTGCTGCTAACCTGGTCTGGTCTATTCTATTCTATTCTATTCTATTCTATTCTATTCTATTCTATTCTATTCTATTCTATTCTATTCTATTCTATTCTATTCTATTCTATTCTATTCTATTCACTACTGGGAAAAAATACTAAGAAATAGGATTAACTGGGTTCAAGAGAGGGGATTCTGCCCACCTGGTGCCATGGTCTAGTCATGAGGTCTGTGTTGACAGGCTGGACTCAATGGTCTTTGAGGTCTCTTCCGACCTTAGTGATACTGTGAGACTGAGAATCCACCTCAAATATTGCATCCAGTTGTGGTGTCCCCAGCATAAGATAAGTACTACAAGAAAGATATGGAGGTGCTGGAAGGTGTCCAGAGAAGGGCCACGAGGATGAGCAGAGGGCTGGAGCTGCTCTGCTATGAGGACAGACTGAGAGAGTTGGGGTTGTGCAGGCTGGAGAAGAGAAGGCTCCAAGGAGACCTAATTGTGTCTGAAGGGGGCTACAAGAAAGCTGGGGAGGGACTTTTGAGTGTGTCAGAGAGGGATAGGACTGGGGGGAATGGATCCAAGATAGAGGAAGGGAGATTTAGATTAGACCTCAAGAAGATGGGTAGATTCAGATTGGCTGTGAGGAAGAAGTTGTTCCCCATGAGGGTGGTGAGAGCCTGGCACAGGTTGCTCAGGGAGGTGGTGGAAGCCTCCTGCCTGGAGGTGTTTGCAGCCAGGCTGGAGGTGGCTGTGAGCAACTTGCTGTGGTGTGAGGTGTCCCTGGCCATGGCAGGGGGTTGGAACTCCTTGAGCTCCCTTCCAACCCTAACAATTCTTTGATAGGATGAGGGGCAATGGATTGAAACTTGAGGAGCGGAGGTTGAGACTGCAGATTAGGAAGAAATTCTTTCCTGTGAGGGTGGTGAGACACTGGAACAGGTTGCCCAGGGAGCTTGGGGATGCCCTGGACCTAGAGGTATTCAAGGACAGCTTGGCCTGGGCTCTGGGCAACCTGATCTAGTGGAAGATGTCCCTGCCCATGGCAGGGGGTTTGGAATTAGATGATCCTTGAGGTCCCTTCCAACCCAAACCAGATGGAATCACAAGGAGACAGAGAGGGATGACAGAGGAAAAACATCTCCTGGGAGCACTCACAGAGAGGCAGAGAGGTGGATTTTTGAAAGATCCATCTTCAGAATGAAGTGAGTGAACCTTCTTAAGCTGTGCCCTCTCCTTTCCCTCTGCCCTGTACACCCAGCTGTGGTCAGGCAGGGGAAGTGACACCACACCATGTATCTGTCTCTCCTCTACTCCTTCAAACTCCTCCTGACAAGTGCAGCTGAGCCCTAGGAGGGCTAATGGATCCATAAAGCTAAAAGAGGTGACTCTCTCTCTCTCTTTTTTTTTCCTCCCTCCCATCTCTTCCTGTAACAGCACTAAGTCACTCTGCAGCCCTCTGATATCACAGTCACATCATCCCAACATAGCAATTTTGCTGTGGTCTGAGGAAAACGAACCACTGTGCTAATTAGAGGATGATGTACCAGGGGACCTGCTGCCCCATTAGCAGCAGCAGCTCCGAGGATGTGTGCTCTGACAGCGGAGAAGTCGTGCCAGGGGCTCAATCCCTCTCACCGACATCAGGGCTGCATCCTGCCAGCGACCATCACAGAGCTTCCACACTCAACTCCTTTTTATTTTTCCTTGCTAATAACTGCACACAGTAGCCAGAAACCCAAACCAAACCACAAAGGGACTCACAGAACCGCTTCTGTGAATTCACTGCAAAGCAACAGCAACAACAACAAAAAAAATGACCACAGATGAACACACCCTTGGGTTTGGACTTGATGATTTCTGGACTTCATGATCTCAGAGGTCCTTCCCAGCCTGGATCAGTTGGATTCGATGATCTCAGAGGTCCTTCCCAGCCTGGATCAGAAGTCTTGACGGTTGGATGCGATGATCTCAGAGGTCTTTCCCAACCCAAACAATTCTGTGATTGGGGTTCATACATCCTGCAGGAAAATCCAAACATGGGATCTATCTGGAAGAGCTGGATCACTGTCACAGTTCCTGCAGTTATCAGGACAGTTGTTGCTTTTTGGGAAAAAAAACAAACCAAACAAACAAACCCAACCCACAACCAACACAACAACGATCAGCGCTTTTCCATGCTGTTTTCACCTTATACTTTGGAAAAATCCCCTTTGCCGTCTGCCTGCACCCCCAGGGAAATGCTTCCAGGTGGGTGCCTCCCTTATTGTGCACACTCCCGAGGGGCAGCCTGGCCCTTCCCCGAAGGGCAAGAGGCTTTTACCCCTCCAGGGGCCCCGGGCGAACCTTCCGCACCCCAAGGCAGGCATCTAGATCCTCCTTCCTCAGCCCCCTGCGGCCCCCCAGCCCCATTCCCTCCCAGCAGCCGCCCAAACAAGCCCACGGAGAGAGGTGGGGAAGCCGTGAGGGAAGAGAACCGAGGCGCCTAGTAAGGGTTTTACGGCTGCGGAGCGGAAAGACGACGCCGGGCAGAAGCCGCGCTGCCGAAGACCCCCGAGGCGAGAGCCGCGGTGCAAGGAGCAGGGGAAGGCGGCGGAGCCCGGCACGGCGAAAAGGCGATGGGGACGGTCCCGATCCCACTCCCACCCGAGGCACGCTTCGCGCCGCCGTTGAGGCGGCCACGGAGCGCCAGCGCCCCCTGCCGCCCTTCGCCCTCAACCGCGACCTCCCCCTGAGAGGAGCGGACTGCGGGCAGAACGACGGCTCGCTGCTGGTACCCACTGGCGCCCTTTCCCGTTTGGCTTCGTCTAACGCCATCCTGCTCCACGCCCGTGGCCAGCACCCAAAACCCCTCTATAAAGCTGCAGCTTCTCGGGGAAAACCAGGGAGAAAAGTCAAACCCAGCCATCAGCAGCAACCCACCCCCCACACCAGCCCACACCCCCCGCGCAGAGGGGGTGTGTCCCCCTCTGCGCGGGGGAAGGGCGGATTATAAAGGTGGTGGGCGTGTCGGATGGGCGTGCCCCCGCTTCGCCATTGGCCAGCGGCGGGAGTGATGTCACCCATATGAGCCGCTGATAACTGGTTGGGCGCGGAGCCGGGAGTTTCGCAGAAGGGGGAGCGAGGCCGGGGCTGACGGGCAGAGCGCGGCGCCGAGCGCACCAGCCCCCAGCCGCGCCCCCGGCCCGGCCTGCGGGGCCGCCCCGGGGCTTGAGTTGCCTGTCGCCGGTTGCTGCTGTTGCTGCTGCTGCCGCCGCCGCTGCTGCTGCTGCTGCTGCCGCCCCGCTACTCGCTCCCCCCCTCCCCCCTTCTCCTCCTACCCCCACCGGGCTCCGGTGGTAGCGGAGAGCTCGGCTTGGCTCCCGCAGCAGGGGCAAGGTGCGGCGGTGGGAGGAGGAGGAGAGGAGGAGGAGGAGGAGGAGGTGGTGGTGGTGGTGGAGGTGGAGGAGGAGGGGGCGGCGGCGGCGGCGGAGGAGAAGCAGCAGCAGCAGCAGCAGCGACGGCTTTGTTGGCTCGGAGAGGAGCGGCGCGGCGGGAAGGAGCGGTGGTTCGGGGGGGAACCCACCATGGTGCAGCAAGCGGAAAGTACGGAGGTGGAGAGCAACCTGCCCCGGGAAGCGATGGATACAGAAGAAGGCGAGTTCATGGCTTGTAGCCCGGTGGCTTTGGATGAGAGCGATCCGGACTGGTGTAAAACGGCGTCCGGGCACATAAAGAGACCGATGAACGCTTTCATGGTGTGGTCTAAGATCGAGAGGAGAAAAATCATGGAGCAGTCACCGGACATGCATAACGCGGAGATTTCCAAGCGCCTGGGTAAGCGGTGGAAAATGCTGAAGGACAGCGAGAAGATCCCCTTCATCCGGGAGGCGGAGAGGCTGCGGCTCAAGCACATGGCTGATTATCCCGACTACAAATACCGACCCAGGAAAAAACCCAAAATGGACCCATCGGCCAAGCCCAACGCCAGCCAAAGTCCGGAGAAAAACGCACCCACCAGCAGCAGCAAAAGCTCCAAGAGCTCCAGCAAGAAGTGTAGCAAGCTGAAAGCCTCCTCCACCTCCTCGCCCCCCAAACCGGGAGCCAAAGCCGCCCACCACGGGGACTACGCCGGGGACGAGTACGTCTTCGGTAGCCTGAAAGTGAGCAGCAAGACGGTCAAGTGCGTCTTCATGGATGAGGAGGAGGATGAGGAGGAGGAGGAGGATGAGCTGCAGCTGCGGATCAAGCAGGAGACGGCGGAGGATGAGGAGGACGACGAGGAAGCGGGGCCACAGCAGCTGCGGCGGTACAACGTGGCCAAAGTACCGGCGAGTCCCACCTTGAGCTCCTCTGCGGAGTCCACCGAGGGGACGAGCCTGTACGAGGAGGTGCGGGGCGGCGCGGCGGCGGGCGGCGGGAGCAGACTCTACTACAGCTTCAAGAACATCACCAAGCAGGGCCCACCACCACCTCAACAGCAACAGCAGCAGCCGCCTGGCCTCTCCCCGGCTTCCTCCCGCTCCATCTCCACCTCATCGGCCGGTAGCGAGGAGGCGGACGATCTGCTCTTTGACCTCAGCCTCAACTTCTCCCAGCACGGCCACGCCGCCGCCGAACTGGGGGCGGGAGCCGCCGCTGGGAACCTTTCCCTTTCCTTGGTGGACAAAGATCTGGATTCCTTCAGCGAGGGGAGCCTGGGTTCTCATTTCGAATTCCCCGACTACTGCACCCCGGAGCTGAGCGAGATGATCGCGGGAGACTGGCTGGAAGCGAACTTCTCCGACCTGGTGTTCACGTACTGAACGCGGGGGAGGCGGCGGAGCTGGAGCAGGAGCAGGAGCGGCGCGACGCCCGGAGATGCTGATGATGCTGATGATTAAAACAAACAACAAAAAAAAAAGAGTCTTGTTTTCTTTTCTTCTTTTTTTTTTTCCCTTTTTTTTTCTCCTTTTTTTTTCTTTAATCTTTTCACGAAAACAACAAAGAAAAAAAAAAAAGTCTCGAAGTTAATTCCGAGCCCTGGAGTTGTGATTGTAATTTTTAATATTTTTTTTTGGTTAGTTTTACTTTTTTTTTTTACACTATTTTTGTTTTTCATTGCATTTGGTGATCGCAACAACGAGCAAAGGCGAATGGGACTGGGAAAAAAAAAAAAAAAAAAACGAACGAACAAGCTTAAAAAAAAAAAAAAGAAAAAGAATAATGATCCAGAAGGCGCTGTTTGAAGCTTTGTCGGTCTCTGATTGAAGTCTGGAAGATGGTCTGCAGGAGAAGAAGTCTTTTGGCAGCACAACTGTTACTCAAGGGGGTTTGTGGATTTTCTTTTTTTTTTATTTTTTTTTTTGTGCGTGTTTTTTTATTTTCCCGTGAGAGATCTTAAAGAACTGGGTTGGTTTGGTTGTTGTTTGTTTGTTTTTTTTTTCCTTTTTTCTCTGATTATTATTATTTTTTTTTTTCCTAAAGGGACCATTGCAACCGTCTTTTATTATTGTTATTATTTTTTTTTTTTTGTCTTTCTAATAATAATAATTATTATTATTATTATTTGGAGGGAGAAAACTGATGTCTTCTATGCATCCGAATTCTTAAAACAAAGCTGCAGGGAGCTTGAAAAAATGCAGACTGTACAAACGCTTACAAATAACTGAACTGACTTTAACGATCAGAGTTTACTTTTCAGATCAAATTTGTTTATGGTTTTACAAATGTGATTTCTACTTGCCAACTGGTTGTGTTTTTTGGTGGGTTGTGTTGTGTTGGGCTATTATTATTATTTTTTTTTTTTCCTCCTCCTCCTCCTCCTCCTCCTTCGGTTGTTGTTATATTTTTTTTGGTTGTTGTTGTTGTTTAAATTTTTTTTTTGTTTTCCTTATTTTGTAACTTGTTCCCTTTATACCTCCTTGATTGAATACCAGACAGCCTAGACCTCAGTACAAAAAGGTATTGAAACATTTTTGATACTTAACAGACCTCAGTCTTTTTTAAAAATTAATATATTTTCAGGCGTATTTTTGTACAGTGAAAAGGGAACATTCTTGCTGTGTTTTTTCAGTGAGACTTTTCAGGCACTTCTTCCCTTTTTTTTTTTTCTCTTTAGTTTTCTTTCGGTTAATTCTCTTTTTGGGTTTTATTTGGTATATATATATATATTTTATAGTTTGTTTTTTTTTTTCTCCTCCGTTTCGTTATCGGTTTGTTGTTTTGTTGTTGGTTTTTTTTTTTTACCTAGCATGCAAGTTTGTTGGTACGTTACATCCTGGTTTTAAAAGGATTAAAGTTTTAAAGAAAAAAAAAATACGACAAAAACGAACGAACAAACAAACAAAAACAAACAAACAAAAAAGTTTAATCCTCGCATCTAAAGGCCTTGTGGTTTAAAAAAAAAAAAAATATAAAAAAGAGGAAAAAAAGGCAAAAAAAAAAAAAAGCACCCAAAAAAAAAAAGAAGAAACGGGAAACAAAAAAAGAAAAATGCTTTTTTTTTTTTTTTTGTACAGCTATAGTTGAGATTTGTTCAATATTTGTAGGTAAAGATTTATTGAAAATGGTGATATAGACCTCAGAGCTGTTATCTTAGTTTAAAAGATTGTATATGTACTGTACTATAGTAGGACTTTATGTATCTCATATGCTGTGATATGTGGAATTTGGGGGTCCCCAGATATGGAAGGTATGAAACTGGATTCTGGATTTTTAGCGCAAAAAAAAAAGAAAAGGAGAAAAGCAAACAAACAAAAAATGGAGAGGGAAAAAAAAATAGAAACGAGAGAGAGAGAGAGAGAAAGAAAAGCTGGGGGATAATGGGGAAGAGAAAAGAAAGAAGAAAAGGAGTAAAAGAAAAAAAAAAGGCACATAGTTAAAGAAAAAAGTTTCTCATGTTGTGCAATATAAAATAACAAACCATCTGCATATTTTGTAGCAAACGATGGCAAAAATGAAACAAAACACACAAAAAAAAGGACAAAAACAAACAAAAAAAGACAAAAGCAGCAGACTTGTGCACTGTCAACATCATAGCCTGGTTAATTATTATTTTTTTTTTAATTATTTTTAATTTTTTTTTTAGGGTGGTGTTTTTTTTTTTAGTTGGTCTTTTTTTTTTTTATGCTGAAAGTCTGTATCTTGACAATTTTAATAAATCAGCTGGAACTGATAGAAAACCTCGTATCGATCTTAGTGTCTGTAGAGGGAAAGGCTTGGAGAGATACCTGGTTGTCACCCCCTGAACCCCCATCCCTCTCCCCACCCCCTCAAGTAACCCCCTCGGAGCGGTAGCTTTAGGCTTGTTGTGCGTTTCCCGTAGCAAAAGAGGAGAAGGAGAATTTCAGGATTGCTTCTTTTCCCTTTTTTCCCCCCCGTTTTCTCCACCTCGCATCTCTTTATTTTTTCCTTCTCTCCACTGCTTTTTTTCTTTTTTTTGCTCCGCAGGACCCCGCTGGGTACCCGCCGGCAGCAGGCGGGGTAGGGGGATCAGCGGGTAGGCGGGGGTCGGTGCTTGCTCACTGTTGCTCCAGGTAGCAGCAAGATATTTTCATCTCTCCCACTTTCCTTCCGAAACCATCACCCTCCGCCTCGAGGTGATGGCGGTGGACAAACCCCAAATCCCAACGCCTCCGCATCCCATTTCCAAGGAGGTGGCTCCGGGTGGGGGTCGCGCTGCTGCCAGCTCTCCCCCATCCTCCGCTTCCTCTCCGTCCTCTCCTCGCTGCGCTTTCGTGGTTTTGGTGGTGGTTTTTTAACCCCTCCTCCCTTTCTCCCTGTCATTTTTTTTGGCGGTTGGTTCGTTGGCTCTTTTGGTTTTTATCGATTGCCTGGGCGAGACTTGATGTGGAGATG
The DNA here is from genome assembly GCA_011125475.1 of Melanerpes aurifrons. Taxonomy (NCBI): domain Eukaryota; kingdom Metazoa; phylum Chordata; class Aves; order Piciformes; family Picidae; genus Melanerpes; species Melanerpes aurifrons. The sequence goes on from WWNC01000064.1 coordinate 3,515,867, forward strand.
CTCAGAGTAGTAGAGATGCTCAGAGTTAAGTAGCGGAGATGCTGTGAGGGAGAGAGACGCAGCTCCTCCAGCCCTGCGCTGGGGTGTATGGGGGAGGAAGAGGAGGGGCCCGAACTTCTGCTGTAGGGGAGCAGACTTCATCAGTATGCCTCTTTATTTTTCATTTTGATTTTGTTTTTTTAATGATTCTTTCATTTTTCCTTCTTTTTTTTTTTTGTTTTTTAAACCTTCAAAGCCATCAGATTTCAGTTGATGTGCTCTGAAAACTCGCTGCTGATGGCAATAAACCGACTTGCAAGGTGGAAAAGTTTGTTTCTCCTCAAGAAGTTTACTTTTGGGGGTGTCTGGTTTTTTTTGTTTTGTTTTTAATCTGGTAGAGATTGGTAAACTATTTTTTATGATTTTTGAGGTGTTTTGGTTTTTTTTAACACTTGTTTTTTAAACCTCCACTAATTAACAATCCAGCTGTTTACAGGGACAATTCACTGTGCTGGTGTTTTATTTCTACTTTTGTTGGGTTTTTCTTTTTTTTTTTTTTTTGGTGGCAACCACTTGCTACAGGCTTTCAGACTTTGCTGAGATGAAAAAAAGTAAATCCTGCATACACATATGTGAGGCTTAAATAAGTAATAATGAAAAAAAAAAAAAAGAGGAACAAAAAACATAACATTAAGGAGAGGAAAAAAAAAACATAAAAAAGGAAAAAAAAAAAAAAAGAGAAAGAAACCTGCATGCATGTTATGTTTAATCAAAGACAACTCTTAGGCATTTTTAAGTGGTGAGATATCTTACTTTAGGTTAGTTAAACTGGTAGTAAAATGATTAATATAATCTGATCTCTTTCTAATAATAATTAATATTAATAATAAAAACACTCATGATTCTAAATAAAAGTTGTTTGGCCTAAATCTTTGCTAGCAGAAAGAAAAGAGAGAACAAAAATAGAAAGAAAAGAGGAGGAAAAAAAACAGAGATAAGCATTTATCTGGGAAGTCAAATTTTCTGTCTTGCATTGTGATTTAATCCTTGATGAGAAAGTGTGTTTGTGGTTTTTGTTTTTTTTTTTTTTAAACCAAACCTAATTACCACCAATCCCAAGATCTAATCCATGGCAATGGGTAGTCCTCAATAAAAAAAAAACAGAGTTTCTTGAATTTTCATTATTTTATTTTATTTTGAGTTATTTTTGGTTCTTTTTTTTTTTGTTGTTCTTTTATTTTTTTTTTTTGTCTCAAAATTGATTAGTGTGTTCTCCATGTGATAACTTAGAAATCAGATGGAAAGCCAATGACATTTATCTCTTCTAAGGCAAAAAGGAAAGAAAGATAAGAGTGAGCGGGGAAAACAAATAGCTAACACTTGAAGTGCTCTAACCTAGCTGTTGACTATGTGGTTTGGGGGCTAGGGTGATGAGGATATGAAGTAAGTTGAATCAGGTTCTAAGTCTTCAAACTGAGCCAAAATTCTCTTAGTAATTCTTCGAGCTATTGTGAGAGCGTTGGGGTGGAGGGGAGGAGGAGGAGGGGAACGACTTGTTCTTCTTCCCAACTCCCTTTGCCTTCTGATATGCATCCTTGTTTCTTAAAGTGATAATAGGCAGTGTCATTAAACATTTGTGCTTTGCAGATGTTCAATGAGTTAAGGAATGATTCCGGTCGACTATAGGCTGCGTGTAGTTTGCGTTGTGGTAAGGTCTGTGTCTCAGCCTACAAGGAGTTTTGACTTGCTTATATATATATGTATCTCCACATATACATATATATGTTGGAAGGTGTTTTGGAAGTTAAAAACCATTCGAAGTGAAAACTGTGAGTCAAGGATAAGTTGATTTTTGTTGTCAAAGGGTCCAAGTATCAGAGGAGCCAGGCATATATCGAAAGAGCAACAGGTCTACTTTAGTCCCCCCCAAAAAACCCAACTGAAATAGATAATCCACACTCTTTTCTTTCTGAATGGGGATGATCCAGTATTCTAGCAGGGGTATATTTTGAGCTGAAGGTGTATGTTGAGTTGAAGGTACATAAGGTGCAGGGAAACAAATATTCTTCTTCTTTCATTTTTGTCCAGACAGTTGAATATTTTTCTTTCGAAGCTGCATATTGCTCAAGGAAAATAAAGACCATAAAACCAAAACAACAAAACAACCCACCCCAAGCGTTGTGTTTAAGCCACTTCATTACTAGGGCTGAAGTTTGATGCTGTTGGATGCCTAAAGCTCCTGCTAATCTCAGTTGAGGGTCAAAGACGACTCTTCTGAGCGTTTAAAATAGCAGCTGCTGAGCTACTCGCCATGGGTTTTTGCTTTGCCCTTTGTCATACCTCACAGTGTTCATACCTTCCGTTCCTCCTTGGCTTTGGTTCTTTTTGGGGGTCTGCCTAGGGGATCCTGGTTGCTAGAGCAGTCCTGTTGCAGGCTTAGGATCTCCTGTGGCCTTCCCCTAGCCCACCCCCATCCTTTGCATGTGTCTCTGTACGATGCTGTAAGTGTTAATAGGACTCGGTGACAGAAGGGAGGAAGAATGAGTTTGGTTGGTTTCTATCTCTCTCTCTACATATCTATGGAAAACCAATTTTTACTGAACACTGAGATTGTCAACTCAAGGTAAAAGCTAATCCAACATGCTGACAATTGTTGTCTCTAGTTTTCAAGTGATATTTTTAACGTGGATTGATTTTTTGCAGTGGATTTTTTGTGAACGTACCATTTTCCCTTCCTTTTTTTTCTTCCTTACTTTTTAATTATGATTACATTTTTCTTCTGCTTTTATTTTTCCTCCTTTTTTTGTTGGTTGGTTGTTATTTCGTTGTTGTTTTCCCTCTTTTTAAAGAACCACAACTGAGAGAAATCTTTTTTTCTTCGTTTTAAGTGCAGTCTTACAAATGTGGTAGACTCATTCCAAGCATCCTTCAAGTGCCACATGCTCTTCAGGCATTCAGATGAAGCTTCTTCACCTCTCTTGAATGTGATTTGCAGGCTTGCAGTCTAATCCTTCACTCAGGTGCTGGCTGAGGGAAGGGCAACTCTGTCCTTACACCACGGTGTAAAACTGGTGTGGGTGGGTGTGTGTGTGTGTGTGGAGGGGAGGAGGGGGGAAGGGTGTCAAAGTCAGGGCCATGTCATTTTGTTTTGCTGTTTGATGTTTCAGCAGTTCATTCAGGTTTGGGCTTTTTTTTTTTGGGGGGGGAAGTGGTTCTTTGGTATTTTTGTTTTCTTTACATCTTCACAACTGTTGCCTAAAAAAAAAAAAAAAAAAAAAAGAAAAAAAGGCCTTAAACCTGCACTGGTTAAACAAAATAAATAAATAACTAAAAATTCTCATTTGAATGGGGATTTTTGCCTCAAGGGCTGCTGGCAGGATAGGTGTCTTAGGGTTCATTTTTAAGCATGGCCAGGGGAAATAATAATAATAATAAGAGAAAAAAAAAGGAAAAAAAAAAAACCCAGGAACACAAAAAAAACTTAACAACAAAAACTTACTACAAGGAGTTGCCTTACATTTCCCCTCCTCTACAGTTGTATCTCTTTGCTTCCTTTCCTTTCCCCTCGCCCACATGGAAGGCTGTGATTGTTTTGTCTTCGTCGTCGTCGTCGTCCTCCTCGTCGTTGTGTTTTGTCTTAAGTTTTTTGCACACTACCTATACCAATTAACTGCCTAATTAGTTTTACCTTCTCTACATGGATGCAGTGAATTTGTAAGAGAATTTCACAAGCAAGTAGTTTTCTAGTGAGTTTAAAGTAAATAGAGTTTTAAAAGACCTATTTTTGTATTCAATATAAAGCACAAAAAAATAAAAAAAAGGTAAAAAAAAAAAGATAAATAAAAGGCAAGAAAAGGTGCAGAAAGTTGTAGAATGGATTTACAGGAAAGAAATAATAATAATAATGGGGAAAAGTGATAAAAGGGGAGAAAAAAAAAAGTTCCTAATATTTCATGTATCAGAGTAATACCTTTTGGGTTGAGATTCTCTTAGGATGAACCCAATGCTTTATTGCCAGTGCAAAGATAGGAATACTTGGGGAGAAACTCGGTAGGAAAATTGGGATTGGAGAGACAGCAGTTTCAAAGGAATGACTTCTGGAAGCTTGCAAGGGAATGAATACAACCAACTGAACGAACCCCAATCCCCCCCCCCCTCAAAGCAATATGGATAAGGAAGAGGAGGGGTTGGAAGGGGTTTGCAATGATGACCAACAACCTGGAAAGTGTGAGAATGGAGGTTTCAATCCCTTATTAATTAACCAAATGTCTTCTTTTGTGCCGCTTGGTTTTCCTGCGAGGATGGAGGAGGGGTGGGGAAAACGCAAGGGCGCCAAACTTTTAAGACTCAGCGGCAGGTTGGGTGGTTGCTGGTCGGTCGTTTCCTTTTCTTCTCCTTAAAAGCGATGTCATTAATTAGAGGCCTTAAGAGTTTGGTGATTGCCCGACTTGCTTCTAGGAAAACCAAGCCGCCGCCCATTTACCTCTCGAAGGGATTTGATCAACTAATAATGAGGAATCCTGAAACTTCCCCATTGTCACAGTTGGGTTTTTTCCTTTCTCTTTTCTTTTTCGGTTTCCATTGTCCTGCTTATCTCCAAAACCGACTTTGCCTCAAACCTCCTGGCCAAGCCAGGGAGAGAAGAGTTATATGCCATTGTTAGTTCGTTTGCGACTTATCTCTGGTTTTGCTCTTGTACACGTGTTGGTGTTTTGGAGTCTCTACATAAATGCTGTGATATTTTGCTGGGTTTCATTATTTCCTCCCCCCCCCTCCTTCCTTTTCCTTTTATTTTATCTTTATTTTTTCTTCTTTTTATTTGTGGTTTTGTTGTTGTTGTTCTCTTTATTTTTGGTGGGCTGTTTTAAAACAGAAGCCTGTTTTCCAGTGTGGGACTTGACTGATGGTTACAACACTTTGGGGATGTTGCATTGTTGGCCACAGTCTTTGGTGGGAGGAGGTGGGGAGAGGAGAGAAGGAGGGAGGGGGGAGGGGGGGAAAGGAATAAAGACAAACAGAAAAACAACAAATTGAATGTTTTAGAGCAGTTTTCCAAGCATGACACTTCTCAAAGATGTCACTTCAAAGTCTTTTCGAGGCCACCTGAAATGACGTTTTCGAAGCCACTCCAGGTCTTGGGGGAGGGGGTGGGGGAAGAGAAGGGAGGGAAAGCGAGAGAGAGGAAAAACACAAAAAGGGGCAAAAATAAAACAAAGCTGAAAAGTACTTTTGTTTAGAAGTCTGAGTGATTGTGGGGGTGGGGGGAAAAAAAAAAAAAAACAAACCTCAAAACCTTGAGAAAAGCTTTTGGGGATGTTTTTTTAATGTTGTTGCATGCCAGTGCAGGGCCTATTGCTGTGAGAGAAGGAAGGTGGGAAGGCTGCTTGAGGCGACGCACTGGAGGACAAAAGTGTTTTCTAGCACTAGGAAAAGGGTAAAAATACTAAGGAAAAAAAAAAAAGAAAAAAAAAAAAAAAGATGCATGGCAAAGTTTTTGTCTTCTAGTAGGCTATATAGCATGCAGAGTTTAGTATGTGTCAAGCCAGTGTATGACATTGCTGTATCAAAGTTGTAAAATTTAAGCATTATTTATTGAAAACTATGTATTTTTTTTGTAAAAAAGAAAAAGGAAAAAAAGAAAGAGAAACAAAAACAAAGCAAAAAAAAAAAACAAACAACAACACACACAAAAACCTGATCACCTAGAGGATTGATATCCGTGACTTTGTGCTAGCGCCACAGACTTTAACCAGCTTCTTTACTACAGTACTTGATATGCAGTGTTAACGCTCAGGGTTGAAACCAGTCCACTCCCATGTCTTTTAATTTTCCTTTTCCCCCCTTTTCCTCCTTCTTTCTCTTCATTTTTCTCCCCCCCCTCCTTCTTTCTCCTCTTCTGTTTTCTTCCCCCCCTCCTTCTTTCTCCTCTTCTGTTTTCTTCCCCCCCTCCTTCTTTCTCCTCTTCTGTTTTCTTCCCCCTCCTTCTTTCTCTTCTTCTTTTTTTTCTACCCCTGCCAAGAGTTTTTAAACAAAAAGGAAACAACAGAATGCAACTGTTCAAAAGACTCTAATAAACATGTGTGATCAATCTGCTGAGGTGGTATTATGTGAATTTTTTGTTTGGTTTGGGTTTGGTGTTTTTTTTTTTCACATGCCTTACTTCGTTCTTTCTCGTTCTCTCTCTCTCTCATTCTCGTGCTGGCTCGTGCTCACTCGCGCATTCTCTCTCTTGTTCTTGTTCTCTCTCTCATTCGCTCACTCATTCACTCTCTTGTTCTCTCTAGTGCGCGTTCTCTGTCGTGCTCGCTCGCGCGTTCTCTCTTGTTCTTGTTCTCTTGCTCGTGCTCGCTCACGCGTTCTCTCTTGTTCTTGTGCTCTCTCGCGTGCGCGTGCGCTCTCTCGCGTGCGCTCTCTCGTGCTTGCTTGTGCGTTCGCGTTCTCACTCTTTCTCGCTCGTTCTCTCATTTCTCGCTCGTTCTCTCTCTCTCATTCTCGCTCGTTCTCTCTCTTGTGCTCGCTCGCGCATTCCCTCATGCGTTCTCTCACGTTCGCTCGCTTGCGCTCTCTAGCTCTCGCTTTCGCACTCTCTCTTTCGTTCTCTCTCTGCTCGCACACTCTCCGCTCGCTCTCCGCTTGCTCGCTCTCCCCTCTCGCGCTTACTTTCTTCACACACGTGCTCACTTGCTGTCATTCTCTCTCTTCTCCTTAATTTTGTTTCTCTGTCTTCTCCAGTGTTTCGTTCCTTGACCTTGGACAGTGAAGCCGCCTTTCATTCTGGGCACCCCCAAACCTTAAAAAAACTCAATGAGAATGTCCCCCAAAACAAAACCCAACCCAAACACCAAATCCTCAAGACCATGATCGTATGTAGCAAGGGTTGGTGCCTGTGGCATGTTAAAGTTCTTCAACCCCCACAGGTGCTCGTCTGGATATTCTTAGAAACACTGAAACAAAAAATGAGCCATTTATTTTTTCTTTCCGACCCTCTTTTTCTTTTCCCTCTCTTCTTCTCCCCCCGCTTCTTCCCCTCCCTTTCTTCCCTCCCTTCTTCTTTCCCCTCTGCTTTTCTTTTACCCCCGCTTTCCTTTTTCTCTGGCTAAGACTGGATAAAACAAACTATTTTCTGCTGAACATTTTAGATATTGCTTTAAAGTTGACCACACAAAAGGAGTGAAAAAAGGTGGATGACATGCCAGCAAAACCCCATTTCTCTCTGTATCTTTTTTTCTACAAGCAATTTTACCATCTAAATGTATTTTGACATAGAAAAGAAAATAATGATGATCATGATTAATAATAATAATTAATAATACTTAATAATAATCATTCTGTATTAAGATTCTAGTTCTGAAAATGTTTTTATGAGAACCCTGTAATCAATTTCTTGGAACTTATAAAAAAAAAAAAAGAAAAGAAAAACCACCTCAACAACAACAAAAAAAAAGATAAAAAAAGAGAAAAAGACAAAAAAAAAAGGTGTTTTGAATGTGTTTATGTGGTGAAAGTTTGTTGTATATTAAATATTGTTTTATAGAAAGGCTGGAGTTATATTGTTCCCAGGTTCAAATGTGTTGATGACCAGAAGCCATCCACTTGCTGCAATTATCAGTGTGCCCAGGTGGCCAAGAGGGCCAACGCCATCCTGGCCTGCATCAGGAACAGTGTGGCCAGCCGGAGCAGGGAGGTCATTCTGCCCTGTGCTCAGCACTGGTTAGGCCACACCTTGAGTCCTGTGTCCACTTCTGGGCCTCTCAGTTTAAGAAGGACACTGAGACAATTGAAGGTGTCCAGAGAAGGGCAACAAAGCTGGGGAGGGGTCTGGAGCACAGCCCTGTGAGGAGAGGCTGAGGGAGCTGGGGTTGCTTAGCCTGGAGAAGAGGAGGCTCAGGGGAGACCTTCTTGCTCTCTCCAACTCCCTGAAGGGAGGTTGAAGCCAGGTGGGAGTTGGTCTCTTCTCCCAGGCAACCAGCATCAGAACAAGAGGACACAGTCTCAAGCTGTGCCAGGGGAGGTTCAGGCTGGAGGTGAGGAAGAAGTTCTTCATAGACAGAGAGATTTGTCATTTGGATGTGCTGCCCAGGGAGGTGGTGGAGTCCCCGTCCCTGGAGGTGTTTAGGAAGAGCCTGGATGAGGCACTTGGTGCCATGATTTAGTAGTCGTGAGTTGTTGGGTGACAGGTTGAACTTGATGATCTTTGAGGTCTTTTCCAACCTCATTGATTCTATAATTCTATGAATTGCACTGGATCTGAGTTACAATTATCCCATTAAGTTTATTCTCAGTGTGTCATTTGGGAATTCCATCTGCATAACCAGGTGGGGATTTCTTTCCCCCACCCCCAAGCCACCACGTATGCATCAAGTTAAAAGTCTTTAATAGACTCCTGTGTTCAGATTGTTTTTTGTTTGAATCAGTACCACAGCTAAGAGCTGCTGTTCTGTGGCTAATTGTTTGTAAAGTAGCTTTCCACTTGCACCTTGCCTTTGTTTGATGAGACTCCATTTATCTGCATAATCAGCCTGTAATTAGATTCCCCAAATCTGCCTTTCATTCACCTCATCTCATTCACCTTGCTCGTTGAGCTTTACCACTCCTGCTCTTTAGAGATCAGAACCTGACTGCTCCCCTGACAGCAGCAGTGCTTCTTTTCTCAAGGGCAGGAAAAAAGTGTAGATCACTGACAGCTGCTCCCCTTTCACGTGTCTATGGCCTTGGATGCTGCTTCTACCATCCTGTTTAGCCCTTTTTTATTGTGGTTTTGTTTTTTCATGCCTAGCCTGAAACCAGCTTTGCTTTTTTCAGCAGTGTGTGGTTGTTCATCAACTGTGGGCTACCAAAGCAAATAGTTCTGGAGGCAGAAAGATTCACAGCATGGTTGGGGCTGGAAGGGACCCCTAGAGATCCCTAGAGTTCATAGAATGGTTTGAGTTGGAAGGGACCCTAAAAGTCATCCAGTTCCCACCCCCTCTGCCATGGGCAGGGACACCTTCCACTACACCAAAGGCTGCTCAAAGCCTCATCCAGGCTGGTCCTAAATACTTCCAGGGATGAGGCTTCCACCACCTCCCTGGGTAACTTGTTCCAGTGTCTCACCACCCTCACAGCAAAGAACTTCTTCCTAATGTCCAATCTAAATTTTCCCTGCTCTAGTTTAAAGCCATTGCCTTTTGTCCTATCACCACAGGCCCTTATGAAAGGATCATCTAGTCCAACCCCTCCTGCTAAAGCAATTTCACCTCCATCAGGTAGCACAGGAATGCCAGATGGGGATTCAACCACCTCCCTGGGGAGTACCTGTTCCAGTCTTGGAGAAGTCAACAGCTTTCTTCTTTCAGTTAACAAGGTTCTTCTCATGTCCAACCTAAATATCCCCTGGGGCAACTTGAGGCCATTTCCTCTCACCCTATCCCTTGTTTGTAGGGAGAAGAGCCCAACACCCACCTGGCTCCAACCTGCTTTCAGATAGGTTCAGAGAGCAAAGAGGTCTCCCCTCAGCCTCCTCTTCTCCACACTATACACCCCCAGATCCCCTCCCCAGCCCTGTTCTCCAGACCCTTCCCCAGCTTTGTTGCCCTATTCTGGACCTACTCCAGCACCACAACGTATTTCTTGTGGTGAGGGTACTAAAACTGAACCCAGCATTCAAGTTTTGAACCCAGTACTGAAGGTGTGAGATGGAAAGCACATCTAGAGGAAGAAATTCAGAGCCAGCACATCTCCCAGGCACTGGAACTCAGTTCTCTGTGTGGCTAAATTGCTAGAGAAGGAATCCCTGAGACAGTTTTGGCTGAGGGATGCCAGCACTCTTCCAAAAAATCACTGCAACAATTTGGCAACTAGCACAGGCCAAAGATCATTCCCAACAGGCATTTTGGATCCAGCCACTCTCTTTGGGAAAGTGAGGGATTTTAACAGCAGAGATGTGGGCAGCTCCTGCCAGCTGGCCTCATATCCAGGGAACACACCCTGGTTTAATTTACTAGCATAGAAGCATGGAATCACAGGATTGTTTCAGCTGGAAAAGATCTCCAAGATCACCGAGTCCAACTGCCGACCTAACACCACCACTGTTGACATTAAACCTCCAGGTGCTGAACTCTGCTTCTGCAGGACTTTGACCAAAAAGGCCCTCTAATACTTGGAGAATACCTTAGCTTCAGTCTGTGGAATGGCCTCAGAGAGAAGCTGTCACCACTGTCTGCAGCTGGAATGCAACAGTCATGAGGCCAAAGGCAAAGCACAAAAGGAATTTGCCCTCAAACCTTTTCTGCTGTGTTACTGATCCACACTGCCCCTCGCTCCATCCAGTGGGTTTGCTTTGATTCACGGGTTTGCTTCAGTCACCTCTGGTCCCTTTTGGACTGGAAGTATTAGCACCATCATTTACTTAAGGTGAGAATTCAGTTCATAGTATCACAGTATCATTCAGGGTTGGAAGGGACCACAAGGATCATCTAGTTCCAACCCCCCTGCCATGGGCAGGGACACCCCACACTACATCAGCCTGGCCACAGCCTCAGCCAGCCTGGCCTTAAACACCTCCAGGGACAGGGCCCCAACCACCTCCCTGCACAACCCAGTCCAGGGCTTCACCACTCTCCTGGGGAAGAACTTCCTCCTCCCCTCCAGCCTCAATCTCCCCACCTCCAGCTTCATTCCATTCCCCCTAGTCCTAGCACTCCCTCAGATCCTCAGCAGTCCCTCCCCAGCCCTTCTGGAGCCCCCTTCAGATCCTGGAAGGCCACAATGAGGTCACCTGGGAGCCTTCTCTTCTGCAGACTGAACAGCCCCAACTCCTTCAGTCTGTCCTCACAGCAGAGCAGCTCCAGCCCTCTGCTCATCCTCCTGGCCCTGCTCTGGACACCTTCCAGCACCTCCAGATCCCTCTTACAATAGGGGCTCCAGAACTGGAGGCAGGACTCCAGGTGGGGTCTCCCCAGAGCTGAGCAGAGGGGAAGGATCACCTCCCTTGCCCTGCTGGCCACACTTCTCCTGATGCAGCCCAGGATCTGATTGGCTTTGCGGGCTGCAAGTGCACACTGAGAGCTCCTGGTGAGCTTCTCCTCCACCAGCAAGTTGCATTAATCCTATAAAAAGGAAAATAACACCCAAAAACAACTCACTTGATCACATGCACATAAATTCATCACTTGCCAGCTGATAGAATCACAGAATGGTAGGAGCTAGAAGGAATCTCTCAAGGTCATTGAGTGCAACCCCACCTTGTTAAGACAGGTACCACTGGATCAGGTTACACAGGGAAGTGATCAGGTGGGTTTTGAAAGTCACCAGAGAAGAAGACTCCACAATCTCTCTGATATTTTTTACAGGTTGGACTTGATGATCTCAGAGGTCTTTTCCAACCCGGTTTGTTCTATTCTAGTCTACTCTACTCAAGGCACTTGAAGCCATAGTTTAGTAGTCATGAGGTCTTGGGTGACAGGTTGGACTCGATGATCTTTGAGGTCTTTTCCAACCTTATTGATTCTATGATTCTGTTCCATTCCACTCCACTCCTATCCTATCCTACAGTGTCAGCTCCACATTCCTGCCCACATGGGGACACTTCTTGACCAGGGAAACCACAGAATGAGGCTATGGAAGGCCATTCTTTGAAGCTATAAAACATCTTCTGGAATTTGGGGGGTGGGGTGGGTGTGCTCCAGCTCCCCAAGATGCTAATAAAAACTCCAGTGCCTTTACTTGCAAGCATTCAAAAATCAGTTGATAAATAGAATCATGGAATCACAGAGTGAAGCAATTACAGACTCATAGAATCATGGAAACACAGAATTATTGAATCACAGAATTAAGGAATTAAAGAATCATGGAAACATAGGACCACAGAATTGTAGAGTAATGGAATCATAGGTTCCTGGAAGCATAGCATCATAGAGTCATGGAATCATAGAATCAATAAGGTTGGAAAAGACCTCAGAGATCAACATCTCCAACCTCTCACCCAACTAGAGTCATGGAATCATAGAACCATAAAATCGTGGAACCATTGAATGTTAAGGCTTGGAAGGAACCTTCAGAGATCATCCACTCCAATCCCCTTGCCAAAGCAGGATCACCAAGGGCAGGGCACACAGGAACACATCCAGATGGGTCTTCAAAGTCTCCAGAGAAGGAGACCTCACAATCCCTCTGGGCAGCCTGCTCCAGGGCTCTGTCACCTTCACAGTGAAAGAAGTTTTTCCTCATGTTCAGGTGGAACCTCCTGGGTTCCAAAAAGTTCAGGTTGGCCCAGTTTTGTTCTCCTCTTGCAGTCAAAACACCTCTTGAAGTCAGTTGTGGAATCACTCCTTCTGAATCGCCTCCAAGTGCAGAGCTGAGTGAGAATTTTATGTCTTGAACAGCTGTAGAGCTGGAGCCTTGAAATTGCTGTTTAAATTATAGATAAGAATCCTGCAGTGTGTGTTCTTCTAGCACTCTCACAGTTAGCTTAGACAATATTTTCATAAACTGCACTCTTAGGAGAAGGAATCAACCCAGCTGGATTAGATAAGAGGGGAATCTTTAAGGATTTTTCCCTGCTTAAATGTTAACAGCATTTAGGGGAAATAAAACAATAAGAAAATAGAGAATTGAGTTATTGTCATGAGAAGAATCATAGAATCACAGAATTGTTAGGGTTGGAAGGGACCTCAAGGATCAGCCAGTTCCAACCCCCCTGCCATGGGCAGGGACACCTCACACCACAGCAGGTTGCTCACAGCCACATCCAGTCTGGCTGCAAACACCTCCGGGCAGGAGGCTTCCACCACCTCCCTGGGCAACCTGTGCCAGGCTCTCATCACCCTCATGGGCAACAACTTCTTCCTCACAGCCAATTTCAATCTCCCCACTTCTAGTTTTGCTCCATCTCCCCCAGTCCTATCACTCCCTCACACCCTCAAAAATCCCTCCCCAGCTTTCTTGGAGCCACCTCCTGGTCCTGGAAGGCCACAATTAAGTCTCCTGGGAGCCTTCTCCTCTCCAGCCTGCACAACCCCAACTCCCTCAGTCTGTCTCCATAGCAGAGCAACTCCAGCCCTCTCCTCATCCTTGTGGCCCTTCTCTGGGCAAGCTGGAGCAGAGGAGGTGCCACAGGGGGGAACAGAAGGGAAAACTTTGTCACCGTACTGGAGCCCTGGAGCAGGCTGCCCAGAGAGGATGTGGAGTCTCCTGCTCTGGAGACTTTCCAACCCCACCTGGATGTGTTCGTGTGCACTGCCCTGGGTGGTGCTGCTCTGGCAGGGGGCTTGGACTGGATGATCTTTGGAGGTCCCTTCCAACCACTGACATTCTGTGGTTCTGTGACCATACCTTTCCCCAGTCCCACCCAAAAAGTCACTTTACAAGAAACTAGAGACAATATCTCATCAATAATGACCTGATACTGAGTGAAGATTCCCTCTAGTGCAGGATTAGTAGGGCTTAACCATTAGCAAGTTTCACCAAAGGCTAATAAAATATTTATTTGGCTATTACTTTTCTTGACCTATTAGTTGAGTTCACTAATGGAATCAGGCTTCCCAGACAGAAATGGATCTGAGGCTTAGCTGGCTCTTCTCCTCACTGATGATACAGCTAATGAGAAGGCTCTGAGGAGACCTAATTGTGGCCTTCCAGTATCTGAAGGGGGCTCCAAGAAAGCTGGGGAGGGACTTCTGAGGGTGTCAGGGAGTGATAGGACTGGGGGGGTGTGTGTGGAGCAAAACTAGAAGTGGGGAGATTCAGATTGGATGTGAGGAAGAAGTTCTTCTCCATGAGGGTGGTGAGAGCCTGGCCCAGGTTGCCCAGGGAGGTGGTGGAAGCCTCCTGCCGGGAGGTGTTTGCAGCTAGGTTGGATGTGGCTGTGAGCAACCTGCTGTAGTGTGAGGTGTCCCTGCCCATGGGGGTTGGGGGTTGGAGCTGGCTGAGCCTTGAGGTCCCTTCCAACCCTAACAGTTCTTTGATACTCATGGCCCTTCTCTGGCCACCTTCCAGCACCTCCAGATTTTTCTAGTCTCTGCTAGAAATGCAGACTGGTGGCTCCCCAGCCTTTGTAGTCACCACCACCCAATGTGCACCAGGGGCACTCACCAGAGACGAGAGAAGGATCCTCAGCCCAGATGGACTCAGCTTGGGGCTGCTGCCCTTCCTGGGGGACTTATAAAGGGGAGTGGGTGAGGAGGGCAAAGTGGCCACACCTGGGGTGGGAGGAGACTGTAGCAGAGCCCAGGTACTGTGGGGTTGAGGGGAAAAAAGGGGAAATGGAGCAGGTGGGGTGGGAAAGGGGCAGAGTGTGTAGGAAGAGCTGTTGAGGAAGAATGGAGATGAAAGCGATGTTCCAATAGGAATTATTGACTTGTGGTGATTGCTAGAGGCTTAACCTGGCTACTTCCAGGATGTTCCAATCCTCCTGGATGTTAGATTATCTATTGACAAACCCCAAACATGATTTTGATAGGCAGTATTACACTCAATACACAAAAATCCTCACACAGCTTCTGTTAAGGCTATTGTACAGCATTATCAGCTCAGCAAAGTCTGGATCTCAGCTTGGAGGGGTTGTATTTAGGGTTGTTTCCAGGGTTGTATTCCTGCCCATCTCTGTGTGAGCTTGCTTCTGAGAGCAGGCTCAGGACACTGTAGGGCTGAAGAGGAGCCAATGGGTTTAGCTGGCAGAGTTGGACTCTCCTGGGCTGCCCAGGGAGGTGGTGGAGTCACCATCACTGGAGATGTTTAGGAAGAGACTGGATGGGGAGCTTGGTGTCATGGTTTAGTTGATTAGATGGTGTTGGGTGATAGGTTGGACTCTATGATCTCAAACAGCTTTTCCAACCTGGTTAATTCTATTCCATTCCATTCCATTCCATTCCATTCCATTCCATTCCATTCCATTCCATTCCATTCCATTCCATTCCATTCCACAGCTAAGCAGGAACAGTCCCTGCCAGAAGGAACCCTGTGGACTCTTCTGTGTGAGTGTAGAGACCACAGAAGTATGAATGGGAAATCCTTTGTTCTCCAGGCACAAGTGCAGGAGTTACAAAGAGCAGTAAAGAGAAGAGAGAGCTCTTCCAGCAGGAGAGGTGCACTGCTCTGCCATGAGTGATTCTCTGCTCCTATGACATGGGCAGCAGATCCAAATCTGAGCAGGGGAAGATCTGGGTGAGGCACTTGGTGCCATGGTTGAGTTGATTAGATGGTGTTGGGTGATAGGTTGGACTGGATGATCTCCAAGGTCTTGTCCAACCAGGCTGATTCTGTATTCTGTTTCCTATTTTCTTTCTTCTTTTTCCCTTCACATTAGATTTTCCTGAGTCACTTACAGTTCAGCAGAATCCTGTTGGCATTGTGTTTGGCCAAGGGTTTTCACAGCTTTCATTAATGGTATCCCTGCTAGAGAGAGCCAGGAGTCCATATGTCAAGCAGAAAGAGTAGAGAGGACACTACTGCCCACTGCAGGCTTGAACTCACGACCTTCCCATTAAGGGTCTGATGCACTACCAACTGAGCCACCTGAGGAGGTAAAATGTTTGCATGGGACAGAGAGGAGGGAGTTGTGTGCAGCACAAACAGTCATTGAAGATCAAAATTATTTTGAGCCTAGGTCATAGATTCATAGAATGCTTTGGGTTGGAAGGAACCTTGCAGGTCATCTACTTCCAACCGCCCTGCCACAGGCAGGGACGCCTTCCACCAACCCAGGTTGCTCAAGGCCTCATCCAGCCTGGCCTTGAACACCTCCAGGAAGGGGGCAGCCACAGCCTCCCTGGGCAGCCTGTGCCAGTGTCTCCCCACCCCCACTGTAAAGAATTTCTTCCTCATCTCCAGTCTAAATCTGCCCTCCTCAAGCTTCAATCCATTCTCTGTCATCCTATCACTACAAGCCTCTATACGAAGTCCCTCCTGGCTTTGTAGTAAGCCACTTTTAGGTACTGGAAGGCTGCTTTAAAGTCTCCCCAGAGCTGTGCCTCACCTCCCTTCTTCTCCCTTCTTCTCCCTTCTTCTCCCTTCTTCTCCCTTCTCTCTCCCCTCTCCCCCCTCTCTCCCCTCTCTCTCCTCTCTCTCTTCCCAAACCTTCCCTTCCCAAACCTTCCCTTCCCATTTCTCCCAGAACAGGTACAGGAGATAGTTTTCTGGATTATTCTTTTTCTCCAGAAATGAAGACATTTAACAGGAGAAACTGTTTGTGTCTGTGCAGGGTGCTGATTCCAAACCCAAAGGTCAGAGGTGTATATGGAGCCCCATGGAGGCATCCCAGGCAATGCAGGCATTGACCTCCTCCTTTGGGAAGGATATTTTACAGCCCTCCTTTCTCCTTTTTCCTTCCCTTTGCGAAAAGGAAGCAAGAGAAGCTATGGTTTGAGTTTATTTGTGTGTGTGTGATTGTTTTTCTCCTCCACTCTTTTTTACCACTTGATTTTGTGCTATCACCATTTAGCCTTGGATTGATTAACCTCTCCACAGCAAAGTGTTTGCCAGCAGACACATAAAGTACTCTGGGAATATGCTGCAAACAAGGCTTGAGTGAATAACACAAACAGGATATTTGTCTGCTGCCTGAAGTGTCAGCAACAGAGAAAAGAAACTTGAGCAGCAATCTCTCATTTATTCCTCCTTTATTCCCCCCCCCCTCCCCTTTCTCTAAATGTTTGTGTGTTTGTTATGTTTTTTAATAGAAGCCTCAGTGCCAGCTGAACCAAATAATTGCATGAGCCACAGGCAATATCCAAGAGGAATAAGAAACAGGAGAAGGTGAGACACGTTGTCGCCTTTTTCCCTGGGGTGCAGCCTCTGTAAGAGATGATGAAGATGACATCACCCAGAGAAGGGACTGGAAGCCCAGGCAGGCTATAAATTAATCATTCAGCAAAATGAGGAACCAGCAGGAAAAAAAGGGGCAGCTGGAGTCATGGCCTTAAACATGTAGCATGCAGGGAGGTGGTGGAAGCCTCCTCCCTGGAGGGGTTTGCAGCCAGGCTGGAGGTGGCTGTGAGCAACCTGCTGTGGTGTGAGGTGTCCCTGGCCATGGCAGGCGGGTTGAAACTGGCTGATCCTTGAGGTCCCTTCCAACCCTACCAATTCTGTGTGATTCTGTGCATATAACTTAGCTGCAGTTGTTAGGGCCAACATTGATGACTCCTCCTATATCATCCATGGGTGCTGGCTGGGGCTCCTGGCTGGGGCTGAGCTCCCCTGGGTGGTGTCTTGGCTGGTTGAAGCTCTTGCCCCTGCTCTGGTGTGGGTGCACCAATGGTGGTGGTGGAGCAGGAGCAGGAGCTGTTTAGGCAGGGGGAGGATGGTGTAGAGTCAGCAGGAGCTGCTTTGGGAAGATGAAGGAGAGGGGATGGTGGAGTCAGGGGGGTTAAACAAAATTACCTTTACAGGCCACTTCCAACTCTGGTGATACTATGATCAAGTTCCAACTTCCTTGCCACAGGCAGGGACACCTTCCAGTCTCTTCCTAAATGCTTCCAGGGATGGTGACTCCACCACCTCCCCGGGCAGCACATCCTAATGGCCAATCTCTCTTGCTGGGAAGAATTTCTTCCTCACCTCCAACCTAAACCTCCCCTGGCACAGCTTGAGACTGTGTCCTCTCTTCCTGTCACAGGTAAACAAATCAATCAGGAAAAAAACCCAACAAAACAACTACATTTGTTTTACGAGGCAAGAGGTGAAGCAGCCTGAACATACTTAAATTGCCCAAATGAGACTGAAGATGAAGCTGGTTAATAGGTCAGGATGATTTGCACAAAGGAAATGCCATGAGTGAAAGGAATGGTTTCTCTTGGCATGAGGATTAGGAGTCAGCATGAGAGGATGAAACTTAACACCAGCCCTGTCAACCTCTGAGATGAAGGGAGCTCCACAAGCATTGCTATTAAAAACTGGCTTTGACAGAGGTCTATTCTTGGAGAGCATTCTTGACTGCCATGAACCACATCCAAATACTTCTCCCTCTGCTTTAATTTCAACAGGGCAAGTTGGGGAAAAAAAGAAAGAGAGACTCTTATCTTATCTTTGCAATATTATTTAATGTGCATTGTAGCACCCTGGGGTGGGATGGATGAGGTGGAATGGCCTGATGAAGAATTTGATATCCCAGCCTCACAGGATGTTAGGGGTTGGAAGGGACCTCAGGAGATCATTGAGTCCAATCCCCTTGTCAGAGCAGGACCAGGGAATTCAGCACAGGGCATGCAGGAACACATCCAGATGGGGTTGGAAAGGCTCCAGAGGAGACTCCACAACCTCTCTGGGCAGCCTGCTCCAGTGCTCTGTGACCCTCCCAGTGAGGAAGTTCCTCTTTGTGTTGAGGTCGAATCTCCTGTGCTGTAGTTTTCATCCATTGCTCCGTGTCTTATCCCAGGGTGCAACTAAGCACAGTCTGTCCCTGTCCCTTCCCTCCTAACCCCCAGCCCTCAGATATTTATAAACATTTAAATCCCCTCCCAGTCCCCCTCTGCTCTGGTGAGACCCCACCTGGAGCTCTGTGTCCAGTTCTGGAGCCTCTATTACAGGAAGGATCTGGAGGCACTGGAAGGTGTCCAAAGAAGGGCCACAAGGAGCAGCAGAGGGCTGGAGCTGCTCTTCTATGGAGACAGGCTGAGAGAGTTGGAGCTGTTCAGTCTGGAAAAGAGAAGGCTCCCAGGAGACCTCATTGTGGCCTTCCAGGATCTGAAGGGGGCTCCAAGAAAGCTGGAGAGGGACTTTTGAGGGTGCCAGGGAGGGATAGGACTGGGGGGGATGGAGCAAAACTAGAAGTGGGGAGATTGAGATTGACTGTGAAGAAGAAGTTGTTGGCCATGAGGGTGATGAGAGCCTGGCACAGGTTGCCCAGGAAGGTGGTGGAAGCCTCCTGGCTGGAGGTGTTTGCAGCCAGGCTGGAGGTGGCTGTGAGCAACCTACTGTAGTGTGAGGTGTCCCTGGCCATGGCAGGGGGCTTGGAACTGGCTGAGCCTTGAGGTCCCTTCCAACCCTGACAATTCTGTGATTACAAACCGGTGTTGTAAAAAATCAGACCTTTGACCCTGAGACAGCATCATGGACTCGAGAGTCACCTTCCTCTTCATGTCTGATGCTGCTATCAGGACAGTGTGTGATGGCCTTCTACAGGTGTTCACTCAGTTAAAGAAAGAGCAGAGAGAAACTGCCTTGAGGCTCAGGGTGACCTCCTGTCTCCAGTGAGGATGGTAGTAAACCTCTCAGTGGTTTGGGAGGGACCAGGATTTATTTCATCCTTATTTTTTTTAATCCACTTTAATGAGTTCTTTTCTTTCTAAAGGTCATCTCCTGCTCCACTTCAGAGGAAGGGGTTGCCCCTATAGGGTGCACTCCTCTCACTTCAGCCATATCAAAGTTAGGGCTCTATCTAAGAGCATCACTCATGGTGCTTGATGGGAGAAAATGGTACCTGAAGTGGATAGCCTGAATTGTGCTCCAGAGAGTGATAATGGACTCTGGGGTGACATGAGCAGGTGGCTGGATATTGGATCATTAAAGGTGATGGGAGGGATCCTGCCATGATTATCTCCTAATTAATAGTGAACCCAACAGCTGGATCTGTGTTGTGAAATATCAAAACCAACACATAAACAACCAACAATCTGTCAATGAATGACTGGAAGGGAGCTATGAGAGCTCAGCTTCCCAATTCAGGATGGAAAGACTGGGAGAGTTGGGGCTGTTCAGCCTGGAGAAGGGAAGCTCCCAGGGAAACCTTGGAGCTGACTTCAATATCTGAAGGGCACCTATGGGAAGGCTGGGGAGGGACTGTTTAGAAGAACTTGGGGTGATAGGACAGGGGGCAAAGGTGAAAAACCAGGGCAGGGCAGATTTAGGTTGGACGTCAGGAGGAAGCTCTTCACTATGAGAGGGCTGAGACAACGGAACAAGTTGCCCAGGGATGTGGTGGAGGCTTCATCCCTGGAGACATTCAGGGTCAAACCTGATGGTGTCCTGAGCAACCTGATCTAGTTGGAGGTATCTCTGCTGACTGCAGGGGGGGTTGGACAAGATGACCTTTGAGGGTCCCTTTCAGCTTGATGCATTCTGTGATTTCACTCTGGGATTAGTCCAGTCAAACAGCATTTTAATACCACTGCACCCTTTCTTCTATGGAAATTATATTATCATGAGTCTGTGCAATGACTTCCAAGGACTGAAGAGTTGTCTTTAAGGCAGCATGATAAGGCAGCTGTCAGTTATGCTTAAGTGTCCTATTGCTGGTGACATCTGTCTAAATCATGTGCACAAGGTGTTCCTCCAGCAGTCTGATTGCTCAGCTGAACTCAAACAAGCTCACAAGGCAGCACAGGGGAACCTGCCAGGCTGCCTTCAGCTGTTGGACATAATCTGCTGCAGCAAAGGTATCTGACATTTACTCTGCCCTGCTGAGACCACCCCTGTAATACTGCATCCAGTTCTGGGCTCCCTGGTTCAAGAGAGACAGAGACCTGCTTGGGAGAGTCCAAGGGAGAGCCATGAGGATGCTTAGGGGACTTGAGCATCTTCCCTGTGAAGAGAGACTGAGAGCCCTGGCGCTGTTTAGTCTGGAGAGGAGAAGGCTGAGAGGGGATCTGATCAATGTCTATCAATACCTGAGGGCTGGGGGTCAAGTGGAGGGGCCAAGCTCTTGGGTGGTGCACAGCAATAAGTGAAGGAGCAATGGATACAGACTTGAACACAGAAGATTTCAGCTCAACATGAGGAGAAACTTCTTTCCAGTGAGGGTGACAGAGCCCTGGAGCAGGCTGCCCAGAGAGGTTGTGGAGTCTCCTGCTCTGGAGACTTTCAATCCCCACGTGGATGCATTCCTATGCAGACTACCCTGGGTGATGCAGCTCTGGCAGGAGGGGGTTGGACTGGATGATCTCTGGAGGTCCCTTCCAACATCTACTGTGATATTTTCCAAGCATGATGCCAGAATGGTGAGGGAAGAAATCTGTCTGGTAGGTACATCATATGAGTGTTATGGTCATGAATGAACTGCTTGGGTAAGGAAGGTGCTTTTGGCTTCTCTGCACTGCACAGAATCATAGAATGAGGAAATCTGAGCCTAGAAGCCTGGACATCTTGCTGAAAAGAGTTAATTCATTGCAAAATGATAAGCACTCATTCTAGGTTGGGTGTGAGTAGGTAGAAGCAGTTCAGTTGAGTAATCAATGGATTAAATCACAGGATCAGAGAACGATGAGGTTCAAAAGGGACCTCCAGAGATCATCTAGTCCAACCCTCCAGCTAAAGCAGGGTCACACAGAGCAGGTTGCCCAGGAACAAGTCCAGGCAAGTTTTGAAAGTCTCCAGAGAAGCAGACTCCACAATCTTTCTGGGTGCTGATGGGGCACTGAAACAGGCTGCCCAGAGAGGTGATGGAGTCTCCATCTCAGGGAGACCACTCTACACCTACTCCAAACAGTTCTTCCTTGGATATTTTAGCCTGGAGAAGAGGAGACTGAGAGGGACTGTCATGAGTGCTGGTCAGTCTCTAAAGGATGGAGGACAGGAGGATGGAGTCAGACTCTTCTCAGTGGTGTCCAGTTGCAGGACAAGGAGCAATGGACGCAAACTGCAACATGGGAAGTGCCACATACATGTAAGGAAAAAGCTTTTTACTTTGTGGATGTAGGAGCCCTGGAGCAGGTTACCTGTGGAGTCTCCTTCTCTGGAGGCATTCCAAACCCACCTGAATGTACTCCTGTGTGATTCACTTTGGGTGATCCTGCTCTAGCAAGGGGGGTTGGACTCAATGATCTCTACCTGAAGGGAGGTTGAAGCCAGGTGGGAGTTGGTCTCTTCTCCCAGGCAACCAGCACCAGAACACGAGGACACAGTCCCAAGCTGTGCCAGGGGAGGTTCAGGATGGATGTTAGGAAGAAATTCTTCCCAGAAAGAGAGATTGGCTGTTGGAATGTGCTGCCCAGGGAGGTGGTGGAGTCACCATGCCTGAAGGTGTTTCAAACAGGCTTGGATGTGGTACTTGGAGCCATGGTTTAGTTTGTCAGGAGGTGTTAGGTATTGGGTAATAGGTTGGACTTGATGATCTCTGAGGTCTTTTCCAACCTGGTTGATGATTCTATGCTCTCCAGAGCTCCCTTCCAACCCCTACCACTCTGTGCCACTTTGTGATCTGCATCAATGACGTGGGCACATAAATGAGACTTGCTTGAACTTTCATTAAGTTCTAGGCTGGTTTTTACTACCTCTTCATGGTAATTAATTTCCTTTACTGCCCTGTGACATCTGTTTGGCCTCATGGCCCAAGACAGCTTTAGAAATATGAAGCCTCCTAGCAGTTAGACTCTTTTTGTGTGTGTCTGTCTTCCTGTTTCAGTTGAGGAAAACACAGAGGAGAAGCACTGCTGTTGGAAAACTCCTCTCACAACAGGGATGTGGAGGCAAACAACTGCATGTGCAGTGTATAATCTCCTCTGCAAGATTTCTAATTATGGTTCTGCTTGTGTAGTCAGGAAACCATGGGCTATAAAGCAAGCTTCATTTCCTGTGGCTTGCACCTGAACACGATAAAAAGCTCTTGATCTCCTTCCCTGCTCCAGAGGCAAATCACAAACCTGTGACACTGCCTCTTTTTTCTCCCCTCCCTCCCTTTGCTTTAATCCTACAGTGAGCACACAAATTCTCCCCAGGTAATCCTGGATGTCTTCCCTTGATCTGTGCTTGGCCAAGGTCCCTCCATGCTCTCTGTTGTTGCTGCCTCGGTGTTTCTTTTGGGGACAAAATGAAGAGATGTGGAATTGATTTTTATTTTACTCCTTGATGTTGTTGCTTTGCAATCTCAGTAATTGCATGAGTTTGGTGAAGGACACTGATTAATTCAGGCAAAACTGTGTTTTTCCCTCCCCCTCCTCTTCTTCAGCCTTTGAAGCCAGCCTGAGCGTGTGCTTGTGTTGGACAGAAAGTTAATTACTACCTCTTCCTACAACAAAGAGAAGACTGTATTGATTAGATGTAGCTGTGAAAACACAGAAGGAAAAACAAAGCCCCAGGTTTGTCCTATGTAATGTGAGCTTTAGTGATTGTGACAGGTGCCAGATATATGGCACCAGAGACTAAAATCCTTCCCCACTCAAGGCAGGTACAGCTTCTCCCTGCCTGTCACTCAGTGTTGCTCCAGTGGGAGAAGCACCAAATGTGCTAAAGCACTGCTGGAGGAGAAGCTCAACAGGAGCTGTCAGTGTGCACTGGCAGCTCACAAAGCCAAGCAGAGCCTGGCCTGCACAAGAGAAGTGTGGCCAGCAGGGCCAGGGAGGGGATTGTCCCTCTCTGCTCCACTCTACTGAGACCACAGCTGGAGCTCTGGGCCTCTGTAACAAGAAAGATCTGGAGGTGCTGGAAGGTGTCCAGAGATGGTCCATGAGGGTGATCAGAGGGCTGGAGCTGCTCTGCTATGGAGACAAACTGTGAGTGTTGGGGTTGTTCAGTCTGGAGAAGAGAAGGCTCTGAGGAGACCTAATTGTGGCCTTCCAGGATCTGAAGGGGGCTCCAAGAAAGCTGGGGAGGGACTTTTGAGGGTGTCAGGGAGGGATAGAACTGGGGAGGATGGAGCAAAACTAGAAGTGGGGAGATTGAGATTGGCTGTGAGGAAGAAGTTGTTGGCCATGAAGGGTGGTGAGAGCCTGGCCCAGGTTGCCCAGGGAGGTGGTGGAAGCCTCCTGCCTGGAGGTGTTTGCAGCCAGGCTGGAGGTGGCTGTGAGCAACCTGCTGTAGTGTGAGGTGTCCCTGGCCATGGCAGGGGGGGTTGGGACTGGCTGCTCCTTGAGGTCCCTTCCAGCCCTGACAATTCTGTGACTGCTGTTTAATCCTTTGGTGCTGACTTAGGCTGGATCAGGGCCATCAGCTTCCTTCACCCAAAGCAAACAAGGAGCATTAACTTTGCAGCCTCTGTCCAACAAAGCTGTAAAGCACATACAGAACTCTCAGAGCAACCACAGCCCTAACTCCATCAATCCCAGCACTTTAGGTCTTTATTCACTTCTGCTCTGAGGAAGGTCTGGACTCATAGAATCATCACAGAATGGCTTGAGTTGGAAAGGACCTTAAAGATCATCTGGTTCCAATACTCCTGCCATTGGCAGGGGCAGAGCCTAGTAATTTACAGCTAAAATGCTTTATTGTTGCTGATACTTTCTCCCCCTAGACACTTCCTAACAGCCTGCCTTAGGAAGAATCTAAACCATGCCTTACACTGAGAGCCTTGGCCCTGCATCCATGCTTCAAAGCATCTCCATCAGGAGAATCTCTTTTATTTTGCTCATGTTTGTCCAACTTCACAGCATGGTGTCAAATCTAATCCCCTCACCTGCCCTAAACAGTCCTTCCTTGGACATTTTAGCCTGGAGAAGAGGAGACTGAGAGGGAATCTCATGAATACTGATTAATACATAAAGGGTGGAGGTCAAGAGGATGGACTCAGGCTCTTCTCAGAGGTGTCCAGTGACAGGACAAGGAGAAATGGATGCAAAGTGGAACACAGGAGGAGAAGGAAGCCCTTTAAGGGTGACAAAGCACTGGAACAGGCTGCCCAGAGAGGTGATGGAGTCTCCATCTCAGGAAGAGCACTCTACACCTGCTCCAAGCGGTCCTTCCTTGGACATTTTAGCCTGGAGAAGAGGAGACTGAGGGGGACTGTCATGGGTGCTAAGCAGTCTCTAAAGGATGGAGGCCAGGAGGATGGAGTCAGACTCCTCTCAGTGTTGTCCAGTGACAGGACAAGGAGCAATGTATAGGTGATGGAAATTGGAGTCAATACAGCTGACCAATATGATCGAGTATTGTTCCTTAATTGTTCCTGTATTGCAGCCCTATGGTGCAAGTATAGCACAGTAAAGTAAAGCATAGAAGAAGAAGAGACAGGAAAGGCAGAAGTGCATAGCAAGGGAACTTCTACAAACTCGGAGTGCCTTGTTGGCATGGCTTCATTGGTTCCCTAGGAGTGACCACACATGGCACTATATAGATTATTGGTCCAACTACCAATGACACAACGAGGTTGTTGATGCAGGTGCAAGTTCTGTTGTCCCAAGATAACTTTCCATGTTTATAGCTACCAGTGTCCTGTTTTGCTCGCTGCAGGCACAGCACTGTTTTGCTACACTGCTAGCTGGCTTTGCACTTAGTATCATAGTATCACAGTATCAGCCAGGGTTGGAAGGGACCACAAGGATCATCCAGTTCCAACCCCCCTGCCATGGCCAGGGACACCCCACACTACATCAGCCTGGCCACAGCCTCACCCAGCCTGGCCTTAAACACCTCCAGGGACAGGGCCCCAACCACCTCCCTGGACAACCCATTCCAGGGCTTCACCACTCTCATGGGGAAGAACTTCCTCCTCCCCTCCAGCCTCAATCTCCCCACCTCCAGCTTCATTCCATTCCCCCTAGTCCTAGCACTCCCTCAGATCCTGAGCAGTCCCTCCCCAGCCTTCCTTCCAGCTCACTTATGCTGAGCATGGCTTACCACCGTGTCAGGCTCTAGGCCTGCACTGCCAGTTTGCTCACACTGCTCGTTGCTGGCATTGCCACAGCATTGGACACAAACTGCAATGGGGGAAGTGCCACATACATGTAAGGAAAAAGCTTTTTACTTTGTGGATGCAGGAGCCCTGGAGCAGGCTGCCTGGAGAGGTTGTGAAGTCTCCTTCTCTGGACTGTGTGATTTATTCTGGGTGATCCTGCTCTAGCAAGGGTGGGGTGGGAGGGCTGAACTAGATGAGCTCCAGAGGCCCCGTCCAACCCTCAGCATTCTGTGATTTAATCCCATGGAAACTTCTGCCTTACCCAAGTGAATGACTTTCACATTCTCATACCCAGCCAACAAGGAGTGCTGATTATTTTTCAATGAATTAAACCTTTTTAGCAACACATCCAAGCTTCTAAAGTAATTATTTTTTCAGTTGAGCTTCTTGTGGCAAAAGGAAGGAAAAATAAATAAGGGTTAAAACATGTAGCAGTTATGATATATGTCCAGGAGATCCAGGGAGGTTCTCCTCCCCCTCTGCTCTGCCCTGCTGAGACCTCACCTGGAATATTGCATCCAATCCTGGGCTCCCCAGTACAGGAGGGACAGGGATCTGCTGCAGAGAGCCCAAGGGAGGGCTACAAGGATGCTGAAGGGACTGCAGCACTGCCTGGGGAGGAGAGGCTGAGAGCCCTGGGGTTGGTTAGTCTGGAGAGGAGAAGGCTGAGCGGGATCTGATCAATGTCTATCAATAGCTGAGGGCTGGGGGTCAGGAGGGAGGGGACAGGCTCTGCTCAGTTGCACCCTGGATAGGACAAGGGGAAATGGTTATATACTCCAGCACAGGAAGTTTCCCCTCAACACAAGGAAAAACTTCTGCACTGTGAGGCTCACAGAGCCCTAGAGCAGGCTGCCCAGAGAGGTGGTGGAGCCTTCTTTGCTGGAAACTTTCCAGCCGCATCTGGATGTGTTCCTGTGTGACCTGTGCTGGATTCTATGCTCCTGCTCTGGCAGGGTGGGGTTGGAGCTGATGATCTTTGGAAGTCTCTTCCAACCCCTAACACCCTGTGAAGAATCACAGAATCACTAAGGTTGGAAAGCACCTTTAAGATCAGCCAGTCTGAGCATCAACCCAACACCAGCATGCCCAGTAAACCATCTCCCCAGGGGCCATGTCTGTGTGGATTTTTAACACCTCCAGGGATGGTGTCTCCAGCACCTCCCTGGGCAGCCTGACAGGATGGAAAGACTGAAGGCATCACTGAAGTGTTCCTCTGAAAACTCTGCCACCAGAGACCAGAATCACACAAATAAGTGATCAGAGCCAGTTTTGAGCCAGAAACTGTTTGAAAATGATGTATCCATGTGAAGAGCAGCCAGCAGAGAGGTCTGATCCCCACCTCTGCAAGCACGTCAGAGAGGTTTTTCAGCCGTGGGTGGAAGACTTTCCAGCTGCATCCCACGTGCAAAGGATTCCTCCTGCCTTAGGAGGAATCTCCCCCTTCCTCGCTCCCTCCCTTCCTCAGCAGGAGTCTGTGCCTCCATGGCACGGAGCCTTCTGGCTGCAGCTGCCACAGACAGCTCCTGAGGTTTGTCCTGGGGGGGGCAGGGGGTGGGGGGAGGAGCTGGGCAGGGAGCCACGAAGGTCTGCATCGTGTTACAGCAACACCGCCTCTCAGCGTGCCCTGCTTCAGGAAGGGGAGGCAGCTACTGCAGCTCTCCGGGGGATTGCAGGAGAGGAAATGCTTCCGAGCTGATGGCTGGAAAAGTCTTGCTGGGCTATCAGGGTCCTGGTTGCTCATATTACAAATGCCCTTCTGTCTGCACGTTGCATAAGTCTTGCTGTTATTTGGTCAAATTCCATCTCGGCAGGTCCTGCTACTGACAGGAGTCGTTGGAGTGCTTCACTGCTCTGCTGGTTTGCAGGGCATTGGAATTTTAACCTGAAGTTATGTTGTGCTGCTGCTCTTTTGTCTTGGCACTGCCTCTGGGCTCCAGCCAGTGCCCTGCTGCTGCTCACACCTGCTCCTTGCTCCCTGTTGCAGGCACAAGCACAGAGTGGTGGAGCTCAGAAGGGACCTCCAGAGATCATAGAATTGTCAGGGTTGGAAGGAACCTCAGGGATCATCCAATCCCAAGCCCCCTGCCATGGCCAGGGACACCTCACACCACAGCAGGTTGCTCACAGCCACCTCCAGCCTGGCTGCAAACACCTCCAGCCAGGAGGCTTCCACCACCTCCCTGGGCAACCTGGGCCAGGCTCTCACCACCCTCATGGCCAACAACTTCTTCCTCACATCCAGTCTCAGTCTCCCCACTTCTAGTTTTGCTCCATCCTTCCCAGTCCTATCCCTCCCTGACACCCTCAAAAGTCCCTCCCCAGCTTTCTTGGAGCCCCCTTCAGATCCTGGAAGGCCACAAGAAGGACTCCTCAGAGCCTTCTCCACTCCACACTGAACAACTCTAACTCTCTCAGCCTGTCTCCATAGCAGAGCAGCTCCAGCCCTCTGCTCATTATTGTGGCCCTTCTCTGGGCACCTTCCAGCACCTCCAGGCTGGTCACAGCCACATTCAACTTGGCCTTCAAAACCTCCAGGCATGAGGCTTCCACCACCGCCCTGGGCAACCTGTGCCATCATCAAGTCCAACCCCCACTGCTGAAGCAGGTTCACCCAGATCAGGTTTTACAGGAACGTGTCCAAGCAGGTTTGGAAAGTCTCCAGACAAGACTTTCTCTCAGCAGCCTGCTCCAGGGCTACAGCACCCTCAAAGTTCAAGTGCAACCTCCTGGGTCCTGGGCTGTGCACTTGCAGCCCAGAAAGCAAATCACATCCTGGGCTGCAGCAAGAGAAGTGTGGCCAGCAGGGCCAGGGAGAGGATTCTGCCCCTCTGCTCCACTCTGCTGAGACCACAGCTGCAGCTCTGGGGACAGTTCTGGAGCCTCTGTGCCAGGAAGGATCTGGAGGGGCTGGAAGGTGTCCAGAGCAGGGCCAGGAGGATGAGCAGAGGGATGGAGCTGCTCTGCTGTGAGGACAGACTGAGAGAGTTGGGGCTGTTCAGTCTGGAGAAGACAAGGCTCCCAGGAGATCTGGTTGTGGCCTTGCAGGATCTGAAGGGGGCTCCAAGAAAGCTGGGGAGGGACTTTTGAGGTCAGGGAGTGATAGGACTGGGGGGAATGGAGCAAAACTAGAAGTGGGGAGACTGAGACTGGATGTGAGGAAAAAGTTGTTGGCCATGAGGGTGGTGAGAGCCTGGCACAGGTTGCCCAGGGAGGTGGTGGAAGCCTCCTGCCTGGAGGTGTTTGCAGCCAGGCTGGAGGTGGCTGTGAGCAACCTGCTGTGGTGTGAGGTGTCCCTGGCCATGGCAGGGGCCTTGGGATTGGATGATCCTTGGGTCCCTTCCAAACCTAACCACTCTATGATTCTATGATCTCTGCCCCTTGTCCTGTCACTGTGCACCACTGAAAAGAGCCCAGCCCCATCCTCATGATTTACACCCATGAGCTATTGATCAGCATTGAGCAGATCCCCTCTCAGGCTGCTCAGCTTTAGGCTAAACAGCTGCAGGCCTCTCAGCCTCTCCTCTGAAGGGAGATGTTCCAAGCCCTCTCATCTTCATAGGGTCATCATTTATGATCTCTATGCTTTCCACATCCCCTTTGTGCCTACGTTTTACCTATAAATCATCTCTCAGAGTTGAGTTGCAGGCAATATTCCCAGCTCAGGACTGAGCATATTTTCACTGGGGACTGACTGTATCTTCATGGGGGTTGGGCTAGATGACCTTTAGAGGTTCCTTCCAACCCAAACCACTCTGTGATTCTGTGATTTATTTATTGTCTGGCACTGGTTTTTTTTTCCTTTCCCATACTAGAAATGCTCCTGCTGTTACCATCAGCCTTCCTTGCAACTGCATTGCTTTGCTAGCCAATAGCTGTCCTCTCTCTTGCTAATACACCTCAGTCTTTCTCTTCCCCAGTAATTTCTAACAAATGAGCTCTTAGCCTGTAGCAGAGGATTTGGTTATTAGTCCTTAAGTTCATGACCTTGCATTCTGTGCTATTGAATTTCAATTACTCCAGCCTGCAACATCATGCAGCTCTTCCTGTGTGCTCCTTCCCACCCACCCTTTACAGTCAGATTCCCTCCCACCACTCTGTCACTAGGAGATAGCAGAACCACACCAGCCTTCATTCATTTATTTCTTTTTACCAATGGCACTAAAAAACCCAGACACAAAAGCAGAGCCAAGAAGTCACACCTGAGAAGAGCAGCATAGAATCCTAGAGTAGAGTAGAATAGCATAGAGAAGAATTAACCAGGTTGGAAGAGACCTCAGAGATCGACTCCAACCTGTCACCCAACACCATCTAATCAACTAAACCATGGCACCAGGTGCCTCATCCAGGCTCTTCTTAAATACCTCCAGGGATGGTGACTCCACCACCTCCCTGGGCAGGACATCCCAATGGCCAGTCACGCTTTCTGGGAAGAATTTCCTCCTAACATCCAGCCTGAACCTCCCCTGGCACAGCTTGAGACTGTGTCCTCTTGTTCTGGTGTTGGGTGCCTGGGAGAAGAGATCAACCCCCACCTGGCTACAACTTCCTTTCAGGGAGCTGGAGAGAGCAAGAAGGTCTCCTCTGAGCCTCCTCTTCTCCAGGCTAAGCAACCCCAGCTCCCTCAGCCTCTCCTCACAGGGCTGTGCTCCAAACCCCTCCCCAGCTTCATTGCCCTTCTCTGGACACTTTCCAGAATCTCAACATCTTTCCTAAAATGAGGGGCATAGGGAGTGTCTGGATTCATGGTTATGCTTCAGACCCCTCTCTGTGAGTGTGTTCTAACAGAAAGAGGGAAAAAAAAAACTATCCAAACCACTTTCTACTTTCTGAATAGAGTGGAAGGCCAGCACCTGCCAGGGAGTCTCCTTCCTTGTAGTTAATCTGCATGAACCTGGAAAGCAACTTCGTTGGAAGAGCCAAAAGAGAAAAGAAGAGAGAAGAAAATGGAATGATAGAATCAATAAGGTTGGAAAAGACCTCAGAGATCATCAAGTCCAACCTAAACACAGAATAAGCTGAATAGAGAATAAATACAGAATAAGCTAAAAATCTGTGCCTGCCCTAATGCCACCTCAGGATAAATCTCAGCAGTCTTAGAATCACAGAATCAATAAGGTTGGAAAAGACCTCAAAGACCATCGAGTCCAACCTGTCACCACAGACCTCATGACTACTAAACCATGGCACCAAGTGCCACATCCAATCCCCTCTTGAACTCCTCCAGGGATGGGGACTCCACCAACTCCCTGGGCAGCACATCCCAATGGCTAATAACTCTCTCTGTGAAGAACTTTCTCCTCACCTCCAGCCTAAACTTCCCCTAGCACAGCTTGAGACTGTGTCCTCTTGTTCTGGTGCTGGTTGCCTGGGAGAAGAGACCAACCCCCACCTGGCTACAGTCTTGACTCATTGGCTCACTGCTCCCTATCACTGTGCAGTACAAGAGACCAAAAAAGTCCATCAGAGCCCTGAAAAACACCTAAAAGCTCAGATAAAACAGCATCTGTTTGGTTCTGTCAAAGGAACACTGTTAAATTCATCATTGTTTTGGCTTTTTCCCTCCTGCTAGGACATGAATGAGCATCTCCCCACTCCCAGGAGGTGTTCAAGGTCAGGCTGGGTGAGCCCTTGAGCAACCTGGGCTGGTGGGAGGTGTCCCTGCCCAGGGCAAGGGGCTTGGAACTGGATGACCTCTAAGATCCCTTCCAGCCCAAACCATTCTATATTGGTCCTGGTTTTGTTTCTTCATTTAGCAGATCTCCAGCTAATTTCAACAAAATTAACAGTATTTAATTCATGCTTGTGGGAAACTTGTTTTTCTGCTTCACTTTTGACCTTGGAAGCTGATCAAAAAGATGTGAGGTGTCCTTGCCAGTAAAGCAGAGAATCCCTGGGAAGCTACTTTGATTTGAAGGCAGAAGAGGCTTCCTTAAAATGTTGAATGAGTTTTGAGGTGTTTCAAATGGGGGAGAGGGGGCTGAAAGAAAATCTCCATCTTAATTAGTATTGGGTATGAGCACTACCATCAAAGAGGTGCTGCCCAGAGAGGTGGTGGAGACTCTTTCTCTGGAGACCTTCAAGCCCCACCTGGCTGTGCAAGCTGGAGCAGAGGAGGTGCCACAGGAGGGAACAGAAGGGAAAACTCTGCTCCTGTGAGGGTGGCAGAGCCCTGGAGCAGGCTGCCCAGAGAGGTTGTGGAGTCTCCTGCTCTGGAGACTTTCAAGCCCCACCTGGATGTGTTCTGTGTGCCCTGCCCTGGGTGACCCTGCTTTGGCAGGGGTCTTGGACTGGTTGATCTCTGGAGCTCCCTTCCAACCCCTAACATTCTGTGATGCTGTGAAATATCATCAAAGGTCAAATAAACATTTCAGCTCAGACCTTCAGCAGGGCTGCCCAGTTTGCACCACTGAGATCAAGGTCCTCTAAGGATCAGAAGAAGAGGCAAGGCAGACTTTGCCACATTGTCTCCTGCCCTGGTGCAAGATGACCACTAAGAGGTTTGAGCAATTCCTGTCTGCTCAGCTCACCACTGCTCTGCCAAACATGCTACCCACAGTTGAGAAGCAATGCCAGCTTCCCAGCATGGGCACAAAACAGATCCCAGGAGGTTTCACTTGAACTGAAGGAGAGGCTGCTGGAGCCCTGGAGCAGGCTGCCCAGAGAGGTTGTGGAGTCTCCTCCTCTGGAGGCTATCAGGAGCCACTTGGATGTGTTCCTGTGTGACCTGCCCTGGGTGACCCTGCTCTGGCAGGGGGGTTGGACTGGATGATATTTCATGGTCCCAGAGGCCCCTTCCAACCCCTGACATTCCATAGCTCCATGCTTAGGAAAACTCTGGACACTTTTGTTTCTACCTTCACCACGTCTGCCTGACAAACCCCTTGACACCAAAGCAACCTTGTGCAGCCCCTCACAAACAGTTTCTGTCCCCTTCTTCAGGAATCCAACAACAGAAGTCCAGTCCTGGGCCAAATCCTGTCCTCAGCTGATAAATTTGTTAATCCCTTCTTCTCACAGGGTGTTGATTCACTGTCAGTCAGAGGCAGCACTGCTGCTCCCAGTTGAGCTGGGGCTCTGAGCACAAGTGTGAGTGCTTTGTGGGATCCTTGCCAAGAGCTTCTTGGGTTCTTGCCACATCAGGCCCCTTGGGGAAGAGGTTTTTTTTTTTCCCCTTCACGTGAGCCACGTTTCCAGGGCCAGGCTTGCATCTCTTCAGCGTGCTGACAGCCATGCAAGTCAGGGCAGGGCTGAGTAGAGGCTCTCTCCTGAGCTGAGCACCTTTGACTCCTTCCTACACACACTGTTGAGACAGGACCTGCAGATATTTGAGGAGTCAAAAGTCAGGAGGGGTGGTGGAGCTATCCCCAGGTGACGACATCTGTCAACATCTCCACTGAAAAAACAGCCCAGGGACACAAAATGAAAAGTGTTTTGAGCACTGGGAGGATAAAAATTTGATGTGGAGATGTTCAAATGGAGAAAAGAACAAGAGAAAAAGTGGAAAAAAAAGTACTTTGAGGAATAGTGGAAAATTGGTCTGGGGGATAACATTTAGTAGGCCAATAGCAGGTTAAATTTTATCTCCATGCCCAGACCACCTTACTGTGTTTGGGCATTAAACTTGTGAATCCTCTAGGTTCACAGATTGGGTTGGAAGGGACCCACCAGGGTCATCTTCTCCAAACCTCCTGCAGTCACCAGGGATACCCCCAAGTAAATCAGGCTGCCCAGGGCCACATCAAATCTATCTTCAATGTCTCCAGGGACAAACTTTAATTATTTGCCTCCAGTTTTCTAGCTACTTTTTGAGTTCTCTGGCAGCCTCTCTAAGCTCCTAAGCAAACAGGTCCAGTCCAAACTGGAGCAGGTTGCTCAGGGACAACATGGATGCTACCTTCCTGGAGGCGTTCAAGGCCAGGCTGGATGAGGCCTAGAGCAGCCTGGGCTGGTAGGAGGTGTCTTTGCCCATGGCAGGGGATTGGAGCTGGATGATCTTTCAGGTCCTTTTCAACCTTATGAGTTAGGAACTCGCCGGAGGGCCGAACCCAGAGAGTGGTGGTGAATGGTGCCACAGCCAGCTGGCAGCCAGGCACCAGTGGTGTGCCCCAGGGAGCAGTGCTGGGCCCTGTGCTCTTTAACATCTTCATCGATGATCTGGATGAGGGGGTCGAGTCAGTCATCAGCAAGTTTGCAGATGACACCAAGTTAGGAGCAGATGTTAGTCAGTTAGAGGGCAGAAGGGCTCTGCAGAGGGACCTCAACCGACTGGACAGATGGGCAGAGCCCAACAGGATGGCATTCAACAAGTCCAAGTGCCAGGTGCTGCACATTGGCCACAACAACCCCAGGCAGAGCTACAGGCTGGGGTCAGAGTGGCTGAGAGCTGCCAGGCAGAGAGGGACCTGGGGGTGCTGGTTGACAGCTGCCTAAACATGAGCCAACAGTGTGCCCAGGTGGCCAAGAGGGTCAATGGCATCCTGGCCTGCATTAGGAATAGTGTGGCCAGCAGGAGCAGGGAGGTCATTCTGCCCCTGTACACTGCACTGGTTAGGCCACACTTTGAGTCCTGTGTCCAGTTCTGGGCCCCTCAGTTCAAGAAGGACATCGAAACACTTGAGCGTGTCCAGAGAAGGGCAACAAGGCTGGGGAGAGGCCTTGAGCACAGCCCTGTGAGGAGAGGCTGAGGGAGCTGGGGTTGCTTAGCCTGGAGAAGAGGAGGCTCAGGGGAGACCTCATTGCCCTCTACAACTACCTGAAAGGTGGTTGTAACCAAGAAGGGGTTGGTTTCTTCTCCCAGGCAACCAGCACCAGAACAAGAGGACACAGTCTCAAGCTGCACCAGGTGAAGTCTAGGCTGGAGGTGAGGAGAAAGTTCTTCTCTGAGAGAATCATTTGCCATTGGAATGTGCTGCCCAGGGAGGTGGTGGAGTCCCCATCCCTGGAGGTGTTCAAGAGGGGATTGGACGTGGCACTTGGTGCCATGGTCTGGTCATGAGGTCTGTGGTGCCAGGTTGGACTTGATGATTCTTGAGGTCTCTTCCAACCTTAGTGATACTGTGATACTGTGAACCCAAAGCACTCTATGAAGCATTTCCACATCCTACATTCAGTGGGACTGCACTAGACTCCTTTTGTTAAGGCATACAGGAGTTCTGATATGGTACAAAGCTGATCTACACATGGTCCTAGAAGATATTCAGGTACGAGAACAAGAGGAAATGACTTCAGGTTGCACCAGGGGAGGTTGAGGTTGGATATTAGGTAAAATTTATTGACTGAAAGAGTGGTCAGTGACTGGAACAGGCTGACCAGGGATGTGAGGAAGTCACCATACCTGGAGGTGTTCAGGAAGAGTGTGGCCATGGCACCTGGGGACATGGGTTTGTGGCTATACTGGTGTTGGATTGATGATTAGACTCGATCTTAGAAGTCTTTTACAACCAAAACAATTCTATCTTTGTTACCATGACTCTGTGACTCTAATCATGTGAGTCTATGATTCTGTGAATCTATGACTCTGATTCTATGACTCTGTGACTCGATAGGATAGGATAGGGTAGCGTAGGATAGGATAGGATAGGATAGGATAGGATAGGATAGGATAGGATAGGGTAGGGTAGGGTAGGGTAGGGTAGGGAAGAATAGAATAGAATAGAATAGAATAGAATAGAATAGAATAGAATAGAATAGAATAGAATAGAATAGAATAGAATAGAATAGAATAGAATTAACCAGGTTGGGAAAATACCTCAGAGACCATCGAGTCCAACCTATCACCCATCACCATCTGGTCAACTCAACCATGTCACCAAGTGCCACATCCAGGCTCTTCCTAAACACCTCCAGTGATGGTGACTCCACCACCTCCCTGGTCAGCCTGTTCCAGTCACTGACCACTCTTTCAGTCAATAAATTTTACCTAATATCCAACCTCCCAGGGGCCAATCTCTCTTGCTGGGAAGAACGTCTTCCTAACCTCCAGCCTAAACCTTCCCTGGCGCAGCTTGAGACTGTGTCCTCTTGTTCGGGTACTGGTTGCCTGGGAAAAAAGACCAACCCCCACCTGGCTACAACCTCCCTTCAGGGAGTTGGAGAGAGCAATGAAGTCTCCCCTGAGCCTCCTCTTCTCCAGGCTAAGCAACCCCAGCTCCCTCAGCCTCTCCTCACAGGGCTGTGCTCCAGACCCTTCCCCAGCTTTGTTGCCCTTCTCTGGACACCTTCCAGTTTCCTAAACTGAGGAGCCCAGAACTGGACACAGGACTCGAGGTGATTCTATGAAAAATTTAAGGATGTTGCTAGGTCTTGCAGGAAGAAAATTAGGGAGGCAAAAGCGCATTTGGAGCTTAGCCTGGCCTCTGCTGTGAAGGACAACAAAAAGTCCTTCTATAAATACATTAATAGCAAGAGGAAGGGCAGAGACAACCTCCACTCCTTGGTGGACACGGAGGGGAACGTTGTGATAAGGGATGAGGAAAAGGCAGAGATACTTAACACCTTCTTTGCCTCAATTTTTACTAGCAGGACAGAATGTCTTCCAGACAGCTGGCCTCCAGAGCTGGCAGAAGGAGCCAGGGAGCAGCATAGTTTTCCACTGCTCCAAAATGGGGCAGTTGGTGATCTGCTCAGCCGCCTGGATCCCCACAAGTCCATGGGACCAGATGGGATCCATCCTAGGGTGCTGAGAGAGCTGTCAGAGGAGCTGGCCAAGCCGCTCTCCATCATTTTTCAGCAGTCCTGGCTCACTGGAGATGTCCCAGAGGACTGGAAGCTGGCCAACGTGGTGCCCATCCACAAGAAGGGCCGGTTGGATGAGCCAGGGAATTACAGGCCTGTCAGCCTGACCTCAGTGCCAGGCAAGATCATGGAACAGGTCATTCTGAGTGCATTAACACAGCACTTACAGGATGGCCAAGGGATCAGGCTCAGCCAGCATGGATTTAGGAAGGGCAGGTCCTGCCTGACCAACCTGATCTCCTTCTATAAGCAGGTGACCCGCCTGGTGGATGTGGGGAGGCCTGTGGATGTAGTCTACCTGGACCTCAGCAAGGCCTTTGACACCGTCCCCCATAGCAAACTGCTGGCCAAGCTGTCAGCCCCTGGCTTGGACAGCAGCACTCTGAGCTGGGTTAGGAACTGGCTGGATGGCCGAACCCAGAGAGTGGTGGTGAATGGTGTCACATCCAGCTGGCGGCCAGTCAGTAGTGGAGTCCCCCAGGGATCAGTGCTGGGCCCCATCCTCTTTAACATCTTTATTGATGATCTGGATGAGGGCATTGAGTCTATCATCAGTAAATTTGCAGCTGACACCAAGCTGGGGGCAGGAGTTGATCTGCTAGAGGGTAGAGAGGCTTTGCAGAGAGACCTCGACAGGCTGGACAGATGGGCAGAGTCCAACGGCATGAGATTTAACGCATCCAAGTGCCGGGTTCTGCACATTGGCCACAACAACCCCATGCAGAGCTACAGGCTGGGGTCAGAGTGGCTGAGAGCTGCCAGGCAGAGAGGGACCTGGGGGTGCTGGCTGACAGCTGCCTAAACATGAGCCTGCAGTGTGCCCAGGCAGCCAAGAGGGTCAATGGCATCCTGGCCTGCATTAAGAACAGTGTGGCCAGCAGGAGCAGGGAGGTCATTCTGCCCCTGGACACTGCACTGGTTAGGCCACACCTCGAGTCCTGTGTCCAGTTCTGGGCCCCTCAGTTTAGGAAGGAGGTTGACTTGCTGGAACGAGTCCAGAGAAGGGCAAAGAAGTTAGTGAGGGGCTTGGAACACAAGCCCTACGAGGAGAGGCTGAGGGAGCTGGGGCTGCTTAGCCTGGAGAGGAGGAGACTCAGGGGTGACCTTCTTGCTCTCTACAACTACCTGAAGGGGGGTTGTAAACAGGCAGAGGTTGGTCTCTTCTGCCAGGCAGCCAGCACCAGAACAAGAGGACACAGTCTCAGGCTGTGCCAGGGGAGGTTTAGGCTGGAGGTCAGGAGAAAGTTTTACACAGAGAGAGTGATTGCCCATTGGAATGGGCTGCCCGGGGAGGTGGTGGAGTCGCCATCACTGGAGGTGTTCAGGAGGAGACTTGACAGGGTGCTTGGTGCCATGGGTTAGTTGATTAGGTGGTGTTGGGTGATAGGTTGGACGTGATGATCTTGAAGGTCTCTTCCAACCTGGTTTATTCTATTCTATTCTATTCTATTCTATTCTATTCTATTCTATTCTATTCTATTCTATTCTATGGCTCTAATTCTATGACTCTGTGACTCCATGATTCCATGACTCTGTGATCAGCCTGCATTTTCTTTTCTTTCTTTTTTTGTTGGTGGGTTTTTGTTGTTGTTGTTGTGTTGTTCTTTTTCTTTCTTTACCCAGTCTGGTGCTTTTCAGCTTTTTAGCTGATGCTGTTCAGCATGCATTTGAGGTTTCAAAGGAAATTTTCAGTCTGTTGAGT
Organism: Melanerpes aurifrons; assembly: GCA_011125475.1. NCBI lineage: Eukaryota > Metazoa > Chordata > Aves > Piciformes > Picidae > Melanerpes > Melanerpes aurifrons. The sequence goes on from WWNC01000064.1 coordinate 3,553,801, forward strand.
AATCAGTGCTTTAGGTTGACAGCCAAGCCCCAAAATATGTATTTGTGTCACATTTTGCCTTGCTAGGAGAGGCTGTTGGGAAAAAAAAAGATAATTTAAAAATGTCTCTGCTAGCAATGCAGTTGGTCAGCTCTGCAGCTGAATTATATACACACAGTCACACAGAACTGTCAGGGTTGGAAGGGAGCTCAAGGAGCAGCCAGTTCCAAGCCCCCTGCCATGGCCAGGGACACCTCACACTACAGCAGGTTGCTCACAGCCACATCCAGCCTGGCTGCAGACACCTCCAGGCAGGAGACTTCCACCACCTCCCTGGGCAACCTGGGCCAGGCTCTCACCACCCTCATGGGGAACAACTTCTTCCTCACAGCCAATCTTAACCTCCCCACTTCTAGTTTTGCTCCATATCCCCAGGTCCTATCCCTCCCTGACACCCTCAAAAGTCCCTCCCCAGCTTTCTTGGAGCCCCCTTCAGATCCTGGAAGGCCACAATTAGGTCTCCTTGGAGCCTTCTCTTCTCCAGACTGAACAGTCCCAACTCCCTCAGTCTGTCCTCGTAGCAGAGCAGCTCCAGCCCTCTGCTCATCCTCGTGCCCCTTCTCTGGATGCCTTCCAGCACCTCTAGCACCTTCTTGCAACAGGGGCTCTAGAATTGGACGCAGTGCTCCAGGTGTGGTCTCACGAGTGCAGTGGATACCTCCTCTCCTCCTTCTTAGTTTGTGTTGTGTGTTTTCATTTACTTGAAGCATCAGCTGGAAACTTTTATAGACAGCTACTTGCAGGAAAAAGGACACTTAATGCCACAGCAGCTAACATAGTTAGAGAGCTGGGGTTGCTTAGCCTGGAGAAGAGGAGGCTCAGGGGAGACCTCATTGCCCTCTCCAACTCCCTGAAGGGAGGTTGTAGCCAGGTGGGGGCTGGTCTCTTCTCCCAGGCACCCAACACCAGAACAAGAGGACACAGTCTCAAGCTGTGCCAGGAGAGGTTTAGGCTGGATGTGAGGAGGAAATTCTTCCCAGCAAGAGAGATTGGCCATTGGGATTTGCTACCCAGGGAGGTGGTGGAGTCACCATCCCTGGAGGTGTTTAAGAGGAGCCTGGATGAGGCACTTGGTGCCATGGTTGAGTTGATTAGATGGTGCTGGGTGATAGGTTGGACTTGATGATCTCTGAGCTCTTTTCCAACCTGGTCAATTCTATTCTGATTTACTGTACTTCTATTCTATTCTATTCTATTCTATTCTATTCTATTCTATTCTATTCTATTCTATTCTATTCTATTCTATTCTATTCTATTCTATTCTATTCTATTCTATTCTATTCCATTCCATTCCATTCTGTTCTGTTCTATCCTATTCTATTCTATTCTATTCTATTCTATTCTATTCTATTCTATTCTATTCTATTCTATTCTATTCTATTCCATCCCATCCCATCCCATCCCATCCCATCCCATCCTCATTGTAGGTACAGGTGTCAATAACAGCCTTGTTTTTCTGCCCTCCTTTAATAGCAGGGTTTATTGCTAACCACTTTCCTCTTGACCCCTTTCTAGCTGCAGATTTATGAGCAGGACCACGTCATGCAAACGATGATTTATGATGGAATGATGCTGCCTGAGGAAATGTATTGATCTGGGATGAAGCTGCAGAGCGAAGGAGCTGAGAGCAGCTTTGCCCTGACTTCCATTCCTCTGACTGCCCCAAGCTGTGCTTTGTGTCCTTGGGAAAAATTCAGGTCTGTTACATGATAGAAAAGGTTGCATTAGGCATTTTTGACTGTTAATATTTTTTGGGGGGGGAGGGTAAATAGTCAGTTCTTGTGTCTCTGCATTCCTCACCCTGCCACAGTTGCTCCAATTCCTCTGTGGTTCAGCCCTTCCAGCAGTTCAGAGCAGGGCTGGCATTTACCCTAAGCAGCATTTCAAATGAACTGATCAATAGCTGGATGTTTGCTATTAAGAATGATGAAGAAAGGTTGAGTGGGAGGCAAACAAGGTTATCTACTTTTAATGTATTACCTAATTCTTTTCTGTGTTGGAAGGCAGGCAGGCAGGGAGGCCTTCACTTCATTGATCCTCAGACACACACACACACACTCATGGGAGCTTAATGGGAAGGGCCAAGGGTGGATATCACAAAAGCTGCTCCTTTTTTACTGCTTTCATTCCTTTTCCCTTATTTTTGCAGCCCTGCTCCATTTCCTGAAATTGGAGCTTTAAAATAGATCTATTTGATTTTGTATAGAATAGAATAGAATAGAATAGAATAGAATAGACCTTCAAGATCATCGTGTCCAACCTATCATCCAGCACCACCTAATCAACTAACCCATGGCACCAAGCACCCTGTCAAGCCTCCTTCTGAACACCTTCAGTGATGGCAACTCCACCACCTCCCCAGGCAGCCCATTCCAATGGGCAATCACTCTCTCTCTGTAAAACTTCCTCCTAACCTCCAGCCTAAACCTCCCCTGGCACAGCTTGAGACTGTGTCATCTTGTTCTGGTGCTGGGTGCCTGGGAGAAGAGACCAACCTCTGCCTGTTTACAACCCCCCTTCAGGTAGTTGCAGAGAGCAATAAGGTCACCCCTGAGTCTCCTCTTCTCCAGGCTAAGCAGCCCCAGCTCCCTCAGTCTCTCCTCATAGGGCTGTGTTCCAAGCCCCTCACCAACTTTCTTGCCCTTCTCTGGACACACCCCAGCAAGTCAACCTCCTTCCTAAACTGAGGGGCCCAGAACTGGACACAGGACTCGAGGTGTGGCCTGACCAGTGCAGTGGACGGGGGCAGAATGACCTCCCTGCTCCTGCTGGCTGCACTGTTCCTGATGAAGGCTAGGATGCCATTGGCCCTCCTGGCCACCTGGGCACAATGACTCTCTAAATAGCCAGGCAGCTTTAGCACATAAAAAAAGGAAAGGAGAGAAGGGGGGGAAGTGTGTGTTTATGGCTTAAGCCCAGGCTTAGGGAAGTTATCCTGTTGTGGAATGAGCCAGTTGGCTTTTGATGATATTTTTTTAGACATCTGTGTGGTTATTTTATTTATTTGCTTAGCTATGTATTTGTTTATCTATTTATATGTTTATCTATGTATTCATTTATCTGTTTATTTATTTATCTACTTATTTTTATATTTACATATTTATATGTTTATTTATATGTTTATCTTTAATTTTATATTCATTTATCTATTTATCTGTTTATTTATCTATTTATTTATCTATTTGCTTATCTATTTATCTATTTGTTTATCTATCTATCTGATTATCTATCTATTTGTTTATGAATTTTCATTCTATCACTGCTCCTGTGTGGGCTCCTCCATTTAGGGACATTGAGACACTTCAACATGTTCAGAGAAGGGCAACAAAGCTGGGGAGAGGTCTGGAGCACAGCCCTGTGAGGAGAGGCTGAGGGAGCTGGGGTTGCTTAGCCTGCAGAAGAGGAGGCTCAGGGGAGACCTTCTTGCTCTCTCCAACTCCCTGAAAGAAGACTAGAGTCAGGAGGGAGTTGGTCTCCTCTCCCAGGCAACCAGCACCAGAACAAGATGACACAGTCTCAAGCTGTGCCAGGGGAAGAATAGGCTTGATTTTAGAAAGATCTTCCCAAGAAGAGAGATTTGCCATTGAAATGTGTTGCCCAGGGAGGTGGTGGGGTTGATGTCCCTGAAGGTGTTTAAGAAGAGCCTGGATGAGGCACTTGGTGCCATGATCTGATTGATTTGTTGAGGTTGGGTGATAGGTTGGACTTAATGATCTCTGAAGTCTCTTCCAACCTGGTTGATTCTATGATTCTGCTCCCTTCCCAGTTCAAGTCTAATTTAGAGCCCTGTCACTCAGCCCTGCCAACTCCCTTCCTAAGACCCTTTTCCCCTGTGGGATAGGCTGTTCCCATCTGTTGCCAACAGGCCTAGCCTCTTGTCAATCAAGCCAATGGACTCAAGAGTATGAAAGGTCTTTTCCAGCCTTAATGATACTATGATTCTCCAGGGCTGCTTTTCCCATTCATTCCCAGCCTCATTCCCACTCATTCCTCAGCCTCCAATGCAGACTGTTCTTGAGATCACAGAATCAACCAGGTTGGAAAAGACCTTTGAGATCACCAAGTCCAACCTATCACCCAACACCATCTAATCAACTCAACCATGGCACTAAGTGCCTCACCCAGATCTTCCCTTGCTCAGATTTGGATCTGCTGCCCATGTCATAGGAGCAGAGAATCACTCATGGCAGAGCAGTGCACCTCTCCTGCTGGAAGAGCTCTCTCTTCTCTTTACTGCTCTTTGTAACTCCTGCGCTTGTGCCTGGAGAACAAAGGCTTTCCCATTCATACTCCTGGGTTCCTTGTGGCAGGGACTGTTCCTGCTTAGCTGTGGAATGGAATGGAATGGAATGGAATGGAATGGAATGGAATGGAATGGAATGGAATGGAATGGAATGGAATGGAATGGAATGGAATGGAATGGAATGGAATGGAATGGAATGGAATGGAATTAACCAGGTTGGAAAAGAACTTTGAGATCATAGAGTCCAACCTATCACCCAACACCATCTAATCAACTAAACCATGACACTAAGCTCCCCATCCAGTCTCTTCCTAAACATCTCCAGTGATGGTGACTCCACTACCTCCCTGGGCAGCCCAGGAGAGTCCAACTCTGCCAGCTAAACCCATTGGCTCCTCTTCAGCCCTACAGTGTCCTGAGCCTGCTCTCAGAAGCAAGCTCACACAGAGATGGGCAGGAATACAACCCTGAAAACAACCCTAAATACAACCCCTCCAAGCTGAGATCCAGACTTTGCTGAGCTGATAATGCTGTACAATAGCCTTAACAGAAGCTGTGTGAGGTTTTTTTGTGTATTGAGTGTAATACTGCCTATCAAAATCATGTTTGGGGTTTGTCAATAGATTATCTAACATCCAGGAGGATTGGAACATCCTGGAAGTAGCCAGGTTTCATAGTTTCATAGTTTCATAGTTTCATAGTTTCATAGTTTCATAGTTTCATAGTTTCATTCAGGGTTGGAAGGGACCACAAGGATCATCTAGTTCCAACCCCCCTGCCATGGGCAGGGAAACCCCACACTAGATCAGGCTGGACAGAGCCTCATCCAGCCTGCTCTTAAACACCCCCAGGGACGGGGCCTCGACCACCTCCCTGGACAACCCATTCCAGGGTCTCACCACTCTCATGGTGAAGAACCTCCTCCTCACATCCAGCCTGAATCTCCCCACCTCCAGCTTCATTCCATTCCCCCTAGTCCTATCACTACCTGACATCCTGAGAAGTCCTTCCCCAGCCTTCCTGTAGGCCCCCTTCACATACTGGAAGGCCACAATGAGGTCACCTCGGAGCCTTCTCTTCTCCAGACTGAACAGCCCCAACTCCTTCAGTCTGCTCTCATAGGAGAGGTGCTCCAGCCCTCTGCTCATCCTCCTGGCCCTTCTCTGGACACGTTCCAGCACCTCCACATCCCTCTTGTAATAGGGGCTCCAGAACTGGACACAGTACTCCAGGTGGGGTCTCACCAGGGCTGAGTAGAGGGGGAGGGTCACCTCCCTCGACCTGCTAGCCACACTTCTCCTGATGCAGCCCAGGATCTGATTGGCCTTGCGGGCTGCAAGTGCACATTGGGAGCTCATGTTGAGCTTTTTGTCCACCAGCACCCCCAAGTCTCTCTCCTCAGGGCTACTTTCCAGCCAGTCACTGCACAGCCTGGATTTGTGCCTGGGATTGCCTCCACCCAGATGCAGGACCCTGCACTTGCTCTTCTTGAACTTCATGAGGTTGGCTTGTGCCCACCTCTCCAGCCTGTCAAGGTCCCTCTGGATGGCCTCCCTTCCCTCCAGTGTGTCTGCTGCACCACACAGCTTGGTGTCATCAGCAAACTTGCTGAGGGTGCACTCAATGCCACTGTCCATGTCACCCACAAAGATGTTGAACAAGACAGGTCCCAGGACTGATCCCTGAGGGACTCCGCTTGTCACTGGCCTCCACTGGGACATGGAGCCATTGACAGCCACTCTTTGGGTGCGGCCATCAAGCCAGTTCCTTATCCATCTAGTGGTCCACCCATCAAACCCATGTGTCACCAGTTTGGAGACCAGGATGTGGTGCGGGACAGTGTCAAAGGCTTTGCTCAGGTCCAGGTAAATGACATCAGTTGCTCGCCCCTCATCTATTAATGTTGTCACCTGCTCATAGAAGGCCACCAGGTTGGTCAGGCAGGATTTGCCCTTGGCAAAGCCATGCTGGCTGTTCCCAATTACCTCCTCACTATTCTTTTGAGCCAGTAGTGACTCCAGGAGGATCTGCTCCATGATCTTTCCAGGCACAGAGGTGAGACTGACTGGCCTGGAGTTCCCTGGTTCCTCCTTCTTACCCTTTTTGAAGATGGGGGCAATGTTTCCCCTTTTCCAGTCCGTGGGGACTTCACCAGATTGCCATGACTTTTGAAATATAACAGAGAGGGGTTTAGCAACCTCATCTGCCACTTCTCTTAGTACCCGTGGGTGTATCCCGTCGGGTCCCATGGACTTGAACACTTTCAGGTTCTTCAGATGATCACGAACCTGATCTGCACTTACAATGGGCAGTTCTTCCTCCCCATCCCTGGCTTTGACTTCCATAACATCAGGAGTGTGGCTAGAGGCCCTTGCAGTGAAGACTGAGGTAAAGAAGTTATTAAGTACCTCAGCCTTTTCCTCATCCCTTGTGACCATGTCACCATTTTCCTTTCTGAGGGGGCCCACACCTTCCCTAGTCTTCTTCTTCCCATTAATATAACTGTAAAAGTTCTTAGTGTTCCCTCTAATCTCCCTGGCTAGATTCAATTCAAACTCTGCTTTGGCTTTCCTAACCAGGACTCTCGCTGCTCGGGCAGCTTCCTTATATTCCCCCTGTTCTACCTGTCCTTCCCTCCACTTCCTGTAGAGTTTCCTTTTAAGTAATAGTGTGTCCAGTAGCTCCTTGCCCATCCAGGCAGGCCTCCTAGCATTCTTACCTGCTTTTCTCTTTGTTGGTACACAGAGCTCCTGGACACAGAGGAGGTGGTCCTTGAATACTGACCAGCTGTCCTGGGGCCCTCTTCCCTCCAGGGCTTTGTCCCACGACGCTTTGGCTAGCAGATCCCTGAAGCAATCAAAATCTGCACGCCTAAAGTCTAGGGTCGTGAGCTTGGAATACTTCCTCCTGATTGCCCTGAGGATGTTAAATTCAACTGCTTCATGGTCACTGCAGCCAAGGCCGTCTCTGAGCCTCACATTGCTTACCAGCCCTTCCCTGTTGGTGAGAACAAGGTCCAGCATAGCACCATTTCTTGTTGGTTCCTCTACCATTTGGAGGAGGAAGTTGTCTTCTATGCAGTCCAGGAACATCCTGGATTGCTGGTGCCTTGCTGGTTAAGCCTCTAGCAACCACCACAAGTCAATAATTCCTATTGGAATATTGTTTTCATCTCCATTCTTCCTCAACAGCTCTTCCTACACACTCTGCCCCTTTCCCACCCCACCTGCTCCATTTCCCCCTCTTTCCCCTCAAACCCACAGCACCTGGGCTCTGCTGCAGTCTCCTCCCACCCCAGGTGTGGCCACTTTGCCCTCCCCACCCACTCCCCTTTATAATCCCCGTCCCCTTCCCCCCCCCCCCCCAAAGGGCAGCAGCCCCAAGCTGAGTCCATCTGGGCTGAGGATCTTTCTCTTGTCTCTGGTGAGTGCCCCTGGTGCACACTGGGTGGTGGTGGTGACTACAAAGGCTGGGGGGCCTGGTGACCCCCTGGTTGTTAGGGCCAACATTGATGACTGCTCCAATATCATCCATGGATGCTGACTGGGGCTCCTTGCTGGGGCTGAGCTCTTCTGGGTGTTATCTTGTATCTTGGTTGAAGCTCTTGCCCCTGCTCTGGTCTGGGTGCACCAAGGGTGGTGGTGGAGCAGGGGCAGGAGCTGTTTAGGCAGTGAGGAGGATGGTGTGGGGAGAGCAGGAGCTGCTTTGGGAAGATTCAACCAGCACCAGAACAAGAGGACACAGTCTCAAGCTGTGCCAGGATACGTTTAGACTCGAGGTGAGGAGGAAGTTCTTCACCGAGCGAGTCGTTTGTCATTGGAATGTGCTGCCCAGGGAGGTGGTGGAGTCACCATCCCTGGAGGTGTTGAAGAGGAGATTGGATGTGGCACTTGGTGCCATGGTCTAGTCATGGGGTCTGTGTTGATAGGTTGGGCTCGATGATCCTCGAAGTCCTTTCCAACCTTAATTATACTGTGATACTGTGAAAGGTGGTGGTGGGGGAGGCAGAGGGGCTTAAATTAGGTGAACTTTAGAGGCCAATTCCAACTCTGGTGGTTCTATGACTCTGTGATCTAGTTTCAATTCTCTTGCCACAGGCAGGGACACCTTCCACTAGGCCAAGTCAACATCTTTAAGGGCATATTATTATTTTTGTTTACTGTACATAGAAATCAAAATATAATATAGTAGCTATGTTCAACTGGGTGGATTCAGTCTGGAGAAGTGAAGGAGACTTAACTGTGGCCTTCCAGAATGTGAAGGGGGCTCCAAGAAAGCTGGGGAGGGACTTCTGAGGGTGTCAGGGATTGATAGGACTGGGAGGAATGGAACAAAACTAGAAGTGGGGAGATTAAGATTGGATGTTAGGAGGAAGTTTTTCCCCATGAGGGTGGTGAGAGCCTGGCACAGGTTGCCCAGGGAGGTGGTGGAAGGGTACCTTCTCAAGGAAGAAAAATAGAAATCAGAGAGAAACACTTGGAAAACAAGGAGGAATAGGAGTCAGAGAGACACAAATCTTTCTCTGTCCCTTGGACTTGGTGATCCTAAGGGTCTTTTCCAACCTGGATGTTTCTGTGGCTCTATGTTGGCAAGAGACAGCTCAGTGATATTCTGGTCAGTCACTTAGTGCATTTGCATTGCTCACTCTCAAGGTCACAGATGCCAGCAAGAACAGATTTACTTTTAATAATCCTACCAGGATGCAATGATTCTGTAGTGACTTTGCTCAATGTTTGTCTCTCAACAGGAGCTGCTGGGAGGTATTTCTTGATAAGATTTGAGCTCTAATTCAATCCACAGCAAGAAGGTGAAGGAGGACACATTTCAAATGCCTACTTCTCTTTGAATCAGGTCCGTGAAAAGCAAATCTCACTGAATAAAAGGCACCTGGAATGAGATCTCAGCTCATTTATGAAGCAGAAATTGCCATCAGCATCAGCTCTGACTTTGGCTGCACTGTGTGAAGATAATGTTCCAAGTTGTGGTATGTGAGGCAAGGCTGAGTGAAGTATTCCATGGCCTCAAGTGTTTTTAAGTGGATGCATCCATCCCCTGCTGTGAAATTCCTTGCTGATAACTTGCACTTCAACTTTCTGCTGCCAGTTTCCATTAGCTGTAATTAGCACCCATGGTTGTAATATTCCTCATCAGCCACAGAGATGATCCTTGCTTTAGGATGGAACAAGTGTATTTTCCTCAATAATAAGCAATAAATGAGAGAGAGGAACATTTCAGTCTCAGAGGTATTTGCTTCTAATCAGATTTACTTCTGCTCAGCACAGCAAAGGATTAATCAAATATGTTATTGATTTAATTACAAATGCTAAGTACTGCATGAAAAATTACAGTTACAAATGCTAAGAACTGGGATTGTTCAGTCTGGGGAAGAGGTGGCTGAAGGGGGGGGGAAGCTGATTGCTCTCTGCAACTCCCTGAAAGGAAGTGGCAGTGAGGAGGAGGTTGGCCTCTTCTCCTTGGTAACAAGTGAGAGGAGGAGAGGAAATGGCTTCAAGTTGCACCAGGGAAGGTTCAGGTTGGGTATTAGGAAGAATTTCTTTGCTGCAAGAGTGGTCAAGGATTGGAACAGGCTGCCAGGGAGGTGGTGGAGTCCTCATCCCTGGAGGTGTTCAAAAAGACATCTAGACGTGGCTCTTTGGCACATGGTTTAGTGGGCATGGTGGTGTGGGGTTGATGGTTGGACTGGAGGATCTTAGAGGTCTTCTCCAACCTCAGTTGTTCTTTAATTCTTTGAATCTGTGATTCTGCTTCTAATCAGATTTCCTTCTGCCCAACACCACTGTAGTGGGTTGAGAGAGAAGGCCTAGCTTTCTCTCCCCCACAAAGGGGAAACACAGCCTCGAATGATCACAACCACAAAGGATTAATTCAAGATGTAATTGGTTTAATTACAAATGCTAAGTAACTTACTCATTATATATATATATATCTCTATATATTCTACTTCCATATAATCTTAGCTCCCCTTAAAGGATGGAGAAGCAGAGGTGTCCCACCTTATCCAGAAAAGAAATAAGACATTGCTCTTCTAGAGCTCTTTTCACTAAGCTTCTGGAATCAACCTCTACATGTCCTAGGCTGTAGCATCAGTAGAGCTCTTGAACACATGTCTGCTCCTAAGCCCTTGGCTGCTGAGAACTAATGAGTTTAAATTTAGGTGAGAACTTAAACATTCCCCTAAATCTGTCACTGAACTTCCTAAATCCAATAGCATTGGATCCTAAGGCTGCCATAGAGCAGATAAGGACAGGAGGCTTACCCTGAGAGCAAAAGCAAATCAGCATTGCTAGGTGAGAGCAAATCAGGCTGAATGAGGAACTGGTTGTCAATCATTTGCTTGGGAAGGAGGGTGGCTGCTCCCAGTTAAATAATGTGAAGGCAAGAGGCACAAAGCCATGAGCCAGCAATGGCATCCTAGGGTGGATTAGAAGAGATGTGGTGAGTAGGTCAGAGAGGTTCTCATCCCCTCCTATGCTGCCCTGCTGAGGCCACATCTGGAATATTGTGTCCAATTCTGGGCCCCTCAGTTCAAGAAGGACCTCAGGGAAGTGCTTGAGAGAGTCCATCCCAGAGGCACAGAGCTGCTGCAGGCAGTGGAACATCTCCCTGTGAGGCCAGGCTGAGGAGCTGGGGCTTGGAGCTGGGAGTAGAGGAGCCTGAGGGCTGCCCTCAGTGCTGAGGATAAAGATGTGCAGGGCTGGAGCCAGGCTCTGCTCAGGGATGGCCAAGCACAGCACCAGGGGCACTGGGGGCAAGCTGGAGCCAGGCTCTGCTCAGGGATGGCCCAGGACAGGACAAGAGGCACTGGGGGCAAGCTGGAGCAGAGAAGGAGGAAAAATTCACTGAGAGGGTGGCAGAGCCCTGGAGCACGCTGCCCAGAGAGGTTGTGGGGTCTCCTTCTCTGGAGCCTTTCCAACCCCACCTGGATGTGTTCCTGGGTGACCTGCCCTGGGTGATCCTGCTCTGGCAGGGGGGGTTGGACTGGATGATCTTTTGAGGTCACTTCTGTGACTGTGTGAAATGTGAGTTGTTTTCTTATTAGTTGACCCACCTGAAAAAAAGGCATGACCTGAAAGCACTGATTTTTCTTATCCTGTGATCCTCTGAAGGCAAAGTTGTCCTGGTAACTCACCACTGACCTAAACACATACCCTCAGGGGAATTCAAAACCCCAGTCCAGGCTTTCACAATATGTAAGAAAGAGAAAGTCTGCTTGACCTGGGTCAAAGACTTCCTTGATATCTAAGAAGCAGATCAGTGACTTTAACTGCACCAAGGTGGACAAGTGGATTTCATTACATTTTGCTTTCATCATTTCCCCCCCTCCCCCTTCATTAAAAACACTGTGATCTCATTTTATTGTTTCCAGCAGCTGCCCCTTTCCTTAGTGGTCAAATTTAAGGTCAGAGTTTGAAATCTGCCTTGAAGTGCAAAATTTGGCTACCCCATCTAGCTGTAAAATACATGATGAATGTTTGCAATGCTCATCTATAGCTTGGCTGCTCCCTAGAGAATGTTCCTGTTATTTGGAGCCCATAGAATCAACAAGGTTGGAAAAGACCTCAGAGATCATCAAGTCCAACCTGTCACTCAGCACCTCATGACTAACTAAACCACAGCTCCAAGTGCCACATCCAATCCCTTTTTGAACACCTCCAGGGATGGGGACTCCACCACCTCCCTGGGCAGCACATTCCAATGGCCAACTACTCCTTCTGTCATCTCCAAGGGCTTGTAGTGATAGAGCAAGGGGGAAGTGATTGAAGCTTGAGGAAGGGAGATTGAGACTGCAGATGAGGAAGACACTCTTGACAGTGAGGGTGGGGAGAGTCTGGAACACCTTCCCTGGAGGTGTTCAAGGCCAGGTTGGATGATGCCTTTGGCAGCTTGGGCTAGTGGGAGGCGTCATCATGGAATCCTAGGATTGCTTAGGTTGGAAAAGCTCTTCAAGATCACCCAGTCCAACCCTTCTCTAGCTCTACCAAGGCTGGGGCTAAGCCACGGCCTTCAGCACCACATCTCTGCCTCTGTCAAACACCTTTAGGGATGGGCATTCAACCACCACCCTGAGCAGCCTGTTCCAGTCTTTGAGAAGCTATTCAGTCAAGATGTTTCTTCTCACATCCAACTTAAACCTCTCCTGGTGCAGTTTGAAGGCCAGGTTGGGTGAGGCCTTGAGTGCTGTGGTGCAGTTGAAGGTGTCCCTGCCCATTGCTGAGGGGTTGGAACTAGATGATCTTGGAGGTGCCTTCCAACCCATTCCATGATTCTATGGTTAACTTTTCCTGCAGATGCTCTCTCACAGTGATGAACTGTCAGTGCATTCTGAAGGGCCTTTAGCAAGTGCAGTCAATGTAAGGTGACTTTGAGGCCCCTTGCTGTTTTTAGGCATGGAGGATGTTGCTCAAAACATGGACCCTTGTTAAAAACAAACAAAACCACACACACACAAAAAAACCCCAACAACAAACAAACAAATCAAAACCAAACCAAACAAGCAAGCAAAAAAAAAAAAAAAACCCAAAAAAAACCCAACAAAAACAAACCAAACCCAAACCAACCAAGGAAACTTTTATGATTAAAAGCCCCTGAGGAGACCTAGTTGTGGCCTTCCAGTGTCTGAAAGGGGCTACAAATAAGATGGGGAGGGACTTTTGAGGGTGTCAGGGAGTGATAGGACTGGGGGGGATGAAGCAAAACTAGAAGTGGGGAGATTGAGATTGGCTGTGAGGAAGAAGTTGTTGGCCATGAGGGTGGTGAGAGCCTGGCCCAGGTTGCCCAGGGAGGTGGTGGAAGCCTCCTGCCTGGAGGTGTTTGCAGCCAGGCTGGATGTGGCTGTGAGCAACCTGCTGTAGTGTGAGGTGTCCCTGCCCATGGGGGTTGGGGGTTTGGAACTGGCTGATCCTTGAGGTCCCTTCCAACCCTGACAATTCTGTGATTCTAAATATTCAGTGTTGATTTTCCTCCTTGGCTGCATCTGATGGTAGATCATCCAAATAGACACAACCATAGACATCTGCTCCCTGGCAGAGTGGTCAGGTGAGAAGAAATGACCTCAGCTTGCCCCAGGGGAGGCTTAGGTTGGAGATAAGAAGAAACTTCTAGACTGAAAGGGTTTTCCAAGCCTGGGTGTTGATTAAATCCCCATCAGAGGGCTGGAGCACCTCTCCTATGAGGACAGACTGAAGGAGTTGGGGCTGTTCAGTCTGGAGAGGAGAAGGCTCCATTGTGGCCTTCCAGTATCTGAAGGGGGCTACAGGAAGGCTGGAGAAGGACTTCTCAGGATCTCAGGTAGTGATAGGACTAGGGGGAATGGAATGAAGCTGGAGGTGGGGAGATTGAGGCTGGAGGGGAGGAGGAAGTTCTTCCCCAGGAGAGTGGTGAAGCCCTGGAATGGGTTGTGCAGGGAGGTGGTTGGGGCCCTGTCCCTGGAGGTGTTTAAGAGCAGGCTGGATGAGGCTGTGGCCAGGCTGATGTAGTGTGGGGTGTCCCTGCCCATGGCAGTGGGGTTGGAACTGGATTGATCCTTGTGGTCCCTTCCAACCCTGACTGATACTATGATACAATGATACTATGATCCCTGGAACTGTTTGAAATGGGCAGAGATGTGGTGCTGAGGGCCATGGTTTAGCCCCATCTTTGGTGGGGTTAGAGAATTGTTGGGCTTGGCACTCTTTTCCCAACTGAAACTCTTCCATGCCTCTCTGTGGTTACTTGAATGCTCTCCACACATACCCAAGCACACTTAGGTGAACGTTCCTCCAGAGGAAACAAACCAGCAGCTGCTGCTTCTCCATTCTGGGGCTTACTCTCCTCCTGCACATTCAAGACTGCTGCCCTGGGAGTTTTCAGGATGAACAGAGAGGCTGAATGGACATGCAGAGTGCTGGGTGCCTTTGCAGTGCTGCAGTGTGTGCACACAGCAAGTGCCAGGCGAGGCAGAGCTGCCAGAATCTCTCTTTGGCATGGTGCAAGCTGCTCTGGATTTCTTCCTGGGGCTGGAGCTCTTGTGCCTTGCTAAAACTGTTGCCAGAAGGATGTGTGACAGGTCTGAGAGATCCCAGGGTACAGCTATTACCCAAACACTGCCACAATCAGCAGCCCCTCCAGGAAGTGGCAAGACTCATAAAACCATCTGGCTGCTCAGAGCCCAGCAGGGCACTGGTCTGTGGCTTTGGGATGCACAGCACTTTGCTGTCCAGCAGCACGAACCTTCCTAAAGGGAGGTTGTAGTGATGTGGGAGTTGATCTCTTTTCCCTGGTGTCAACTGATAGGACAAGAGGAAATGGCCTCAAGTTGCACCAGGGGAGGTTTAGGTTGGCTATGAAGAACAATTTATTTGTTGCAAGAGTGGTCAGGGATTGGCACAGGCTGCCCAGGGAGGTGGTGGAGCCCCCATCCCTGAAGGTGTTCAAGAAACCTGTGGACATAGCTCTTGGGGACATGGTTTGGTTGCCATGGTGGGGTTGGCTCAGTCATTGGGCTTGATGATCTTAGAGGACTTCTCCAACCAAAACAGATGGAATGGAGTGGAATGGAACGGAATGGAATGGAATGGAATGGAATGGAATGGAATGGAATGGAAAGGATTAGAATTAACCAGGTTGGAAAAGACCTTTGAGATCATCAAGTCCAACCTATCACCCAGCACCATCTGATCAACTCAACCATGGCACCAAGTGCCTCAGCCAGGCTCTTCCTAAACACCTCCAGGGATGGTGACCCCACCACCTCCCTGGGCAGCACATTCCAGTGGCCAATCTCTCTTTCTGGGAAGAATTTCTTCCTAACACTCAGCCTAAACCTCCCCTGGCACAGCAGTTCTCTGATCCTGTGATTAAAAAGCTACCCTGAAACTCCATATGCAGTGAAGATCCAGGCTGTCCACATCCCTCATCATGATCCTTTACAGAGCAGATTTTCATCCAAATCTGGAACAGTATCAAAGTGATTTCAAAACCATTCCACAGCTTTGTTAAGCCACAGACAAACAGAGCCAGGACAGCAATGAAACAGTGAGTAGCTGGAGCCTAGGGTGTCAGAATTGTCCAACAGTCCATGAAACACTGCCAGAGCAGGCTGCTGGGAGACAAACCACAGTTGCGTAGGGGAGTGAAGAGAAACAGTGGCAAAATGAACCTTTAAACACAGAACTGAGAATCAGATATGTAAGACCTGATTGTCCTCCCCCTCTGCTCTGCCCTGGTGCCCTCAGCACCATGTCTGTGCTTCTTTGAAACCCCTCCAGGGATAGGGATTCAACCTCCTCACTGGGCAGCCTGCTCCAGGCTTTGAGAATCCTTTCAGGCAACAAGTTTCTTCTCGGATCCAACCTAAACATCCTCTAGTGCAACTTGAGGCCAATTCCTCTCCTCCTGTCCCTTGTTACTGGGGAGGAGACCAACCCCCACCTGACTCAGACCTCCTTTCAGGGAGCAGTAGACAGCCAGGTCTACCCTCACTATTCTCTTCTACAGACTAAACACCTCCAGTTCCTCCAGCTGCTCCCCCCCAGCCCTGTTCTCCAGACCATTCCCCACCTTCTTTGTCCTTCTCTGGACCTCCTCCAGCATCTCAATGTCCTTCTTGGAGTGTGGCCTCCACCTCTGCAGTCATTCAAATCCCACCTGTGCAGCCTGCTCTAGGTGACCCTGCTCTGGCAGAAGGGTTGTACTGGATGATCTCCAGAGGTTCCTTCCAACGCCTCTCATTCTTTGTTTCTGTGTGGTAATGGCACTTAAAGCCTTACACCACAGTCTAGTAAAATGAAAACAGTTTCATTTTCCAACAGCTGTTCTTAAGCTGTTCAGCTTCTGGAACATCAGAAGCCAGAAATTAGATTTAGGAGAGGCTGCCTTGTTACAAAAGCAAAGCTACAACTCCATATCATGGTAGGAGAAGACTTCATTTAAATCTAAACTGATGGAATGCAACAAGCACATCTGCTTTAAAATAGGTGGTCTAGAATCAGTGTGGCTTGGCTTGAGAATGAGAAATGGGAAAGAGAGCTGAGTAGGACTCTCCTCCCTAAAAATGCCTGAGGAATATATCAGGAAGAGTGTCCTGTTGATCCCAGGCTCTCAGGATGTCAGGGGTTAGAAGGGACCTCTAGAGATCAGCAAGTCCAGGCCCCCTGACAGAGCAGGACCAGAAAATCCAGCACAGGTCACACAAGAACACATCCAGATGGGGCTGGGAAGGCTCCAGAGAAGGAGACTCCACAACCTCTCTGGGCTGCCTGCTCCAGGGCCCTGGGAGCCTCACAGGGCAGAAGTTCCTCCTCATGTTGAGATGGAACCTTCTGTGCTGGGGTTTCCATCCATTGCCCCTTGTCCTATCCCAGGGAGCAAGTGAGTAGAACCTGTGCCCTGCATCCTGACCCCCAGCCCTCAGATATTTAGAAATATTTATTAAATCCCCTCTCAGTCTTCTCCAGACTGAACATCCCCAGGGCTCTCAGCCTCTCCTCCCCAGGCAGTGGTGCAGTCCCTTCAGCATCCTTGCAGCCCTCCCTTGGACTCTCCCAGCAGATCCCTGTCCCTCCTGAGCTGGGGAGCCCAGAGCTGGCTGCAATATTCCAGGTGAGCTCTCAGCAGGGCAGAGCAGAGGGGGAGGAGAACCTCCCTGGATCTGCTGGACACACTCCTCTGAATGAAGCCCAGGGTCCCATTGGTCTTCTTGGCCCCCAGGGCACATTGCTGTCCCATGCAGAACTTGTTCTCCACCAGCACTCCCAGGCCCTTCTCCACAGGGCTGCTCTCTAGCAGATCACCTCCCAACCTGTCCTGCTGCAGTTTAATCTTCCTTCCCACTCTCTTTTCCTTTTTAACAGTATTTTGTTGAAATACAACCCCCTGGATTTCCATATTGTCCAACTATGCCTTCATAAAGGAGAGGTGATGCTGAAGCTCTCTCTGTGGCTTCTTTAGGTGCTTAGTGTCACATATTGAGACTGCTACAAGCAGAGGTAGTCATTTGCTGACTGGCAGTTACTGTCACCTCCCTGTAGAATAGAACAGAATAAATAAGGTTGGAAAAGGCCTTTGAGATCACCAAGTCCAACCTACCACCCAGTACCATCTAATCAACTAAACCATGGCACCAAGTACCTCATCCAGGCTCTTCTTAAACACCTCCAGTGATGGTGACTCCACCACCTCCATGGGTAGCAAATCCCAAAGGCCAATCTCTCTCTATGAAGAACTTCTTCCTCACCTCCAGCCTGAACCTCCCCTGGCATAGCTTGAGACTGTGTCCTCTTGTTCTGGTGCTGGCTGCCTGGCACAAGAGACCAACCCCCACCTGGCTACAGCCTCCCTTCAGGGAGTTGGAGAGAGCAAGAAGGTCTCCCTTGAGCCTCCTCTTCTCCAGGCTAAGCAACCCCAGCTCCCTCAGCCTCTCCTCCCAGGGCTGTGCTCCAGACCCCTCCCCAGCTTTGTTGCCCTTCTCTGGACACCTTCCAGCATCTCACCATCTTTCCTGTCTGCTTTACTCTGCCACTGCCCTGCAGAGAAGTGAGATCACAGCACACCCATGGCAAGCCTGCTGGTTTTTTTTTGGTTTGACTGCTGTGACCTTCCCTCCATTGTATTCTTTTTCAGGGGATGATGCAGTTGGCTGCTCCTGGAAAATCCATGACTCACTTTTTCCAAGGTCTTTGTCATGGTTCCTCTTGTAACAAAAGCTAGATGGACAATTGGTCACAATTTCTGCAGAAGATTCCAACCACTGTTTCTGGTTTAGGAGCCAGCTTCAAGACAATTGTGAGAATGGGGAGTTTGCAGCACTGCTTAGTGGGCTCAAGTTGCCACCAGGGGAGGTTAAAGTTGGAGAGGAGATGAAACCTCTTGACTGAAAGGGTTCTCAAAGCTTAGAGCAGGCTGCCCGGAGAGGTGGTGGAATGCCCATCCCTGGAGGGGCTTCAAAGAGGCAGAGCTGTGGTGCTGAGGGCCATGGTTTCGCTCCAGCCTTAGTGGAGTTAGAGAATGGTCAGAATGGATGAGCTGAAAGGGCTTTCCCCACCCAAATGGTTCACTGATTCTAAATACCTGCAGATGGTTTAATCCCATCTCAGGCTGGGTCAGGTAAATCATGATTCACCAGGAGTGGTCAGAGTGGACAATCTTAAAGGTCTTCTCCACCCCCAAAAAAATCTCTGTGATTCTGTGATAATGGTTGGAATGGATGATCTCAAAGGCCTTTTCCAGCTGAAACAATTCTACACTTCTATGACTTTATGATTCTTGTGAGGCTTTGTCCTCCAGCTGCTCTATCTTAACAGATGCTGTCCAGCTGAGCGTGCACCACCGCCTGCATGGGAGCTGGCTGTCCCAGCTGGTCACTTCCCAACAGCTTCCATGAATGGAGAAACCTTGTGCTCTGTGGCTGCTAAGCCAAGCTTTAGAGATGACAGAAGTTCCTGGAGAGCCTTCCATTCTTTCCAGGGAAAGAGTGAGTAAGTAGGATGGGAAAGGAAAACTGCTAGAAATGAGGAGAGCAGTGCGATGAAAGCTTCGAGCCTCTCCTTTCCTTCCTCTGCACAAGAAATATCATTAACTTTGGCTGGATCTACATCCAGGCTTAAAAATAGCTGGATTCCCTCCTGCCTAAGAGGGAGAAGAGCATAAACCATATGTATTGGCTTCCCAACAGCCTCAGATGCATGTGAGAATATCCATGTGTGGTCCTGGATGGGCCTGATGTCATCCTGTGTGTCTGCCGGAAAGCCTGCCAGGTACACTGGAAACAGATCCATTCCCTGCTGGATTAAGAACACCATCCTTCCTCTGCAGAGCCCTAGCCAGCTCTGAGAGCTGGGAAGGAGGTTTAAAGGGAAATGTATTCCTGATTTTCTCTTAGGAGCACAGCACAAGTCTTTTCTAGATGGTTATTCCACCTCCATGGTCTCTGGATGCTTCCACACCTCCACAACCATCATTCTTCTTTGTGCTTCTGGAGATGACCTATGGAACCTTGGTCAAGATGGCCTCTGAGGGTCCCTCCCAACCCTCTGTGTGGAAGGTCTCCTGCTCACAGAGCCATGAATGGTTTGGCCAGTCTCCTTCATGCTCCATGACCATGTTTAGAGTATGGGCTTCTGCTTTTCAGCTGTTTTACTTTCCAAAGTATTCCTAATTATCCCCCAGTTCATTTTTCCCCCCTTCAGATTCAAGATTCCATCCAGTCTGTGCCTTTAAAGATGCAAACCTCATGAAGCTCAATAAGGACAAGAGCAGGGTCCTGCATCAGGGAAGGAATAACAGCAGGAACCAGGAAAGGTTAGAGGCTGCCCTGCTGGAGAGCAGTTCCATGGAGAAAGGCCTTGGAGTGCTGGTGGGCAGCAAGTTCTCCATGAGCCAGCAATGTGCCCTTGTGGCCAAGAGAGCCAGTGGAATCCTGGGGGCAGCAAGAGAAGTGTGGCCAGCAGGGCTAGGGAGGTTCTTCTTCCCTTCTGCTCTGCCCTGCTGAGACCACAGCTGCAATCCTGTGTCCAGTTTGGCGCTCCCCAGTTGAAGAGGGTCAGGGATCTGCTGGAGAGAGTCCAAGGGAGAGCCATGAGGATGCTTAGGGGACTTGAGCATCTCCCCTGTGAGGAGAGACTGAGAACCCTGGGGCTGTTTAGTCTGGAGAAGAGAAGGCTGAGAGGGGATCTGATCAATGTCTATCAATGCCTGAGGGGTGGGGGGCAAGTGGAGGGGACCAAGCTCTTTTGGGTGGTGCACAGCAATAAGCCATGGAACAACAGATACAAGCTTGAACATAGAAGGTTTCAGCTCAACATGAGGAGAAACTTCTCTACAGTGAGGGTGACAGAACCCTGGGGTAGGCTGCCCAGAGAGGCTGTGGAGTTTCCTTCTCTGGATACCTTTCAAACCCTATCTGGATGCATTCCTGTGCACCCTGGGTGATGCTGCTCTGGCAGGGAAGTTGGACTGGGTGACCTCTTGAGGTCCCTTCCAACCTCTAATATACTGTGATGCTGTGGTGCTGAGGGGCATGGTTGAGCACCAGCCTTGGAAGAGGTAGATAGGGTTCAGAAGGGCAGCAAAGCTGGTGAAGGCTCTGGGTCTGACTGCCTGCAGGAAGAGCGCTCCAGTTTTGGTTCAATCAGTTGTGGGGTTTTGGTCTATTTTTGGGGTCTGATAGGATGTTGCTGCTGATGGAACTGCTGCCAACATGCCAGGTATTCACCACCTGTTTCAGATTAAACAGGGAGCTGGTTTTCTTTTTTCCCAGCAGTGAAGATAGAAAGCAGTGAAGTTCATTAAATGAAACCAAACTGCCTATAGCAGAAGTTGTTCAGTCCTAACACTGAGGCCTTGAGCAACCTGGTCCAGGGGGAGGTGTCTCTGTCCATGGCAGGGGGGATGGAACAAGATGATCTTGAAGGTCCCTTCCAACCCAAAGCCTTCCATGAGTCTATGATAAGTTTTGGACACCAGTTGAGCTACCTTTGAGTCCTCCTCTTTTGGATTACATTCTTTTATGTTTCCTTTTTGAGACTAAAAGTTTCTCACACAAAGATATTTTGCTGTTGTTATTCATTACAGGAATTGACTGTTCTGCCAGAATTAATCTCTCCATCCCATGGCTTTGCCATCCTACAGAGAATTATAATGTAAAATTATGATGACCTTCAGCCAGCAATGTGCCCTTGGGGCAAGGAAGGCCAAGGGAATCCTGGAGTGGATTAGAAAGGCTGTGGTTAGTAAGTCAGAGAAGTTCTCCCCCTCTGCTCTGCCCTGCTGAGGCCACATCTGGTATGTTGTGTCCAGTTCTAGGCCACTCAGTTCAAGAAGGACCTCAGGGAAGTGCTTGAGAGAGTCCATCCCAGAGGCACAGAGCTGCTGCAGGTGGTGGAACATCTCCCTATGAACAGAATAGAATAGAATTAATAAGGTTGGAAAAGACCTTCAAGATCACTGAGTCCAACCTATCACCCAACACCATCTAATCAACTAAACCATGGCACCAAGTGCCCCATCCAGGCTCTTCTTAAACACCTCCAGTGATGGTGACTCCACCACCTCCCTGGGCAGCACATTCCAATGGGCAATCTCTCTTTCTGTGAAGAACTTCTTCCTAGCATCCAGCCTAAACCTCCCCTGGTGCAGCTTGAGACTGTGTCCTCTTGTTCTGTCACATGTTGCCTGGGAGAAGAGACCAACCCCCTCTTGGCTACAACCACCCTTCAGGGAGTTGGAGAGGGCAATAACGTCACCCCTGAGCCTCCTCTTCTGCAGGCTAAGCAACCCCAGCTCCCTCAGCCTCTCCTCATGAGGCCAGGCTGAGGGAGCTGTGGCTTGGGGCTTGGAGTAGAGGAGCCTGAGGGCTGCCCTCATTGCTGGGGATAAAGATGTGCAGGGCTGGAGCCGGGCTCTGCTCAGGGATGGCCAAGGACAGCACCAGGGGCAAGCTGGAGCAGAGGAGGTGCCACAGGAAGGAAAAAAAGGGAAAACTTTGTCACTGTGCTGAAGCCCTGGAGCTGGCTGCTCAGAGAGGATGTGGAGTCTCCTTCTCTGGAGACTTTCCAGCCCCATTTGAATGTGTTCCTGGGTGCCCTGCCCTGGGTGCTGCTGCTCTGGCAGGGGGCTTGGACTGGATGATCTCTGGAGGTCCCTTCCAACCCCTGACATTCTGTGATTCTGTGATTACAGGATGATGATGATGATAATAATAATAATATAACAACAACAATATCATCTCTGGAAATCATAGTGTTTTGGGTTGAAATTCCTCCCCCCAACATTAAACCACAACACATAGAATCATGGAGTGGTTTGTGTTGGAAGGGACCTTTAAAGTTCATCTCTTGCAACCCCCTGGATTACTCAGGGACATCCCAAACTAGATCAATGTTTTTGAGCCCCATAAACCTTACCTTGAAGCTCTCCACTGGAGCTGACCTTGAAGCTCCCCACTGGAGATGGCTTCCACCATCTCCCTGGGCAACCTTTTCCAGCATTCTACCACCCTGAGAATAAAGAACTTCTTCCCAATGTCCAAGAGCTTCTCCCCACTGTCCATGTGACCCAAAACATCCCTCCTGTGCAAGGGAAGCGCCTCAGCCCAGCTGAGGGTGAAGAGGTTTAAGTCTGTGTCTTGCCAAAGCCACCACACCTCTGTGAGAAACCCCACAGGGAATGAGCACAAAAGGGCAAACCCTGCAGAGCCCAGGGGAAGCCTTCTCTGATAGCATTTCCCTCTCATCCCTTTTGTCCTGCTGGCCTAGATGCAATCCCTGCTAAAGGAGCTGGGGATTGAAAAGGATTTTCCTGTCCTTACTCTGCTGATTCTTCTTACAGTGTGAGAGGTGGATGTTGTCTCACTTCACCCAAGTCAGCAAATACGCTTCTGGTTATAAATGGAAAAGTGGCTTTCTCTCTATTTTTTCCCCCTTTTCTTTCTTTCCCCCTTTTTATTTTCTCTTTTTTTAATTATTATTATTATTTAATTTTCCTTTTTCTTTTTTCCCTTTTCATTTTTTTTCCTTTTTTTTTTTTTGCCTCCTTTTTTCCCTGTAAGTTTTTCTTTTATTTTTCTTTTTTCCCTTTTTCTTTTTTTCCTTTTCTTTTTTCTCCCCTTTTTTCTTCTCCTTTTTTCTTTTTCCTTTATTTTCTTTCATTTTTCCCTTTTCTTTTTATTTTTAATATTTTTTCTTAATTTCTTTTTTCCTTTTCTTTCTTTTTTCCTTTTCTTTCTTTTTTCTTTCCTTTTTCCTCTTTTAATTTTTCTTTTTAATTTTGCTTTTATTTATTTTTTCTTTTTCTTTTTTCCTTTTCTTTTTTATTTTCTTTTTTTCTTTCCTTTTCCTTTACTTTTCTTTCTTCCTTTTTTCTTTTTTCTTTTTTTTTCCCATTTTTCTCCTTTCCTTTCCTTTCCTTTCCTTTCCTTTCCTTTCCTTTCCTTTCCTTTCCTTTCCTTTCCTTTCCTTTCCTTTCCTTTCCTTTCCTTTCCTTTCCTTTCCTTTCCTTTCCTTTCCTTTCCTTTCCTTTCCTTTCCTTTCCTTTCCTTTCCTTTCCTTTCCTTTCCTTTCCTTTCCTTTCCTTTCCTTTCCTTTCCTTTCCTTTCCTTTCCTTTCCTTTCCTTTCCTTTCCTTTTTCTTTTTATCTTTCTTTTTTCCCCCTTTTTTCTTTTCTTTTTCTTTTCTGTTTTCCCTTTCCCCCTTTTTTTCTCTTTTTTTTCCCCCCTTTTTTGTTTTTATTTTTTTCTTTTTATTTTCCTAGGGTTTTGTGGTTTTCTGGTTTGGCGGTTTGGGTTTTTTGTGGGGTGTGTATGTTTGGTTTGTATCTTTCTGTTTCCTTTTTTGACTTTCCTGATAGAACTGGGGCTTTTTATTCTGGAAACAAGCAGCCTGAGGGGGATCTCCTCAGTGCTGCTTAATACTCAAAGGGTGGTTTGTCAGGAGGCCAGGACCAGGCTGTTTCAGCGGCGCCCAGTGAGAGGACAATGGGTAACAGGCACAAACTGGGACAGCAGAAGTTCCATCTAAACATGAGGAGCAACTTCTGCAATGTAATGGTACTGGAGCCCTGGGGCAGGCTGCCCAGAGAGGTGGTGGATCTCCATTTCTGAAGACATTCCAAACTCACCTGGTTGTGTCCCCATGTGACCTTCTCTTGGTGACCCTCCCTGGGCAGAGGGTTGGTCTTGATGGTCTCCAGCAGTCCCTTCCAGACTCTACCATTCTGTGCTTCTCTGATCTAGAGTCATTCCTTAATCTCTCTGGCTTTAATACCTTGTACTATTTTTATCCTTTGAAGTGCTTGCACATCCATTTCATTTTATTCTCCCCCAGTATGTTCCTGAATCCAGCATCTGCTGCTCCTTTTGCTGCTTCAGAGCCTACCTACAGCACAAAACAAGTGGTCTCCCTCAGTGTGTGCTTCTTTCATTTGACTAAGCTTGTGCATTCCAGGGGATTGATATCAGTGGATCAGCAACAGCTCTACTTCATCAGGCCACATCAACATCCTCAGTCCATGAGGGTTGGTGAGGTGCCAAAGGATAACCCAGGGAGTGAATTTCTAATGCAGATTTGCAGAACAATCTTTTCTCTACGCAAGCCCAAAGCCCATTGGGGAGACCTTCATATCAAATATGAACAGCAGAAGCAGGGAGGTCAATTTACTCTGTGCTCAGCACTGGTTAGGCCATACCTTGAGTCCTGTGTGCAGTTCTGGGCTCCTCAGGTTAGGAAAGATGTTGAGTTGCTGGAAGGTGTCCAGAGAAGGGCAACAAAGCTGGGGAGGAGTCTGGAGCACAGCCCTGTGAGGAGAGGCTGAGGGAGCTGGGGTTGCTTAGCCTGGAGAAGAGGAGGCTCAGGGGAGACCTCATTGCTCTCCAACTCCCTGAAGGGAGGTTGTAGCCAGGTGGGGGTTGGTCTCTTCTCCCAGGCAAGCAGCACCAGAACAAGAGGACACAGTCTCAAGCTGTGCCAGGGGAGGTTTAGGCTGGAAGTGTGCAGAAAGTTCTTCACAGAAAGAGTAATTGGCCATTGGGATGTGCTGCCCAGGGAGGTGATGGAGTCCCTGTCCCTGGAGGTGTTAAAAAAGGGATTGGATGTGGCACTTGGAGCCATGGTTTAGTTAGTCATGAGGTGTTGGAGGGGTTGGACTTGATGATCTCTGAGGTCTTTTCCAACCTTATTGATTCCATGATTCTATGACCCTCAGTGCAGCTCCATCCCTGGAGGCAGGGATGGAATCCCAGGGGCCTTTGGGAATGCAACCTTTGGAGGCACAATTTCCCTGTCAGCCCTCTCCTCATTGCTCAGCAGATGATTGCAATCAGGAGCTGCATGGAGACCACCATCCTTGCCTATTATCTGCTCACCTCCCCCCCATGCTTTGCAAAGTACTCCAGGAGGATATTATCTCTTTTTTTTTTTCTTCTCCTGAAGATTTTCCAATCACCTTTTCCTTCCTTTTTGCTTTTCTTCACTGCTCTGTGTAGAAAATACCTCTAATGGGGTGCAATTGAGAGATGCTGATTGTCCCTCCATCCAGTTGCCTAGGAAACAGCCTGGTGGATACCCAGCTCTTTCCCACCCCCACCCCACCCCCACCCCCTTCATTACTGAAGATGCCATTTACAGTTGATTTCCTCCCAGATCTCCTTTGCTGTGTGCACTGCTGGAGAAATGAAAGGCCAGAATCCAGCTTGTTCTGCTCCTGGGTTTGCTGCTCCAAGGTCTTATTTGTTGGCAGAAGGTTCAGGTTACAAAACCTGAACACGTTGTTCGTGACTGATAACCACGCTGTGGGCAATAGAGATACCTCAAGATACCACATACTTCATTCCTTCCCCCTTTCCCTCTCCACCTTTTCCCTCTTTCCTCACTTCTGCTTCCCCCTTTTCCTCCACTTTCCTCTCTTATTCCCCCCCCTTTTTCCCCTTTGTTCCCCCCTTTTTCCATCCCCCCTTTCCCATATCCCTCCTTTTTCCCACTCTCCCCCCTTTTTCCTGCTTTTCCTCCTTCTTTTCCTTTCCCCCTCCATTTTTCTTTTCCCCTTCCCCTTTTCCCCTTTTTTTCTCTTTTTTTTGTTCTTCCCTTTCTCCTTTTCTTCCCTTCCCCCTTTTCCTTTAGTTTTTCCTTCTTTTTCCTTTTTCCCCCTCCTCCTTTTCTCCTTTTTCCTTTTTTCCCTGCCTTATTTTCTCCATTTTCCTTTTTTCCTCCTTCTTTTCTCCCTTTTCCCCTCCTCCTTTTCTCCTTTTTCCTTTTTTCCCCTCCTTATTTTCTTTTTTCCCTCCTCCTTTTCTTCTTTTTCCCTTCCCTTCCTTCTTTTCTCCTTTATCCTTTCCCCATCCTTTTCTTCTTTTTTCTCTTTCCCCATCCTTTTCTTCTTTTTTCTCTTTCCCCCCTTCTTCTTTTTCCTTTCCCCCCTCCTTCTTTTCTTCTTTTCTTCTTTTCCCCTCCTCTTTTATTCCCTCTTATGTTTTTCCCTTCCTTTTTTTCTTCTCATTCTTGTTTCCCCTCCTCCTCTCCCCCTTATTTTCCCTCTCCTCCTTCTCCTTCCCCCAACTCTTCATTTCTTTTCCCTCTTCTTTTCCCCTTCCCCTTTTTATTTTCTTTGACCTCCTCTCAAAGTGAAAGACTCAAGCCCAAGGCTGGTTGGCTTCCCTCCACTTCTGTAATCTGGTCAGACCTGTGAAACCTTACCCTGGTATTAATGACTCCCCAGCATGCAAATTGCAGGACAGAGGTGCAGCAAAGCAGATTTGTTTCCCTCCACTCATTCTAATGCCTGCTTATGCAGAGTGAACTGCAGGGAAGTCTGGGGCAGGGCATACCCTGCTGAGAATGGATTTCAAGTAGGGTTGTTGGCTTTGTTTTTTTGGGAGGGCTGTTTATTTAGGTTTAAAAAGCTTTAAAATGAGATTTAATTTTAAGGGGCTTGGACCTCCATTTGAGATATTTATTTTTTTAAGGTTAAAATCTTGAATATTGAGGGCTTCATTTTAAGGGGTTTAAGCTTAAAACTCTCAGCTTCGGTGTCATCCTCTGCAGAGGTGGAAATGTTGTCCCAGTGCCCTCTTTAAGTGCAGCATAAACTTACTCCCAGTAAAAGGAAACTATATTGCTCATGAAGATCAGGTATTCATTTGGCTCTGTGTTTGCTTCCTCTCTTCTTCCTTCTCTGTTTTCTTCCCCTTTGTTCTCACTATTTCAGCTCCTTCCATTTCCTTTCTTCCTCTCATCCATCACTTTTATCTTTTTCATCTTTTTTTGGCTCTCCCCCCTTTAACTTTATCTCCCCCTCTTATTATTTACTTTCTAACTGCTGCAAGTGTTTTTCTTTTTTGAAGCTTCCTAACCTCCATCCCCCCACCCCCCTCCTTCTCCCCCTTCCCTTTCATTCACCTTCCAGGAAGCATTCCCCCTTTGGAGAAATGCACCACATTTGGTTTCAAAGTAATCTCCTGCTCATTCTGGTTTGAAAATTATTTATGCCAGCAATAAAGAGTATTGAAGGGCTGGGCAGCAGGAGGGAAGACTCTTTATAGGCTGCAAAGGAATTTCTATCCCTTTGCAACAGCTCTTTCCTCACTGGACCAGCTTCTCTTCATGTGCATCCCCCAGGTTTGAGGAGAGCATCCTGGGACCACCAAGGTTTCACCTCACCAGCAGCTTCCCTCAATCTCTGACCTCCTTCCCTGCCTAATTCTCTCTTTTGTTCCACCCTTTGCTACCCTATCTCCCCTCCCAGCCCTCTCAGTGTGTTGATTTTTTGCTGCCTGGACTCCAAGTTTCTCAGGCTGTCCCTTCCCCAGACTGCCTCTCTGCCCTTCTGACCCCTGGTTGACTGTAGAGTGGCCCTGGCCCTATTTATTTTCTCAGTGGTGCCTTGCTTCCTTGCTTTGCTTTCCTTGCAGTCTCCCTTTTCCCTAGTCCTTATCTGTCAGCAACTTGATCTGCCTGGTTTCACCTTTATCAGCCACCCCAAGCCACACCAAAGTGGTTGGAGTTCATAGATTCACAGAATGGTTTGGGAAGGAACAGACCTTAAAGATGATCCCAGTTCCAAGCCCCCTGCCATGGCCAGGGACACCTCACACTAGCCCAGGTTGATCACAGCCACATCCAGCCTGGTCTTACACACTTCCAGGGATGAGGCATCCACAATTTCTCTGGGCAAACTTATACAGATGTAGAATGTTAAAAGCCACCCCAAGGAGCAAGGAGAAGAGCCACATTACTAGGACTCATGGCAGGGACAAGTTCTGCACCATGAGGGTGGTGGAACACAGGATCAGGTTGCCCAGCGAGGTGGTTGAGGCTCCATCCCTGGAGATCTTCAAGGTGAGGCTGGACAGGGCTCTGGGCAACCTGATCTAGTGGAGGATGTCCCTGCTGACTGCAGAGGGGGTTGGACTGGATGAGCCTTGGAGGTCCCTTCCAATCCAAACCATTGTATGGTTCTATGATTCTCTTTCACAATGGCTCTCAGATAAAGGAAGGGAAGTGAAAATGCTAATGGGTAGGAGCAACACCAGAGGTTAGTAGAGGAATACGGTTCCTCTCTGGAGGTGTTTGAAAGACACAGAGATATGGTACTGGGGGATGTGGTTTAGCATCAGCCTTTGTAGAGTTAGAGAATGGTGGTGATAGGACAATGGCTTTTAACTAGAGCAGGGTAGATTTACAGTATCACAGTATCACTAAGGTTGGAAGAGACCTCAAAGATCATCAAGGCCTTCACCACAGACCTCATGACTAGACCATGGTACCAAATGCCACATCCAATCTCCTCTTACATTGGACATGAGGAAGAAGATCTTTCCTGTGAGAGTGGTGAAACCCTGGAAGAGATTCATAGTTTCATAGTTTCATAGTTTCATTCAGGGTTGGAAGGGACCACAAGGATCATCCAGTTCCAACCCCTGCCATGGGCAGGGACACCCCACACTACATCAGCCTGGCCACAGCCTCATCCAGCCTGCTCTTAAACACCCCCAGGGACAGGGCCCCAACCACCTCCCTGGACAACCCATTCCAGGGTCTCACCACTCTCATGGGGAAGAACCTCCTCCTCACATCTAGCCTGAATCTCCCCACCTCCAGCTTCATTCCATTCCCCCTAGTCCTATCACTACCTGAGATCCTCAGCAGTCCCTCCCCAGCCTTCCTGTAGGCCCCCTGCAGATCCTGGAAGGCCACAATGAGGTCACCTGGGAGCCTTCTCTTCTCCAGACTGAACAGCCCCAACTCCTTCAGTCTGTCCTCACAGGAGAGGTGCTCCAGCCCTCTGATCATCCTCGTGGCCCTTCTCTGGACACCTTCCAGCACCTCCACATCCCTCTTGTCATAGGGGCTCCAGAACTGGACACAGTACTCCAGGTGGGGTCTCACCAGGGCTGAGTAGAGGGGGAGGATCACCTCCCTCGACCTGCTAGCCACACTTCTCCTGATGCAGCCCAGGATCTGGTTGGCCTTGCGGGCTGCAAGTGCACACTGAGAGCTCCTGGTGAGCTTTTTGTCCACCAGCACCCCCAAGGCTCTCTCCTCAGGGCTACTTTCCAGCCAGTCCCTGCCCAGCCTGGATTTGTGCCTGGGATTGCCTCCACCCAGATGCAGGACCCTGCACTTGCTCTTCTTGAACTTCATGAGGTTGGCTTGTGCCCACCTCTCCAGCCTGTCCAGGTCCCTCTGGGTGGCCTCCCTTCCCTCCAGCCTGTCTGCTGCACGTCCCCAGGGACGTCCCTGGGGTGTCCCCAGGGAACTGCTGGATGAGAGCTGTTTAAGGCAAGGTTTAATGAAGTCTTGAGCAACCTGGTCTAGTGGGAGGTGTCCCTGGCCCATGGCAGTGGGGTTGGAACTGGAGGATCCTTGAGGTGCCTTCCACCCCAAACCATTTCTATGAATCCATGAAGAAGCTTCTTCCAGTTCCTAAGAAGCTGCTGGGCTGAGCTGAAGGCCAGCCCCAGCTGAGCATCATTGCCCTGAACAAGGCTGTGGGGTTCTTATTACCAAAATAGAATTAAATTGAGAACAGGCTGGAAAACAGTGAGGAGATTTATGAGTTCACAGGTCTTGTGTGCACCCTGTCAGCACTCCAATTCCTCACCAAACATTGGGGGCTGGGGGAGGAGGGGAGAATAGGATGATAAAGAACATTCTAGCAAAGGAGATAAAACAAAAGGCTAATCCAAACCACACCAGGTGAGGTTGCTCTGCTCTTTGATGGCTGCATTAGGGACTCATTTCTCCCCTTTGAAAGCTCTTCAGGCTCTGGCCCTGCTAGGTTAATATTTTGTTTGTGTTGTCCTTGCACTTCACAGGTTTGCTGTTAACCCTTCATCCTTCCTTGAGAGAATCTAATAAATCAGGCCTTTCCAAACAGGTTTGTAAGGGTTTCTCTGTCTCTTTCAGTGAGGAGTGAGAATGTTTGAGGGTTTCCTCCAGAATGCCATAAGCTGCCCTATAAAAACCTGGAATCAGGAAAGCCTCTATGCAAGAAAACATTTCACCATATGCTTGACTTTAACTTTAGGCATATGCTTCAAATCTAGCATGTGCTGAAACTCCTTCCTGGAAAGGAATGGATTTAAGGACTTGCTTATGCTCTTTCCTGGATCAGAGCCCTGTGTGTTATGCATCAGATTTCACCACCCTCACCTACAGAGTTAGAAACACAGAAACCCTCAGGGATCTGTCCTGGGACCAGGCTTGGTCAACATCTTTATGGAAGCCATGGACAGTGGCACTGAGTGCACCCTCAGCAGGTTTGCTGATGGCACCAAGCTGTGTGGGGCAGCAGGCAGCTGGAGGGAAGGGATCCATCCAGAGGGACCTGGACAGGCTGGGGAGGTGGGCACAAGCCAACCTCGGGAGGTTCAACAAGACCAAGGGCAGGGTCCTGCAGCTGGCTCAGGGCAATACCAAGTACTGATATAGGATGAGAAGGGATTGATTTGAGAACAGCCTTGAAGAAAAGGACCTGGGGGAGCTGGGGATGCTGAGAAACTCAACAGGAGCCAGCAGTGAGCACTTGCAGCCCAGAGAGCCAAGCAGAGCCTGGGCTGCAGCAAGAGAAGTGTGGCCAGCAGGGCCAGGGAGGGGATTCTGCCCCTCTGCTCCACTCTGCTGAGACCACAGCTGGAGCTCTGGGGCCAGTGCTGGAGCCTCTGTTACAAGAAAAACCATTTTATGATCCTATTTTCCCTGCTCTGGCAGAGGGTTTGGACTCAATGACCTCTGGAGGTCCCTTCCAACCCATGACATTCTGTGATTCTGTGAAAGTGGTAAAAAACTTATCATGGCTAAGGGAAAAAAGAACCCAATCCCTCTTTTCTCCTCATCTCCCTGGGTTATCATGATTAATACTGAGCCAAATCCTGCTTGAAAACGATTCATCACTTTTATCCTGGGGTAATTACCAGAGCTGAACAATTTCCTTTCATGTTTGTTACACTTTGGAGAGCCCAGCCTGGCAAAGGGGGATCTGGAGGGGAAGGGGAAGCAGGCAGCCACACAAATCCCTCTATTTATGAAGGGGATTTGTTCACAGGATCACAGGATGTCAGAGGTTGGAAGGGAACCAAAGAGATCATCAAGTCAAACCCTCTTGCCAGAGCAGGACCAGAGAATCCAGCACAGGGCACATAGGAACACATCCAGACAGGGCTGAAAAGCTCCAGAGAAGGAGACTCCACAACCTCTCTGGGCAGCCTGCTCCAGGGCTCTGTGACCCTTACAGTAAAGAAGTTCCCCCTTGTGCTGCAGCTTACATCCATTGCTCCTTGTCCTGTCCCAAGGAGCAAGTGAGCAGAGCCTGTCCTCTCCCTCCTGCCCCCCAGCCCTCAGATACTGATAGGCATTGACTAAATTCCCTCTCAGCCTTCTCTTTCCCAGCCTGAGCAGCCCCAGGTCCCTCAGCCTCTCCTGCACTTCCCACACACAACCCAAGCCAGGGTTGGATCAGAAAGCACCAAGCAAAGCTCTTTCTTGGGGAAGCCAAACCCCTGCTACTTCGTCGAGCTCTGACACATCCAGTGTTGAATTTATGCTTGGTTATAATTGGAGCTGCTTGCACTCTATTAACAGCACACTTTGTAATTAGTACAACCTTGTCTTCAGACAATTATGGGTCTTTTGCAACTCTTCCTATCCCTTCTTCCCTAGGAGCTTACTAAAACAAACACTTGAGCACTAACAATAATGCTGTGTGTGTGTTCCAGACATAGTATCATAGTATCATAGTATCATTCAGGGTTGGAAGGGACCACAAGGATCATCCAGTTCCAACCCCCCTGCCATGGGCAGGGACACCCCACACTACATCAGCCTGGTCACAGCCTCATCCAGCCTGGCCTTAAACACCTCCAGGGATGGGCCCCAACCACCTCCCTGCACAACCCATTCCAGGGCTTCACCACTCTCATGGTGAAGAACCTCCTCCTCACATCTAGCCTGAATCTCCCCACCTCCAGCTTCATTCCATTCCCCCTACATGGGAAGACACAGGCCAGACCCTCCAGAGGAAATAAGGAATGTTTTAGGAGGTGTACCTGCTTTAGCAGGGAGCTCTGTGGTTCTGTGATTCCACCACTCCAGGATTCTCTGACTCTGTGATTCTGTCATCACAGAATCACAGAATGGCTCAGGTTGGAAAGGACCTCAGAGATCATCTACTCCAATCTCCCTGCCATTCCCAGGGACACCTCTCAGATAGACTCAGCTGCTCAGGGTCTCATCCAGCCTGGCCTTCAACACCCCCAGGCAGGAGGCAGCCACAGCCTCCCTGGGCAGCCTGGGCCAGAGGCTCAGCACCTTCCTGCTGAAGAACTTCTTGCTCAGCTCCACTCTGACCCTGCTCTGCCTCAGCCCCTTGGCCTGGCTCCAGACCCCCTCAGCAGAAGTCTCTCTGCAGCCTTCCTGCAGGCTCCCTTCAGGTGCTGGCAGCAGCTCTGAGGTGCCCCTGGAGCCTTCTCCTCTGCAGGCTGCACAGCCCCAGCTCCCTCAGCCTGTGCTCCCAGCAGAGCTGCTGCAGCCCTGGCAGCATCCTTGTGGCCTCCTCTGGCCTCTCTCCCCCAGCTCTGTGTCCTTCTCCTGCTGGGGACACCAGAACTGGAGGCAGGATTGGAAGTGAGGTCTGAGCAGAGCAGAACCAAGGGGCAGAATTCCCTCTCCTGCCCTGCTGCCCACACTGCTCTGGCTGCAGCCCAGCACACAGCTGCCTGAGGGCTGCAGAAGGCACTGCTGGCTCCTGGGGAGCTGCTCAGCACCCAACACCCCCAAGGTTCTTGCTTCAGAGCTACTTTCAACCCACTCTGCACCCAGCCTGGATTCCTGCCTGTCCTCACAGCAGAGCTGCTCCAGCCCTTCTGGATGATTCTATGATTCCATGATATTATGAGTCTTTCTCCAGCAGCCTACTGCACTCATATCTACAGACACTTGCAGACCTCCAGCTAGATCCTTCTCAGCAGAGAAACTCCAGCTAGGAGGCTCAGAAATACAGCTGCCACTCTGCATCTGCTGAATGGACGCATCAGTGGGAAAGCAAAGCTCTTGTGCCCTGTGCAGGGGCAATTATGAGTTGCTGGGTGGCAGTGGACATAAGGGACTAGATAAGCATCCCTGAACCTACCTCCTTGCTTGGGAGCCAGCCCCACAGAGCCTGGAGATCACAGAGCTGTGAGGGTTGGAAGGGACCCCTGAAGATCACCTAGTCCAACCCACCTGTTATTCAGGACCACCCAGAATAAATCACACAGGGACACATCCAGGTGGGTTTGGAATGTCTCCAGAGAAGGACACTCCACAACCTCTCTGAGCAGCTTGCTCCACTGCTTTGCCACCCTCAAAACAAAGAAGTTTTTACCTTGTGTTAAAGTAGAACCTCCTGCGTTGCAGTTTCTGCCCCCTGCCCCATCCCTGGGCACCACTAGGAAGAGCTCAGCCCCCTGCACAATGTCCCAGCAGCTCAGCAGTGCTCCCAGAGGAGCTCCTTAGCTGCTGAAGATCACTGGGAAGCCTTTCAAGCCACAAATCCTCATCTGAATCTCATCTAAAACCTCTCTGCCAGGATGATGCTGGGTTTTCTCCAGGCATGTCTCAGTGCAGCAGTGTGGGCACTTTGTTCATCTGGCCTACAAGAAGGTGGAATCAGCCTCCTGGAGGAGGTGGCCTGGGGTTTCACCAGATTCTTCTGGACTCTGGCTAGGACTGGTGACCTTGAAGGTGATATTTGAGGAGAGGCTCGACAGGACTCTGGGAAGCCTGAGTGGAAGGAAGAAACTCTTCCCAGCAAGAGAGATTGGCCATTGGGATGTGCTGCCCAGGTGGAGTCACCATCACTGGAATCACAGAATGATAGACTCAACCATGTCAAGTGCTAAAATGAGATATTGCAGCTTCAACCTTGGATTTTGCATGAATCATAGAATTATAGAATCAACCAGGTTGGAAAAGACCTCAGAGACCATCAAGTCCAACCTATCACCTAATGCCTAACACCTCAGAACTAAACTAGGGCTCCAAGTGCCACATCCAACCTCCTCTTGAACACCTCCAGTGATGGTGACTCCACCACCTCCCTGGGTAGCACATCCCAAGGGCCAATCTCTCTTGCTGTGGAGAACTTTCTCCTCACCTCCAGCCTAAACTTCACCTGACACAGCTTGAGACTGTGTCCTCTTGTTCTGGTACTGTGTGCCTGGGAGAAGAGACCAACCTCTGCCTGTCTACAACCTCCCTTCAGGGAGCTGTAGACAGCAATAAGGTCACCCCTGAGTCTCCGCCTCTCCAGGCTAAGCAACCCCAGCTCCCTCAGCCTCTCCTCCCAGGGCTGTGCTCCAGACCTCTCCCCAGCCTCATTGCCCTTCTCTGGACACCTTCCAGCATCTCACCATCTTTCCTAACCTGAGGAGCCCAGAACTGGACACAGGACTCAAGGTGTGGCCTGAGCAGTGCTGAGCACAGGGCAGAATGACCTCCCTGCTCCTGCTGGCCAGAATTGTTGATGTTGGCCAGGATGCCATTGACCTTCTTGGCCACCTGGGTAGGCTGCTGGCTCATGTTCAGCTGCTGTCAAGCAGTACCCCCAGGTCCCTTTCTGCCTGAGGCACTTAGTGCCATGGTTTAGGTGGTGCTGGGTGATAGGTTGGACCTCATGATCTTGAAGGTCTCTTCCAACCTGGTTAATTATTCTGTATCTAGTTGAGGATGTCCCTACTGACTGCAGAAGGACTTGGACTGGATGAGTTTTAGAGGTCTCTTCCCACCCAGACATTCTATGACCTCCCTGCTCAGGAGCTCCCCTCTGGGAGTACCTGGATAAAGAGAAAAGGGAGAAGTGGTGGGTGGAAAAAGGGAATGTGTGCTTGGAAGCTCCTTTGAACTCTCTCTGACCTAACTCTGAACCCTGTGCTGAACTTAGTTGGGATTATCACAACTATCCATGTGGGCTTTTCTTCCACATTTTTGGTACATTTGGTTTTTTTTTTTTATTCCTGTGACTCCTACTTGAAA
Organism: Melanerpes aurifrons; assembly: GCA_011125475.1. Classification (NCBI taxonomy): domain Eukaryota; kingdom Metazoa; phylum Chordata; class Aves; order Piciformes; family Picidae; genus Melanerpes; species Melanerpes aurifrons. Next base: position 3,589,078 of record WWNC01000064.1, read on the forward strand.
AGTAGAAGGCTGGATCAATTTCCTCCTTATTTATTGCCTAAGCTCTCTAATCTTCCTTGTCTCCTTGTAGTTTGCATACACCACATAGGATGTGACCTGCATAGGGCACTTGCTATTTTTGGTCCTGACTCAGTACTCCAGTCCTTGCTTATTATTAATCTGCCTTTATCTTCTATTAGGCACAGCCATAGAACGTTGGGGAAAGTCAACCAGAGGTCAGGGAGAGACCCTTAAATCAGCAGATCCTTGCAGAAAGCAGAGGGTTGAATTTTTGGTCTCTGCCTGGAAAGATTACTGAAGAGTTTCATTTCCTGAAGGGGGGTAAAAAAAAGAGAAAGAGAGAGAGACATAAAAATTGCTCCTGTGAAGGAAAAATTTATTAATTAAGCAGTCATATTAATTAGTCAGGTAAGTAACCTAATTGTCTTGAGTCAGAGGGAGCAGGTGAATCATAGAATTGTTAGGGTGGGAAGGGACTTCAAGGATCAGCCAGTTCCAGCTCCCCTGCCATGGGCAGGGACACCTCACACCACAGCAGGTTGCTCACAGCCACCTCCAGCCTGGCTGCAAACCCCTCCAGGCAGGAGGCTTCCACCACCTCCCTGGGCAACCTGGGCCAGGCTCTCACCACCCTCATGGCCAACAACTTCTTCCTCACAGCCAATCTCAATCTCCCCACTTCTAGTTTTGCTCCATCCCCCCCTGTCCTATCACTCCCTGACACCCTCAAAAGTCCCTCCCCAGCTTTCTTGGAGCCCCCTGCAGATCCTGCAAGGCCACAATTAAGTCTCCTGGGAGCCTTCTCCTCTCCAGCCTTCACAACCCCAACTCCCTCAGTCTGTCCTCACATCAGAGCAGCTCCAGCCCTCTGCTCCTCCTCCTGGCCCTTCTCTGGACATCTTCCAGCACCTCCAGATCCTTTCTGGCACAGAGGCTCCAGAACTGTCCCCAGAGCTGCAGCTGTGGTCTCAGCAGAGTGGAGCAGAGGGGCAGAATCCTCTCCCTGGCCCTGCTGGCCATGCTTCTCTTGAATAATTTTAGTCTGCAGTGCATTGCTTTCTACTGCAGCTTGAGTGTGTGGTGGGGACACAAAACATCTCACACAAGTCAGAACTCCCCAGAATGGTCCAGGAAGGCAACACCACAACTGCTGTTCAAGGTTGTGAATGATAGGATCATAGATTCATAGAACGACTTAAGTGGGAAGGGACCTCAGGGATCATCCAATGCCAACCCCCCTGCCATGGCCAGGGACACCTTCCACTAGCCCAAGCTGCTCAGTCTCATCCAGCTTGGTCCCAAACACTTACAGGGATGAGGCTTCCACCACCTCCCTGGGCAACCTGTGCCAGCATCTCACCACCCTCAGAGTAAAGAATTTCTTCCTAAGGTCCAATATACATCTACCCTGTTCCATGACTGGAACTCATCCTTCTCCCACTTCTGAAGTGCCAAGCCAAGACAAAATGTCATTACAAAACACAAGTGTGATCAGGCTTGCTGCCTGCCCTGCTAGATGCACTGCCCTGCTCCTGAGCCTGCACACCACTCAGATGTCCCACAGCTGCCTTCTGCAAAGAAGGGCACGCAGGAGAAAAATATATTCAGCAAGTAATGAGCAATGGAAGTCTTGAAGGCCAGGCTGGATGTGGCTGTGAGCAACCTGCTGTAGTGTGAGGTGTCCCTGCCCATGGCAGGGGGTTGGAGCTGGCTGAGCCTTGAGGCCCCTTCCAGCCCTGACAATTCTGTGATTCTGTCATGCTGTAAGATGGGTTTTTTAATCAGCTCAGTAGCCAGAGGGCTCATGCTCAGTACCAAGGAGCCCCGAGCAGCTCCTAGCTCCTCTACTCTCCATGCTCAGCCCCTGCACAACCACTGGGCTTTGCTCTCCCTGTGCCAGTTTCCTCACCCAGCAATGCCACACTTGGAGGTGTCTGACACACTTCCTACCTGCAGTCCCAGCAACACCTGCAGCTCACCTATGGGACTTCAAAGCCTTTCTTGCACATCCATGACTGGGTCTGGGTGCTGTCAGGAGATGCTCTACTGCTAAATAAAGGGCCAGAGCCAGGACACAGCTGACAGAGCATGTCCTAACACTTAGCTGGAGGAAGGGCACAGCTGCATTCCCAGATTACACCCAGGGGCTTGGAATGGCTGCCACCCCCTGCACAGGGGAGGCTCCAGGCAGATGGTTTAACACCACTTGACTCTCTTCTGCCTTGTCAAGAATGCAGAAGAATCCAACAAGCCTCCTTTTCTTTTTCAGAAGCCAAGCAGGCTTGTGTCACACGACCTTCTTTCAGCTGGTGCAGCTGGTGTGCAGGACAAGGAGCATGCTGTGGCCCCCTCCAGCCTGCTGGCAACAGCAGTGGGTTTTGCACTGGGGAGCTCTGCCCTGGGGAATGTGCAGGGACTGTGCTCACCCTGCTGCAGGGACAGGACTTGGAGGGTCAAGGAAGAAGGATTTCACATATTTAGCTTTGCGGTCTGTCTCCTGCAATCCATCCCTGGTTATTCCTCTTTGCTCCCACCACCCCTGTGCCTCCTTGCAGGACAAGGAGCATGCTGTGATTTCCTCCAGCCTGCTGGCAACAGCAGTGGGTTTTGCACTGGGGAGCTCTGCCCTGGGGAATGTGCAGGGACTGTGCTCACCCTGCTGCAGGGAGTTGGGAGACTTGGGAGGTCCAGGAAGAAGGCTTTCACATATTCAGCTTTGCAGTCTGTCTCTTGCAATCCATCCCTGGTTATTCCGCTTTGCTCCCACCACCCCTGTACCTCCACAGATGGCCATGCAGCTGAGCAATGGTCTGGTTCAGGAATGAATCTGGATAGATCCAAGTCTTTTTTGGGCCAGTCTAACAGTAATCCAGGTAGCCAGTCCAGTGAGTGCTGCAACAGCAGTTGTGCTGGTGGGCTGAAAGGGATGTGCAGAACCAGGAGCAATAGAATCATAGAGTCATAGAATCAACCAGGTTGGAAAAGACTTCAGAGATCATCAAATCCAACCTGTCACCCAACACCTCCTGACAACTAAACCATGGCTCCAAGTGCCACATCCAATCCATTTTTTAACACCTCCAGGGACTCCACCACCTCCTGGGCAGCACATTCCAGAGGCCAATTCCTCTTTCTGGGAAGAAATTTCTTCTGACCTCCAGCCTAAACTTCTCCTGGCACAGTTTGAGACTGTGTCCTCTTGTTCTGGTACTGGTTGCCTGGGAGAAGAGACCAACCCCCAACTTCTTCACCATGAGGGTGGTGAGAGCCTGGCACAGGTTGCCCAGGAAGGTGGTGGAAGCCTCCTGCCTGGAGGTGTTTGCAGCCAGGCTGGAGGTGGCTGTGAGCAACCTGCTGTGGTGTGAGGTGTCCCTGGCCATGGCAGGGGGGTTGGAGCTGGCTGAGCCTTGAGGTCCCTTCCAACCCTGGCAATTCTGTGATCTCTCATCAGCCTTCACCAAGCTCCCTCAATAACTTAGACCACTTGCTACAGCTGTTCATAGGATTGGACACCTTTGCCTGCTGGCTTCAGGTGCAGTCTGAACACACTGATCAAACCACTCCTATAGGCTTTTGCAGGCTCAGGCCAGCAATGCAATTTCCACTTCCTGGAGGTTACAAACCCCCAGCAGTAAACCCTGGCTTCAGCAGCTCATTTAAGCCTTCACTGAAGGACCCCAGAGTGGCTCCACAAAGAAATAGCATTGCTGTGCCTGTGTGTGCACAGAGCATTGGATTTGCCTTGTGGCTTTCTGAAAGTGGATTAAGCTTCCAATGTTGCTACCATTTATTATTTGCTGAGTGCTGACAGTACCCTTCAATGGGACTTGAGGAAGTGCTTAAAGTTAAGCACATTTTCAAGCACATTGCTGATCTAGGGCCAAAAAGTTAATTTGAGACCTTCTTTTGAGGAAACTGTGGACATGACACCAAGGAAGAGCAGCCTTTCACTTTCCCCTGAAGCAGGAGGCACTGGTTTGTAGGCAGGAATCCAGGCTGGGTGCAGAGTGGGTTGAGAGCAGCTCTGAAGAAAGAGCCTTGGGGGTGTTGGGTGCTGAGCAGCTCCCCAGGAGCCAGCAGTGCCTCCTGCAGCCCTCAGGCAGCTGTGTGCTGGGCTGCAGCCAGAGCAGGCTGGGCAGCAAGGCAGGAGAGGGGATTCTGACCCTGGGCTCTGCTCTGCTCAGACTTCACCTCCAATCCTGCCTCCAGTTCTGGTGTCCCCAGCAGCAGAAGGACACAGAGCTGGTGGAGAGAGGCCAGAGGAGGCCACAAGGATGCTGCCAGGGCTGGAGCAGCTCTGCTGGGAGCACAGGCTGAGGGAGCTGGGGCTGTGCAGCCTGCAGAGGAGAAGGCTCCAGGGGCACCTCAGAGCTGCTGCCAGCACCTGAAGGGAGCCTGCAGGAAGGCTGCAGAGAGATTTCTGCTGAGGGGATCTGGAGCCAGGCCAAGGGGGAATGGTTTGAAGCTGAGGCAGAAGAGGGTTAGAGTGGAGCTGAGGAAGAAGTAGGAGGGAGCTGAGATTCTGGCACAAGCTGCCCAGGGAGGCTGTGGATGTCTCTTTCCTGGGGGTGTTCAGTGCCAGTTGGGTGAGACCCTGAGCAGCTGAGTCTATCTGAGAGGTGTCCCTGGGCATGGCAGGGAGATTGGAGTAGATGTTCTCTGAGGTCCCTTCCAACCTGAGCCATTCTCTGCTGTTTCTGTGGTTATCTGCTTTTCTTTGAGGGTGGCAGAGCCCTGGAACTGGCTGCCTAGAGTGGTTGTGCAGTCTCCTTCTCTGGAGCCTTTCCAAACCCACCTGGAAGTGTTCCTGTGCAATCTGATCTAGGGAACTCTGCTTTAGTGGAGGTGGGGGTGGACTAAATCACAGCATCACAGAACTGTGGAGGTTGGAAGAACCCTTCGAGATCCTCAAGTCCATCTGCTTGCTAGTCATCCCACCATGACTGATAAGCAGCTGCTAACCATGTCACTAAACCTCATGAGGTTCAACAAGACCAAGTGCAAGGTCCTGCAGCTGGCTCAGGGCAATCCTCAGCACCAGTATAGGCTGGGCAGGGACTGGCTGGAGAGCAGCCCTGAAGAAAGGGACCTGGGGGTGCTGGGGGAGGAGAAGCTCAGCAGGAGCCAGCAGTGAGCACTTGCAGCCCAGAGAGCCAAGCAGAGCCTGGGCTGCAGCAAGAGAAGTGTGGCCAGCAGGGCCAGGGAGGGGATTCTGCCCCTCTGCTCCACTCTGCTGAGACCACAGCTGCAGCTCTGGGGCCAGTGCTGGAGCCTCTGTGCCAGGAAGGATCTGGAGGGGCTGGAAGGTGTCCAGAGAAGGGCCAGGAGGAGGAGCAGAGGGCTGGAGCTGCTCTGTTGTGAGGACAGACTGAGGGAGTTGGGGTTGTGCAGGCTGAAGAAGAGAAAGCTCTGAGGAGACCTAATTGTGGCTTTGCAGGATCTGCAGGGGGCTCCAAGAAAACTGGGAAGGGACTTTTGAGGGTGTCAGGGAGTGATAGGACTGGGGGGGATGGGGGGTGGGTGGTGTGGAATGGAAACAAAATAGAAATGGGGAGATTGAGATTGGCTGTGAGGAAGAAGTTGTTGCCCATGAGGGTGGTGAGAGCCTGGCACAGGCTGCCCAGGGAGGTGGTGGAAGCCTCCTGGCTGGAGGTGTTTGCAGCCAGGCTGGAGGTGGCTGTGAGCAACCTGCTGTGGTGTGAGGTGTCCCTGGCCATGGCAGCGGGGTTGGAGCTGGCTGAGCCTTGAGATCAGTCCTGACAATTCTTGGCAGCAGTGTTGCACCCACAGACTGTACACCAGCAAGCCCAGGAGAACACTGGGGAGACCCAAACTGCTGTGGGGGGCTTCGTGTCTTTGCCACTGCTGTTTCAGGTGGTCCTTAAGGCTCCATCCAGGGCTGCTCAGCACCCTCCAGCAGCACTCCTCAATTAACTAGCCTGGGGTTCTAGCTTTTATTGCATGGCAGTTTAATCTCACACAACAGGACCTTGTCCATAGCCATCGCCAAGAGGCTCAGGAGCAACCACGACAACAGCAACCACAACAAGAATTCCACGTTGCCTAAACATGACTCTGAAACATCTGTGGCTTGTCACAGATGTTAGAGACCAGAAGCTGGAGCCTAAGACAGGCATTTGTTTTTGGAGGCAATGCAAGGAAACTCAGTGCAGCTCCTGAAAAACTCTCTTGGAATGTAGTAACACAAATGAGGAGGAAATATTCAAGTGGGGGGAGAGGGGAGAGGGGGGAAGAGAAAAGTGCTTAAGGCAACAGTAATTACACTGCCAAATATAGCACAGAGAATCTGCAGAGTGAGGCTTTCACATGGCAAGGGAAATGTAAAATGGTACTCAAGGTGTAACTAAATGGGAATGGAATGGCTGGGGGGAGAGCATGGTTGGAGGGAGGTCACATTTAAGCCCTGGCTGGCAGGGGGAAGCACAAGAGAGAGCCTGTTTGCAAAACTGGATTTTCTTTCTTTATTTCTGGAGGAAACAGCCAGCATGTGTTCAGGGGAGGGTGAACAGATTTTCCTCCAGTCTCTCCATCATTTTCCTCCAGTCTCTCCATCATTTTCCTCCAGTCCTGGCTCACAGGTGAGGTCCCAGATGACTGGAAACTGGCCAACGTGGTCCCCATCCACAAGAAGGGTCGGATGGAGGAACCTGGAAACTCCAGGCCGGTCAGCCTGACCTCAGTGCCAGGGAAAGTGATGGAGCAGATTATCCTGGCGGCAATAACTGCACACCTGAAGGATGGCCAAGGGCTCAGGTCCAGCCAACATGGATTCAGGAAAGGCAGATCCTGCCTCTCCAACCTGATCTCTTTCTATGATCAGGTGACCCGTCTGGTGGATGTGGGGAGGCCTGTGGATGTGGTCTGCCTGGACTTCAGCAAGGCCTTTGACACCGTCCCCCACAGCAAACTGCTGGCTAAGCTGTCAGCCCGTGGATTGGACCATTACACTCTGTGCTGGGTTAGGAACTGGCTGGAGGGCCGGGCCCAGAGAGTGGTAGTGAACGGTGCCACATCCAGCTGGAGGCCAGTCAGCAGTGGTGTCCCCCAGGGAGCAGTGCTGGGCCCTGTCCTCTTCAACATATTCATTGATGATCTGGATGAAGGAGTAGAGTCAGTCATCAGCAAGTTTGCAGATGACACAAAGTTAGGGGCAGATGTTAGTCAGTTAGAGGGTAGAAAGGCTCTGCAGAGGGACCTCGACCGACTGGACAGATGGGCAGAGTCCAATGGGATGGCATTCAACAAGTCCAAGTGCCAGGGGCTGCACTTTGGCTACGGCAATCCCATGCAGAGCTATAGGCTGGGGTCAGAGTGGCTGAGAGCTCCCAAACAGAGAGGGACCTGGGGGTGCTGATTGACAGCCACCTGAATATGAGCCAGCAGTGTGCCCAGGTGGCCAGGAGGGCCAATGGCATCCTGGCCTGCATTAGGAATAGTGTGGCCAGCAGGAGCAGGGAGGTCATAGTGCCCTGTACTCTGCTTTGGTTAGGCTGCACCTTGAGTCCTGTGTCCAGTTCTGGGCCCCTCAGTTTAAGAAGGACATCGAAACACTTGAAGGTGTCCAGAGAAGGGCAACAAGGCTGGGGAGAGGCCTTGAGCACAGCCCTATGAAGAGAGGCTGAGGGAGCTGGGATTGTTTAGCCTGGAGAAGAGGAGGCTCAGGGGTGACCTCATTGCCCTCTACAACTACCTGAAGGGTGGTTGTAGCCAGGAAGGGGCTGGCCTCTTCTCCCAGGACACCAGCACCAGAACAAGAGGACACAGTCTCAAGCTGTGCCAGGGGAGGTTCAGACTCGAGGTGAGGAGGAAGTTCTTCACCGAGCGAGTCATTCGACATTGGAACGGGTTGCCCGGGGAGGTGGTTGAGTCATCGACCCTGGAGGCGTTCAAGGGGAGATTGGACGTGGCACTTGGTGCCATGGTCTAGGCATGGGGTCTGTGTTGAGAGGTTGGACTCAATGATCCTCGAGGTCCTTTCCAACCTAAGTGATACTGTGATACTGTGAAAAAGTATAAATAACCTTCTGCCAGAATCCTCACAGAGAAGGACCTGAAATGAGGCAGCCCCAGATCTCCAGGGAATGGTTTGGCTTGGACCTTAGTGGTTGTCCAGTTCCACCCTGCTGCTGTGGAGCAGGGACACCTCCCACCAGCCCCAGGTTGCTCAAGGTCTCATCCAGCCTGGCCTTGAACACCTCCAGGGAGGAGGCAGCCACAGCCTCCCTGGGCAACCTGTGCCAGGGTCTCCCCAGCCTCACTCTAAAGAATTTCTTCCTCTGCTCCAGTCTCAACCTCCCCTTCCCAAGCTACAATCCATTCCCTCTCATCCTATCACTGCAAGCTCTTGTCTTGTCTTGTCCCTCCCCAGCACTCCTGTAGCCCCCTTCAGGTACTGGAAGGCTGCTCTAAGGTCTGTCTGGAGCTTCTGTTCTCCAGGTTGAACAACCCCAGCTCCCTCAGCCTTTCCCCATAGGGAAGGCTCTCCAGCCCTCTGCTCATCTTCAAGACCTCCTCTGCACCCTCTCCAGCAGTTTGATATCCTCTTGTGCTGGAGGCACCAGAACTGGGCTCAGTACTCCCTGTGGGGTCTCACAAGAGAAGAGCAGAGCAGAGAGCAAGAGTCATCTCACTTGTTCTGCTGCTGGTCACTCTGCTTTGGATGCACCCCAGGACATGGCTGCCTCTGGGACACAAACTGAGCCATAAACAGGTATCATAGAATCAAACCTCTAGCTTTGGAGAGCCTCTCAGGGAAACACTATGCAAAGCTCTGTAATTTTTTCCCCCCACTTTCTTACACAAAACAGCTGACAGGACAGAATGCCCAGAGAGCCAAGCAGAGCCTGGGCTACAGCAAGAGAAGTGTGGCCAGCAGGGCCAGGGAGGGGATTCTGCCCCTCTGCTCCACTCTGCTGAGACCACAGCTGCAGCTCTGGGGACAGTTCTGGAGCCTCTGTGCCAGGAAGGATCTGGAGGGGCTGGAAGGTGTCCAGAGAAGGGCCAGGAGGATGAGCAGAGGGCTGGAGCTGCTCTGCTGTGAGGACAGACAGAGGGAGTTGGGGCTGTGCAGGCTGAAGAAGAGAAAGCTCTGAGGAGACCTAATTGTGGCCTTGCAGGTTCTGCAGGGGGCTCCAAGAAAGCTGAGGAGGGACTTTTGAGGGTGTCAGGGAGGAACAGGACTGGGGGGGATGGAGCAAAACTAGAAATGGGGAGATTGAGACTGGCTGTGAGGAAGAAGTTGTTGCCCATGAGGGTGGTGAGAGCCTGGCCCAGGTTGCCCAGGGAGGTGGTGGAAGCCTCCTGCCTGGAGGGGTTTGCAGCCAGGCTGGAGGTGGCTGTGAGCAACCTGCTGTGGTGTGAGGTGTCCCTGGCCATGGCAGGGGGGTTGGAAGTGGCTGATCCTTGAGGTCCCTTCCAACCCTGACAGTTCTATGATTCTATGAGATGCCCTCAAGTTGTGCCAAGGGAGGTTCAGGTTGGAGATTAGGAAAAAATTATTCTCAGAAAGGGCTCTCAGGCAGTGGCACAGGCTGCCCAGGGAGGTGGTGGAGCCCCCATTCCTGGAGGTGTTTCAAAGCCACGTGGATGCTGAGGGACGTGGTTTAGTCATGGTGGCTTAGCATTAGTGATGGCATTATGAGCTCTAGGATAGAATAGAATAGAATAGAATAGAATAGAATAGAATAGAATAGAATAGAATAGACCAGGTTGGAAGACACCTTCAAGATCATCGTGTCAAACCTCTCATCCAACACCACCCAACCAACTAACCCATGGCACCAAGCACCCTGTCAAGTCTCCTCCTGCACACCTCCAATGATGGTGACTCCACCACCTCTTTGGGCAGGCCACTCTAATGGCCATTCACTCTCTCTGTGTAAAACTTCCTCCTAACCTGGACTGTGGTTGTTTAGTGTGTAGAAAAGGAAGGTGAGAGAGGGACCTTTTCACATCTTTACCTCTTAAAAAAAGGTTGGATTCAGGTGGGGGTTGCAACCTTCTCTCCATTAACAAATGATAGGGTGAGGGGAAATGGTCACAAGTTGCCCCAGGGGAGGCTTAGGTTGGAGATGAGAAGAAATTCTTTGGCTGAAAGAGTTCTCCAAGCCTGGTACAGGCTGCCCAGGGAGGTGGTTGAATCCCCATTCCTGGAGGTGCTTGAAAGAGGCAGAGATGTGGTGCTGAGGGCCGTGGTTTTGTCCCCATCCTTGGTAGAGTTGGATTTGATGATCTGGAAGGTGTTTTCCAACCAGAGCCATTCTGTGATTCTGTGATTCTCTGCTCATGGTTGGACTTGATCCTAAATGTCTTTTCCAAGCAAAAGAACTCCCTGATTCTAAACCCACTTGGAGTGATGCAGTGACCTGCTCCTTCTGTGCCATCTTGCCTTTTAAATGGCATGGAGATAACAATAAACTGTGGAGATAAGTGAAGAGAAAACTGATTTCCTCTCTTTACTCCTGGAACAGGCCCATCCACAAACGCAGACCAGCTTGCAATGGAAAGCAGAAGTCTCTGGTTGAAGATGCAGTGGGAATTAAAGCTCAGATTTGAAACGCTCGTTAAAGCAAACAATAACAAAGGCACAGCCACCAAGCTTGCCAAGAAAGGCTCCTTGAATAGTTTTGAAAGGTATTCCTGCTGCAAGTGCTGCTCTTTAGGAGCAAATGGCAACTAAACCAGGCCTGAGACAGAAGCATCTATCACAGGTGGGTTGGTTGGCTAAGAAATGTTAATTCTCCTGGAGCCGTGGAGCAGAAATTAGCTGTGGGGATAAATCTGTCAGCCCATCAGCCTACAGCGTGTGCCTTCAGTGGAGACTTGGCAGAAAGAAGCAAGTTGTGTTCCAGAGGGATTGGAGTTTATGTTTTGCTGTTGGATTTTGTGGTGTTTTGTGGTCTCTTCAAACTCACTGAAGCCAAATACAATTGTAAGTAGTCGGATCATGGCTAACGAGAGGCAGAACCCTGGAAGCACAACCAGAGGTATCCTGTGACCACCCCACCCCCATCATGGAGCCCTAGAACTGTTTAGGTTGGAAAAGCCCTTTAAGGTCATCCAATTCAACCATTCTCTCTCTCTGCCAAGCCTGGGGCTAAGCCATGGCCCTCAGCACCACAGCTCTGCCTCTTTGAATCACCTGGAGGTGAGGAACTTCCCAGACAGAGAGATTGGCCATGGGAATGTGCTGCCCAGGGAAGTGGTGGAGTCACCATCTCGGGAGGTGGTTAGGAAGAGACTGGATGGGGCATGTAGTGCCATGGTTTAGTTGATTAGATGGTGTTGGGTGATAGGTTGGACTTGATGGTCTCAACCTGGTTAATTCTGTTCGGTTCTGTTCTATTCTACTCTACTCTACTCTACTCTACTCTACTCTACTCTACTCTACTCTACTCTACTCTACTCTACCTATAGGAAAAGGGATTCAGCCACCTCCCAGGGCAGCCTGTGCTAGTCTCTGAGAAGCCTTTCAGTGAACAAGTTTCTTTGTACATCTAGCCTAAACCTCATCTGGTGTAACTTGTGGCCAAAACCCTTTCAGTCAAGATGTTTCTTTTCACATGTCCAGTTCTGGGCTTCTTAGTTTAGGAGGAGCCCAGAGCCCACCTTAGGAAGGTGTCCAGAGAAGGGCAACTAAGTTGGGGAGGGTTCTGGAGCACAACTCTGAGAGGAGAGGCTGAGGGAGCTGGGGTTGCTTAGCCTGGAGAAGAGGAGGCTCAGGGGAGACCTTCTTGCTGTCTCCAACTCCCTGAAGGGAGGTTGCAGTCAGGTGGGGATTAGTCTCTTCTCCCAGGCAGCCAGCACCAGAACAAGAGGACACAGTCTCAAGCTGTGCCAGGGGAGGTTTTGGCTGGAGGTGAGGAAGAAATTTTTCATAGAAAGAGACATTGGCATTGGGGATGTGCTGCCCAGGGAGGTGGTGGAGTCACAATCCCTGGAGGTGTTTAGGAAGAGCCTGGATGTGGCACTGGGAGCCATGGTTTAGTTGATTAGATGGTGTTGGGTGATAGGTTGGACTTCGTGATCTCTGAGGCCTTTTCCAACCTGGTTAATTCTGTTCTATTCTATTCTATTCTATTCTATTCTATTCTATTCTATTCTATTCTATTCTATTCTATTCTATTCTATTCCATTCCATTCCATTCCATTCCATTCCATTCTCTTCCTTTCTATTCTATTCCTTTCTATTCTATTGTACTCTGGAATGGCCAAAATGGTGCCTATACACAAGAAGGGCCAGTTGGATGAGCCAGGGAATTATAGGCCTGTCAACCTGACCTCAGTGCCAGGCAAGATCATGGAAGAGGTCATCTTAGAATACATAGAATACATAGAATAAACCAGGTTGGAAGAGACCTTCAAGATCATCACGTCCAAACCATACACCAATCCAACCCACCCAAACAACTAACCCATAGCACCAAGCACCCCATCAAGTCTCCTCCTGAACACCTCCAATGATGGTGACTCCACCACCTCCCCAGGCAGCCCATTCCAATGGGCAATCTCTCTCTGTAGAACTTCTTCCTAACCTCCAGCCTAAACTTCCCCTGGCACAGCCTGAGACTGTGTCCTCTTGTTCTGGTGCTGCCTGTCTGGGAGAAGAGATCAATATCCGCCTGTCTACAACCTCCCTTCAGGGAGCTGTAGACAGCAAGAAGGTCTCCCTTGAGTCTCCTCTTCTCCAGGCTAAGCAATCCCAGCTCCCTCAGCCTCTCCTCATAGGGCTGTGTTCCAAGCCCTTCATCAACTTCGTTGCCCTTCTCTGGACTCACCCCAGAAAGTCAACCTCCTTCCTAAACTGAGGGGCCCAGAGCTGGACACAGGACTCGAGGTGTGGCTTATCCAGTGCAGTGTACGGGGGCAGAATGACCTCCCTGCTCCTGCTGACCACACTGTTCCTGATGCAGGCCAGGATGCCCTTGGCCCTCCTGGCTGCCTAGGCACACTGCAGGCACACAGCACTTACAGGATGGCCAAGGGATCAGGCCCAGCCAGCATGGATTTAGGAAGGGCAGGTCCTGCCTGACCAACCTGATCTCCTTCTATGACCAGCTGACCCGCCTGGTGGATGTGGGGCAGGCTGTGGATGTGGTCTACCTGGACCTCAGCAAGGCCTTTGACACCGTCCCCCACAGCAAACTCCTGGCCAAGCTGTCAGCCCCTGGCTTGGACAGCAGCTCTCTGAGCTGGGTTAGGAACTGGCTGGAGGCTGAGCCCAGAGAGTGGTGGTGAATGGTGCCACAGCCAGCTGGCAGCCAGGCACCAGTGGTGTGCCCCAAGGATCAGTGCTGGGCCCTGTACTCTTTAACATCTTTATTGATGATCTGGATGAGGGCATTGAGTCTATCATCAGTAAATTTGCAGCTGACACCAAGCTGGGGGCAAGAGTTGATCTGCTAGAGGGTAGAGAGGCTTTGCAGAGAGACCTCGACAGGCTGGACAGATGGGCAGAGGCCAAGGGCAGGAGATTGAACACATCCAAGTGCCAGGTGCTGCACATTGGCCACAACAACCCCAGGCAGTGCTACAGGCTGGGGTCAGAGTGGCTGAGAGCAGCCAGGCAGAGAGGGACCTGGGGGTGCTGGTTGATGGTAGGATAAACATGAGCCTGTAGTGTGCCCAGGCAGCCAGGAGGGCCAAGGGCATCCTGGCCTGCATCAAGAACAGTGTGGCCAGCAGGAGCAGGGAGGTCATTCTGCCTCTGTCCACTGCACTGGTTAGGCCACACCTCAAGTCCTGTGTCCAGTTCTGGGCCCCTCAGTTTAGAAAGGAGGTTGACTTGCTGGAATGAGTCCAGAGAAGGGCAACAAAGTTGGTGACAGGTCTGGAACACAGCCCTGTGAGGAGAGGCTGAGGGAGCTGGGGTTGCTTAGCCTGGAGAAGAGGAGACTCAGGGGTGACCTTATTGCTCTCTACAACTACCTGAAGGGGGGTTGTAGACGGGCAGAGGTTGGTCTCTTCTCCCAGGCAGGCAGCACCAGAACAAGAGGACACAGTCTCAGGCTGCACCAGGGGAGGTACAGGTTGGATGTCAGGAAGAAGTTCTTCCCAGAGAGAGTGATTGCCCATTGGAATGTGCTGCCTGGGGAGGTGGTGGAGTCACCATCATTGGAGGTGTTCAGGAGGAGACTTGATGGGGTGCTTGGTGCCATGGGTTAGTTGTTTAGGTGGTGTTGGATTGGTTGATGGGTTGGACACGATGATCTTGAAGGTCTCTTCCAACCTGGTTTGTTCTATTATTATTCTATTATTCCATTATTCCATTCCATTCCATTCCATTCCATTCCATTCCATTCCATTCCATTTCATTCCATTCCATTCCTATCCTGGTGCAATTTGAATGCCAGGTTGGGTGAAGCCCTGAGCAATGTGGTCCAGCTGAAGGTGTCCCTGCCTTTGGCAGGGGGGCTGGAACTAGATAATCTCTGATGTCCCTTCCAACCCAACCCACTCTGTGAATCTATGATTCTGAGAGTCCATGATTCTATAAACATCCAGTTCTGTGCTTCTGTTACTCTGTGATCCTCAGCTCACAGTGAGGTTCAAGCTGCCAAAAACCTCTCTTAGTCAATCTGCAAACTCATTATGATCTTTTTTCCCCCCTACCTTCTAAAAACATCTCTCAGAGCTGTGATGGTTTCATCATTCATACTTCATTACCCAAATGTGTATAGGAAGTATTCTTCCTTTCCACCCCACCCCAACCCCTACATTCAGTGATGTTAAATAATTGATGTTGTTTCACATCTCCGCAGAGATTTTCCAATTAGTCATCTTTTTATTATTGTCATCATCCAAATTAACTTCACAGCTTTATTGAATTGAGTGCTGGGCTCTGGGGTCTATGAAGCTTTCCTTACTGTTCTCAACAGTTTGGGTTGGGTTTATTTTTTTCCCCTATAATATTGACTGTGGTGAAGAGCATGTGAAAACAACTGAGCAGGTTGTAGAAGAAAATTAATATGCTTCACATGGCCACTAATTTGGAGTTTATATTTCACTGTTTACCTTACACTCTTGTCTGGCTGTGTGGAGGGTGGGTTGAGAGCAGCCCTAGAAGGAAAGGCTTAGGGGTGATGGTTGAGGAGAAGCTCGACATGGGCTGGAAGAGTGTGCTTGCAGCCTAGAAAATCAGCTGTGTCCATCTAAAGCAGAAAGGGCAGCAGGGCAAGGGAATGGAGACCTTCTTGATCGCTGCAACCACCTGAGAAGAGACTACAGTGAGAAACTCTAATGCTAACTCTAAAGGTAACTGTAACAATAAACCAAATCCTAACTATAAACCAAACCCTAACATTAACCCTAAACCTAATGCTAATCCTAAATCTAGCCCTAATGCTAAGCCAAACTCTAAACCAAACACTAAACCAAACCCTAACCTTAATCCTAAACCTAAACATAGTCCTAATCCTAAATCTAGCTCTAACACTCAACCTAAACCTATCTTAACCCCAAACCTACACTTAACCCTAAATCTAACCCTAACCTTAAAACTAACCCTAATCCTAACCCTAACACTAAACATAATCCTATCTCTAAATCTAGCCCTAATAGTAACCCTAAACCTAACTCTAAACCTAATCTTAGACCTAAATCTAGCCCCAAACCTAACCCAAAACCAAATCATAATCATCAACCTAATCTTAACCCTAACCCTAACCCTAACCCTAACCCTAACCCTAACCCTAATCCTAAATGTATCCGTAATCTTAATCCTTATTCTAACCCTAAACCTAATCTTAACCCTAAATCTAGCTCTAACCCTAAATTTAATCCTAACCTTAACCCTAAATTTAACCCTAACCCAAACCCTCAATCTAACCATAACCCTATCCATAAGTCTAACCATCTACAAGCCCCTGAAAAGAGGTTGCAGTGAGGTGGGGCTAGGTCTCTTCTCCCTGCTATCTCCCTGTTATCTGCACATTGGCCACAACAACCCTATGCAGTGCTACAGGCTGGGGTCAGAGTGGCTGGAGAGCAGCCAGGTAGAGAGGGACCTGGGTGTGCTGGTTGATGGTAGGCTGAACATGAGCCTGCAGTGTGCCCAGGCAGCCAAGAGGGCCAAGGGCATCCTGGCCTGCATCAGGAAGAGTGTGGCCAGCAGGAGCAGGGAGGTCATTCTGCCCCTGTACACTGCACTGGTTAGGCCACACCTGGAGTCCTGTGTCCAGTTCTGGGCCCCTCAGTTTAGAAAGGAGGTTGACTTTCTGGGGTGAGTCCAGAGAAGGGCAACGAAGTTGGTGAGGGGCTTGGAACACAGCCCTGTGAGGAGAGACTGAGGGAGCTGGGGTTGCTTAGCCTGGAGGGGAGGAGACTCAGGGGTGACCTTATTGCTCTCTACAACTACCTGAAGGGGGGTTGTAGCCAGGCAGAGGTTGGTCTCTTCTCCCAGGCAGCCAGCACCAGAACAAGAGGACACAGTCTCAGGCTGTGCCAGGGGAAGTTCAGGCTGGAGGTCAGGAGGAAGTTTTACACAGAGAGAGTGATTGCCCATTGGAATGGGCTGCCTGGGGAGGTGGTGGAGTCGCCGTCACTGGAGGTGTTCAGGAGGAGACTTGACAGGGTGCTTGGATAGATGGGTTAGTTGATTAGGTGGTGTTGGGTGATAGGTTGGACGTGATGATCTTGAAGGTCTCTTCCAACCTGGTTTATTCTATTCTATTCTATTCTAAGTGATAACACAGGAAGTAGTGCAAATTACAGTATCACAGTATCACAGTATCACTTAGGTTGGAAAGGACCTCAAGGATCATCCAGTCCAACCTATCAACGCAGACCCCATGCCTAGACCATGGCACCAAGTGCCACGTCCAATCTCCCCTTGAACACCTCCAGGGTCGATGACTCAACCACCTCCCTAGGCAACCCGTTCCAATGACGAATTACTCACTCAGTGAAGAACTTCCTCCTCACCTCGAGTCTAAACCTCCCCTGGCGCAGCTTGAGACTGTGTCCTCTTGTTCTGGTGCTGGTGTCCTGGGAGAAGAAGCCAACCCCTTCCTGGCTACAACCACCCTTCAGGTAGTTGTAGAGGGCAATGAGGTCACCCCTGAGCCTCCTCTTCTCCAGGCTCACCAATGGAGCACCAAGGGAGGTTTAAGTTGGGTATTAGAAAGAATTTCTTCACTGCAAGAGTGGTCAGGCATTGGCACAGGCTGCCCAGGGAGGTCTTGGAGTCCCCATCCCTGGAGGTGTTCAGCAAACATATAGACATTTGGGACATGGTTTAGTGGGCATGGTGCTGTTGGGTTGATGGTTGGCCTGGATGATCTTAGAGGTTCTATGACTCTATGATTCTATGACTTTATGATTTTATGATTCTATGATTCTATGTTTCTAAGATTCTGTTTCTATGTTTCTAAGATTCTGTTTCTATGATTCTAAGATTCAAAGAGCCATTGGTCTTAGCTGGGGCTCACAGTAACCTCACACCTCGAGTACTGTGTCTCACACTTCGAGTACTGTGTCACACACCTCGAGTACTGTGTCCAGTTCTGGGCTCCTCAGTTTAGGAAGGATGTTGCCTTGCTGGAACGTGTCCAGAGAAGAGCAACAAAGTTGGTGAGGGGTTTGGAACACAAGCCCTATGAGGAAAGACTGAGGGAGCTGGGGTTGCTCAGCCTGGAGAAGAGGAGACTCAGGGGTGACCTTATTGCTGTCTACAGTTCCCTGAAGGGAGGTTGTAGACAGGCGGATATTGATCTCTTCTCTCAGACAGGCAGCACCAGAACAAGAGGACACAGTCTCAGGCTGCGCCAGGGGAGCTTTGGGTTGGATGTCAGGAAGAAGTTCTTCCCAGAGAGAGTGATTGCCCATTGGAATGGGCTGCCCGGGTTGGTGGTGGAGTCGATGTCACTGGAGATGTTCAGGAGGAGACTTGATGGGGTGCTTGGTGCCATGGGTTAGCTGTTTGGGTGGGTTGGATTGGTTGATGGGTGGACATGATGATCTTGAAGGTCTCTTCCAACCTGGTTTGGTTTATTCTAAAATAAAGGTAACATTGGGACCATCGGCGTCTGTGTCTGTGACTCTTATTGGCCACAGACATTCCACCATGACCACATAATCCATGAGGAGGCATCTGCATCAGAACTGAATTAATTTAGAATAGAATAGAATTAACCAGGTTGGAAAAGATCTTTGAGATCTTCAAGTCCAACCTCTCACCCAACACCATCTGATCAACTAAACCATGGCACCAAGTGCCACATCCAGGCCATCCAAGACCTCAGAGATCACCAACTCCAAGCTATCACCTAATACCTAACACCTCCTAACAACTAAACCATGGCTCCAAGTGCCACATCCAAGCCTTTCTTGAACACCTCCAGGGATGGTGACTCCACCACCTCCCTGGGCAGCACATTCCAAGGGACAATCTCTCTTGCTGTTAAGAACTTTCTCCTCACCTCCAGCCTAAACCTCCCCTGGCACAGCTTGAGACTGTGTCCTCTTGTTCTGGTGCTGGTTGCCTGGGAGACGAGACCAGCCCCCACCTGGCTGCAACCTCGCTTCAGGGAGTTGGAGAGAGCAAGAAGGTCTCTCCTGAGCCTCCAGAATAACAACCCCAGCTCCCTCACCCTCTCCTCACAGGGCTCAGGGCTGTGTTCCAGACCCCTCCCCAGCTTTGTTGCCCTTCTCTGGACATCTTTCCTAAACTGAGGGGCCCAGAACTGGACATAGGACTCAAGGTGTGGCCTAACCAGTGTTGAGTACGACCGACTGGACAGATGGGCAGAGTCCAATGGGATGTCATTCAACAAGTCCAAGTGCTGAGTGCTGCACTTTGGCTATGGCAATCCCATGCAGAGCTATAGGCTGGGGTCGGAGTGGCTGGAGAGCAGCCAGGCAGAGAGGGACCTGGGGGTGCTGATTGACAGCCACCTGAATATGAGCCAGCAGTGTGCCCAGGTGGCCAGGAGGGCCAATGGCATCCTGGCCTGCATTAGGAATAGTGTGGCCAGCAGGAGCAGGGAGGTCATAGTGCCCCTGTACTCTGCTTTGGTTAGGCCGCACCTTGAGTCCTGTGTCCAGTTCTGGGCCCCTCAGTTTAAGAAGGACATCGAAACACTTGAGCATGTCCAGAGAAGGGCAACAAGGTTGGGGAGAGGCCTTGAACACAAGCCCTGTGAGGAGAGGCTGAGGGAGCTGGGATTGTTTAGCCTGGAGAAGAGGAGGCTCAGGGGAGACCTCATTGCCCTCTACAACTACCTGAAGGGTGGTTGTAGCCAGGAGGGGGTTGGCCTCTTCTCCCAGGCAACCAGCACCAGAACAAGAGGACACAGTCTCAAGCTGCGCCAGGGGAGGTTCAGACTCGAGGTGAGGAGGAAGTTCTTCACCGAGCGAGTCATTCGGCATTGGAACGGGTTGCCCAGGGAGGTGGTTGAGTCATCGACCCTGGAGGCATTCAAGGGGAGATTGGACGTGGCACTTGGTGCCATGGTCTAGTCATGGGGTCTGTGTTGAGAGGTTGGACTCGATGATCCTCAAGGTCCTTTCCAACCTAAGTGATGCTGTGATACTGTGATACAGGGCAGAATGACCTCCGTGCTCCTGCTGGCCACACTGTTCCTGATGCAGGCCAGGATGCCATTGGACTGCTTGGCCACTGGGCACACCTCTCATTCCATGAAAGCAACCTGCAGAACTGAAACACTGACCAACCTCTGTATTATTTTCACTTCCTTAGGGATTTAAAGGCTTACATTTTCTGCAAATGTTTTTGTACAGCACTTACAGAGTGGGAAATGGAGAATCCTTGAATAGTCCAAACACACTGAAGCAGCAGTATCAAAACACTCTCTGCTTACTGTACTGAAACAACCTCTTCCAGCACTTGCAACAGTTGGTTCTCTGGTGGTGTTTTGTTGTTGTTGCTTTTCCCCCCTTCCTTAAATCTGTTTTGGAACAGAATAGAAAGTTGCTCTTCATTATCTTTGGAGTGAAGTATGCAAATCTCAAACTGTTTGGGAAGTGCATGATGATATTTTGTGTACATTTAAAAATCTTCTTCAATGTAGCAGATGAAAATCTTCTCCTTTGCCACTCCTCAATCTTTCTCCTTTTTTTCCCCCTTGAGTTTTAAAACTCAAGCCCATTGTCCTCTATATCGTCAGGCGGGGTCTAGTCAAAGATGTCTCTGCTTACTGCAGGGGGGTTGGATTTGGATTAGTTGGGCCCTTCCCACCCAAAACATTCTATGGCTCTGTGATTCTATGACTCTAAGATTCTCTGTTCCTATGACTCCATGATTCTAAGATTCTGTGTTTCTATGGTTCTGTGTTCCTGTGATTCTTTGTTTGTATGATTCTAAGATTGTGATTCTATCATTCTATGATTCTGAGATTCTTTGTTTCTATGATTCTAAGATTCTGTTTCTATTATTCTAGCCTGCATTAGGAACAGTGTGGCCAGCAGGAGAAGTCATTATGCCCCTGTACTCTGCTTTGGTTAGGCCTCACCTCAAGTACTGTGTCCAGTTCTGGGCCCCTCAGTTTAAGAAGGACATCGAGACACTTGAACGTGTCCAGAGAAGGGCAACAAGGCTGGGGAGAGGCCTTGAACACAACCCTGTGAGGAGAGGCTGAGGGAGCTGGGGTTGCTTAGCCTGGAGAAGAGGAGGCTCAGGGGTGACCTCATTGCCCTCTACAACTACCTGAAAGGTGGTTGTAGCCGGGAAGGGGTTGGTCTCTTCTCCCAGGCAACCAGCACCATAATGAGGGGACACAGTCTCAAGCTGAACCAGGGGAGGTTTAGACTCGAGGTGAGGAGGAAGTTCTTCACCGAGCGAGTCATTCGGCATTGGAACGGGTTGCCCAGGGAGGTGGTTGAGTCATCGACCCTGAATAGAATAGAATAGAATAGAATAGAATAGAATAAACCAGGTTGGAAGAGACCTTCAAGATCATCACATCCAACCTATCACCCAACACCACCTAATCAACTAACCCATCTATCCAAGCACCCTGTCAAGTCTCCTCCTGAACACCTCCAGTGACGGCGACTCCACCACCTCCCCAGGCAGCCCGTTCCAATGGGCAATCACTCTCTCTGTGTAAAACTTCCTCCTGACCTCCAGCCTGAACTTCCCCTGGCGCAGCCTGAGACTGTGTCCTCTTGTTCTGGTGCTGGCTGCCTGGGAGAAGAGACCAACCTCTGCCTGTTTACAACCCCCCTTCAGGTAGTTGTAGAGAGTAATGAGGTCACCCCTGAGTCTCCTCCCCTCCAGGCTAAGCAGCCCCAGCTCCCTCAGTCTCTCCTCATAGGACTTGTGTTCCAAGCCCCTCACTAACTTCATTGCCCTTCTCTGGACTCGTTCCAGCAAGTCAACATCCTTCCTAAACTGAGGGGCCCAGAACTGGACACAGTACTCGAGGTGTGGCCTAACCAGTGCAGTGTACAGGGGCAGAATGACCTCCTGCTCCTGCTGGCCACACTGTTCTTAATGCAGGCCAGGATACCATTGGCCCTCTTGGCTGCCTGGGCACACTGCAGGCTCATGTTCATCCTACCATCAACCAGCACTCCCAGGTCCCTTTCTGCTTGGCTGCTCTCCAGCCACTCTGACCCCAGCCTGTAGCACTGCATGGGGTTGTTGTGGCCAATGTGCAGAACCCGGCACTTGGATGCATTAAATTTCATGCCGTTGGACTCTGCCCATCTGTCCAGCCTGTCCAGGTCTCTCTGCAAAGCCTCTCTACCCTCTAGCAGATCAACTCCTGTCCCCAGCTTGGTGTCATCAGCAAATTTACTGATGATAGACTCAATGCCCTCATCCAGATCATCAATAAAGATGTTAAAGAGGATGGGGCCCAGCACTGATCCCTGGGGGACTCCACTACTGACTGGCCGCCAGCCGGATGTGACACCATTCACCACCACTCTCTGGGTTCGGCCATCCAGCCAGTTCCTAACCCAGTTCAGAGTGCTGCTGTCCAAGCCATGGGCTGACAGCTTGGCCAGGAGTTTGCTATGGGGGACGGTGTCAAAGGCCTTGCTGAGGTCCAGGTAAACTACCTGGAGGTGTTCAAGGGGAGATTGGACGTGGCACTTGGTGCCATGGTCTAGTCATGGGGTCTGTGTTGATAGGTTGGACTGGATGATCCTTGAGGTCCTTTCCAACCTAAGTTATACTGTGATACTGTGATACTGTGAGATGTTATGACAGTATGATTCTTTGTTTCTATGATTTTAAGTTTCTTTGTTTCTAAGATTCTATGATTCTAAGATTCTGTGATTCTAAGATTCTGTTTCTATGATTCTAAGTTTCTATGATTCTAAGATTCTTTGTTTCTATGATTCTTTGTTTCTATGATTCTAAGATCCTGTGATTCTAAGATTCTGTTTCTATGATTCTAAGTTTCTATGATTCTAAGATTCTGTTTCTCAGATTCTATGATTCTGTGTTTCTGTGATTCCAAGTTTCTATGGTTGTAAGATTCTGTTTCTATGTTTCTGTGATTCTGTTTCTCTGTGATTCTGGTTTTCTCTGATTCTATGTTTCTCTGCTTCTATAATTCTCTGATTTTGTGATATAAGGAGGAGCTTCTTGGAGGGTGATAGATCACTAGAACCACAGAATCACTGTGGTTGGAGAAGACCTCCAAGTCCAATCATTATCTAACTCTATTAAGTTCACTTATCCAGGAGCACTGTATCTAGATGGCTTTTAAATACCTCCAGAGACAGGGATTCAACCACTTCCCTGGGCAGCCTTCTCTAGTCTTGGAGACCCCTTTTGGTAAGGATTTTTTTTCCTAATGTCTAACCTAAATCTGCCCTAAAGAGGCTGCCCAGAGAAGCTGTGGAGTCTCCATCTGTGGAGTCATTCAAAACCTGTCTGGACACTGTCCTGTGCAATCTGCTGTAGGTGTCCCTGCTCTGGCAGGGAGGTTGGACTTGATGATGTCCAGAGGTCCCTTCTGACCCCTGTCATTCTGTGATTCTATGATTCTATGGCTCTGTGACTCTAGTGTGGGGTGTCCCTGCCCATGGCAGGGGAGTTGGAACTAGATGATCCTTGTGATCCCTTCCAACCCTGACTGAGACTATGATTCTATGGCTCTATGATTCTATAGTTCTATGGCTCTATGATTCTATGATCCTATGGTTCTATGATTCTGTGATTCTGTGATGCTATGACTCTATAATTCAATTATATCTTCCTAGAACTCTGCAACTCCTAGCTAACTTGTCATTGCATGTTGTTTATCTGGTGGGTAAAGAAGTTTTTGTAGCTGTAATTTGGAAGATTGTGACACAGACAGAAGAATTTTCTAGTTCATCTAAAAGGAATCAGAGAATCCTGGAATCAGAGAATCCTAGAGTCACAGAACCATAGAATGTAACTGGTTGGAAGGGAGCTTCAAAGGTCATCTAACCCATCTCTCCCTCCAGAGATTAAGTATCCCCAACTAGATCAGGTTTCTCAGAGCCCCATCAAGCTTGGCCTTGAATTCCTTCCCCCAGCTCCCTGGGTAATCTGTTGCAGTGTTCTACCACCCTCAGAGCAAAGAACTTCTTCCTAAGATCCAAATTCCTTTCTAACATCCAAGCCTCTTCTTAATGCCCCAAAAAAGAGTGAAACTCAGAAGCATATCACATGAGCTAGGAGTTCTGTTCTCACCTCCATGTCAGCAGGCTCTCTTACCTCCCTTAACTTTGTTAATTTTCTATTTATTGTCTTAAACCTTTAGTCATAACCAGAGCAGAATTAGGTAACAAAAGAGCAGACACCTAGAGATGATGCTCTTTCTTTTTTTCTCTGCAGCTGGTTGGAATGTGGGACTGGCCTGTCAGGAATCAGGGGGGCTGGAGGTATGGGCAGACCCCAACAGGATGGCATTCAACAAGTCCAAGTGCCAGGTCTGCGGTTTGGCCACAGCAACCCCAGGCAGAGCTACAGGCTGGGGTCAGAGTGGCTGAGAGCAGTCAGGCAGAGAGGGACCTGGGGGTACTGGTTGACTGCAGCTGAATATGAGCCTGCAGTGTGCCCAGGTAGCCAAGAGGGCCAATGGCATCCTGGCCTGCATCAGGAAGAGTGTGGCCAGCAGGAGCAGGGAGGTCACTCTGCCCTGTGCTCAGCACTGGTTAGGCCACACCTTGAGTCCTGTGTCCAGTTCTGGGCTCCTCAGTTTAAGAAGGGACATTGAGACATTTGAATGCGTCCAGAGAAGGGCAACAAGGCTGGGGAGGGGTCTGGAGCACAGCCCTGTGAGGAGAGGCTGAAGGAGCTGGGGTTGCTTAGCCTGAAGAAGAGGCTCAGGGGAGACCTTGTGGTCATCTACAACTACCTGATGACAAGTGGTATCCAGGTTGGGATTGGTCTCTTCTCCCAGGCAACCAGCACCAGAACAAGAGGACACAGTCTCAAGCTGCACCAGGGGAAGTTTAGACTGGAGGTGAGGAGAAAGTTCCTCCCAGCAAGACAGATTTGCCATTGGAATGTGCTGCCCGGAGAGGTGGTGGAGTCACCATCCCTGGAGGTGATCAAGAAAGGATTGGATGTGGCACTCAGAGCCATAGTTTAGTTGTTAGGTGTTAGGTAATAGATTGGATTTGATGATCTCTGAGGTCTTTTCCCACCTGGTTGATTGTATATTTCTATGATTCATGCAAAATCCAAGGGTGAAGCTGCAATGTCTCATTTTAGCACTTGACAGTTGTTGATCAGTGTCTCACAGGCAGCCGCTTGGTGCTCCCCAGTGTGCTGAAGTACTCTCCCTTTCCACAATAGCAGCATTTTGGCACTTCTCTCACACTGTTCAGAAACAAAAAGCCCTGACAAGCTGCTGCACTGTTGTAAAACATCAGAATGGTTCATATTTGCTGGAGGCACTCCAAAGGGTACAGAGAAATGAGAGTTGAAGCTCGAGCAGCTCTAATGACAACCACACCAGGACCTCGCCTGCTGCACAGACGGAGGTTCAACAGCAACAGGCAGCAATTTAACAGAGTGTTCATCATATTCCCTGAGCTCATTTCAACACAAAATGGAACTATCTGAGGTACTGCAGGATGTTATCTTCCATTGCAGTTCCAGGGCCTTTGCTGCTGACACATCTGCTCATTTCCTATAGTAAAGGCATGCTGCTATAGCATGGACTGCTAGTAAAGACATGATGGAGTTTTCCTCACATTTTCATGATGGAACAGGTCCAGAGGAGGGACACAAAGGTGACCAGGGGGCTGGAGCATCTCTGCTATGAGGACAGCAGCTGGGGTTGCTCAGCCTGGAGAAGGGAAGGCTCTGGAGAGACCTAAAAGTCACCTTCCAGTATCTGAAGGGGGCTACCAGAAGGGCTGCAGAAGGACTGTTCCCAAAGGCCTGCAGGGACAGGAGGAAGGGCGATGGTTTGAAATGAGAGAAAAGAAGATTTAGATTGGATGTGAGGGACAAGTTCTGCACCATGAAGGTGGAGCTTTGTTGAACCTGATCTTGAATATCCCCAGGGACGAGGATTCAGACACCTCCCTGGGCAGCCTCTTCCAGTCTTTGGAAACCCTTTTACAGAATCACACAGAATCACAGCATCACCAAGGTTGGAAGAGACCTCAAAGATCATCAAGTCCAACCCATCACCACAGACCTCATGACTAAGCCATGGCACCAAGTGCCACAACCAATCCCCTCTTGAACACCTCCAGGGATGGTGACTCCACCACCTCCATGGGCAGCACATTCTAATGGTGAATGACTCTCTCAGTGAAGAACTTTCTCCTCACCTCCAGGCTAAACTTCCCCTGGCACAGCTTGAGACTGTCCTGTGTCCTTTAGTCCACAAGTTTCTTCTCACATCCAACCTAAACCTCCCTTGATGCAACTTGAGGCCATTTCCTCTCCTCCTGTCACTTATGACTAGGGAGAAGAAACCAACCTCCACCTGGCTGCAACCTCTTTTTAGGGAGTTGTAGAGAGCCAGAAGGCCTCCCTTCAGCCTCTTTTTCTTTAGGCTAACCAACCCCAGTTCCCTCAGCTGCTGCTCACCAGCCCTGCTCTCCAGCCCCTTCATCAGCTTCCCTGCCCTTCTCTGGACACACTCCAGCACCTCAGAGTCTTTCTTGCAGAGTTTCTCGAGACTCACAGGATGTTAGGGGTTGGAAGGGACCTCCAAAGATCATCGAGTCCAACCCCGCTGCCAGAGCAGGACCATAGAATCCAGCACAGGTCATATAGGAATGCATCCAGACAGGAATGCACCCAGATGAGGCTTGAAAGCCTGACTTCTCTGATCTATTTCAACAACATTTTTATTTCTAATTCAAGTCCCAAGCACACCTTTTTGGTCATCTCCACGGGGTTCCAACCCAGCACGTTGTTCCCCAGCCATGCCTGTGATACCGTTTCAAATGCCAAGTGTCTCTAAGAAGATTTCACGCTTGAAGTGCAGTAGAACAATGCTCAGAGGTGAACAGGGATTTGATTTTGGCTTTATTTATTTATTTGTTTTGTTTTCTTTTAAAGGATTTCATTTCCAGAGAGTTCCTTAATCCAGAATAGCCTGGAGAGTAGTTTTGCATAGCTAATGTACTGCACGTGGATCCAGCTGCTAAGTCTGGATGCCTGTATCAATCCTACAGGGTAAGGCTCTGAAATTGCCTAGGTGACAGAATAAATCCCACTCTGGACCAGAAAGAAGTGAAAAATACAGCCTCCAGTTGCCCAACCTCAGTCACTGCATCATGGTTACTGTGTGCATTCCTGCTTTTATTGCTCCTTCTCAATTTCTTTTGCTCCTTTCCCTTCTAGATAGGAAGGACATCTTGAGTCTATTTTTATTGGCCATCAATTTTCTCACAGGATCAAAACATCCCAAGTTGATTAGGTATTAATGAGACTTCATTAATGTTCACTTTCTGGCTGCAGATTCCTGAACATCTGTGATCTGGGGGCTTAGTGATAGCTTGGGTTTACTTGGGTGTTGGGTTTTTTTGAGCACTGATAAAAATCTTTCTTTTTCCAGTGCATCTTATTAATAAATAATTGAGCAATGTAATTCATCACTGGCTGGGTTTATTAGTTCCAGAGAGCTGAGGCTGCATGTTGGAGCCTTCAGCAAAAGGTAAAGCTGGTTGGCTTGCTGCAGGGTCTCTCCTTGCCTTCTCACATATGGTTCTGCTTAAATATGTCCAGGTTTGCAACCTCCAGTGGACATTTCTTGGCACCCAGAGCAGCGTCTTGTAATTAGGCTAAGTCTAGAAAGGAGGCTTGGTTTTTAGAGTAGAATTCATGGAACAAAATTTAAAAGGAAAAAAAATAATTTAAAAAAAGGGGGAGAAGAAGAAGGAAAAAAAGAAGGAAGAAAGAAGGGGGGGAAAGAATAAAAAATAAGGAAAAAAGAGAAGAAAAAAAGGGGGAAAGGAAAACCGGAAGGAAAAAAGAAGAAAAATAAGGGGAGAAGGGAAGAAAAGAAGAAGGAAAAAAAAAGAAGAAAAAAGTAAAACAAAAAAGTAAAAAAACACTGAAGAGGAAAAAGAGAAGAAAAAAGAGAAAAAAAGAAGATAAAAAAAGTAAAGAAAAAAGGGCAAAAATATAACAAGGAAAAAAGGAAAAAGAGAAGAAAGGAAACAGAAAAAAAGGAAGGAGAAAGACAAAAAGGAAGGAGAAAAGACTGAAAAAGGTAAAAACTACAAAAAGAAAAAATCAAGGGAAAAGAAAAAAAAAGTAAAAATTATTAAAAACATAAAAGAAAAAAGAAAAGAAAGAAAATGGGAAAAAATAAAAAGGAGAAAAGGAAAAAGGAGGATAAAGGAAACAGAAAATAAGGAAGGAGAAAGACAAAATGGAAGGAAAAAAAAAAAAAGACCAAAACAGGTTAAAAAATATTTTAAAAATCAAGGGAAAAAAAAAAAAGTAAAAATTATTAAAAGGAGAAAAGAAAAAAAGAAAATAAAAAATAGATAAAAAGCAGAAAAGGAAAAAGGAAGCAAAAAGAAAAAGAAAAAAAAAATTAAAAGGAAAATAAAGGAAAAAAGAATATATAGAAAACAGGAAAAAAGGAAGGAAAAAGACAGGAAGGAAGAAAAAAAAAGACAAAAAAGTAAAAAGTATAAAAAGAAAAAAGGAAAAAGAAAATAATAAAAGAAAAAAGTACAAAAGATAAAAAAGATAAAATAAAGAAAACAGGAAAAAAGGAAGGAAAAAAGACAAAAAAGGAAGGAAAAAGACAAAAAAGGAAGGAGAAAGACAAAAAAAGGAAGGAAAAAGACAAAAAAAAGGAAGGAAAAAGACAAAAAAGGAAGGAAAAAGACAAAAGGGGGAAAAAAGAGGAGGAAAAAAGTAAAAAAAAAATATAAAATGAAGAAATAAAGGAAAAAGGAAAAAGTAAAAGGGATAAAAAGGAAAAAAAAGAAAAGAAAGGAAACAGAAAAAAAGTAAGGGAAAAGGAAGGAAAAAGAATAAAGGAAAAAGAAAGAAAAAGAAAGTTGAAAGAAAAAAGAAGAAAAGTTTAAAGAAAAAAAGGAAAAGCAAAAAAGAAGGGGGGCGAAAAAAACCTGAGTCAAATTTATTGGCTGCAATGAACCCTCCAGAATGCAGACGTCTGGTCTGGTGGAGCTCAATGGATTTCTGTTCCCTGCATGTGCACACACACACAACACACGCACACACAAACAGCTCCTTTATGAAAGCATTTGTGTGCCATAAAACGTCAAATATTTTCACACTTACCGTCAGCTGCCCACCTGCAGGGCTTATTATCAAACAAGCTTCGTTTGATACCTTTTGAAAGCCTTTTTCTCCTCTCTTTCCCCCACCCCTCCTTCCTCCCTCCCCCGTGTTTGTTGGGTTGGTTATTTTTGTCACCCCCTCAACACACACTGCGGTGGTTGTAGTGGTTGCTCGGCAAAGCCAATTCTGCTTGGAAGGCTGTCCAGGTTTTTCCATCATTCTCACACCCCTCCCTTCCCTTCCCCTTTCGCGGTTTTGTGGAGCCGTTTGCAAGTGCTTCATTAGGGATTCAAAGGCACAAAAAGAGTTGAAAGAGGGCGAGCTGAGCTCTCCTGCCCCGGTGCTGCCTGTAGAAACCATCACTTATCAGTCCTGAGAGGCACATTCCTGATCGCTGAGTGTTGGTATGAAACTCTGACTTTTATCTCTGCACCAAAAGGGAAAGGTTTCATTTGGGTTAGCAAACACCAGGCACCTATTTCCTTCGCAACAGGCTGCCTCAAAGGGCACTCTAACTCCTGAAGATTCCAGGGGAAGATCAAGCTCACACACACACACCCACGCATCCATCAAACAAATCTCCTCATCCCTGAGCATCCTCACCCCTTCTTGAACTCTCCTAGGAAAGGAATAGCCAGCAGTACCCCAGCTGTGATGCCTTCGTGCTCTGGATGCAAACATCTGCACTTTGGAGAATCATAGAATCAGTCCTGGTCATGCTGCAGCCACTGGAAATCACAGAATTGTCAGGGTTGGAAGGGACCTCAAGGCTCAGCCAGTCCCAAGCCCCTGCCATGGGCAGGGACACCTCACACCACAGCAGGTTGCTCACAGCCACCTCCAGCCTGGCTGCAAACACCTCCAGGCAGGAGGCTTCCACCACCTCCCTGGGCAACCTGGGCCAGGCTCTCACCACCCTCATGGGCAACAACTTCTTCCTCACAGCCAATCTCAATCTCCCCACTTCTAGTTTCACTCCATCCCCCCCAGACCTATCCCTCCCTGACACCTTCAAAAGTCCCTGCCCAGCTTTCTTGGAGCCCCCTGAAGCTCTGATTTAATCTTAAAGAACTACCTGCAGCACCTGAGCTAGAAACCTGCTCATCTTGGGGTCCCACTCACAGCCTGTAATGCAAACCTTGCACCTTCCAGCTGCCCTCTGCCTCTTTCTTTCAATCACAGGAAGGAAGTTTCCTTGGCCTCTAATTTACATACCTCACTTAAATGTCTCTCATGAAGTGGGACTAATATCAGCCACGATTTCTATATGGAAATGAACATAAAGCACTGAAAAATGCATCAAGGATGGGAGGATGAGTACCAGACACCACTTCAACATTTCTCTGGAGAAGAGGAGGCTCAGGAGGGACGTTATTGCTCTCTCCAACTACCTGGAGGGAGGTTGTAGCCATCTGGGGCTTGGTCTCTTCTCCCAGGCAAACAACACCAGAACAAGAGGACACAGTCTCAAGCTGTGCCAGGGGAGGTTTAGGCTGGAGATGAGGAGAAAGTTCTTCCCAGAAAGTGTTGTTGGCCATTAGGATGGGCTGCCCAGGGAGGTGGTGGAGTCACCATCCCTGGAGGTATTCAAGAGGGGATTGGATGTGGCATTTGAAGCGATGGTTTAGTTAGTCATGAGGTGCTGGGTGATAGGTTGGACTTGATGATCTCTGAGGTATTTTCCAACCTTTTTGATTCTATGATCTCAGTCCCTGCATGGGACAAGAGAATACTTCTTATCTTCTCTGCTGTTAGTTGTGCAAGATCTGGCAGTCACAGAGCCACAGAACTATAGAATGGTAGGGGTTGGAGTCTGGACAGTGTCATAACATGAACTGGGATTGTTTAGATTACATCAACATTTAGTCATCTGCAAGTGTCCAGTGCCATTCAAGGGCTGTCTCAGTCAGCCATCAAAGAGGAGAAGCAGACCCCTCCCCAAGGTGACTTTTTTCCCCCGATTTGGAGATAGGTATTTCACAGAGGGCAGGCAACTTCCATTTGGGTATTAGGAGAAAAATCTTGACTTCAAAAGTGGTCAGGGACTGGGACAGGCTGCCACAGGAGCTGGTGGAGTCACCATCCCTGGAGGTGCTCCAGAAACCTGTGGCCATGGCACTTTGGGGCATGGTGCAACGGCCATGGTGGGTTGATGATTGGCCTGGATGACCTTGGAGGTGCTTTCCAACCAAAACAGCTCTAGAATTCTATGAAACAAAGCCCTCAGAGAGACCTCTGTCATCACTGGAGGAAGAAACTTCTCTCAGGCAACTTCTTCATCCTACCTAGCTAAATTTTAGACTGCTGGGATGAATCAGCTTCATTCCTTTCCAGCTCCCTGGATCCTGTATCTCAAGAGGTGCTGTGCAGGGAGCTAAATCCAGGTCTCTTCAGCCCTAAACTCTCTCCTGTCACTATGACTATTTTTAACATGAGTTTTGCATCAGAAGCCAATAAATGTTGCCAGTACCTTTTAAACCCTTAACTGCACCCTGCATGTGTTGGGCTTTTTGTTGTTCTTTTCTCTCCCCTTGTAAAACTACTAAACATATGCTTAGCCATCTGGCAAGGAACAATCAAACCCCACCAAAGAAGGTGTCTGAAAGTTCAAGCAGACAATCACTCATACTTCCTTGCAGACCTTTATACAGAGAGCTGAATAATAGCACAGTCATGTGGAACCAACCAACGACCCCAAATTAACCTGCCACACTGGGTAGCTTAATGCTCCCATTCAAAGCAAAGATACTCTTAAAGGAAAGAGTTTCTCTCCTCTTCCTCTCCCTGCTCTGATTAGATTCTGGCTGTGCTGTATTTTTTCCAGGCTGTTATTTTCACTACTCATAGAGTGGTAAGGGTTGGAAGGGACCTCTAGAGATCATCCAGTCCAACCCCCCTGCCAAAGCAGGAGCACCTAAGGCAAGTCACACAGGAATGCATCCAGGTGGGCTTTGAAAGTCTCCAGAGCAGAAAACTCCACAACCTCTCTGGGCAACCTGCTCCAGGGCTCCAGCATCCTCACAGTAAGGAAGTTTTATCTCATGTTGAAGTGGAACTTCCTGTGTTTCAGTTTGTACCTATTGCCCCTTGTCCTGTCACAGGACATGGGTGGAAAGATCCTGGCACCTTCTTCTTGACAGCCATCCTTCAGCTATTTGTAAACACTCACAAGATCCCCTCCCAGTCTTCCCTTATCCAGGCTAAACTGTCCCAGGTCTGGGAGTCACATATTATCCATGTCTACCCCATCCTCCATCTCCTGATATTCCAACACACTGCAGCAACTACCTTAACATTAAAAGAACCATAGATTCCCAGAACAATAGAGTCATAGAACCATAGAATCCCAGAACCATAGAGTCATAGAATCATAGAATCCCAGAACCATAGAGTCACAGATTCCCAGAACAATAGAGTCATAGAACCATAGAATCCCAGAACCACAGATTCATAGAATTATGGAATCCCAGAATCATAGAATCACAGAAACAGAACCATAGAATCCGAGAATCATAGAGTCATAGAATCACAGAACCATAGAATCCCAGAACCAGTCACAGAATCACAGAACCATAGATTCATAAAATCCCAGATCCATAGTGTCACAGAACCATAGAATCATAGGATCACACAACCATAGAATCATAGAATCCTAGAACCATAGAATCCCAGAACCATAGATTCATAGAATCCCAGAATCATAGTCATAGAATCACAGAGCCATAGAATCACAGAACCATAGAATCAGAACCATAGAATCCCAGAATCATAGAATTCCAGAACCATAGAACTCCAGAACCATAGAATCCAAGAACCAGAGTCACAGAATCACAGAACCATAGAGTCATAAAATCCCAGATCCATAGAGTCACAGAACCATAGAATCACAGAATCAGAACCATAGAACCCTAGAACCATAAAAACCCAGAACCATAGAATCATAGAAACCCAGAACCATAGATCCACAGAACCATAAAATCATAGAATCCCAGAACCATAGAATCCCAGAACCTCAGACTCACAGAACTGTGCCTGTTGGCAAAACCCTCTAAGCTCCTCAAGTCCAAGCACCAACCCAACACCACCATGGCTATTAAACCGTGCCCCCAAGTGCCATGCCTACACTTTTTATGAACACCTCCAGGGATGGTGACTCCCCCACAATATATCCATATAAATATATGCATGAAATAAGATTCAACAGGTGGCTCTGAGTCAAGAGGAAGCCTGTGGCTGAGCTGTGACTAGCACCCAGATCTCCTGAGTCACCACCCAGTGCCTTAACCGCAAGCCAGCTCTGCTGCTGACTTACTTTCTTTGGTAGCAAGCCCACATTGCTGGAATGTATTCCCTGCAGAAATGCAACTCAGCCTTGGCTTGGCTACTCTTTAAAGAGCTGCAAGCCACACCTCTCTGCCCAGTCCTTCCACTTGCTAAATCCCTGCCTCTTAGTTTACCAGTAAAGCTACAGGAGGCCTAGAGGCTCATCTGGAGTTATTTTTATGGTGGTTGTGTCTCACTGTGGCCCTGAAGACAAACTCCTTTTGCAAGCAAGTGAATTCAATTAGAATGATTAAGGCTGGGAAAGACCTCTAAGAGCATCAAATCAAAGAAAATGCATTTTGAGAGCAGAGGATCAGGCATTTGAACAGGTTGATCAGGGAGGTGGTGGAGTCACCATCCCTGGAGGTGTCCAAGAGATGGTGATGGAGTCACCATCCCTGGAGGCAGTAAAGTCACTATCCCTGGAGGTGGTGGAGTCATCATCCCTGGGAATGTTCAAGAGATGGTGGTGGAGTCACCATCCCTGGAGGTGTTCAGGAGGTAGTGGTGGAGTCACCACCCCTGGAGGTGCTCAAGAAGTGTGTGTCCATGACACTTCGGGATATGATTTGGACTGGATGACCTTTGAGGTCTTTTACAACTATAACAACTCTTTGATTCTATGATTCTGTGATTCTATGATTCTATTATTCTGTCATTTCATTATTCTATGATTCTGTTATTTATGATTCCATGACTCTATGTTGCCCATGTTTCTGTGATCCCATCAATGCTGTGAGTGCTGACCTGTGCTGGATGTTTCTTGATGTCCACTTTAGCTCAGCTAGGAGATGCCAGTGCCTATCAGGCAGCCTCTCTCAGTTTAAACCCCCAAATACCCTTCTCTTTTCACAGGTGTTCAGCCAAAAGTCACCACAAGTTAATCTCCAGCAGATTCATTTCATGGAGGACCAATTTTTGCCCCATTTTGATTTGCTCATCCTCCAGAGATGTGAATATTCATCAATTTTCATTCCTGTGCATCACAACCTGTTAGGTTTTTGAGTTGTTAGTTTGAGGGTTTTTTTTACCAACAAGCTAAACCAAACCCCTAAGCCTCCCTGCAAGAGCTAAAGTGTTAAGTCTCACTTCTGTGCACCAAGGAATTGGATCCACTCCTGCAGTTGTTGTCCAGCCAAGCCTTCCTGGCTGCCCTGAAAATAACAGCATCCTGAGGAGCATATTTATTGTTCCTAAGCCCCTTTAGACATGGAAGGTAATTTAATATCTTTTGAGTAACTGTGGTGTTCAAAATATCTGAAGCTAATCGTCACACTGATCAGGAGAGCATCAGACTGCCAATCCAAGCAACATTTGGTTTTAATTAACCCCCTGCTTGATCTTTTCTGTGCTTAAAGAATATATATATATATATTTATATATATAATTGTCATGGATGTTTCACAATATTCAATCTGGAGCCTGAAGGTTTGTGGCCAGCAGGTCGAGGGAGGGGATTCTGCCCCTCTGCTCCACTCTGCTGAGACCTCACTGGAGCACTGAGTCCAGTTCTGGAGCCTCTACTACAAGAAGGATCTGGAGGTGCTGGAAGGTGTCCAGAGAAGGACCACGAGGAGGAGCAGAGGGCTGGAGCTGCTCTGCTATGAGGACAGACTGAGAGAGTTGGGGTTGTGCAGTGTGGAGAGGAGAAGGCTCTGAGGAGACTGAATTGTGGCCTTGCAGGATCTTCAGGGGGCTCCAAGAAAGCTGGGGAGGGACTTTTGAGGGTGTCAGGGAAGGATAGGAGTGGGGGTGTGTGTGTGGAGCAAAACTAGAAGTGGGGAGATTGAGATTGGCTGTGAGGAAGAAGTTGTTCCCCATGAGGGTGGTGAGAGCCTGGCCCAGGTTGCCCAGGGAGGTGGTGGAAGCCTCCTGCCTGGAGGTGTTTGCAGCCAGGCTGGAGGTGGCTATGAGCAACCTGCTGTAGTGTGAGGTGTCCCTGGCCATGGCAAGGGGGTTGGAACTGGCTGAGCCTTGAGCTCCCTTCCAGCCCTAACAACTCTTTGATTTTTTTGGTTTTGTTTTTGTCATGAATTATCTTCACAAAATTCAATCCATTTTTTGTGGGCTCTGCCAGGTCCTTCAAGTCATCCTTCTCCCACTTTTGAAGTGCCAAGCCCAGAGAAAATGTCATTACAAAACACAAGTGTGATCAGGCTTGCTGCATGCCCTGCTAGATGCTCTGCCCTACACCTGAGCCTGCACACCACTCAGATGCCCCACAGCTGCCTTCTGCAAAGCAGAGCACACAGGAGAAAAATATATTTAGCAAGTAATGAGCAGCCTTCCTTCCCAGCTAACACAGCAGCTCCCATCTGGGCTGAATTAGAGCCATATTCCAAGAAGGAAAAGAAAAAAATAGAAGGTCCTGCATGAGTTTTGTCAGAAGAAATTAGTTTGGTGTGGGGGTGTGTGTGCCCTGAAATTAAAAGCAGAGTGACATGAGCTCAGTTCTGAGTGTCTGGGACAGTCCTGATGTTGTCTTGATTCCTATAAACATGAAAAATAAAAAGGAGCTTTGAAAACAGAGACATCACAGCCCTGTGCAACTGCTCTCCTTCTGCTGTCATAATGGGAGATTGATCAAGAGTTGGCCCAAGCCAGCCTAACCCAGGTCAGGGGCTGGTGGAAGGGCACAGCTGAGTCTGAAAGCAGCACTCCTGTGGGGAGCAGGACCCTGATTTGTGTCACAGTGAAGCTGTGGAAACAGGGAAGACAACAGCCAAGATGTGAAAAGTTTTATATATAGATATAGATGATACAGATAGAGATGATATAGATATAGATGATTTAGACAGATGTAGATAAATAAAGAGAGATAGAGAGATAGAGATATAGAGATAGATATAGGGATAGAGATATAAATAGATGGAGAGAGAGAGAGAGAGATATGATATAGAAAGAGTAAGGAACAAAGAAGAAAGAGAGAAAGGGAGAAAGAGAGAATGGGAGAAAGAAAGAGAGAAAGAAAGAGAGAAAGAAAGAGAGAAAGAGGGGAAAAAGAGAGAGAAAAAGGGAGAAAAGAAGAAAAGAAAGAAGGAAAGAAGGAAAGAAGGAAGGAAAGAGGGAAAGAGGGAAAGAGAGGAAGGAAGGAAGGAAGGAAGGAAGGAAGGAAGGAAGGAAGGAAGGAAGGAAGGAAGGAAGGAAGGAAGGAAGGAAGGAAGGAAGGAAGGAAGGAAGGAAGGAAGGAAGGAAGGAAGGAAGGAAGGAAGGAAGGAAGGAAGGAAGGAAGGAAGGAAGGAAGGAAGGAAGGAAGGAAGGAAGAGAGAAAGAAAGAAAGAGAGAAAGAGAGAAAGAGAGAAAGAGAGAGAGAAAGAAAGAGAAAGCGAGAAAGAAAGAGAGAAAGAACGAGAGAGAGAGAAAGAGAGAGAGAGAAAGAGAGAAAGAGAGAGAGAAAGAAAGAGAGAAAGCGAGAAAGAGAGAAAGAGAGAAAGAACGAGAGAGAGAAAGAGAGAGAGAGAGAAAGAGAGAAAGAGAGAAAGAGAGAAAGAGAGAGAAAGAAAGAGAGAAAGAGAGAAAGAGTGAGAAAGAAAGAGAGAAAGAGAGAAAGAGAGAAAGAGAGAAAGAGAGAAAGAGAGAAAGAGAGAAAGAGAGAAAGAAAGAGAGAAAGAAAGAGAGAGAGAGAAAGAGAGAAAGAGAGAAAGAGAGAAAGAGAGAAAGAGAGAAAGAGAGAAAGAGAGAAAGAGAGAAAGAAAGAAAGAAAGAAAGAAAGAAAGAAAGAAAGAAAGAAAGAAAGAAAGAAAGAAAGAAAGAAAGAAAGAAAGAAAGAAAGAAAGAAAGAAAGAAAGAAAGAAAGAAAGAAAGAAAGAAAGAAAGAAAGAAAGAAAGAAAGAAAGAAAGAAAGAAAAGAGAAGAGAGAGTGAAAGAGAGGCAGGCAGGAAGTCAGGCAGGCAGGAAGTCAGGCAGGCAGGAAGGAAGGAAGGAACACACTTCTGAGTGTCACAGCTGAAGCCCCAGAGAAGCATGCGGTGAGCGTCAGCCATGAGCCTGAGCTCCCAGCCTGTGTTTGACGTTCAGAGCTTTGCCCAGCTGCAGCCCACCTGAGCCAGGACGGTGAAGCTTGGCTTTGAGTGAGCAAAGCAGGTTGAGTCCCAGCGTGAGGGGCAGGAGGCATGGAGTTAAAATCTGCCTGTGGAAGCGGCCAGCAAGCCAGCACAAGCTCCACCCTGCAGCTGGCAGGTCAGCAGTTTGGGTTTGGAGTTAAGATGTGGTTTCCCACACCCAGCACTGCCAAGCACCACTTTCCTCTCTCTCCCTCTCTCTCTCTCTCTCTTTTTTTTACCCTGGGTTTTTTTTTTTTTTGTTTTTTTTTTGTTTGGTTGTTTTTTGTGTGTGTGTTTTGTTTGGGTTTTTTATGGGGAAAAACCTAGCCAGACATTTTTTTTTCCTGGCCCATTATAGAACCTGAAAAATATGTTTGGCTAAATATATCTCTGTGTGCGTGGCTGTAAATATATAGAACTCTAAACACATAACCCTAACCCTAACTCTCTCTAAATACATATCTCTCATATGCAAACATATAGATGGAGAGAGAGAGAGAGAGAGAGAGAGAGATGTCTCCAAGAAGTGGTAAACAACCTCCTGGTGACCTGAGTCAGCAAGAAACTCTTCCCAAAGGAGGGAACCACCAGAAATCAACTTGAGGTTGCTAAAAGCAGGCAGCCCTAAAGGTGGTGGAAAGCACCCAGCAATGACCTCCTTCAGCAGCTTGTCTGTAGCCAGGAGGTTGGAAGTTTCTGTTCCTAGTGGTCCAAGGAACAAGGCCTCCTCAGAAAAGAAGCAACCACTGATGGTTATGCAATCAAACCCAGGAGCAGCTTCCAGCATCATCACAGTATTCAAGGCAAATCCTGCTGGGCTTGACACTCACACAGCCCTAAAATGACCTTGTGGCTGAAGCAGTGGAGAGTTGCTCCTAGCATGCCACATATTTCCTGCCTGCCTTTCAGCAGTCAGGTATCCTGGGGGTGCTGGTTCACAGCAGACTCAACATGAGCCAGCAGTGGGCCCAGGTGGCCAAGAGGGTTGACAGCATCCTGGCCTGGATCAGGAAAAGTGTGACCAGAAAGATAGGATAGGATAGGATAGGATAGGATAGGATAGGATAGGATAGGATAGGATAGGATAGGATAGGATAGGATAGGATAGGATAGAATGGGATGGGATGGGATGGGATGGGATGGGATGGGATGGGATGGGATGGGATAGAATAGAATAGAATAGAATAGAATAGAATAGAATAGAATAGAATAGAATAGAATAGAATAGAATAGAATAGAATAGGACAGAACAGAATTAATCAGGTTGGAAGAGACCTCTGAGATCATCAAGTCCAACCTATCACCCAACACCATCTAATCAACTAAACCATGGCACCAAGTGCCTCATCCAGGCTCTTCTGGATCAGGAAAGTGATTTTTTCCACTGGACTCAGCACTGGTGAGGCCACACCCTGAGTCCTGGGTTCAGTTTTGGACCCCTCACTCCAAGAA
This sequence comes from Melanerpes aurifrons, assembly GCA_011125475.1. Taxonomy (NCBI): domain Eukaryota; kingdom Metazoa; phylum Chordata; class Aves; order Piciformes; family Picidae; genus Melanerpes; species Melanerpes aurifrons. The sequence continues at coordinate 3,627,592 of WWNC01000064.1, forward strand.
GGACACTGAAGAGCTGGAGCAAGTCCAGAGAAGGGCAACAAAGCTGAGGAAGGGTCTGGAGAACAGGGCTGGGGAGAAGCAGCTGAAGGAGCTGGGGGTGTTTAGTATGGAGAAGAGGAGGTTGAGGGGAGATCTCATTGTTCTCTACAGCCTGAAAGGAAGCTGGAGCCAGGTGGAGGTTGGTCTCTTCTCCCTGGGAACAACTGATAGGAGGGGAGGACACAGCCTCAAGTTGTACCAGGGGAGGTTTAGGTTGGCTCTTTGCTGCCAGAGTGGTCAGGGACTGGGACAGGCTGCCCTGGGAGGTGGTGGAGTCCCCATCCCTGGAGGAGTTCAGCAAATGTGTAGCCATGGCTCTTTGGGAGGTGATTTAATGAGTGTGGTGGTGGACTGATGAGTGGTCTTGATGATCTTAGAGGCCTTTTCCAACTGAAACAATTCTGTGATCCCTCTTTGCCCTGCTTCTACATAATAGGGGAGCCTGTGATCCTCTTGCACATTGTCTGGCTGGATAGAGACTGTCCTCTTCTATGGAGCAAGCAACATAATAAGGCCTTCATCATGACAAGGGACTCTCAACCCTCTGGTAGCATACTAAGCCCCTCTGTTCTAAGAATAGCTTTTCCCCCCCTTTGCAGGAAGTCATCTGACACTTTGCAATTGCTTTCATGAGCTGTGAGCAGGGATGGGAAGTCAAAGAGCAAAGATTCCTCAGTGAGGAAAGTCTTCCCTAAGTTTGGGTTGAGAAATGCCAAAATCATTGTCTTTGCAATAAAATAAATCAAATAAAAAGCATCCAATGTCCTGAAAGTATGTTTTGCTCCATTCCCCCCTTGCCCCCAGTCCTATCACTCCCTGACACCCTCAAAAGTCCCTCCCCAGCTTTCTTGGAGCCCCCTGCAGATCCCAGAAGGCCACAATTAGGTCTCTTGGGAGCTTTCTCCTCTCCAGACTGCACAACCCCAACTCCCTCTGTCTGTCCTCAGAGCAGAGCAGCTCCAGCCCTCTGCTTATCCAGTTCCAACCCCCCTGCCATGGCCAGGGACTCCTCACACCTAGAGCAGGTCACACAGGAACACATCCAGACAGGTCTTGAATAGCTCCAGAGAGAGAGACTCCACAACCCCCCTGGGCAGCCTGCTCCAGGGCCCAGAACTGGACACAGTATTCCAGATGTGGCCTCAGCAGGGCAGAATAGAGGGGGAGGAAAACCTCTTTTGACCTACTAACCACAGCCTTTCTAGTCCACCCCAGGATTTCATTGGCCCTCTTGGCCACCAGAGCACATTGCTGGCTCATGCTCAATCTCCCATCCAGTAGGACCCCCAGGTCCTTTTCCTCTTCACTGCTCTCCAGCAGGTCACTCCCCACCCCCAGTCTGCTCTTTCCAGACTAAACAGACCAAATTCCCTCATTCTCCTTATCTTGTTCTTCTCCAAGTGGCATCCAGTCCAGTCTAAATGTCTCATTGAGGCTCCATCTGCAATTAAGGAGCAGACACAGGTAGTCACAAAGAAGTATTTGTCCCACCCAAAGGCAGATGTCCAAACCAGATGGGATAACCTATGCTCCAGTGATGTTCATCTCCTTTGACCACACAGCATGAAATTAGAGGGCTAATTTCCACGTGGTTAAAATTAGGGGTGATTAAAAAATATCCTCTTTGGTCCCCAGTCTGTGTAAACACAGAAGTTTAAACCTTGGGGGGAAGGAATTAGAGGAAGCTATGAGCTGCAGAGCTCCTGTGAGACACTTTCCCTGTGGTGGAGAAAAGCATCTCCCAGCAGTTTGGTTTTTGTGCTCGTATTCCATCAGCACATTTCAGGTCCATTGAAGGTATTGCATACTGGGAGCTCTGGAAAGAGGTGCAGGTGGTTGCTGCCAGGAGAGCAAATAATCACAGAATCATAGAACTGTCAGGGTTGGAAGGGACCTCAAGGCTCAGCCAGCTCCAAGCCCCCTGCCATGGCCAGGGACACCTCACACCACATGTGGTTGCTCACAGCCACATCCAGCCTGGCTGCAAACACCTCCAGGCAGGAGGTTTCCACCACCTCCCTGGGCAACCTGTGCCAGACTCTCACCACCCTCATGGGGATGAAGTTCTTCCTGAAGGTGTTTTCCCTTGTTGTGTAGCCCTCACCTGGCTCCAACCTCCTTGGAGGTAGGTTTAGAGGGTGATGAGGTCTGGCCTCAACCTCCACTTCTGAAGAGTCCTCAGCTCCCTACTACAAGGAGAGGAAACAGCCTCAGGTTGTACCAAGGGAGGTTCAAGTTGGATATTAAAAGAAACTCTTTGGCTGAAAGGATTCTCCAAGCCTGGCACAGGCTGCCCAGGGAGGTGCTTGAATCCCCATCCCTGGAGGGGTTTGAAAGAGGCAGAGATGTAGTGCTGAGGACCATGGTTTAGCCCCAGCCTTGGCAGAGTTAGAGAATGGTTGTGCTGGATGATCTTAAAGGGCTTTGCCAACCAAAACGATTCTAGGATCCCAGGATCAGGAACTCTCCTGCTTTGCTGGCTCAGGACCTGGACCTCTGCATCCCCATGAAACGATGAGTCAGGATTTTGGCTCGCGCGGGGGGAAGGCTGTGCTGCAGCCAGGGAAAATGATTCAGTGAAGTGAGACACTACCTAATGAAAGACCTAAACAAACGCCTGCTTGTCAATGGGTAATTCCCACAAACCTCCCAGGGCAGAGCTCAGCCTCCTGGAGTCAATTTTCTGCTGGAATTTGCACAGCAGTGCACAGGGAGGCTGCTCACAGGAGAGCCTGATGGGCTATTGGCATCTCAGAGCACTTGCATGCTAACGTGAGGGCCCTTTAATAGGCATCAATCCTTTCCTTGAGAGCAATTGAGTGGATGTAAGGATATGGAGCTGACATTTTCCAGGGGATCTGGCCAGTTGGCAACACTTAGATCATTCCAGTGCTCCCTCTTAGAGTTTATGAGTTGACTTCATGAGAAATAAGATGTATGTAGATCGATTTGCTTCAAATAAGGCCCCAAGCACAGCATCCACAACTTAATTTATCACAGCTAACTTGTTTCTACACTTCCCCCAGTACCAGCCTGGCCAGATGTTGTGGAAGGAGAAAGAGAAGCAGTGAGGGACCGAAATGGAAGCAAAGCTTTTCTCCTTCTCAACTCTCAGAGCAACATCTGCAGTGGTTTAGAGGTAAATCTGAGCTTGCCCTTGGTGCTGCAGGACCCTGACAATATATTTTGCAGCTGCAGTCAGTAAACAATTTGTCCAGGCTTTGGCTCCAGACACTCACCCTGCCTTTCCCAGGCTCCTGCAAGAGCCACCAGCAGGATGTGGGAGCAGAGGAAATGTGAGACAGGAAAGGCTGCTTCTGTCCTTGCCTCCACCCACCAGAGCCTCACTACCAGCTTGGACACCATCAGCATTCCTCTTGAAATGGTTATTCCACTGCCAGGGACAGGTATGAGAATCACAGAATGGGAAGGGACCTCAAGGATCATTGAGTTGCAACCCCCTTGACATGGGCAGGGGACACCTTTTCCTAGACCAGGTTGCTCAAGGTCCCACTCAGCTTGGCATTGTAGGCTTCCAGGCTTGGGGCACCACCTCTGGGCAACCTGTACCAGGTCCTTACCACCCTGATGGGGAAGAATGTCTTCCTAATATTTCATCTAAATCCAGCTTCTTCCAGTTTGAAGCCATCACCTTCCATCCCATCACTCCATGCCTTTGTCAGAAGTTCCTCCCCAACTCCCCTGTAGCTCCCTTCAAATGCTGGAAGGCTTCGATGAGGTCTCCACAAACCCTTCTCTGCTCCAGGCTGAACAACCACAACTCTCTAAGCTTGTCTTCATAGAAGAGATGCTCCAACTCACTGACCATATTTGTGGCCTCCTCTGGACCCACTTTAGCAGTTCCAAGTGCTTCTTGTGGTGAGGGCTGCAGAACTGGACACAGCACTGAGGAGGAGTCTCACCAAGGTGATGTAGAGGGGCATAATCCCCTCCCTGTCCTGCTGGTCACACTTAGAATCACAGAACTGTCAGGGTTAGAAGGGACCTCAAGGCTCAGCCAGTCCCAAGCCCCCTGCCATGGCCAGGGACACCTCACACTACAGCAGGTTGCTCACAGGCACCTCCAGCCTGGCTGCAAACACCTCCAGGCAGGAGGCTGCCACCACCTCCCTGGGCAGCCTGTGCCAGGCTCTCACCACCCTCCTGGGCAACAACTTCTTCCTCACAGCCACTCTCAGTCTCCCCATTTCTAATTTTGCTCCATCCCCTCCAGTCCTATCCCTCCCTGACACCCTCAGAAGTCCCTCCCCAGGTTTCTTGGAGCCCCCTTCAGGTACTGGAATGCCACAATTAGGTCTCCTGAGAGTCTTCTTCTCTCCAGCCTGCACAACCCCAACTCCCTCAGCCTGTCCTCACAGCAGAGCAGCTCCAGCCCTCTGCTCCTCCTCCTGGCCCTGCTCTGGACACCCTCCAGCACCTGCAGATCCTTCCTGGCACAGAGGCTCCAGCACTGGCCCCAGAGCTGCAGCTGTGGTCTCAGCAGAGTGGAGCAGAGGGGCAGAATCCCCTCCCTGGCCCTGCTGGCCACACTTCTCTTGCTGCAGCCCAGGCTCTGCTTGGCTCTCTGGGCTGCAAGTGCTGACTGCTGGCTCCTGCTGAGCTTCTCAGCATCCCCAGATCCTTCTGCTCTGTACTGTACATTCTCTAGCCCAGCCTGGACTTGTGCTTGGGTTTGCCCTGAGCCCAGTTGCAGGATTTGGTTCAGGTAATGTTTCTCTGGGGGTGGAAACAAACAAACAAATAAATAAATAATTTGAACCTTCACATCCTTTCTCATTCCAAACTAAGAACTTCCACATGGAGTTTATCAGTGCAATTAAACAGGCATCATTCCCACCTACATGGAGCACATTGTCCAGTGAGCTCGCTTTTCCAGCTAAGTGCTTTTAAAGTCCAGGATTTGTTGGAAACCTCTTCAGACAGAAATGGCTCCCTCTGAAATAAGGAATCCTGCAGCTGCCTTTCACCACAGCCACCAACCCAGCTCCTTTGTGCTTGCAGAAATCCAATCTGTTAGTGGAAATGAATTAAGTTATGTGAGGTAAGATCCATCTCAATTATCTGCTGTCAGTTGAAAGTTGGGTGTCCAGCCCAGCCTGGTTGTCTAAGTGCTCTCTGTAGTCAATGGAGAAAGATGGGCACTGCTCCAGGTGATGACTCAGACTGCTGCTCTTCTGGGACATCTGTTTCAGGATGGGCTGGACATGAGCCAGCAGTGTGCCCAGCTGGCCAAGAAGGTCAGTGGCATCCTGGCCTGCATCAAGAATAGTGTGGCCAGCAGGAGCAGGGAGGTCATTCTGCCCTGTGCTCAGCACTGCTCAGGCCACACCTTGAGTCCTGTGTCCAGTTCTGGGCTCCTCAGGTTAGGGAAGACATTGAGACACTTGAATGTGTCCAGAGAAGGGCAACAAAGCTGAGGAGGGGTCTGGAGCACAGCCCTGTGAGGAGAGGCTGAGGGAGCTGGGGTTGCTTAGCCTGGAGAAGAGGAGGCTCAGGGGAGACCTTCTTGCTCTCTCCAACTCCCTGAAGGGAGGTTGGAGCCAGGTGGGGGTTGGTCTCTTCTCCCAGGCAAGCAGCAGCAGAACAAGAGGACACAGTCTCAAGCTGTGCCAGGGGAAGTTTAGGCTGGATGTTAGGAAGAAGATTGGCCATTGGGATGTGCTGCCCAGGGAGGTGGTGGAGTCACCATCCCTGGAGGTGTTTGAGAAGAGCCTGGATGAGGCACTTGGTGCCATGGTTGAGTTGATCAGATGGTGTTGGGTGAGAGGTTGGACTTGATGATCTCAAAGGTCTTTTCCAACCTTCTCCTCTCCTCCTCTCCTCTCCTCTCCTCTCCTCTCCTCTCTCCTCTCCTCTCCTCTCCTCTCCTCTCCTCTCCTCTCCCTCCTCCCTCTCCTCTCCTCTCCTCTCCTCTCCCTCTCCTCTCCTCTCCTCTCCTCTCCTCTCCTCTCCTCTCCTCTCCTCTCCTTTCTCTTCCTCTTCACTTTTCTTCTTCTGCACAGAACCCGTGTGCAGAGCTTGGAGATCCACCTGAGGTTGAAAACTGACTTTGTCTATAATACAGAGTGAACACCAAAAACCTGATATAAATGATGCCATCAGGGATGTCTCAATGATTGGACACAGTTGGCTCAAATTCTGCTGGTTTCCTCCCAGAAGACAGACAGAAGGTGCTCACATTTCCCTATCTCTTAGGTATGCAGAGTTTTCTTTTCAGGTTCTGGAGGATGAAAGCCTTAAAGGCCAATGGAATCCTCTGGAGGAGAAAGAAGCCTCATGGATGCCTCCCTGTGCAACCTGCTCTAGGTGACCCTGCTCTGACAGCAGGGGTGGGAGTTGATGATCTCCAGAGGTCCCATCCAACCCCTAATGTTCTGTGATTCTGTGAGATCAGGTTTGCTGAAAGCTATCTTTAACTTTCCCAGCTTTTAGCTACAGAAGAGGGGGAAAACCCCAGTAGGCACCAGTACAGACTAGAGGTGGACTTGCTGGAAAGCTCTTCAGTGGAGAAAGACCTTGGAGTGCAGGTGGGCAGCAAGTTCTGCATGGGCCCGCAATGTGCCCTGGTGGCCAAGAGAGCCAATGGGATCCTGGGGTGCTACAAGAGAAGTGTGGCCAGCAGGGCTGGGGAGGTTCTTCTCCCCCTCTGCTCTGCCCTGCTGAGACCACAGCTGCAATCCTGTGTCCAGTGCTGGGCTCCCCAGTTCAATAGAGACAGAGACCTGCTGGGGAGAGTCCAATGGAGACCTACGAGGATGATGAAGGAACTTGAACATCTCTCCTATGATAAGACTGAGAGCCCTGGAGAAGAGAAGGCTGAGAGGGGATCTGATCAATGTCTGTAAATATCTAAGGGGTGGGGGTCAGGATGAAGGTGCCAGGCTCTTTTCAGTGGTGCCTAGTGAACAGCAGGTACAAGCTGGAGCCCAGGAGGTTCCACCTCAACATGAGGAGACACTTCTCTATGGTGTGGGTGCTGGAGCCCTGGAGCAGGCTGCCCAGAGAAGTTGTGGGGTCTCCTGCTCTGGAGACTTTACAATCCCACCTGGATGTGTTCCTGAGTGACCTGCCCTGGGTCATCCTGCTCTAGCAGCAGGGTTGGACTAGAAGACCTCTGGAGGTGCCTTCCAACCCACAGCATTCTGTGGTTCTGTGACTATGGTTCCATGGTTTTACTCCATACAGAGAACACTGGGTTAACTGGCCCTTTCCCAGACCTATGATGTACCTCTCAAAGGTTCACACACTCTCACAAGCTGGCTGAATGCCACCTTCTACTTCTGCAGGTCATCAGACAGAGCTGATTTATATCCTTGGGAACCTTTACATCATGCTGAAAAAAAGAAGCAGTCAGAGCTGTGAAGGTTCTCCTGCATTTCAAAACCAAATGCTTGCAAGCAAGACCTGGAGACATCAGACAAGGTCTGCAGGAGTGGTATACTCTTCCCCTGGTGGCATTCTGAGCTGTGCAAGGAGCAACCCCAGGGAGATGCCTGGCACATGGAGGGACTGTTTCACAGCTCCATACCAAGCCACCATTTCTTTTCCCCAGGAAGGAGTTCTTCACCTTATTTTTCAGGTGTTTCAGCTTAAATGTCATGCACTCTATCACCTTTGTAGCTTCTAGAAGCTTCATCTGGCGTGCTTGGGCAAGATCTCTGGCCAACACATAAATTTCAGCACTTACACAGTTTTATCTGCTGTCAGAAGTGATTACTCTGAGTGAACCCAGCACAAACCCAGCACACTTTCCCACTGCCCCAAGAGTTTCAATTCAAGCCATTTGCATCCCAAAGAGCAGCTACAGGGCATTGCTGCTGCCTTTGCTAGCAGGCATTTGTGAGCTATTGCTCTTCTGGATCTGATACAAGACCTATACTCAGACTGTAGAATCTCAGAACCATAGAAGCATTTGGGTTGGAAAAGACCTTGAAGCTCATCCAGTCCAACCATTCTCTAACCCTACCAACTCTGGGGCTAAGCAATGGCTCTCAGCACCACACCTCTGCCTCTTTCAAACACCTTCAGGGATGAGGATTCAGCCACCCCCCAGGGCAGCCTGTGCCAGGCTCTGAGAACCCTTTCAGTGAAGAAGTTTCTCCCCATATCCAACCTAAACCTCATCTGGTGTAACTTGTGGCCATTTCTTCTTGTCTTATCCCTCATTATTAAGGAGAAGAGACCAACCCCCACCTGGCTCCAACCTCCTTTCAGGGAATTGTAAAGAGTGAGGAGGTCTTCCCTCACCCTCCCATCCCCTGGAGGTATAGAGACTTCCTGGTTCTCTGCAAACCCCTGAAAAGAAGTTGAAGCCAGGTAGGTCTTAGCCTGAATCTCCCCTTCTGTAGTTTTGGTCCATCCCCCCTAGTCCTATCACTCCCTGACAGCCTCAGAAGTCCCTCCCCAGCTTTCTTGGAGCCCCCTGCAGATCCTGGAAGGCCACAATTAGGTCTCCTGGGAGCCTTCTCCTCTCCAGCCTGCACAACCCCAACTCTCTCAGTCTGTCCTCACAGCAGAGCAGCCCCAGCCCTCTGCTCATCCCCGTGGCCCTGCTCTGGGCATGTTCCAGCACATATATGTAGGATTTTATTTTGTTCTGAATTCTCCATTCCCATTTTCTGCCTGCATGCAGCATAATTAGGATTGAAAGCCCCAATTACACCCAAGTGAAAGGCTGCTTATTAATTGACAATGGACCTCAGCTAAGCAGCAACAAAAGAAGGGCTTTTGTTTGGCAACCTTTGTTTAAAAAGGTCCTTTTGAAAGCTCGGGATGAATGCCATGAATAGAGGTTGGACAAACCTTTAATCCTCTTCAGGTCACCTATGTGCTAAAGTGAATAATAGTGTGAGGTCTTTTTCACCTTTTGAGAGCTTTTCAGCCACTAACCTAACTGGAAAGGAGATAAAGAAAAGAACCAAGGGAGCTTGAAAAACCTCCAGCCTGTACACTCAGGACTTATTTATTCTGCTGCTGCTGCAACCCCCAGCGACACACCACACGTTGCAGGGCTGGATAAACACCCAATATGTAGGATTCCAGACATCATTTTGCTCCATCCCTGCCACTTATTTCCCTTTTTATTCACCCCAGATGCATTCAGAGCCTTCCAGCATCATATTTTGGTGGATCTGGGCCTTTTTAGTGCCATGCTCCTGGTCTGTTTTAAGTATCAGTGTGAAAAATCTCTGTCACAGTCCCTTTCTTCCTATTCAACACCAGGCTGCAGACCATAATTAGACCTTGGGGGCTTGGGGGTTTTGGGCTAAAGCTTAAAGAAAGGCAGGCAGTTTGTGAGGCCTCTTCTCCCTCCATCTTCCTCCACTTGGTGTGGAGATTTTCTTCACTCACACCTGGCTTCACAAACTTGGAAAAAGGAAACATCAATAGGACCCTGGGGTGCATTGAGAGGAGTGTGGGCAGCAGACTCAGGGAGGTTCTCCTCCCCCTCTACTCTGCCCCAGTGAGTCCTCACCTGGAATATTGCATCCAGCTCTGGGCTCCCCAGTTCAGGAGGGACAGGGATCTGCTGGAGAGAGTCCAAGGGAGGGCTGCAAGGATGCTGCAGGGACTGCAGCACTGCCTGGGGAGGAGAGGATGAGAGCCCTGGGGCTGTTCAGTGTGGAAAGAAGACTGAGATGGATCTGATCAATGTCTATCAATAGCTGAGGGCTGGGGGGCAGGAGGGAGTGGACGGGCTCTGCTCACTTGCACCATGGGATAGGACAAGGAGCAATGGATATAAACTACAGCACAGGAGGTTCTACCTCAATCTGAGGAGGAACTTCTTCACTGTGAGGCTCACAGAGCCCTGGAGCAGGCTGCCCAGAGAGGTTGTGGAGTCTCCTTCTCTGGAGCCTTTCCAGCCCTGTCTGGATGTGTTCCTGTGTGACCTGTGCTAGGTTCTATGCTCCTGCTCTGGCAGGGGAGTTGGACTGGGTGATCTTTGGAGGTCCCTCCCAACCCCTGACATCCTGTGAGCCTGTGAAACCTCAAGCAGGAGTTGAATTAACACCAACAAGTTGCTTCTGATGAAGCAGTTTGCTTCATTAGATGATCCAAAGAGAATTACCTTCCAAAACATGACAGGGCACAGCCTGAAGTCTCTCTTCAGGCAAACCCTGTAGAGTTACACCAGGGTGTTGGTGAGAGAAATTGTATCTCAGCCTGGACTCAGATGGCCAGGAGAAAATCTTGAGTTTCAACCCAAACTGGAATGCTTTTTATTTGTCAAACAGAAATAAATTGGCAGGGTCTTTCTTACATCCCTCCCTACAAATGAAACTCTTCAAGTATTAGGAAGAAGTTCTTGCCAGTGAGGGTCAGGGAGACACTGGAACAGGTTGCACAGGGAGGTTGTGGATGTTCCCTCCCTGGAGGTGTTGAAGAAGAGGTTGGATGAGGCCCTGAGCAACCTGGGCTGGTGGGAGGTGTCCCTGCTCCAAGCTCCAAGCTCCAGCTCCCTCAGCCTGTCAGTGCAGGGAGATGCTCCACTGCCTGCAGCAGCTTTGTGGCTCTGTGCTGGGCTTTTTCAAGCAGTTCCCTGAGATCCTTCTCAAACTGAGTTGCCCAGAACTGGACCTAGATCCTGTTCATATGTCTCCAGTCCTTCTTGAGATGACTGCAACCACCTCCCTGGGCAGGGTGTTCAAAGAAACAGAGCTCTCCTAAAGCACGTGTTGAGATTTGTTTAGAGCCTGGAATGTTTCTTAATAAAACTAAGAACTCAGATCACAGTTTGCTAGCAAAGCAGGATGAAAGTTCTGCACCCAACACCTTGACTGACTCACAAAATTCCCTTTTCCTTCACTTGGGTGGAAAGAACAAAACCCCAACCCAACCACCAGGAACTGGACCAACTAATTTACTTGGGGAGAAGTTGTCTGCTTAAATGGACAGCTCAGAGAAGAGACAATTAGAATGAGCTTGGGCTTTTCTCTTTCCTCCCAGCCTCCCCTGAGTGTATTTATGGATCTCAAGAGGGATGCTTTTTTTTTGTCCTGTTAGCCTTAATTGCTTTTTGTTTAGCTGGAGGTTTTAAACAGAAAAGCTCTTTGCAGCATGGTTGAAATTTATGGATCTCAAGTTTCTCTTAGGATCCACACTCCTTGCTCTCTGTTGGCTCTTCAGGCATGAGAACACTTCTTTGTTTTGGTGGGGAGTGGGCTGCATTTTTAACCTACAAATGGGAAAGCTGACCTTGCAAATAAAGGGAAGAGAACACAAATGGCCTCTCCAAATCATGACAAAAAGAAAGGAGGAAAAGAGTCTGAAACTAGAGAAGCAGAATCCAAGCTTGAGCAACAGTTTCTGTGTCTTTAATTTCATAATTCAACCTCAGTATGATTCATAAACACAAGTAATAAAAAGCAGGAAAACATCTGTTGCACACCATGAGAGTTAGGAGGGGGTTTGGGACGCTCAAGAAGTAGCTGTGCAGCCCTACATGGGAAGATTCAACCCTGGGGAAGGGCTGTTTGGAAGGGCTTCTAGTGACAGGGTGAGGGGCAGTGGTTTGAGACAGGAGCAGGGGAGATTTAGGTTGGGCACACAGGTTAACCAAGGACTTGAACACCTCTGCTGTGAGATTAGGCTGAGGGAGCTGGGGGTGTTCAGCCTGGAGAAGAGAAGGCTCCAGGGGGACCTCAGAGCTGCCTGCCAGCACCTGAAGGGATCCTGCAGGAAGGCTGCAGAGAGACTTTTGCTGAGGGTGTCTGGAGCCAGGCCAAGGGGGAATGGTTTGAAGCTGATGCAGAGCAGGGTTTGAGTGGAGCTGAGGAAGAAGTTCTTCAACACCAGGATGGTGAGACTCTGAAAAAGGGTCCACAAGCATGGAGGCTGTGGATGCCTCTTTCCTTTGGTCACTCAAGGCCAGGCTGGATGAGGCGTTGAGCAGCTGAGTGTCATTCAGAGGTGTCCCTGCTCGTTGTGGGGAGGTTGGAGTAGATGATCCCTGAGGTCCCTCCCAACCTGAGCCACTCTGTGATTCTGCAAGTTCTTTGCAATGAGAGTGGTGAAATACAGAAACAGTTTGGCCAGGGATGTGGTTGAGGCCCCATCCCTGGAGACATTCAAGGCTGGGCTTGATACGGCCCTGGGCAGCCTGATCTGGTTGGAGACGTCCCTGCTGAGTGCAGTGGGGTTGGACAAGATGATCTTTGAGTGTTTCTTGCAACCCAAATCCACCTGTGAGTCTGTGAGTCTGTGAACACAGAAGAGTGTTTGCAGTGAAAAAAGTGAGCAAACAACTTCTGAGGCTTACCTGGTTTAGTGCTAGGACTAGGGGGAATGGAATGAAGCTGGAGGTGGGGAGATTCAGGCTGGAGGGGAGGAGGAAGTTCTTCCCCAGGAGAGTGGTGAAGCCCTGGAATGGGTTGTGCAGGGAGGTGGTTGGGGCCCTGTCCCTGGGGGTGTTTAAGCCCAGGTTGGCTGAGGCTGTGGCCAGGCTGATGTAGTGTGGGGTGTCCCTGCCCATGGCAGGGGGTTGGAACTAAATGATCCTTGTGGTCCCTTCCAACCCTGACTGATGCTATGATACTATGTTAAGACTTTGAACACACAGGACCCATCCCTTTCATTTTGTAATTAGACTGGGGGAAAAAAAATGAAGTAATGCAAAAAAGCCCCAGCTCTATGTTGATTTTCATCACACTTTTATGTCTCCTATTTAATGAAGCAACTTTTACACTCCACTCCTGCACCTCCCTGAAGCAAAACTCCAACCTTCCTCTGTCTGATTCACAGAACCACAGGATGTCAGGGGCTGGAAGGGACCCAAAGAGGTCATTGAGTCCAGCTCCTGAGCAGGACCATACAGTCTAGCTCAGGTCACACAGAAATTCATCCAGACAGGGCTTGAAAGTCTCCAAAAAAGGAGACTCCACAACCTCTCTGGACAGCCTGCTCCAGGGCTCTGGGACCCTCACAGTGAAGAAGTTCCTCCTTGTGATGAGGTGGAACCTCCTGTGCTGCAGTTTACCTTGTCCTATCCCAGGGAGCAAATGAGCAGAGCCTGCCCCCTCCCTCCTCACCCCCAGCCCTCAGATATTTATAAACACTGATTAAATCCCCTCTAAGTCTACTCTTTTCCAGACTGAACAGCCCCAGGTTCCTCAGCCTCTCCTCACAAGGCATTGCTCCAGTCCCCTCATCATCCTCATAGTCCTCCACAGAACCCTCTCCAGCAGAACCCTGTCCCTACCGAACTGGGGAGCCCAGAACTGAACACAGTGCTCACGATAAAGTGAATCACATCTGTGAGAAGTATGTCCCAACCTGGCACTGGTTGAGTTTTAAACCTTCTCCCAATCCCAATTCCTTCTCAATCTTCACCACTAATTCTTGCTATGAAGAAGACCTCCTGGTAGGTTGATTTACAAGCAGGGATTGCTTAATTCAAGATCAAAGCCAAAGCTCTTTTTTTTTTCTTTCCCCTCTTTATTCATATCTTGGGAGCTGAAGGATGTAATTGAGTTCAGAGATGGGCTATTTAGTAACTTGCATATTTACCTCGTACTTAAACCTGCTTCCTGAGCTCTGGGCTGGCTCTTTTATCCGAGGGAGGTGGGGGGAGATGAAGTTCAAACAGGAACACTACTGAAAGAGAGCTATAAAGAGGGAGAGATTGGGAATCCCTGCATCCTGATTACCCAAGATAAGGAGGTACTTGGGAGTGGAAGCAAAGGTGGTGAGAGCTAAATTAGCTGTCTTTAAAAGAAGAAGTTAATTTCCTTCAAGGGAAGAGCCTGGCTGAGCAACTGTCCCTTCTAAAACGTTCCCAGCTCAGGCAGCAGAGGTCTTCGAGGTTTACTGGAGATGATAATTTATGGTTCCCGGGGTTGCCTGTGCAGAGGAGGGTGGCAGGCCCTGGTATACACAAACACCTCGGGCAGATAAACATCTGCAGAAGAATGCAGCTCCCCCTCGGTAAAGCAGTGGGTGCTGAAACACGGTGGGGAGGGGGAGGGAGAAAAAATGATAGAGGAGAAAAAAAATAGGAAGGAAAAAACAAATAGAAAGGAAAAAAAGGAAAAAAATAGAATGAAGAAAATAGGAAAAATAGGAAAAAACGTAGTAAGAAACAATAAAAAGGCAAAATAGAAAAAATAGGGGAAAATGGGAAAAAATAGAAAAATAGAAAGGGAAAAATAGAAACAAAAAATAGAAAGAAAAATAGAAATGAAAGATAGAAAAATGGAAAGGAACAAATAGAAAAATAGAAAGAGAAAAATATAAAAAATAAAAGGAAAAAATAGAAAGGAAAAATAAAAAGGAAAAAAAGGAAAAATAAAAATAAAAAATAGGGAAAAAGAGAAATAAAAAATAGATAAAATAGGAAAAAAGTAGAACAAAAAATAAAAAGGAAAAATAGAAAAATATGAAAAATTTGAAAATAGAAAGAAAAATAGAAAGGGAAAATAGAAATAAAAAAATAGAAAGGAAAAATAAAAAATAAAAATTAAAAAATAGGGAAAATAGAAAGGAAAAATAGAAAAATGGAAAGGAAAAAATAGAAAGGAAAAATTAGGAAATATAGAATATAGACGAAAAATAGAAAGCAAAAATAAAAAGGAAAAATAGGAAAAATAGAAAAAAATTTTAAAAAAGGGAAAAAGAGAAAGGAAAAATATAGGAAAAAGAGAAAGAGAAAAGGGGAGAAAGAAAATAATATATGAATTTCTTAAAATTACAATATTACATGCAAAAAACCTTCCGATTTTAAACTGAAGCTAAAAGTAAAGGAAAGTAAAATTGAATTAATGCAGGCAAAAAGAAAACAAAAAACTCTTTTGCTGTGAAACTACAAATTTAAATTAAAATAAAGCAAATAATACATGGGGAAAAAAAACCCACCTTATTTTGCCAGGAAGCTAAAAAATAAAGAGAATTAATACATAAAAAAATAAAAAACCCAAAAACCAACTTATTCTACTGTGAAGCGAAAAAGAAAAGGAGAATCAAGGTATTGAAATTACACATGCAGAAAAAAAGTCTGCTTGAAATGCAAAGCTGATTTAAAAAAAAGGATTTTATGGGTGAAAATAGAGAAAAAGAGGTAAAAAATGAAATAATGTGTGCAAAAAAAAAAAAAGGTCTGATTTTACTGTGGAGATAGGGAAAAAGGGAGGGGGGGGAAGGAAATAATGCATGCAAGAAATTAAATAATGAATGGGAAAAAAATAAATAATCCATGCTAAAAAAAAGTTTGATTTTTCTGTGAAGACAGAAAACAAAAGAGAAAGAAAGAGAGAAAGAAAGAGAGAAAGAAAGAAAGAGAGAAAGAAAGAGAGAAAGAAGGAAAGAAAGAAAGAAAGAAAGAAGAGAGAAGGAGAGAAAGAAAGAGAGAAAGAGAGAGAAAGAGAGAGAGAAAGAAGGAAAGAGAGAAAGAAAGAGAGAAAGAAAGAGAGAAAGAAAGAGAGAAAGAAAGAGAGAAAGAAGGAAAGAAAGAAAAAGAAAGAAAGAAAGAAAGAAAGAAAAAGAAAGAAAGAAAGAAAGAAAGAAAGAAAGAAAGAAAGAAAGAAAGAAAGAAAGAAAGAAAGAAAGAAAGAAAGAAAGAAAGAAAGAAAGAAAGGAGAGAAAGAAAGAGAGAAAGAGAGAGAGAGAAAGAAAGAAAGAGAGAAGGAGAGAAAGAGAGAAGGAGAGAAGGAAAGAAAGAGAAAGAGAGAAAGAGAGAAGGAGAGAAAGAGAGAAAGAGAGAAGGAGAAAAGGAGAGAAAGAAAGAAAGAGAGAAAGAGAGAAAGAGAGAAAGAAAGAAAGAAAGAAAGAAGAAATTAAATAATCCATGCCAAAAGGGGCTGATGGAGATAGAGAAAATAAAGGGGAAAAAATGAAATAATGAATGAAAAAAAAAAAAAAAAGAAAAAGAGAGAAATAATCCATGCAAAATAAAAAAAAGCTGATTTTTATGTGGAGATAGAAAAATAAAGGAAAAAGTTAAATAATGAATGAAAAAAAAACAAATTAAATAATCCATGTTAAAAAAAAAAAAGCTGATTTTCATTTGGAGATTAAAAAAAATACGGAAAAAAATTAAATAATGAATCAGAAAAATGAAATAATTCATGTAAAAAAGTCTGATTTTTTTTTTTTTTCTGGTAAACTTGAAAACAAAAGAGAAATAAAGAAATAAAGCAGAGGGGGGAGAAAAAAAAAAAAAATGATAAATAATCCAGGTCCAAAAGTCTGGTTTTTTTTTTCTGTGAGACTCAAAAACAAAAGAGGAGGGGGGGAAAATGAAATAATGCAAGAAATTAAATAATCCATGCAATAAAAAGGCTGATTTTAATAGGCTGATAGAAAAAAAAAAAAATAAAGGAGAAAAAACTGAAATAATGAATGAAAAAAAAAAAAGATTAAATAATCTATGTAAAATAAAAAGTCTGAAATTTTCTGGTAAACTTGAAAGCAAAAGAGAAAGAAATAAAGCAAAGAAAAAAAAAAATAAATAATCCATGCTAAAAAGTCTGATTTTTCTGTGAAGCTAGAAAACAAAAGAGGGGAAAAGATGAAATAATGCAAGGAATGAATTAATCCATGCAAAAAAAAAAGGCTGAATTTAATAGGGAGAGAGAGAAAACATTTAAGTAATTAGTGGGAAAAAAAAAGACAAAAAAAATGAAAACAGGACAAAAAAATTGAAATAATGCATTAAAAAAAAAAGGAAATAATGCATGCAAAAAAAAAAAAAAGTCTGATTTTGCTCTGCAGCTAAAAATAGCATAAGATGAAAGGAAAAAGTGGAAATAACCCGTGCAGGCTCTTCATGGAGTGCCCTCGTTGCTGCGGGTAAAGATGTGCAGGGCTGGAGCCAGGCTCTGCTCAGGGATGGCCAAGCACAGCACCAGGGGCACTGGGGGCAAGCTGGAGAAGAGGAGGAGCCACAGGAAGGAACAGAAGGGAAAACTTAGTCCCTGTGAGGGTGGCAGAGCCCTGGAGCAGGCTGCCCAGGGAGGTTGTGGAGTCTCCTGCCCTGGAGCCTTTCCAACCCGCCCTGGATGTGTTCTGTGTGCACTGACCTGGGTGCTGCTGCTCTGGCAGGGGGCTTGGACTGGATGATCTCTGGAGGTCACTTCCCACCCCTGACATTCTGTGATTCTGTGATAGTTTGGCTCCCACAGGCATAAACCTGATCCAACTTCTGAAACTTTCAGCAGAGTTTTCCACCTGTCCACTGGATTCCTAAACATCTTTTCACTCCTGCAACGATGTGTTATCACCTCAGATTCTATAGCACAAGAGTTGGCCAAGAATCATGACTCCACATCTTCAGGCCTCCCAGGAGCCTCTTCCCTTTATCTTTCTCCTCACTTTCTCCATTTAGATTTTCCTTTCCATTTTCCTGATGGATCAGCATTTCCATGCCACATTTATTAGGAAAATAAGTGTCACCAGGAGGAAATTTACAGGGAAGTGAAGCTGCTTCTACTTTTTTTTCTCTCTGGTGGTTTGGTTTGGTTTGTTTTGATTCATTCTGGTTTGATTTGGTTTGGTTTGGTTTGACTTGATTTGGTTTGGTTTGGTGTGTTCTGTTTGGATTTGATTTGGTTTGGCTCCTTTTGTTCTATTTTGGCTTGGCTTGGCTTGGCTTAGCTTGGTTTGGTTTGATTAGATTAGATTTGATTAGATTTTATTTGATTTGGTTTGATTTGATTTGATTTGGTTTGGTTTGGTTTGGTCAGTTCTGTTGGGATTTGTTTTGGTTTTGTTTCTTTTGTTCTATTTTGTCTTGGTTTGGTTTGTTCTGGTTTGTTTTGTTCTGTTCTGTTTTGATTTGATTTGGTTTGGTTTGGTTTGGTTTGCTCTGTTTTGTTTTGTTCTGTTCTGTTTGGATTTGTTTTGGTTTGGTTTCTTTTGTTCTTTTTTGGCTTGGTTTGGTTTGTTCTGCTTTGTTTTGTTCTGTTTTGATTTGATTTGGTTTGGTTTGTTATATTTTGGCTTGGTTTGGTTTGATTTGGTTTGGCTTGGTTTGCTCTGCTTTGTTTTGTTCTGTTTTGATTTGATTTGGTTGTTTTGTTTTGTTCTATTTTGGTTTAGTTTGGTTTGATTTGATTTGGTTTGTTCTTTTTTGTTTCATTTTTTTTCTGTTTCAATTTGTTTTGTCTTGTTTTGCTTGCTTTGTTTAGTTTTGATTTGATTTGACTTGATGATCTCTGAGGTCTTTTCCATCCTTATTGATTCAATGATTCTATGATTCTATGAGTTGGTTTGGTTTGCTTTGCTCTGTTCTGTTTTGGTTTGATTTGTTTTGTTTTATTTGTTTTGATTTGATTTGGGTTTATTTGTTTTGTTTTAATGATCTCTGGAGCCTTTTCCAACCTTATTGATTCAATGATTCTATGATTTGCATTGCTTTGCTTTGCTTTGTTTTCCACAATTGTTGAGGTTGGAAGAGACCTTTTGACATCCTCAGCTCCTGTTCCTCCCCTAGAGCTCACATCACAATCCCACCACCACCACTGCTAAACCACTAAACCTCAGCACCACATCCACACATCTCTTAGATATCTCCAGGCATTGGTGACTCCACCACCTCCCTGGGCAGCCTTTGCCAATCCCTGACCACTCTGGCGGCAAAGAAATTGTTCCTAATATCCAACCTAACCCTCCCCAGGTGTCTGTTTCCTCTTGTCCTGTCACTTGCTGCATGTGAGAAGAGACCAACACCCACCTGGCTCCAACCTCCTTTCATGGAGCTGTAGAGAGCAAGGAGGTCTCCCCTCAGCCTCCTTTACCTCCAGGCTGAGCAACCTCAGTTCCCTCAGCTGCTCCTCCGCAGCCCTGTTCTCCAGACTCTTCCCCAGCTTTGTGGACCTTCTCTAGCACCTCAATGTCTCTCTTGCAGTGAGGACCCCAAAGCTAAGCCCAGGACTCAAGGTGCCTAGTGCTGAGTACAGGAGACAATCACTTGGTGCTATGAAGAGACCTATCATGAAAGGTTGGGCTGCATGATCCTTGAGTCCCTTCCAACCAGGTATTCCATGAATCTCTGTTAAGCTGTTGGTAAACTGTGCTGTAAATGTGTTGTCCTCCAGCCTCCTGTTGTTTTCCTCCACCCCCTCCCCAAAAAAACACAACCCCAAAAACAAGTGTGAGAAGTTTAATGAGTTGTACTTTAGGGAGCTGGAGCCATCATCAGGTAAATGCAATCTGCTAATGGCTTCAGATGGGCTGTTAGCACCAGGGCTGAGCACGGAGCCTTCCCTTAGATCCCTCTGATGGTTTACATAAACATTTCAGAGCCTTATCTTGGCTCTTTTCATCTACAAATCAAGATAGGAGTTTGAGTATAATCATCTGGCAGCTGCTGGCAGCTGTTTAGTCTGTGCTGGCATTATTTGAACTGAGTTATTGTCGGTCTCAGGCTTCACCTTAGTCCTCCAGGAATTAGTCTATCAGGGAAAAACAACAAATACAGGCAGTCAATATTCTTTTACCACATCTCCAGTGGAGGCTTGAGGTCTCCTCTGAAGGGCTGATTGTTACATCACTTGGGAAAACACCCGGTCTGAAAACACCAGACCACCAGGTCTGTCTCCCTGTGGCTGAGGAGCCTGGTGGGGGATGATGTTCTCATTCACAGTTTCTTAAGTAGGCTTTCCCCCCCCCCCTGCAATTCAGTAGATATGGTTTGGGGTTGGAAAGAAGTTGCAATCCCAGCAACGATCACTGAAAGGCAAAGCAGCTTTCCACACTCCCTGACTGCTGTAAAATCTCACAGTGATCTGGGTTGGAAGGGTTGCCCAGAGACACCTCCAGCCTGGCCTTAAGAATATCTAAAGACGGGACCTCCACCACCTCCCTGGGCAACTTTAATGCCTGCAAGAATGAGGCTTTCCCCTCTAAATGCTGTCTATAAAGTGTGGATTAATTATTTCATAGAATCATAGAATGCTCTGGGTTGGAAGAGACTTCGAAAGCTCATCCAGTCCAACCCCCCTCTGCAGTCAGCAGGGACGTCCACAACTGGATCAGGCAGCCCAAAGCCCTGACCAGCCTCACCTTGAATATCTCCAGGGATCTGTAGATATGGAGGGTCCCAAATGTAGGTTCTGCAAGGGGAAGAGAGAAGTGAAGTACTGGTGCAGTGAAACTTCTAATCCAGCAAGAGTGGGAAATAAGGGCTGTGAAGTAATGCTGCCATGGATTTCAGGTCAGACCAGTAAAGCGAACTCCTCCCTGTCCAGAGCGTGGCAGCTAAGCAGGAGCTGTCCGGTCAAGCTTCCTCTGCTGTGGCTCAGCCCACTGCTGAAACTCAGCCTAGGTTTGCCTCTCCTTACTCTACACTGAGGAGGGAGCATAGTTAGTGGATCATTTCCTGCTCTGCAGGGTGAAATGTATCTCCAGGGTGGGAATACCTCCATGTTAATGGTTGTGATGATCTTAAATAATAGAATCACAGAATGGTCAGGGTTGGAAGGGACCTCAAGGATCAGCCAGTTCCAAGCCCCCTGCCATGGGCAGGGACACCTCACACCACAGCAGGTTGCTCACAGCCACCTCCAGCCTGGCTGCAAACACCTCCAGGCAGGAGGCTTCCACCACCTCCCTGGGCAGCCTGGGCCAGGCTCTCACCACCCTCATGGGCAACAACTTCTTCCTCACAGCCAATCTCAATCTCCCCACTTCTAGTTTTGCTCCATCCCCCCTAGTCCTAGCCCTCCCTGACACCCTCAAAAGTCCCTGCCCAGCTTTCTTGGAGCCCCCTGCAGATACTGGAAGGTCACAATTAGGTCTCCTCAGAGCCTTCTCTTCTCCAGACTGCACAACCCCAACTCCCTCAGTCCATCCTCACAGCAGAGCAGCTCCAGCCCTCTGCTCCTCCTCATGGCCCTTCTCTGGACACCTTCCAGCCCCTCCAGAGCCTTTCTGGCACAGAGGCTCCAGAACTGGCCCCAGAACTGCAGCTGTGGTCTCAGCAGAGTGGAGCAGAGGGGCAGAATCCCCTCCCTGGCCCTGCTGGCCACACTTCTCTTGCTGCAGCCCAGGCTCTGCTTGGCTCTCTGGGCTGCAAGTGCTCACTGCTGGCTCCTGTTGAGCTTCTCATCCCCCCAGCACCCCCAGGCCCTTTTTTTCAGGGCTGCTCTCCAGCCAGTCCCTGCCCAGCCTATATCAGTACTTGGGATTGCTCTGAGCCAGCTGCAGGACCTGGCCCTTGGTCTTGTTGAGCCTCATGAGGTTGTCATGTGCTCACCTCTGCAGCCTGTCCAGGTCCCTCTGGATGGATCCCTTCCCCCAGCTGTGTGCTGCACCACACAGCTTGGCACCATCAGCAAACCTGCTGAGGGTACACTCAGTGCCACTTTCCATGGCACCCACAGAGATGTCATCCAAGCCTGGTCCCAGGACTGATTCCTGAGGGATTCCACTTGGACATGGACCCATTGACAGCCACCCTTAAAGGTCATTCCCAACCAAAAGGATTCTGTTACCCGTCTAAATGTAAAGTAGCCACTGAGGACTGAGGCAAGAAAGAAACAGGCAACTCTGGAGACTGATTCACTTCATCTCAGAAGCAGATGAGACAACTCTTCAGTGTATTGAGTGTGAAGGTAACTTGAATGGTTGCCACAAGTGGCTTTAGGTAGTTAAAGCTGTGGCAGAAAAATTAATTGCTGATGAGCCTCAAGCCTCACCACAGCTTCCCAGATTGCACTGGATTGGAAGGCAGCCCCAAAGGTCATCTTGTACAACCCCTCTGCAGTCAGCAGGGACACCTCCAACTAGATCAAGCTGCCCGGGGCTACATTGAGTCTGATCTACCTCCCACCCCCGACCCCCACCCCCCAGTTCAATTTGCAGTTGGTTACTGGCTGGAACTCTAATTTGTGCTGTGGTTTGGTGTCTGTGGTGCCTTTCCTCCTCAGGCTGCCAAGAATATGAAGGTTTCTTGAGTTCCCAACCAGCCAAGGGCTGAGTGATAGGGCAGCTACACAAATAAACAGCCCTGCCTTCAGTCTGCCATGCAATCTTCTGCTTGGAGACACAGCTCTGAATCAGCCTGACCTGTCTCTTCTATTAATAAACTTATCAGCCTGATATCCATTAACTGATTTAGTTGGTATGCAAGACCTCAGCTATGCAACTGGAGGTGGCAGAACTGTGTTAGAGTGAGATAACCACAGAGTCACAGAAACATTCAGGTTGGGAAAGAACCTCAGGATCACCAAGTCCACCCCAGAGCCCTACTCTGCAAGGGTCACCCCTAAACCATAGCTCCAAGCATCACATCCAAACCACCTTTAAGCACATCCAGGGTTAGTGATTCCACCACCTCCCCGGGCAGCACATTCCAATCCCTGACCACTCTTGCTGGGAAAAAATGTTTCCTACTGTCCAGTCTAAAGCTACCCAGTGGCAGCTTGAGGCCATTCCCTCTTCTTCTATCACTGATTACCTGTGAGAAGAGAACAGTAGCAGCCTCTCTACAAGGTCCTTTCAGGTAGTTATAGACAGCAATGAGGTCTCCTCTTAGCCTCTTCTGTTTCACACTAACCATCCCCAGCTCCTTCAGTTGCTCCTCATCAGATTTATTCTCCAGGCCCTTCCCAGCTTCCTTGCCCTCCTCTACCCTGGCTAACCCCCACCTCTGGGGTTTCTCTGAAGCACCAAGTGCAAGTAGGTCACTTTAAGAGGCCAAGAAGAACGTTGGGCTGTGAGGTTGTGTGAGCTTGGGCAGCACATTTAAAGGGAAAAAAATTATTTGAGAGACCCTTAAAGGCATTTTCAGAGTCACACCATCTATGTGAAGAGGTTTCTGGGTTGTTTTGGGGCTAGCTGGTGAGCTGGAGTGTCATGCTCAAGGTGGTTTAGTAGTTTTGGAGTTTCTTAGTGGATGGATGGATGGATGGACACATGGGTGGATAGATGGATGAATGGATGGATGGATGGACAGATGGAAGGACACATGGATGGACACATGGATGGATAGATGGATGAATGCATGGATGGATGGATGGACACATGAATGGATGGATGGAGAGATGGACACATGGATGGATGGATGGATGGGTGGATGGATGGATGGATGGATGGGGTGGGTGATCTTGATGAATGCATGGAGTAGATGATCTTCAGAGATCCCTTCCAACCTATACCATTCTAGGAGTCAATGAATGAATGGTGAATAGATCACCACAAACTTCACTGCTACTTCTTGGAATCAGAGAATCACAGAGTGGTAGGGGCTGGAATGACTCTCTGAAGATGAATTTATCATCCTGTGAGTTTTGCTGTCCAAGGAGATGGTAGTTAACTGTTGCTCCACGTGCAAATGATGGAAATCAGCTTTCTTGTATGGATTGTGGAGGTTTTCTACTTGGTTTTGGAGGTCAAGAGCCATAAGTTAGAGCATTAGAAAGCAGTAGCAAGGTGGGGGTTGGCCTCTTCTCCCTAGTCACAAGTGATAGGATGAGAGGAAATGGCTTCAAGTTCCACCAGGGGAGATTTAGTTCGGATCTGAGAAGAAACTCCTTGACTAAAAGGGTTCTTAAAGCCTGGCACAGGCTACCCAGGGGAGTGGTTGAATCCCTATCCCTGGAGGTGTTTGAAAGCTGCAGAGATGTGGTGCTGAGTGCCTTTGTTTAGCACCAGAGTTGGTAGAGAAGGGTTGGACTGGGTGATCTTGAAGGTCTTTTCCAACTGACACAATTCTCTGTTTCTCTGAAGATCATCAAATCCAACTCCCCTGCCAGAGCAGGACCAGCTTGTAGCTGAATATCAACCTGTCCTTCCTTCCAGGTGAGAGATGTTCTCCTGTAGCTTCCTTGTCCTCAGCAAAGCACACAGCACATCATTCATAAATAAAATGCTTGCTAATAAATATTTTAAACCAAATCAAAGCCAAATAAACCTCTGAATCCCAAAACCTCCTGCAAACTCTTCCCTCCCTCCTCTCCCCCAGGAAAGAAGAGAGGCAAGGAAATAGCAGGTGGGGAAAAAAAAACACTTTTGTAGTCAGAGAGTACTGCTGGTGGAAGCAGACCTGGATCAGGCTGAATCACACTGAATCAAGTCAGAAGCAAGCAACTTCTGCATCTAAGGGAGAAGGAGACCTTTGCAAGAGCTTCTGGAGCAGGACACTGATTTTCTGTGTGAGTGTTATAGAATCATAGAATAGAATCATAGAATCAATAAGGTTGGAAGAGACCTCAAAGATCACCAAGTTCAACCTCTCACCCAACACCTCATAACTACTAAACCACGACACCAAGTGCCACATCCAATCCCCTCTTGAACACCTCCAGGGATGGTGACTCCACCACCTCCCTGGGCAGCACATCCCAAGGGCCAGTCTCTCTGTCTATGAAGAACCTCTTCCTAACATCCAGCCTAAACCTCCCCTGGCACAGCTTGAGACTGTGTCCTCTTGTTCTGGTGCTGCTTGCCTGGGAGAAGAGACCAACATCCACCTGGCTACAACCTCCCTTCAGGGAGATGGAGAGAGCAAGAAGGTCTCCCCTGAGTCTCCTCTTCTGCAGGCTAAGCAACCCCAGCTCCCTCAGCCTCTCCTCACAGGGCTCTGCTCCAGACCCCTCCCCAGCTTTCTTGCCCTTCTCTGGACACCTTCCAGCATCTCACCATCTTTCCTAACCTGAGGAGCCCAGAACTGGACACAGGACTCAAGGTGTGGCCTGAGCAGTGCTGAGCACAGGGCAGAATGACCTCCCTGCTCCTGCTGGCCACACTATTCCTGATACAGGCCAGGATGCCATTGGCCTTCTTGGCTGCCTGGGCACACTGCAGGCTCATGTTCATCCTACCATCGACCAGCACCCCCAGGTCCCTCTCTGCCTGGCTGCTCTCAGCCACTCTGACCCCAGCCTGTAGCACTGCCTGGGGTTGTTGTGACCAAAGTGCAACACCTGGCACTGGGACTTGTTGAATGCCATCCTGTTGGGCTCTGCCCATCTGCCCAGCCTGTCCAGGTCCCTCTGCAGGTCTCTCCTACCCTCTAACAGATCAACTCCTGCCCCCAGCTTGGTGTCATCTGCAAATTTACAGATGATGGACTCAACGCCCTCATCCAGATCATCAATAAAGATATTGGATGGGATGGGGCCCAGAACTGAGTCCTAAAGGAGTGGATTTTGCAGGATCACTTTGAGCTCTCCTTTCTTCCACTTTCCTCCCATATTTCTTCCTGTTTTGTTTTGTTGGAGCTTTTTTTTGGGTATTCTTTCATACTGCTTCCAGGCAGAGCCTGCAGAAACTCAATGTCACAGAGAAAACCTCACGCAGTGCCAGAGACTCTGGCCTCTAGTCCTGGGAAAGTCAGCCACAAGAACACTTAAACTCCCACTGTAGTAGAAAGCTTACTTCATTTATTTGCCTTTTTCCACCCTAATTTAATAGCTGGAGGACACCTGGACACTTCAACAAGCTCCTGATAGCTTCTGGTCTCTATACTACAGACTTCCCCCATTTGAGTGGTTGCAGAAGTTCATACCAGGTCTGTACAAAATCCAGGATGTAGAGACCCTCTAGGGACTGCTCATTATATCCTTAGGTATAAATCTAGAGTCCCTCTAGGCACTGTTCATTCTATACTGAGATAAAAATGTAGAGTCTAGAACCCTCTAGGACTACTTATTATATCCTTAGATATAAATCTAGAGTCCCTCTGGAGACTATTCATTAATCTTAGGTATAAATCTAGAGACTAGAGTTCCTCTATACACTACTAATTAATCCCTAGATATAAATCTAGAGTCCCTCTAGGACACCTTATTATATCTTTAGACATAAATCTAGAGTCTAGAGTCCCTCTAGGCACTACTCATTAATCCTTAGATATAAGTCTAGAGTCTAGAGCCCCTCTAGGACAACTTATTATATCCTTAGGCAAAAGTCTGGAGTCTAGAGTCTCTAGGACAACTTATAGCCTTAGGTATAAATCTAGAGTCCTTCTAGGGAATAATTGTATCTCCTTAGATATAAATCCAGATTCTAGAGTCCCTCTAGGACTACTCATTATACCCTTAGATATAAATCTAGAGTCCCTCCAGAGAACACTCATTATATCCTTAGATATGAATCTAGAGTCTAGAGTCTCTCTAGGGAACACTCATTGTATCCTTAGACATAAAATCTAGAGTCCCTCTCAGCACTGCTCATTAAATCCTTAGTGGAAGTGTAGAGGATCCCTGAGCAACTCTGACAAGGGATCCTGGGCAGTAGGAGTCAAGGGGAAGAGAAATTATCTGTTCTGAGTGGTTTCATTTATTCTGGAATGCAAGAGCAGAGCCCAAAAGAAAGCTCTGCTGTTCAGCCTGCTGCTCCCCAAGGAAGGGGCAGCAGAAGGATGCCTTCCTGCTGAAGAGGAGGCTGACCCTTTGACCTGAGCTGTTCCCACTCACATCCAGATATAGAAATGTAAGCTACTCAGCGTGAGGCCAGTTAATTTAAATTACCTAACATCCCCGAGGGCAGCTCCCTGCTGAGGAGCCTTTTCTTTGCTTTTTCTTTTGACCTTCTCCTCCAGAGTCACTTTTCACAGGGCTGAGTCAGATGGGCAGCTTGGGAAGCATGCAGTTTCTGTGGCCTTTGGAGGCTGGTGCAAAAGGTCACCTCAGACTGCATCCTGCTGAATAAGGGCTTGGAGGATTGCTAAGTTACACTGGATGGCCAGATCCTCAGCCCATGGAAAAGGATGGAGCTGCACCAGTGCAGCCAGTTCACTCCTCCCACAGGCTTAAGCAGCAACCAACATTAGATGATCAATTGCCACCCTCAGAACTGAAATCTCTCTGATTACTTTTCACCTAAGCCACTAAAGTCCTGCCAACTCCCAGACCTTGTACTGTTTTTAACCAAAGATTTCCAAAGTTTTACCCTTCCCTGTGTTAGGTAGCCCCAAATCTGTCTTTTTGGGTCACAGGGTAAAGCAGGACCTTTGGAGCCCAGGTAGCCACATCCCTGCAGCATCACAGTGCACACATCTTCCTCAGCTCCACTCTAACCCTGCTCTCCCTCAGCTTCAAACCATTCCCCCTTGGCCTGGCTCCAGACCCCCTCAGCAAAAGTCTCTCTGCAGCCTTCCTGCAGGATCCCTTCAGGTGCTGGCAGCAGCTCTGAGGTGCCCCTGGAGCCTTCTCCTCTGCAGGCTGCACAGCCCCAGCTCCCTCAGCCTGTGCTCCCAGCAGAGCTGCTCCAGCCCTTGCAACATCTTTGTGGCCTCCTCTGGACTCTCTCCACAGCTCTGTGTCCTTCTCCTGCTGGGGACAGCAGAGCTGGAGGCAGGATTGGAGGTGAGGTCTCTGCAGAGCAGAGTAAAGCTCTCAAGAGAGGGCATAATGGTGGTTGCCCAGGGAGGTGGTGGAAGCCTCCTGCCTGGAGGTGTTTGCAGCCAGGCTGGATGTGGCTGTGAGCAACCTGCTGTAGTGTGAGGTGTCCCTGGCCATGGCAGGGGGGTTGGGACTGGCTGAGCCTGGAGGTCCCTTTCATCCCTGACAATTCTATGATTCTATTATTCTAAGAGGGAGTGTAAATCTATCACAGCCATCCACTTGTGGACTTACTAAAGACATGCACTCAGTACCAGCTGAAGAAGCAACAATTGCTAAGAGCTCTGGGCCAGTGCACCCAGTTCAAGATCCTGTGCAAGGATGTGCCAGAAAGAAGGGACAGTGGATAACAAGACCATCAGCTCCAGGCCAGTGTGCTCAGTTTAACAGAAGTCTGTGCAAGACTCTGACAAAATTCTCTTCATGTCACTTATAGGGAGCTTAACCAAAGAGATGAGAAGCAGATAAAGCATCTTTGTTGTTTCATTTTTCTTCCCTCCCCTGCTCATGCTCCCCTCTCAGCTGATATCCTATCTCCTGTGCTGGACTCTGTGGTCCTGCTCTGGCAGGGGGGGTTGGACTCAATGATCTCTGGAGGTCCCTTCCAACTCCTAACATCCTGTGAGCCTGGGATCCTGTGATATTTATCAGTTCTGATGTGCCTGTCCTCACCCCCCACCCCCCACACACAGACCTCTACTGTATCCCATCTGGATGCTTTCAAAGGCTTCTTGGCACAGCTAACAAGGAAGGGTTGACCCTAGGGCATTCACAGGAGCAACTGAGGAGCAGTCAGTGCCTGCTGGTGATATGAGTTCCATATGAATGATCAACGTGCTCTGAATCCACCTCCTGCTCAGAAATCTTCTCTCTGAGGAGGGCCCTTTGGTCTCCTGACCATGGGAGGTCTGCCCTGGTTCTGCCCAAGGCTTTTCCTCCTTGGGACCGGTCCGGCTGCATCTCCACCACGTCACTTGACCCAGACCACTTCTGATGGCCATTTGGCACCCATCTGTTTCCTCAGTTCAAAGTGCTTGAAGTAAGGTGAAAACAGCCCCCAGGGCAATAACCTCTCTAACCACAGGCAGCCTCCTCTCAGAAGGAAGGAGCTGGTTTAATCCTAAATATAGCTCAAGAGGAGAATGAATCAATAGATGGAAAGTATGGATGGGCAGAGGGACTGGCACCCAGGGAGGGGTAAAAACACAAGGGAGGAAATGATTTACCACTAATATTCATACCTGTGCATTTCCCTCTGCTTCAAGGGGTCTCATCTTATCCCTCCCCTCAAACCTGGGCCCCAGCAGTTTGCAGCAAGTTATTCATTGAGGTTCACCTGGGGATGGGCAGAAGTAAAAGGATAACTGACTCCAGCATGAACTAAAGAAGTTGGTAGCTGTGATCAGGGCTTAGAGCAACTCACACATGCTCTGGGTTTGCTCAGGGGAGGTCCCCTAACACCCACTCAGCAGTGGGTTACACCACCCTGCTACACCAATTGACATCCTCGCTCTGAGCCTTGTGCTGGCTCTGAAGTAAAGTTAGAGTTGAGTTCAAAGCAACCCAGCTGCTTGCAGTGCATGGGGCAGGACTGGCAGGGGAAATAATGATTCCTCTTTGAAGTCCTGCTGCTAGGTGGCTGCTGATTGTCTCACGGTGCTGTAAGCACCGAGGAACTTTAAAGAGAGCTCTCAGTTTACTGAGCAGAAGGCAACAGGCAGAGGAAAAATATTTGTCAAGGATGCAAACAACTTGGATGCAGGCAGTTGGACTTCATGGTTCAGAGGTCTCCTCCAAACTCCACAGTTCTATGATTCTATAATTCTCTGACTCTATGATTCAATGATTCTGTGATTCTGTGGTTCTCTGATTCAATGGTTCTGTGATTCTGTGATTCTATGCCTCAAAGATTCTATGATTCAATGGTTCTGTGATTCTATGGTTCATGCTCCTCTTGAGCTCTTGGAAGGGACCTCAAGGCTCAGCCAGTTCCAACCCTCCTGCCATGGCCAGGGACACCTCACACTACAGCAGGTTGCTCACAGCCACATCCAGCCTGGCTGCAAACACCTCCAGGCAGGAGGCTTCCACCACCTCCCTGGGCACCCTGTGCCAGGCTCTCACCACCCTCATGGGCAACAACTTCTTCCTCACAGCCAATCTCAATCTCCCCACTTTGAGTTTTGCTCCATCCCCCCTAGTCCTATCCCTCCCTGACACCCTCAGAAGTCCCTCCACAGCTTTCTTGGAGCCCCCTTCAGGTACTGGAATGCCACCATAAGGTCTCCTCAGAGCCTTCTCTTCTCCAGCCTGCACAACCCCAACTCCCTCAGTCTGTCCTCACAGCAGATCAGCTCCAGCCCTCTGCTCCTCCTCCTGGCCCTTCTCTGGACACCTTCCATTCTATGATTCTCTGTGATTCAGTGATTCAGTGATTCTGTGTTTCTATGACTCTGTGACTCTCTGGTTCCATGATTCTAGAGCCCAGGTGTTTATAAAGCCAAAGAACTGCAGTTCCAATTGATGCCTCTGAATCAGTTTCCAACAAACCTCTCAGGCAGAGTTGGATCATGTACCATGGTGACTCTGCCACCCTGCTCTAGCCAGACCTCACCTGGAGCACTGTGTCCAGCTCCAAGGTTCTCAACACAAGAAGGACGTGGACCTGATGGAGAGGCTCCAGAGGAGGGACATAAAAATGATGGGAGGGCTGAAGCACCTCTATTACCAGGGCAGGTTGAGAGAATTGGAGTTGTTCTCTCTGGAGAACAGAAGGCTCCAGGGAGACCTAATAGCTGCATTTTAATATCTGAAGGGGACTTCGAGGCAGGCTGGGGAGAGGCTGATTAGAAGGTGTTGTAGTGATGAGAGGCAATGGTTTGAAACTGGAGCAGGGCAGAGTTAGGTTGGACATCAGGAGGAAGTTCTACACAATGAGGGTGGTGAGACCCTGGGACAGGTTGCCCAGGGAGGTGGCTAAGGCCCCATCCCTGGAGACATTCAGATCAGACTTGATGTGTCCCTGGGCAGCCTGGTCTCGTTGGAGGTATCCTTGCTGAGTACAGGGGGGGTGGACAAGATGAGAGTCCTTGGAGAGTCCCTTCTAAGCCAGTGCCATCTGTGAGTCACAGAATCACTAAGGCTAGAGAAGATCAGATCATTGGCATGACAAACAGCAGAATACTTAGGTGAATCCATTTCTCATTAAGCAGAACAGAAACCACTTGAGGTTTGGGTTTCACAGACCACAGAGTTCTTCATGTGGTTTGTGCATATGCATATGTCTCATGTCCTGCAGTGATTTATTTCAGTGGGTATGGATTGTACAGGCAATAGGCACAGGGTCACAGACTGAGCTGGGTTGGAAGGGACCCTCCAAGGTCATCTTGTCCAACCCCCAAGCAGGCAGCAGGGACACCTCAAGCTAGAGCAGGCTGCCCAGGGACAGTAAGTTTGCAGATGACACCAAGCTGGGGGCAGGAGTTGATCTGTTACAAGGTAGGAGAGCTCTGCAGAGGAACCTTGACAGGCTGCACAGATGGGAGATGGGCAGAGCCCAACAGGATGGCATTCAACAAGTCCAAGTGCCAGATGCTGCTCTTTGGCCGCAACAACCCCAGGCAGTGCTACAGGCTGGGGTCAGAGTGGCTGAGAGCAGCCAGACAGAGAGGGACCTGGGGGTGCTGATTGACAGCTGCCTAAACATGAGCCAGCAGTGTGCCCAGGTGGCCAAGAAGGCCAAGGGCATCCTGACCTGCATCAGGAGCAGTGTGGCCAGCAGGAGCAGGGAAGTCCTTCTGCCCTGTGCTCAGCACTGGTTAGGTCACACATTGAGTCCTGTGTCCAGTTCTGAGCTCCTCAGTTTAAGAAGGACATTGAGAGATTTGAAGGTGTCCAGAGAAGGGCAACAAAGCTGGGGAGGGGTCTGGAGCACAGCCCTGTGAGGAGAGGCTGAGGGAGCTGGGCTTGCTTAGCCTGGAGAAGAGGAGGCTCAGGGGAGACCTCCTTGTTCTCCACAACTTCCTGAAAGGTGCTTGTAGCCAGGTGGGGGTTGGTCTCTTCTCCCAGGCAGCCAGCACCAGAACAAGAGGACACAGTGTCAAGCTGTGCCAGGGGAGGTTTAGGCTGGAGGTGAGGAGAAAGTTCTTCCCAGAAAGAGTCTTTGGCCATTGGGATGCGCTGCCCAGGGAGGTGGTGGAGTCCCCATCCTTGGAGGTGTTCAAGAGGGGCTTGGATGTGGCACTTGGTGCCATGGTTTATTAGTTAGGAGGTGTTGGGTGACAGGTTGGACTTGACACTTGAGGTCTTTTCCAACCTTGTTGATTCAATGATTCCATGATTCTCTATCTACATGTGTATGTTACATTTAATGCATATTTTTATTTCCAGGAGGTGCAAAGGAGTAGGATTCTGGTCAGAAAGAGATCTATATCCAGAAATATCCCCCAAGTGCTGGAACAATTTTTATTCCATTATCAGTTAACATCATGTTAATACAATTCATAGTGCAGTAACCATCCTGCTATAAAAGAATGCAACAAATTAGAAGGAAGAAGAGGCCTAACCAACACAAGGCATGAGTTTGACAACAGATTCCCTCCTGTTTTCCCCCCTGAGCATCTCAGTGCAGCAGTCCTGCACCCAAGAGGGAATAATTAGGGACCCAGGTTCTGCAGCTGGCCCTAGGAATCTGGGATTACCTTCCTGCTCCATGAGCCATCCTGTGATGTGTTTGGCAGCTGGGAAAGTCCAGAGCAAATAAGAGTGATCAGGCAAGGAAGGCTGAGATTGATTCCCATGGCTGATAAGATTCTTATCTGCCTTGGCTTACAAGACAGGATGGTACCACTGGCTCATAAATTAGCTTCCTTTTATCAACATGTGTCACACTAATATGGATCAAAAAACCTCTCTGGAGTTTCACTTCTCTTATCTCTGTCTTCTGAGGCTTCTGAGACCGGCCAGAGGTACACTCCATGGTGTGGAAAGACAGGCAGACCTGTCAGGAGTTCAAGCCTGGATAGAGCAGTCCAGAAGAGCGAGCCTTGGGGGTGCTGGGTGCTGAGCAGCTCCCCAGGAGCCAGCAGTGCCCTCCTGCAGCCCTCAGGCAGCTGTGTGCTGGCTGCAGCCAGAGCACTGTGGGCAGCAGGGCAGGAGAGGGGATTCTGACCCTGGGCTCTGCCCTGCTGAAATCTCACCTCCAATCCTGCCTCAAGCTCTGGAGTACCCAGCAGGAGAAGGACACAGAGCTGCTGGAGAGAGTCCAGAGGAGGACACAAAGATGCTGCTTGGAGCACAGGCTGAGGGAGCTGGGGCTGTTCAGCCTGCAGAGGAGAAGGCTCCAGGGGCTCCTCAGAGCTGCCTGCCAGGACCTGAAGGGATCCTGCAGGAAGGCTGCAGAGAGACTTCTCCTGAGGGTGTCTGGAGCCAGGCCAAGGGGGAATGGTCTGGAGCTGAGGCAGAGCAGGGTCAGAGTGGAGCTGAGGAAGAAGTTCTTCAGCACCAGGGTGGTGAGACTCTGGAAAAGGGTCCACAAGCATGGAAGTTCTTGGAGTTCTTCAGTGTGAGTGTGCTGAGCCTCTGTCACAGGCTGCCCAGGGAGGCTGTGGCTGCCTCTTCCTGGAGGGGCTGTTCAAGGCCAGGCTGGGTGAGGCATTGAGCAGCAGAGTCTGAGGTCCCTTCCAGCCCTGTGCCCTTCTATGGTTCTATGCAACATGTAAAGGTATGGAATTTATTCCATGTTGTGAGCATGCTTGCAGGTGCCATCACATCCCACAAACAACCTTGAACAAGCTTCAGCCTTTGTGAGGGATAGAGAAGGAGCCTGGAAATGTGATTAACAACAGTTAATGGCATTCACTGAAGAGCCCTTTCTTGCTGAAGTGTCAGCTACAGTGGGAAATGTTTGCACACACCCTGAGTTTCTGTAAGCCATGATGAAAGTCTGATTGCCCTGAAAAGACCAAACTCTAATGCCATCACTTCAAACCATTGCAGGCCATTCTTTCACACTTCAAACCTAACTGATGCTTTCTTTTTTCCCCCTCCTTACTCCATCTTTTGTGCACTACTAAGCCCAAGTTTCCACTGTGAAAAAGGTCCTGAAGAAATCAATAGGCAGCTAGAAATCAATAGTGCTCTTGGACAGAAAGAGATTGCTCCAAAATTTGATATGAATATAGAATCCTGTTGCATATCTGAACCACCCTCAGAGGGCTTTTATGATTACCCCCCTCCAGCATTCCCTGTAGACCTTTGGCAGTGGTGTAATGCAGCTGTGAAGCATGAAATGAGGGTGGTGCAAAGAGCAGTGCAAACCAGACCCACACAGAACCAGGAAAGAAAGGGACAGGCTGGATGTAGCTTGAGCTTGCAAATAGAATGAATAAATAAAACAAACTATGATCAGCAAAGAAAAAAATCTGAATTAGAAACATGGTCTTAGTGGAAAGAGAAAAGGAAACCTTGAAGCAGCAAGTTTGGGTTGGTATCATTTTCATTCCATATCATAATAGTTGAATTTGATGATCTCAAAGGTCTTTTCCAACCAAATCAGATCTATGACTCTGTGATTCTTTGATTCTATAATTCTACGGTTCTGTGATTCCATGATTCTATGACTCCTTGATTCCATGATTCCATGTTTCTAACACTCTATGAATCCATGATTCTATGACTTCTTGATTCTATGATTCTGTGACTCCATGATTCTATGATTCCATGCTGGCGCAGGCTGCCCAGGGAGGTGTTTGAATCCCCATCCCTGGAGGTGTTTCCAGAAGGCAAAGATGTGGTGCTTCATAGTTTCATTCAGGGTTGGAAGGGACCACAAGGATCAGCTAGTTCCAAACCCCCTGCCATGGGCAGGGACACCCCACACTACATCAGCCTGGCCACAGCCTCAGCCAGCCTGGTCTTAAACACCTCCAGGGACAGGGCCTCGACCACCTCCCTGGACAACCCATTCCAGGGCTTCACCACTCTCATGGGGAAGAACTTCCTCCTCACCTCCAGCCTCAATCTCCCCACCTCCAGCTTCATTCCATTCCCCCTAGTTCTATCACTACCTGAGATCCTGAGAAGTCCTTCCCCAGCCTTCCTGGAGCCCCCTGCAGATCCTGCAAGGCCACAATGAGGTCACCTGGGAGCCTTCTCTTCTGCAGACTGAACAGCCCCAACTCCTTCAGTCTGTCCTCATAGGAGAGGTGCTCCAGCCCTCTGCTCATCCTCCTGGCCCTTCTCTGGACACCTTCCAGCACCTCCACATCCCTCTTGCAATAGGGGCTCCAGAACTGGACACAGTACTCCAGGTGAGGTCTCAATAGGGCTGAGTAGAGGGGGAGGATCACCTCCCTCGACCTGCTAGCCACACTTCTCCTGATGCAGCCCAGGATCTGGTTGGCTTTCTGGGCTGCAAGTGCACATTGAGAGCTCATGTTGAGCTTTTTGTCCACCAGCAGCCCCAAGTCTCTCTCCTCAGGGCTACTTTCCAGCCAGTCCCTGCCCAGCCTGGATTTGTGCCTGGGATTGCCTTGACCCAGATGCAGTAGCCTGCACTTGCTCTTCTTGAACTTCATGAGGTTGGCTTGTGCCCACCTCTCCAGCCTGTCAAGGTCCCTCTGGATGGCCTCCCTTCCCTCCAGCCTGTCTGCTGCACCACACAGCTTGGTGTCATCAGCAAACTTGCTGAGGGTGCACTCAATGCCACTGTCCATGGCACCCACAAAGATGTTGAACAAGCCTGGTCCCAGGACTGATCCCTGAGGGACTCTGCTTGTCCCTGGCCTCCACTGGGACATGGAGCCATTGACAGCCACTCTTTGGGTGCGGCCATCAAGCCAGTTCCTTATCCATCTAGTGGTCACCCATCACACCCATGTGTCACCAGTCTGGAGACCAGGATGTGGTGTGGGACAGTGTCGAAGGCTTTGCTCAGCTCCAGGTAAATGACATCAGTTGCTCTCCCCTCAGCTATTGATTGTTGAGTGCCATGGTTTAACCCCAGCCTTGGTAGAGTTAGGGAATGGTTGGGCTGGCTGAGCTTAAAGGTAATTTCAGTAGTTCAGTATCACTAAGGTTGGAAGAGACCTCAAAGATCATCGAGTCCAACCTGTCACCACAGACCTCATGACTAGAGCAGGGAGGACACTACTGCCCACTGCAGGCTTGAACTCATGACCTTCCCATTAAGGGTCTTGTGTGCTACCAACTGAGCCACATTCCTCCCAAATGTTTGTTAAATTTCCAACCATACTCATTGAATCGCCATCCTTGGAGGTGTTTCCAGAAGGCAAAGATGTGGTGTTCAGGGCCATGGTTTAGACCCAGCCTTGGTAGAGTTAGGGAATGGTTGGACTGGATGAGTTTAAGGCTCTTTTCCAACCATACTCTTTGAATTTCCATCCCTGGAGGTGTTTCCAGGAGGGGCCAAGATGTGGTGTTGAGGGCCATGGTTTAACCCCAGCTTTGGTAGAGTTAGGGAATGATTGGGCTGGCTGAGCTTAAAGGTCATTTCCAACCATACTCTTTGAAGCAATATACCAACTGTCCAGCTTCCAGCAGTCACTCAGACTTAGCCCAAGACATAGCTTTTGTTTGGATTATGGTTCAGTAGCTCCATAATGCAAGAGGAGATCTTTAAAAAGTGCTTGGAAGGGAACCCCTGGAAGCCACACCTCTGCTTGGCATATCCTATCCTCATCTCATCCCACAACCCTTTCAAGTCTGCTTAAAATCCTGTAGAAAGATGAGATGCTTTCTAGGACAGCCCCAGTGTCTTCTTACCCTGCAAGATCCAAGGTCCAGTCATAAGGATTCTGGATGACAACTTAACATAGAATCATAGAGTCATGGAGTCACACAGTCATAGAATCAGAGTCACAGAGTCATAGAATCATAGACCATTAGAGGTTGGAAGGGACCTCCAGAGATCACCCAGTCCAAGCCCCCTGCCCAAAGCAGCATCACCCAGGGCAGTCTGCACAGGAATGCATCCAGGTGAGTTTTCAATCTGTCCAGAGAAGGAGACTCCACAACCTCTCTGGGCAGCCTGCTCCAGGGCTCCGTCACCCTCCCTGTAAAGAAGTTTCCCCTCATGTTGAAATGAAACCTTCTGTGTTCCACTTCCAGGTAGATTTTTTTTGCCTCGACAAAAGGGGTGGCCCAGGGCCCCACTGCAGGCTTGGGGTTGGTTTGGAGCTCCAGCTGGCTGTAGGGAGAGGGGAAAGATAGCCTGGCTCAGGGTAACTCCATTTGCAGACTCTTAGCACAAGCCTAAGCTGTCACAAGCCCATGCAGGGCTTTGGTTTGCACATCACAGCATCACAATATATTAGAGGTTGGAAGGGATCTCAAGAGATCTTCCAGTCCAACCCCCCTGCCCAAAGCAGCATCACCCAGGGCAGTCTGCACAGGTATGCAGCCAGGGGGCTGGAAAGTCTCCAGAGAAGGAGACTCCACAACCTCTCTGGGCAGCCTGCTCCAGCAGCCTCACACCAAAGAACTTTCTCCTCATGTTGAGGTGAAACCTTCTATGTTCCACTTTGTCTCCATGGTTCCTTGGCTTATTGCTGTGCACCACCCAAAAGAGCTTGGCCCCCTCCACTTGCCCCCCACCCCTCAGATACTGATAGACATTGAGCAGATCCCTCTCAGCCTTCTCTTCTCCAGACTAAACAGCCCCAGGGCTCTCAGTCTCTCTTCACAGGGGAGATGCTCAAGTCCCCTAAGCATCCTCATGGCTCTCCCTTGGACTCCAGCAGTCTCTGTCCCTCTTGAACTGGGGAGCCCAAAACTGGATGCAGTATTGCAGGGGTGGTCTCAGCAGGGCAGAGCAGAGGGGGAGCAGAACCTCCCTAGCCCTGCTGGACACACTTCTTGCTACACCCCAGGATCCCATAGATTCATACCTGTGACAAACAGGCTCAGGGCAGCAGCAATATGGTCAGCACACAGCCAGCTCCATCCCTCCTCTCACTGCTAAGTTCTTGCCTTGTGGTGCTGGGAAGCTACCAAAGAGGTGTGAAAAGCATCACCCCAGAGGTACTCTGCAGGGGGATTCAAACCCAAGAGTCTCATCAGGGCAGAGCAGAGGAGGAGCAGAACCTCCCTAGCCTTGCTGGACACACTTCTCTTGCTGCCCCCCAGGATCCCATTGGCTCTCTTGGCCACCAGGGCACATTGCTGTCCCAGGCAGAACTTGCTGCCCACCAGCACTCCAAGGTCTTTCCCCTAGAAGCTCACAACTTCTCCCAGGTTATTCAGCATTCCAGGAAAGTGCTCCAGATCCAAACTGGAAGCACATGATGTAACTGTATCTGGCAAGGGAAGAATTAGGCTTTATTGATCAGGGATTTTTTTGTTTTATTTCTATCAAA
The DNA here is from genome assembly GCA_011125475.1 of Melanerpes aurifrons. NCBI lineage: Eukaryota > Metazoa > Chordata > Aves > Piciformes > Picidae > Melanerpes > Melanerpes aurifrons. Next base: position 3,665,309 of record WWNC01000064.1, read on the forward strand.
TAACAGCTCCCAGGGAAGGGTGAAGCTCTCTGTGGGCCATGCCTGATTGCAATCACTGCCCATTAACGAAGGAATAAACGTGGCTTAAGCACATTAAAGCATTTCCAGGCTAGGCTGAGGGGTGTTAAAGCAAAGGATGTCATCAATCCTCTGCTGCAGCACTTTGCCAGCTCCCCCTCTGCTCTCGACCTGGCTGAGGTTTAATTGTCTGGACTGGGCTGGTAGCACAGCCTCTTTAGTATCATAGTATCATAGAATCAGTCAGGGTTGGAAGGGACCACAAGGATCATCCAGTTCCAACACCCCTGCCATGGGCAGGGACACCCCACACTACATCAGCCTGGCCACAGCCTCACCCAGCCTGGCCTTAAACACCTCCAGGGACAGGACCCAAATCACCTCCCTGCACAACCCATTCCAGGGCTTCACCACTCTCCTGGGGAAGAACTTCCTCCTCACCTCCAGCCTCAATCTCCCCACCTCCAGCTTCAGTCCATTCCCCCTAGTCCTAGCACTGCCTGAGATCCTGAGCAGTCCCTCCCCAGCCTTCCTGGAGCCCCCTGCAGATCCTGGAAGGCCACAATGAGGTCACCTGGGAGCCTTCTCTTCTCCAGACTGAACAGCCCCAACTCCTTCAGTCTGTCGTCACAGGAGAGGTGCTCCAGCCCTCTGCTCATCCTCCTGGCCCTGCTCTGGACACCTTCCAGCACCTCCAGATCCCTCTTGCCATAGGGGCTGCAGAACTGGAGGCAGGACTCCAGGTGGAGTCACCCCAGAGCTGAGCAGAGGGGGAGAATCACCTCCCTTGCCCCGCTGGCCACACTTCTCCTGCTGCAGCCCAGGATCTGGTTGGCTTTGTGGGCTGCAAGTGCACACTGAGAGCTCCTGGTGAGCTTCTCCTCCCCCAGCACCCCCAAGGCTCTCTCCTCAGGGCTGCTTTCCAGCCAGTCCCTGCCTAGCCTGGATTTGTGCCTGGGATTGCCTCCACCCAGCTGCAGGACCTCTGCCCTTGTTCTTGTTGAACCTCCTGATGTTGGCTTGTGCCCACCTCTCCAGCCTGCCCAGGTCCCTCTGGATGGATCCCTTCCCCCCAGCTGTCTGCTGCACCACACAGCTTGGTGTCATCATCAAGCCTGCTGAGGCTGCACTCTGCCTTCTGCAGGCACAAGCTCCAGTTTACCCCAGGGTTATATTGGAAGGCTTGATCAGTTCTTACTGTTCTCACCATTGCCTCAGCTTTGGTCACCTTGCCAGCAAATGCTAAGCAAAACCCACCCCAGCCTCTCTACATCTGCCTAACGAGAAGGTCTCCAGCAGCCTTTCCGTGCTGAAACTTGCTTTTCCATGAGCACATCCAGTGGGAATAAACCCTGGCTGGTTATTGCCCTTTTTATTAGATTTTTATTGGGTTGTGTAGTCTGGAGGAAAAGGAGGCTGAGAGGAGACCTTTTGGCTCTCCACAGCTACCCTGAAAGGAGGCTGGAGCCAGGTGAGGGTTGGTCTCATTCATTTGTAGAGTCTGCCCAGGCTGGGGGATGAAGGGCTTGAGAGCAGCCCTGCAGGGAAGCACCTGGGGGTACTGGTGGGTGAGAAGCTATAGCCAGCAGTGTGCACTCACAGCCAGGAATGCTCAGTTTAACAGGCTCTGCAGTTTAGGAGGGGCAGGGATCTGCTGGAGAGAGTCCAAGGGAGGGCTATGAGGCTGCTTAGGGGACTGCAGCACTGCCTGGTGAGGAGAGGCTGAGGGACCTGGGGCTTTTTAGTCTGGAAAAGAGAAGACTGAGAGGGGATTTAATCAATGTTTATCAATATCTGAGGGCTGGGGGTCAGGAGGGAGGGGACAGGCTCTGCTCTCTTGCTCCCTGGGATAGGAGAAGGAGCAGTGGATGTAAGCTGCAGCACATGAGGTTCCATGTCAACAGAGAGAGGAACTTCTTTACTCTAAGGGTCACAGAGCACTGGAATAGACTGTGAGAGAGATTCTGAGGTCTCAGCAGAGAGGTTGTGGAGTCTCCTTCTCTGGAGCCTTTCCAGCCCTGTCTGGATGTGTTCCTGTGTGAACTGAGCTAGATTGTATGGTCCTGCTCTGGTAGGGGGTTCGGACTCGATGATCTCTTTGGGTCCCTTTCAACCCTAACATCCTCTGATCCTGTGAGCCTGTGATCTTGTGAATGCGAAAGAGATCCTGGCCAGCAGCTTGAGGGAGGTGATTCTCCTCATCTAGTCTACCCCCATGAGATCCCACTTGGAGTTAGTTGTCAGCACAAGAAAGACATGGACCTGTCACAGTGGGTCCAGAAGAAGTAAACAGAAATTAGAGGGATGGAAGACCTCTCCTATGAGGAAAGGCTGAAGAAGTTGAGGTTGTTCAGCCTGGAGAAGAGAAGGCTCTGAAGAGACCTGACGGAGAGCTTTCAATGCTTAAGGAGAGCCTGCAAGAAAGATGGGGACAATCATTTTGGTAGAGCCTGTTGCGACAGGACAAGGGGTGGTGCTTTACACTAAAAGGGGAGATTGAGCCTGGAAAGAAGAAAGAAAATTTTATTACAATGTGAGTGGTGAGAGAGTGGCCCAGGGAGATGGTCCCATAGAATGGGCTGGGCTGGAAAGGACCTCCAAAGCTCATCCAGTCCTACCCCCCTGCAGTCAGCAGGGACATACTCCACTAGATCAGATTGCCCAGAGCCTTGTCCAGCCTCACCTTGAATATCTCCAGGGATGAGGCCACAGCCACCTCCCTGGGCAAGCTGATCCAGTGTTCCACCACCCTCGTGGTAAAGAACTCCATCCAAGGTCAGGCTGGATGTGGCTTTAAGCAACCTGATCTAGTTGAAGCTGTCCCTGCCCATGGCAGGGGAAGGTGGACGAGCTGCCCTTTAAAGGTCCCTTCCAACCCAAAGCATTCTCTGAGCCTTGTGACTCGATGGTTTTGACAGAGGTAGAGGGCAGAATTGCAGCAGTTTGCATGAAAGCTTTTATTCTACTGCTGGGAAAAAGATAAATAGGGGTGGGGGAGGAAGGGGAGGGAGGGAAAAAAAGGGTAAATGAATATGATTGTGTGCTCTTGACTGAGTACCAAAACTAAACTGGTTGAAATGAGTTATGGGATTTCATTTTGGAGCCAAGAGATTAAACACGGTTACTTATCAGTCACCCAGCAGCTTATTTAGTTTGTCACTCATCTGCACTGAACTCCAGAGTCCAAAATCAATATACTGCAGCTGCAGAATAAATACAATAGATGCCCTTGGAAGAGGAGAGCTCAGGCTATGGTGAGAGGCTGGCTACGATGATCAAAGTGAAAATGAACAATAGAGGTTTGTGGTTTTCTCTTTTCGCTTCTTTCCCATCCAGAGTCTAATAAAGAGGAGTTTAGCACCATGGAACTGAAAGTGTTTTCACCTCCACACATCCATTCTTCATTTCTCTTCCTACTTCTGTGTGAATACAGAGCCAGCAGGACCCAGAGCCAGCAGAGCAAGGGAGGTGATTCTGCCCTTCTGCTCCACTCTGCTGAGACCCCACCTGGAGTACTGCACTGATATAGGCTGGGCAGGGACTGGCTGGAGAGCAGCCCTGAAGAAAAGGGCCTAGGGGTGCTGGGGGGATGAGAAGCTCAACAGGAGCCAGCAGTGAGCACTTCCAGCCCAGAGAGCCAATCCCATCCTGAGCTGCAGCAAGAGAAGTGTGGCCAGCAGGGCCAGGGAGGGGATTCTGCCTCTCTGCTCCACTCTGCTGAGACCACAGCTGCAGCTCTGGGTCCAGTTCTGGAGCCTCTGTGCCAGGAAGGCTCTGGAGGGGCTGGAAGGTGTCCAGAGCAGGGCCAGGAGGAGAAGCAGAGGGCTGGAGCTGCTCTGCTCTGAAGACAGACTGAGGGAGTTGGGGTTGTGCAGTCTGGAGAAGAGAAGGCTCCCAGGAGACCTAATTTTGGCCTATCACAGTATCACCAAGGTTGGAAGAGACCTCAAAGATCATCGAGTCCAACCTGTCACCACAGACCTCATGACTACATCATGGCACCAAGTACCACATCCAATCCCCTCTTGAACACCTCCAGGTATGGTGACTCCACCACCTCCCTGGGCAGCACATTTCAGGATCTGCAGGGGGCTCCTGAGATTGGCTGTGAGGAAGAAGTTGTTGCCCATGAGGGTGGTGAGAGCCTGGCACAGGTTGCCCAGGGAGGTGGTGGAAGCCTCCTGCCTGGAGGTGTTTGCAGCCAGGCTGGAGGTGGCTGTGAGCAACCTGCTGTGGTGTGAGGTGTCCCTGGCCATGGCAGGGGGTTGGAGCTGGCTGAGCCTTGGGGTCCCTTCCAACCCTGATAGCTCTGTGTATCTAGTACAAAAAACAGAAAGATGATGGCAAAGTCTTGGGCTTGGAAGAGAGCTGCTCTGGGTCCTGCCCCAGGAGGAACGCTGTGGGGAGTGTACGTACTGTAACCCAGATTTTATTGCTCCCATCTACACATATATGTCCTGGCAGCCACATCCCCACAGAGGCACCTCCTTTGGGTACACTGGAAGTGAGAGACAAAACCAAATTTATGGGTGGCAATTGTAGGTTTTATTTTATTTTATTTTATTTTATTTTATTTTATTTTACTTTGTTTTATTTTGCTTTATTTTATTTTATTTTTAATTTCTTTTTAACTTTATTTTATTGATTTTATTTCATATTTTATTTTGCTTTATTTTATTTTATTTTAATTTATTTTTAATTTATTTTTAATTTATTTTTATTTATTTTTAATTTTTATTTTATTTTGCTTTATTTTATTTTATTTTATTTTTTATTTATTTTTCATTTTATTTCTTTTATTTCATATTTTATTTTGCTTTGTGTTATTATTTTACTTCTTTTATTTTTTTATTTGGTTGTATTTTATTTTATTAATTTTTAATGTATTTTAATTTATTTTTAATTTATTTTTTATTTATTTTTTATTTTATTTTATTTTGCTTTATTTTATTTTATTTTATTTTTCATTCATTTTTCATTTTATTTCTTTTATTTCATATTTTATTTTGCTTTATTTTATTATTTCACTTCTTTTATTTTATTTTATGTTATTTTATTGCATTTTATTTTATATATTTTATTTATGTATTTTATTTTATTTTTTCACTTTATTTTAGTTAGTTTATTTTATATTTTAATTTGCTTTGTGTTATTATTTTACTTCTTTTATTTTTTTTAATTTGGTTGTATTTTATTTTATTCATTTTTAATGTATTTTATTTTATTTTTAATTTCTTTTTTATTTTATTTTATTTAGTTTATTTTATACTTTATTTTGCTTTATGTTATTATTTCACTTCTTTTATTTTTTGTTCTTTTATTGTATTTTATCTATTTTTTATGTATTCTATTTTATTTTTAATTTCTTTTTCACTTTATTTTATTTCATATTTCATTTTGCTTTATTTTATTTTATTACTTTACTTCTTTTATTTTTATTTTATGCTATTTTATTGTATTTTATTTTATCTATTTTATTTATTTGTTTTATTTTCTTTTTAATTTATTTTCCATTTTATTTTATTTATTTTATTTTATATCTTATTTTGCTTTATTTTATTTTATTATTTTGCATGTTTTTTGACTGCTAAAAACATTCAGCTTTTCATAGGGAGGCTTTGCTGGATGAAACAAACATTTAATCAAGTGACAGCAAGGGGAGGAATATTCCAAATGCCTCCTGCACATCATCTAATTAATGCCTGCAACTTCTCCAGGTCCCTTTTGCAATCTTTCTTTATTAAGATGCTGTTTGCTCCCACTTCTGGCTAATTAATGTGGATACAAAACCAGAGCAGCCCAATCCCTCTGGTCACAGCACAGCTCCCTGCCACAGCTCAATTTCCTGCCACCTCTCTCATCAGTTCTTGCTCTCTACACTCAAGAGGGTTTTCAGTCCCCAGGACTTGGGGTCATGTGCTGAAAGGTGTTTAGGTAAACTAAAGACACTGGGAGGTGAGACCTGGAAAATATCTTTATGTGTGGTCAAAATCTGCTTGGTCAACACATTGCTGATGGCATCAAGCTGTGTGGTGCAGCAGACAGGCTGGAGGGGAGGGATCCATCCAGAGGGACCTGGGCAGGCTGCAGAGGTGAGCCCATGACAACCTCATGGGGTTCAACAAGGCCAAGGGCAAGGTCCTGCAGCTGGCTCAGGGCTATCCCAAGCACTGCTATAGGCTGGGTAGGGACTGGCTGGAGAGCAGCCCTGAAGAAAAGGCCTTGGGGGTGCTGGGGATGCTGAGAAACTCAACAGGAGCCAGCAGTCAGCACTTGCAGCCCAGAGAGCCAAGCAGAGCCTGGGCTGCAGCAAGAGAAGTGTGGCCAGCAGGGCCAGGGAGGGGATTCTGCCTCTCTGCTCCACTCTGCTGAGACCACAGCTGCAGCTCTGGGGCCAGGTCTGGAGCCTTTGTTCCAGAAAGGATCTGGAGGGGCTGGAAGGTGTCCAGAGTAGGGCCACAAGGAGGGGCAGAGGGCTGGAGCTGCTCTGCTGTGAGGACAGACTGAGGGAGTTGGGGTTGTGCAGGCTGGAGAGGAGAAGGTTCCCAGGAGACCTAATTTTGGCCTTCCAGGATCTGCAGGGGGCTCCAAGAAAGCAGGGGAGGGACTTTTGAGGGTGTCAGGGAGTGATAGGACTGGGGAGAATGTCAAGTGCACCATCAGCAAGTTTGCAGATGACACCAAGCTGAGCTATGCTCCTGACAGACCAGAGGCACAGGATGGCATCCAGAGGGACCTGGACAAGCTCGAGAGGTGGTGACCACATGAACCTCATGAGGTCCAACAAGACCAAATGCAGTGTCCTGCACCTGGGTTGGAGCAATCCTCACTATCAATACAGGTTTGGGGAGGAGGTGTTAGAAAGCAGCCCTGCAGAAAAGGACTTGGACCTATGTGCTGGTGAAGAAGAAGCTGGACAGGAGCCAGCAATGGGCATTTCCAGCCCAGAAGACCAAGGGCAGCCTGAGCTGCATCCAAAGCAGTGTGGCCAGAGATGGAGAGAGGGGATCCTGTCCCTCTGCTCTGCTGAGACCTCACCTGCAGTGCTGTGTCCACCTCTGGAGCACTCAACATTGGAAGGACATGGACCTGAATGAGGAGGTCCAGAGAAGGACCATGAGTATGATCATGGGACTGGAGCACCTCTGCTGGGGGGACAGGCTGAGGGAGCTGGGGGTGTTCAGCCTGGGGAAGAGAAGGCTCTGGGGAGACCTAACGGCAGCCTGCCAGAACCTGCAGGGGGCTACAAGAAGTCTGCAGAGGAACTGTTTGCAAAGGCCTGCAGGGACAGGACCTGGGGCAATGATTTGAAATGAGAACAGAGCAGATTGATATTGGATGTGAGGAACAAGTTCTGCACCAGGAGGGTAGTGGAACACTGCAACATGTTGCCCAGAGAGGTGGTTGAGGCTCTGTCCCTGGAGATATTCAAGGTCGGGCTGGAAAAGGGTCTGAGCAACCTACTCCGGTTGAGGATGTCTCTGCTCACTGCAGGGGGGTTAGACTGGATGACCTTTAGAGGTAAGTCTATTATTCTATGATTCTGTGGTGTCAAGGACTGATCAAACCCTCATCTGCTTCCTAATATTTCATTAACAAAGGGGCTGAGAATCAGAGCTGAGCACTTCTTAGCCTGAGTAGGTGACCTGCCCGCTCACAGGCAGCGGCCATTGGAATGCAGAGATGCTCTGTCTGGATGCATCCCATAATAATACAGCTTCACAGCCCAGCACAGGCTGGTGTCACAAAGAGGAATTTGCCTGCACAGTGTGCTGGCACTGCTTTGACAGGTACAGGATTTACAAACCATCCCTCGAGGGGAAGAGGAAGGCAAAGTGTTTAAACAAAAGTAGTGCTGCTTTCATCACCCTCCTGCCCCGGCAGCCTTCGGCTGCCCTGTGGCTGTGGCTGCATTCCAGATATCTCCCACACCAAAGCACTGCTCAGAAGCTTCTGAGCTTCAGACTTCTGGACACAGCTGGGGGCTGATGTTCCTGCAAGTTACATTCTAACTCGGAAGAGAATTGAGTTGTGGAATCATGGTAGGATCATGGAATCAGAGAGTCATGGAATCATAGGGTCATAGGACCACAGAAGAATAGAATAGAATAGAATAGAATAGAATAGAATAGAATAGAATAGAATAGAATAGAATAGAATAGAATAGAATAGAATAGAATAGAATAGAATAGAATAGACCAGGTTGGAAAATACCTCAGAGATCATCAAGTCCAACCTATCACCCAACACCATCTAATCAACTAAACCATGGCACCATGTGCCTCAGCCAGGCTCTTCCTAAACACCTCCAGGGATGGGGACTCCACCACCTCCCCAGGCAGCACATTCCAATGGGCAATCACTCTCTCTGGGAAGAACTTCTTCCTAACATCCAGCCTAAACCTCCCCTGGCACAGCCTGAGACTGTGTCCTCTTGTTCTGGTGCTGGCTGCCTGGGAGAAGAGACCAACCCCCACCTGGCTACAGCCTCCCTTCAGGGAATTGGAGGGAGCAATAAGGTCACCCCTGAGTCTCCTCTTCTCCAGGCTAAGCAACCCCAGTTCCCTCAGCCTCTCCTCACAGGGCTGTGCTCCAGACCCCTCCCCAGCTTTCTTGCCCTTCTCTGGACACCTTCCAGCAGCTCAACATCTTTCCTAAACTGAGGACCCCAGAACTGGACACAGGACTCGAGGTGTGGCCTAACCAGTGCAGTGTACAGGGGCAGAATGACCTCCCTGCTCCTGCTGGCCACACTGTTCCTGATGCAGGCCAGGATGCCATTGGCCTTCTTGGCCACCTGGGCACACTGCTGCCTCATGTTCAGTCTACAATCAACCAGTACCCTCAGGTCCCTCTCTGCCTGGCTGCTCTCCAGCCACTCTGACCCCAGCCTGTAGCACTGCCTGGGGTTGCTGTGGCCAAAGTGCAGAACCTGGCACTTAGATGTGTTCAATCTCCTGCCCTTGGACACTGCCCTTCTGTTCAGCCTGTCGAGGTCCCTCTGGACCACAGAATCATGGAATTACAGAATCATAAGATCATAGGACAGTAGAATCATGGAGCCATTGAACAATGGACTCACAGAATCATAATATCTCAGAATAATAGCAGCCCAGAATGTTGGAATCATAGAATCCTAGAATGGCTCAGGTTGGAATCCACTCCAATCCCCCTGTCATGGGCAGGGACACCTCGCAGTTAGACTCAGGTGCTCAAGGCCTCATCCAGCCTGGCCTTGAATGCCCCCAGGATGAGAAGAAATGGCTTCATGTCGTTCCAAGGGTGGTTTGAGTTGGAGATTAGGAAAAATTTCTTTGCTGCAAGAGTGGTCAGGGGTTGGAACAGGCTGCCCAGGGAGGTGGTGCAGTCCCATCCCTGGATAGGTTAAAAGAATGTGGGGACATAGGACTTTAGGCCATGGTTTAGTGGCCATGGTGGTGTTAGGCCAAGAGTTGGGCTTGATGACCTTAGAGGTCTTTCCCAACCAAAGCAGTTCTATATAAATCTGGCCCTTCAGTGTGAATCCCCCTGCAGAGTATCTCTGGGGTGATGCTTGAAGCATTCTTCTGTCCCTCTTTTCACACCTCTTTGGTGGCTTCCCAGCACCACATGGCAATAGTTTAGCAGTGAGAGGAGGGATGGAGCTGGCTGTGTGCTGACCATGCTGCTGCTGCCCTGAGCCTGTTTGTCCCCTTGGAGAGAGCACACAGGTATGAAGTAATGGGATCCTGGGGTGCAGCAAGAAGTGTGTCCAGCAGGGCTAGGGAGGTTCTGCTCCCCCTCTGCTCTGCCCTGCTGAGACCACCCCCACAATCCCGTGTCCAGTTCGAGACAGAAACCTGCTGGAGTGAGTCCAAGGGAGAGCCATGAGGATGCTTAGGGGACTTGAGCATCTCCCCTGTGAAGAGAGACTGAGAGCCCTGGGGCTGTTTAGCCTGGAGAGGAGAAGGCTGAGAGGGATCTGCTCAATGTCTATCAGTATCTGAGGGGTGGGGGGCAAGTGGAGGGGGCCAAGCTCTTTTGGGTGGTGTACAGCAATAAGCCAAGGAACCATGGAGACAAAGTGGAACATAGAAGGTTTCACCTCAACATGAGGAGAAAGTTCTTTGGTGTGAGGCTGCTGGAGCAGGCTGCCCAGAGAGGTTGTGGAGTCTCCTTCTCTGGAGACTTTCCAGCCCCCTGGCTGCATACCTGTGCAGACTGCCCTGGGTGATGCTGCTTTGGGCAGGGGGCTTGGACTGGAAGATCTCTTGAGATCCCTTCCAACCCCTAATATATTGTGATGCTGTGATGCTGTGATATGCAAACCAAAGCCCTGTATGGGCTTGTGACAGCTTAGGCTTGTGCTAAGAGTCTGCAAATGGAGTTACCCTGAGCCAGCCTATCTTTCCCCTCTCCCTACAGCCAGCTGGAGCTCCAAACCAACCCAAAGCCTGCAGTGGGGCCCTGGGCCACCCCTTTTGTCGAGGCAAAAAGAAGGCTACCTGGTAGATAAGGAACCTTAGGCTTCTTTTCTCCAGCAAACACATCTGAAGAGCAGCACGCTGTAAAAACATCGACTCCTATTGTTCAAGGTTGCCCACTGTAATTCCAGAATTCCAGCTGCCATCAAAGAGCTTTTTGACATTTTATCTCAGTCAATAGAGATAAACGTTTCGGGGAGGGGGGAGGTTGGGAAGGGGGGATGCAGTCAATTAAAACGCAGTGCATTACAATAACAATTAACAGCTCCAGTCCCTGCAAAATCCTGTTTACCAAAGCAATTTGTGCTAATCTCTGACTGCTCTAAAGGCTCTGGAGATTGTCATCTTGTGCTGCACTGCCCTCTTTGGCCTCTTTCACTCTACTCCCCCTCCTTGCTCCACTCTGCTGAGACCACAGCTGGAGCTCTGAGTCCAGTTCTGGAGCCTCTGTGCCAGGAAGGATCTGGAGGTGCTGGAAGGTGTCCATAGCAGGGCCAGGAGGATGAGCAGAAGGCTGGAGCACCTCTCCTGTGAGGACACACTGAGGGAGTTGGAGTTGTGCAGGCTGGAGAGGAGAAGGCTCTGAGGAGACCTCATTGTGGTCTTCCAGGATCTGCAGGGGGCTCCAAGAAAGCTGGGGAGGGACTTTTGAGGGTGTCAGGGAGGGATAGGACTAGGGGGGATGGAGCAAAACTATAAGTGGGGAGCTTCAGATTGGCTGTGAGGAAGAAGTTGTTGCCCATGAGGGTGGTGAGAGCCTGGCACAGGTTGCCCAGGGAGGTGGTGGTGAAGCACACAGAATCACACAATGGTCTGGTTGGAAGGGACCTCCAAAGGTCATGCAGTCTAACCTCCCCTGAACTCAACAGGGACATCCTCAACTAGATCAGGTTGACCAGAGCCCTGTTGAGCCCCACCTTGAATATCTCCAGGGATGGGGCCTCAACCACCTCCCTGGGCAGCCCTGGCTTAAGTTTTGTACACTTTAAATCAACATTTTTAAACTCTGGACTGATGAACACTTTTTTTTAGTAGCTACAACTATGATATAAAAACATATTCATTTATTTTGCATGTTTATTTGGAATCATAAAATTGTTTTGGTTGGAAAAGACCTCCAAGATCATCCAGTCCAACCATCAACCCAACACCTCCATGGCCATTAAACCATGCCCTCAAGTGCCATGGTCACACCTTTATTGAACATCTCCAGTTATGAACATCTCCCCTACCTCCCCAGGCAGCCTCCCCCCAGCCCCCAAGTGCCTGACCTCTCCTGCAGCAAAGAACCCTTTGGTAATCTCCTGCCCAAACCTCCCCTGGCACAACTCCAGGCCATTTCCTCTCATTCTATTGCCTGATTCTAGAGAGAAGAGACCAATCCCCCACCTCACTCCAGCCTCCCCTCAGGGAGCTGCAGGGAGCAATGAGGTCTCCCCCCAGCCTTCCTCTTTGGCCCAGTAGTGTCCTGGCTTCACACAGCCTGCTCTCAGAAGCAAGTCCCCTCCCTTCCCCCTACACAGATGGGTGAGAAAACAACCCCACCAAAAACCCTCTGGGTTGAGATCAAGATTTTGCTGAGCTGCTACTGCTGTGCAATGGCCTTAGCAGAGGCTGTGTGGGGTTTATTGTTTATTGAAGTTAATATTGGCCTACCAAAATCATGTTTGGGGTTGTCAATAGATGATCTAACACCCAAGAGGAGTGGAACCTCCTGGAAGCAGACAGATTAAGCCTCTAGTAATCACCACAAGTCGATAATTCCTATTGGAACATTGTTTTCATCTGCATCCTTTCTCAGCAGCATTGCTTTCATGTTCTGCCCCTTTCCCACCCCACCTGCTCCATTTCCCTCTCTTTCCCCTCAAACCCACAGCACCTGGGCTCTGCTGCAGTCTCTTCCCACCCCAGGTGTGGCCATTTTGCACTCCCCACCCATTGCCCTTTATAATCCCCCCCCAGGAAGGGCAGCAGCCCCAAGCTGAGTCCATCTGGGCTGAGGATCCTCCTCTCATCTCTGGTGAGTGCCCCTGCTGCACACTGGGTGGTAGTGGTGGTGACTGCAAAGGTTGGGGGGGCCTGGTGGCCCCCTGGTTGTTAGGGCCAACATTGATGACTCCTCCAACATCGTCCACGGGTGCTGGCTGGGGCTGCTGGCTGGGGCTGAGCTCCACTGGCTGGTATCTTGGCTGGCTGCCCCTGGCTCTGGGGTGGGTTCAGGAATGGTGGTGCTCTCTTTCTAGTTTTACAAGGAAAAATGACGCTAAGAAGTTGCAGCCCCAGCATTCCTGTGCGGTGTTATGCTGCAGGAAGGAAGGCAGCAGAGGTGCCTGAGCCCTTTTCCTGAGGTTTGCCTTCAGTGCTTTGAGAATAGAGAGATAGGAAACTCCTAGGAGGAATTCACTTTCTGCTAACACAGAGAACCATAGAATTGTTAGGGTTGGAAGGGACCCCAAGGACCATCCAGCTCTATTTATGTTTACTATACCTATTTGCTTGTAATAATTATAGACTCAATAAGGTTGGAAAAGACCTCAGAGACCGTTGAGTCCAACCTACCACACAACACCTCCTGACTAACTAAACCATGGCACCAATCCCTTCTTGAACACCTCTGGTGATAGTGACTCCACCACCTCCCTGGGCAGCACATCCCATTGGCCAACCTCTCTTGCTGGGAAGAACTTTCTCCTCACCTCCAGCCTAAAGATCCCCTGGCACAGCTTGACACTGTGTCCTCTTGTTCTGGTGCTGCTTGCCTGGCAGAAGACACCAACCCCCACCTGGCTTCAACCTCCCTTCAGGGAGTTGGAGAGAGCAAGAAGGTCTCCCCTGAGCCTCCTCTTCTCCAGGCTAAGCAACCCCAGCTCCCTCAGCCTCTCCTCACAGGGCTGTGCTCCAGACCCCTCCCCAGCTTTCTTGCCCTTCTCTGGACACGTTCCAGCAGCTCAACAACTTTCCTGACCTGAGGAGCCCAGAACTGGACACAGGACTCCAGGTGTGGCCTAAGCAGTGCTGAGTACAGGGCAGAATGACCTCCCTGCTCCTGCTGGCCGCACTGCTCCTGATGCAGGCCAGGATGCCATTGGCCTTCATGGCTACCTGGGCACACTGCTGGCTCATGTTCAGCTGGCTGTCAACCAGTCTCCCCAGGTCCCATGTGTATATATGTTTTTTGCATGTATTATACCTCTATATATTCAATTTTTAGTAGATCTAGAGAGAGATAAGAACAGGAGAGCACTGCAAATCAGAGCTGAAGAGGAAGAAGCTGATAACAACAGAGGTTTAAATAATGCATGACTTAATTATTGTCCCTCTGACTTTGTATTCTTGGTTTAGCAGGAGGTTCAAACACAAAAGAGCTGCACTCTGATTCAGGCAAATCTAATTGTCTTTGATTCACCCTTAAACAACTCTCTTCCTTTATCTGCATCTTCTAAATGGATTTCCATGCACACAGCGCAGCCCACAGCATGCTCCCCTCCACCAGCTCCTGTAGGTTTAGTTTGAGGTTGGATATTAGGAAGAATTTCTTGATGGAAAGAGTGATCAGGCATTGGAACAGGCTGCCCAGGGAGGTGGTGGAGTCACCAGCCCAGGGGGTGTTCAACACACAGCTGGAGAGGGCTCTTTGAGACATGGTTTAGTGGCCAGGGTGGTGGTGGGTGGATGGTTGGACTGGATGACCTTGGAGGTCTTTTCCAACTGAAACAATCCCATGATCCTGTGATTTTTTTCTATCTGTGACATTTTCTTTACTTGCCAAGCAAACAATGGAAGACTCCATGAAGTTTTACTTTTCTTTTTGCCCCTGCAGTTTAGAATAGAATAAACCAGGTTGGAAGAGACCTTCAAGATCATCATGTCCAACCCATCAACCAATCCAACCCACCCAAACAACTAACCCATGGCACCAAGCACCCCATCAAGTCTCCTCCTGAACACCTCCAGGGATGGTGACTCCACCACCTCCCCAGGCAGCACATTCCAATGGGCAATCACTCTCTCTGGGAAGAACTTCTTCCTAACATCCAGCCTAAACCTCCCCTGGCACAGTCTGAGACTGTGTCCTCTTGTTCTGGTGCTGGCTGCCTGGGAGAAGAGACCAACCTCTGCCTGGCTACAACCTCCCTTCAGGGAGTTGTAGAGAGCAATAAGGTCACCCCTGAGTCTCCTCTTCTCCAGGCTAAGCAACCCCAGCTCCCTCAGCCTCTCCTCACAGGGCTGTGTTCCAGACCTGTCACCAACTTTGTTGCCCTTCTCTGGACACCTTCCAGCAACTCAACCTCCTTCCTAACCTGAGGGGCCCAGAACTGGACACAGGACTCGAGGTGTGGCCTAACCAGTGCAGTGTACAGGGGCAGAATGACCTCCCTGCTCCTGCTGGCCACACTCTTCCTGATGCAGGCCAGGATGCCATTGGCCCTCCTGGGCACACTACAGGCTCATGTTCAGCCTACCATCAACCAGCACCCCCAGGTCCCTCTTTGCCTGGCTGCTCTCAGCCACTCTCACCCCAGCCTGTAGCACTGCATGGGGTTGTTGTGGCCAATGTGCAGCACCTGACACTTGGATGTGTTCAATCTCCTGCCCTTGGCCTCTGCCCATCTGCCCAGCCTGTCCAGGTCCCTCTGCAGAGCCTCTCTACCCTCCAGCAGATCAACTCCTGTCCCCAGCTTGGTGTCATCTGCAAATTTACTGATGATGGACTCAATGCCCTCATCCAGATCATCAATGAAGATGTTAATGAGCATGGGGCCCAGCACTGATCCCTGGGGGACTCCACTACTGACTGGCCACCAGCTGAATGTGGCACCATTCACCACCAAGCCTAAGCCCTCCCCCCCATGCTGCAGTGGCAAGTCACAAGAACCACTCCGAATGGTAGGGGTTGGAAGGGACCTCTGGGGGTCAGCGAGTCCAACCCCTCTGCCAAAGCAGGATCACCTGAAGAAGGCCACACAGGAACATATCCAGATGGGATTTGCATGTCTCCAGGGATGGAGACTCCACCACCTCTCTGGGCAGCCTGCTCCAGGGCTCCACCACCCTTAAAGTTCCTCCTCATGGAATGGTTTGGCTTGGAAAGGACCTTCAAAGTTCATCCAGTCCAACCCCCCCTGCAGTCATCAGGGGCATCCTCAACTAGGTCAGGCTGCCCAGAGCCCTGTGAAGCCTCACCTTGAGTATCTTCAGGGAAGGAGCATCAACTGCCTCCCTGGGCTACCTCTTCCAATGTTCCACCACCCTCACAGTAAAGAACTTGTTCCTAACATCCAACCTAAATCTGCTCTGCTCTAGCTTGAAGCCATTGACCCTTGTCCTGTCCCTGCAGACCTTTGCAAACAGTCTCTCTCCACCTTTCTTGTAGCCCCCTTCCAGTACTGGAAGGCTGCTCTTGAGCTTCCCCTGGGAGCCTTCTCTTCTCCAGGTTGAACAGCCCCAGCTCCCTCAGCCTGTCCTCATAGCAGAGCTGCTCCATCCCTCTCTGACCCTTCTCAGGTCCATATCCTTCCTTCTGAGTGCTCCAGACCTGAACACGTGTTTAGGTGGAACTTCTCACCTTCACATTCATGCCTCTTACCCCTTGTCCTGCCAGTGGGCACCACTGAACCGAACCTGGCCCCATCTTCCTGACACCCACCCCCCCCTTTAAATATTTATCCATCCTTTGGAGCTTCCCAGAGCATTTCCATGTTATTTTTTCCTTCACCCTGTATAGCTGCAAGGGGGAAATAGAATCAACAAGGTTGGAAAAGACCTCAGAGATCATCAAGTCCAGCCTATTACCTAACACCTCCTCACAACTAAACCATGGCTCCAAGTGACTCATCCAAGCCTTTCTTGGTGACTCCACTGCCTCCTTGGGCAGCACATTCCAAGGGAAAATTCCTCTGTTTGGGAAGAACTTTCTTCTCACCTTGAGCCTAAACCTCCCCTGGCACAGCTTGAGACTGTTTCCTCTTGTTCTGGTTGCCTGGGAGAAGAGACCAACCCCCACCTGGCTACAACCTCCCTTCAGGGAGTTGGAGAGAACAAGAAGGTCTCCCCTGAGCCTCCTCTTCTCCAGGCTAAGCAACCCCAGCTCCCCCAGCCTCTCCTCACAGGGCTTGTGCTGTTGACTGCAGATTTTACATGTGCTTAGCATTAAGGTGAAATCCAGGAGACCTGGAATCATATCACATTAAACTTTGCTGGAAGATGGAGTTTCCACTCTTGACTGACATTAGGCATGCCTTAAAAAAAAAAAAAACCAAACCCAACCAACAAAACCAAACACACAGATGAGCTGGTTGTGTATACACAAAACAGTGGGGGAAGGCAAATCTGAGCCCTGATTTGGGGTGTATCCCTGCTGGAGGGGGGATGCAGCTCTTTGAACACACATAGAAAAGAATAAATAGACAAAAGTGAAAGAGTTTAGTATCCTCAAGCAAAAAAACAACAACCCAAACCTAAAACAATCCCCACCCCCCAAAAAAAAAACAAAACCAACAAACCCTAACAACAAAACCAAACCTCGATGATGGCAGGTTTGAAAGGGAGGAAGGTTGGAAAAGTAGTTAAGGGCAGCTCTGAATGAAGGAATGCCTCAGGGTATGAGATTCATTTGTCTTTGTACTAATGGGTTTATGGCTTGCTTTTTAAACAGCCAGCTGGGGCCAGGGAAGGGGTGGGGAGGTAAAGGGGAGCTGCTAATCCCTGCTCCTTCCCTTCCCCGCCCCCCCCCCCCCCTCCCCGTCTGCTGCCAGCTAGCTCTGGGGCTGGGTTGCTGCCTCCCCTAATACCTTCTCCATGCCTACTTGCCCTTCTTCTTGCCCCCTGCCTGCCCTTCTGCCTCCTTCTCCCTTCCTTCTCTCTGCCTGTCCATTTGCCTGGTTTTGCTTGCTCTCTGCCTACCCCTCTTTGCCCTGCTCCCTGACATCTCTCTGCGTGCTCCTCTTCTCCCTGTCTGCTCCCTGACTTCTCTCTGCTTGCCCCTTTGCCTGTTTTTGCCTGCTTATTGCCTTCTCCCTGCCTGCTCTCTGCCTATGCCTCTTCTCCTTGCTCCCTGCCTTCTCTCTGCATGCCCCTTTGCCCGTTTTCATTTTGCCTGCTCCCTGCCTGCCCCCTTCTGCCTCCTCGCCCGACAGGACAACGCCGAAAAGCCACAGGTCAGAAGCGGGCAGGACAAAAGCCGAGCATAAAGAGAAGCATCTATCTTGTGATTTGTGGTGGAAGGAGAGAGATTTGAAATGCTAATGTCCGCCGGGGCATGGGCGAGCAGGCTGCACCCTGCCCTCAGCCCTTCTCCTGGCTCGGCAGAATTAGCTTTGATTTCCATCCTTTTTTTTTCCCTTTTTTTTTTTTTTTTTTTTTTGTATCCCTGTATTTGAAATAAATAAATAAATGGAAACAAACTGGCCCTGTTCTTCGGCTGCTCTGTGCATGCTGCCCTCGCTCATCTGCATGAAAGAGCTTGGGGCTGGAAGTGAAACAGCAAGACATCTTATCGTGGAAGGGATCTGGAAGGCCTTTTGAGCTGACTGTTGTTGCAGTCATTATTGTTTAGCATATCCTTGAAGGCTGGGACCGAGGGACAGCTGGTGGGGATGCAATTTAGCTTGTTAAAATGCAGCAATTATTTAAATACACACCGAGCAGGAAAGCAGAGGCTGAGGGAGTTTCCTCTGTTAAAGTGCTACAATATGAGTCTTACTGGGGGGGGGGTTGGAGGAGGAAGGAGGGGAGGGGGAAAAAATGGAAGGAGGAAGGAGGGGAGTGGGGGAAAATGGAAGGAGGAAGGAGGGGAGGAGGAAAAAATGGAAGGAGGAAGGAGGGAAGTGGGGAAAAATGGAAGGAGGAAGGAGGGGAGGGGGAAAATGGAAGGAGGAAGGAGGGGAGGGGGAAAAATGGAAGGAGGAAGGAGGGGAGGGGGAAATATGGAAGGAGGAAGGAGGGGAGGGGGGAAAATGGAAGGAGGAAGGAGGGGAGGGGGAAAAATGGAAGGAGGAAGGAGGGGAGGGGGAAAAATGGAAGGAGGAAGGAGGGGACGGAGAAAAAATGGAAGGAGGAAGGAGGGGAGGGGGAAAATAGAAGAAGGAAGGAGGGGAGGGGGAAAATGGAAGGAGGAAGGAGGGGAGGGGGAAAATGGAAGGAGGAAGGAGGGGAGGGGGAAAATGGAAGGAGGAAGGAGGGGAGGTGGAGTCAATGAATTTCAAGTGACTTTCAGGCCTGGAAGCAAAGGCTGGTGGTGTTGTCTGCAGTAGTTCAGCCACAGCTTCCATCTGGTTTCTTGTGCAAAGTTTTGTGTGAGCAAAATGAAGTGAAAGAGGGAAAAGCTTCCCTCCCCACCCCCCAAACCCCGCCTTGTTTGTCACCAGGGCTGAGTGGCAAAAGCCTTCAGTGTGGAGAGATACTCCTGGGATGGTTTTTATTCACCTGAGGAGGTGTCTCGCTGGGATAAACCTACTCTTTCCCCCTTCCCCACCCCCCAGCAATGGCTTGCTGCTGTGAGGTGCTTCGCCAAGGCTGCTGCAAGAGGAGCAAACCTCCTCCAGCCTCGGGGCGACCCTTTGTAGCCAAGAATTAGGAAGGAGGACGCCACAGGCAGCAGGAGTACGGCCGTGGAGGAGAGCAGAGCATGTGCGAAGCAGTCACAGCCCGCTGGTTTCTAATCCCGGAGTCACACTCGGCTGGCAAGGCTCAGCTGAAGCACACCCCCAGCAAACAAACCAGAAAAACAGAACAGATTTTTGGCTGTGACTTGCACAGGGAAGCTTCTGCACCTCTGCCTGGGACCCTGTGGCTGTGGAATCAAGCCAGGGCTGTGGTCGCCTGAGTTTATCAGCTGGAGGAGGTTGGAACCGGTTGCAGAGTGCGGGCAAGGGAGAGCAGCCAGGCTGAGCACTGGAGCAGGGGGGTGGGGAGGCGTGAAAACTGCTGCTTTTCTCCACCAAACCCCAAAGGCAGGGTGGAAAACACAGCACTTGGCCTTGCACAGCCACACCACTCCCAGGATGCAGGAAGGATTTCTTTCCCGAGTGCAATCTGTCTGCTCCGGTGGGATTAGGAAACGTTCAGAGGGGCTGCTGCTGGGGTGCAGAGAGCCTGACCCATCCTTACCTACTCCTCCTCCCTCTCTGCTCTGCCCTGCTGAGGCCACATCTGGAATATTGTGTCCAGTTCTGGGCTCTTCAGGTCAAGGACAGGGAACTGCTAAAGAGAGTCCAGCACAGAGCCATGAAAATGATGAAGGCAGTGGAACATCTTCCTCAGGAGGAGAGCCTGAGGGAGCTGAGGGCTCTGTACCTTGGAGAGGAGGAGCCTGAGGGTGACCTCATTGCTGTTACTAAAGCTGTGCAGGGTGAGTGCCCAGAGACTGGAGCCAGGCTCTGCTGGGGGATGCCCAATGCCAGCACAAGGGGCAGTGGTGGAAGCCAAGGCAGAGGAAGTGCCATGGAAACAGGAGGAAGAATTTTGTCCCAGTGAGGGTGACAAAGCCCTGGAGTAGGCTGCCCAGGGGCGTTGTGGAGTCTCCTTCTTTGGAGATGTTCAAGACCTGCCTGGATGTGTTCCTGTGTGACCTGCTCTAGGTGACCCTGCTCTGGCAGGGGGTTTGGACTGGATGAGCTTTGGAGGTCCCTTCCAGCCCCTCACATTCTGTGATTCTGGTGCCTGCTGGCAGCCCTGTGCAGTGCCCTTGTGTGCTTCAGCCTTCCCGGGGGCCAGTAGCTGTGTTTGCTCACTGGATGTCATGTTTTGGTTCAAAGTATCGAGGAAGACCTCCTCTGGGGCCGGCTGCTGAACCTCAGAAACATCACACTGTGGAGGGGAGAGGGTGAGCTGTTCCCAGATCAGCAGCCTGGATCTGCTAACGCTGCACATTTCTCTGCATCAGGCACCGTTGACATTTTATCCTCTGCTTCGCAATAACTCTTTCAACACCACAGGGCTGCCACAGTGGCTTCAGGGGCACCTCCCTTCCAAAAGGGCAGAAGCAAAAAGGTCTGCTTGTTAAGATCCAGCATCCCTCTGCAGGGCTTGGGGCATTGCTCTCTTGCAAGCTGTCTCAGTCTGCTGCTTCCCGACAGCCTTCCAGTTAAGCAGCATCCCCAACGGGCCGGCCACGAAGGGGTTAACCCTGTGGCAGCCTCGTTCGGTGGATCAAATTCTTACCAGAGCAAAGCTCTCCTTGCTTTGTTCTTTAGTGGGATGCATCCAGCAGGAGCAGCCTGGACGCTGTGGGATCTGTTGTCCTCCTTCCAGCAGCGCCCTTGCTCTCCTCCCTGACTCCAAGGCAGCAGGACGTCAGCGGTTCCCTGTTTAGGTTTCAGCCGAGCAGGAACAATCTCACTCTTTGATGTTGTCCCAGCAGCAGCAGCAGCAGCAGCTCCACATCAGTAGGTTCTGCCTCTGTGGGGCCCCGGCTCAGGGCCAGCAGCAGCAGCCACCACCACTTGTGTGCTGTCAGATGGGACAGGCAGAATGTCCCTCACCTTGTCACAAGGGAGGGAGGCAAGAAATCTGAACAGATGCCACTCAGCTGGCTCAGAAATGGCTCTTCAACTGCTGACCTACTGCCCAGGAGGTCTGTCCAAGCCCCTAGTGCTCATCCCAAATCCCTTTCATACCAATGGCTTTGCCTTGCATCATCTGTAT
This sequence comes from Melanerpes aurifrons, assembly GCA_011125475.1. NCBI lineage: Eukaryota > Metazoa > Chordata > Aves > Piciformes > Picidae > Melanerpes > Melanerpes aurifrons. Next base: position 3,686,434 of record WWNC01000064.1, read on the forward strand.
TTCAGTTCTCATTCAAATATGAGATGAAAGCTCTCTGGATCATCCTCTGGTGCTGGGTCCTGAAGGCAGGCAATGGTCTGCAGCTGTGCCACCAAGCTCTGCCAGCCCCAGACCTGGGTGGCCACATGCAGCTCCTCACCAGGTCTGTGCTCTCACCCACCCTAGCTCCTTGGCACTTAGATTTGGTATTAAACCCACAACTAGAGAACCTCCTGTTTGCTGTGGATGCAGATTGGATGTGAGGAAGAAGTTGCTCCCCATGAGGGTGGTGAGAACCTGGCACAGGTTGCCCAGGGAGGTGGTGGAAGCCTCCTGCCTGGAGGTGTTTGCAGCCAGGCTGGAGGTGGCTGTGAGCAACCTGCTGTAGTGTGAGGTGTCCCTGGCCATGGCAGAGGGGTTGGAACTGGCTGAGCCTTGAGGTCCCTTCCAACCCTGACAATTCTATGTTCCAGCAAACCCAGGATCTTTCTCTGAAGTCTTGGAATGATCCAAACACAGCAAGGTGAAGATCTAATTTTCCATAGCTTCCTGTAGCAAGATAAAGATCTAATTTTTCACAGATTCTTGCCACAAGGTAAGTATCTAATTTCCCACAGCTTCCTGTAACAAGCAGCCTAAAAGCTTCCTTCAGGTCCTTCAGCTGTGTAGTCCTTGTGGTCTCAGGGATGATCAGTTCTGCCCTCCAGAAGCCCCAGGCAGAATTCAGAGCAGTTGGACACAACCCTCCACCTTTGGTTTTTGCAACCCAAACAGTTCTATCATTCTGTATCTTTATCTCCACTGCCTCAGCAGCATTTTTATCCCCTATTTTATCATCAGCTGAAGAGAAAGGAATAGAACTCAACAGGGGCAAGGGGAGAGTCTTACACCTGGGAAAGAATAACCCCATGGAGCAGGAAAGGTTGGAGGCTGACCCTGCTGGAGAGCAGTGAGGGGGGAAAGGACCTGAGGGTGCTGGTGGGTGGAAGGATGACAATGAGCCAGCAATGTGCTCTGGTGGCCAAGAAGGCCAAGGGCATCCTGGGGTGGATTAGAAGGGCTGTGGTGAGTAGGTAGAGAGAGGTTCTCCTGCCCCTCCACTCTACCCTGCTGAGGCCACATCTGGAATATTGTGTCCAGTTCTGGGCCACTCAGGTCAAGAGGGACCTCAGGGATCTGCTGGAAAGAGTCCAGTACAGAGACAAAAAGATGCTGCAGTCAGTGGAACATCTTCCTCAGGAGGAGAGCCTGAGGGAGCTGAGGGCTCTTAGCTTGGAGAAGAGGAACCTGAGGGTGACCTCATTGCTGTTGCTAAAGCTGTGCAGGGTGAGTGCCCAGAGGCTGGAGCCAGGCTCTGCTGGGGGATGCCCAATGCCAGCACAAGGGGCAGTGGTGGAAGCTGAGGCAGAGGAAGTGCCATGGAAACAGGAGGAAGAATTTTGTCCCAGTGAGGGTGACAAAGCCCTGGAGTAGGCTGCCCAGGGGCGTTGTGGAGTCTCCTTCTTTGGAGATGTTCAAGACCTGCCTGGATGTGTTCCTGTGTGACCTGCTCTAGGTGATGCTGCTCTGGCAGAGGGGGTTGGACTGGATGAGCTTTGGAGATCCCTTCCAGCCTCTCACACTCTGTGACTCAGTGATTTGCTACCATCCAGGCTGTGGATTTAGAGCAATTAACCCTTCCATTTAATTAATACCAGCAGCACAGCAATCAAGCTGTAATATTTTACAACTTTCAGGACATAACCTGCAACCACAGACAATACAAATGGTGTTGCACTGGGGGGGATGGGGGGGGTGTGGTTTATTACACTTTGAGGTGCACCAAGAGGCTGAGTGCTATTGCAGAGGAACAGTTCTTTATTCTTCTCTTTTTTAACACAGGGCTGGAAAATGCTTGAATTCTGTGACAAAATAGTGTGGGGTGGGGTTGGCTTCTCTTCATTTTTTTGGCAGATCTGCCCTCAAAAGTGCATGGAGCTCAGTTGCTATACAAGGCAAGCAGCATTTTTTAATACAATTAAAGGAGAGGGAGGCATGGCCCTGAGAGCAGCACACTGCTCCCTGCACAGAGAGGATAAACCATTTTGAATAAGATAGGATAGGATAAAAAAAATCAAACAGCAAGCCACACTTTGAGAGCCATTTGCAAAGATAAGAAGGGGGAAAAAAAACCCTCAAGAAATCACAATCCCTTCCCAAACTTTCTCCTTATTCCTCCAGGCTGCTGAAGGAGCCACAAAAGGAATCACAAACAGTGCTGGGCTACATCTTGATCGAAAAACCAAACCAGAAGCCACACTTGGAGGAGCATTCACAACGATAGGGCTGAGCTGAGCAGGGGAAAACTCTCAGAAATCACAATTCCTTCCTAAAATGTCCTTCAGGCTGCTGAAGGGATCCCAAAGACCACTGGAGCAGCTTCCTTAATCCTGCCTCTTCTGCTCTTGGGCTGGCAGGGAAGCAGCCATCTTGCCATGCAAGGCAGGCTCTAAATCAAACCTGAAAGTGCTAGAGCACCAGGAATTGCAAAACAGCAAAAGAACAGAGGGGAGCAAGCAAGCAGAAACCTTTTAGGATGTGGAAAGGCCATGCATTTTGTTTGGTTTTGTTGCTTTTGGGGGTTTTCTTTTCCTTCCTGCTGCACCTGCTGCCCCTCCACTGCCGCCCCAGCAGCAGCAGCAGCCTTGTATTATTGAAGAGGCCTTCAGGCCGATCTGCATCTCAAATAGCTGATTTGTAGATGAGGTCATTGGGTTTTGTGGTCGCCTGTTTGCTGTGGTGGGGCTGGGCTGTTGCCTAGCAGTGAGGGCCACAAAGTCCCAGCAGGTTTCTTGAGTCAGCAGCCATCCTCCCCGGGTTCCTCTCGCCCGGCTTCCCCTTCCCCCTCATTGCCGATTCAAATCCAGGCTTGGCCTTAATAAATAAATAAAAGGATACCACCAATCCCCCTCCAGAGTGTTCTTTTATTTTCTTCTTAAATAAAAGGGACCACCTTTTATTATTCTCTTTATTATTATTATTATTATTGTTATTATTATTATTATTATTATTAGGTGATATCTTCCTTGGGAAATTCATTGGTTTGGTGACTCGATAAGCAAAACGCAGCTCCAGTTCAAAGCCAGTCTTGACCTTCATAAATAAATGGTAACAATAAATACATAAAAAATCCAACCCCCTCCAAAATGGTCTATTATTATTATTATTATTATTATTATTATTATTATTATTATTATTATTATTGTTGTTGTTGTTGTTGTTGTTGTTGTTGTTGTTGTTGTTGTTTATTAAGGGGTGATGTGTTATGGACTGACAGCTTCCTTGGGTAATTCATTGGTTTGGTGACTCGATAAGTAAAACCCAGCTCCAGTTCAAAGCCAGTCTTGACTTTAATAGAAAAATAATAACAGTAAATACACCCCCACCCCCCCAACTCTCTCTAAAATATTCTTCTATTATTATTATTGTTGTTGCTATTATTATTAGGTGATGCGTTATGAACTGGCAGCTTCATTGGGTAATTCATTGTTTGGTGACTCGATAAGCAAACTCCAGCTCCAGTTCAAAGCCAGTCTTGACCTTAATAAATAAATGATAATAATAAATAAAAAACCACCAACCCCCTCCAAAATGGTCTATTATTATTATTGTTGTTGTTGTTATTATTGTTATTATTATTTATGATGGGGTGATGTGTTATGGACTGAGAGCTTCCTTGGGTAATGAATTGGTTTGGTGATTCGATAAGCAAACTCCAGCTCCAGTTCAAACCCAGTCTTGAGCTTAAGAAACAAATAATAATAGGAAATTAAACAAATCCAGCCCCCTCCAAAATCTTCTTCTATTGTTGTTGTTGGGTTTATTTATTAGTTTGTTTGTTTGTTTATTATTTATTATGGGATGATGTGTTATGAACTGGTAGCTTCCTTGGATAACTCATTGGATTGGTGACTTGATAAGTAAACTCCAGCTCCAGTTCAAACTCAATCTTGAGCTTAAGAAATAATTAATAATAGTAAATTAAACAAACCCAGCCCCCTCCAAAATTAATAATAATAATAGTATTATTATTGTAATAATTAATAATAATAATAACAATAATAATAATAGTAGTAGTAGTAAGGGTGATGTGTTAGGGACTGCATCAGGAAGAGTGTGGCCAGCAGGAGCAGGGAGGTCATTCTGCCCCTGTACACTGCACTGGTTAGGCCACACCTCGAGTCCTGTGTCCAGTTCTGGGCCCCTCAGTTTAGGAGGGAGGTTGACTTGCTGGAAGGTGTACAGAGAAGAGTAACAAAGTTGGTGAGGGGCTTGGGACACAAGCCCTATGAGGAGAGGCTGAGGGAGCTGGGGTTGCTTTACCTGGAGAAGAGGAGACTCAGGGGTGACCTTATTGCTGTCTACAACTCCCTGAAGGGAGGTCGTAGACAGGCAGAGGTTGGTCTCTTCTCCCAGGCAGCCAGTACCAGAACAAGAGGGGACAGTCTCAGACTGTGCCAGGGGAGGTTCAGGCTGGAGGTCAGGAGGAAGTTTTACAGTGATTGTCCATTGGAATGTGCTGCCTGGGGAGGTGGTGGAGTCACCATCACTGGAGGTGTTCAGGAGGAGACTTGACAGGGTGCTTGGTTGCATGGGTTAGTTGGTTGGGTGATGTTGGATGATAGGTTGGACACAATGATCTTGAAGGTCTCTTCCAACCTGGTTTACTCCTATTCTATTCTATTCTATTCTATTCTATTCTATTCTATTCTATTCTATTCTATTCTATTCTATTCTATTCTATTCCTATTCCATTCCTTGGGTAATTCATTGGTTTGGAGACTCGATAAGCAAAACCCAACTCCAGTTCAAATCCATTCTTGACCTTAATAAATAAATAATAATAGTAAATAAAAACTCCATATCCCCTGCAAAATGTTCTAGTATTATTATTATTGTAGTTGTTATTGATATTGTTATTATTATGTGATGTTTTGTGAACTGAGAGCTTCCTTGGATACTTCATTGGTTTGGTGACTCGATAAGCAAAATCCACCTCCAGTTCAAACCCAGCCTTGACCTTAATAAATAACTAATAATAATAATAAACAGAAAACCCCTAACCTCTCCAAAATGTCCTTAAAATGTCCTTTTTATTTCTTCTGATAGGGTGATGTGCTCTGAATTGATGTTTTCCTTGGGTACTTCATTGGTCTGGGGGCTCCATAAGCAAAATCCAGCTCCAATTCAAATCCAGTCTTGGCCTTAATGAATAAATAATTAAATAAACCCCCAAAGCCTTCCAAAATTCTTCTTCTTCTTCTTCTTCTTCTTCTTCTTCTTCTTCTTCTTCTTCTTCTAATTATTATTATTATTATTATTATTATTATTATTATATGTGATGTGCTATGAATTGACATCACCTTTGGCTAATTCATTGGTTTGGTGACTTGATACGCAAACTCCAGCTCCAATTCAAATCCAGCCTTGACCTCAGTGAATAAATGATAACTACAACAACAGCAGCAAAAATCCACACCAAAGCCTTCCAAAATATTCACCTTCTATTTATTTATGTTTCATGTCAAAAGGATGGGAGGATGTGCTATGAATTGTCAGCATCCTTTGGTGATTCATTCCTTTGGTGACTCGCTAAGCTGAACAAACCCTCCAGCTCCAGGAGCCTCGGTAACACGTGAGTGGGGGGATGAAGGATAGCGCCTTGCTGTAACAGCACCCTCCCCGGGGAGCTTGGGGGCTTGCCTTGGTGCTTTACTGTTTAAAACACGGAAGAAGGGATTAAAAGCTCAGCCCCACGTTTATTTAAGTCTTTTAGACACGTCAGAAGTGGGCTTGTTAACATAAATTAAACAATTGAATATGGAAGCTGTTTGGGTGGGGTTTGGGGTTTTCTTTTGTTGTATGACTCTCAGGGACTCAGTTATGCCTTTGCTGTTAATTTTGACAGCTCACTGCACAGTGGGAATGGGCTCATTTGAAACACTTTTCCTTGGTGTTTTTTTTTCCTTCCATCTTCTTAAGAAGTGTTTTCTGCTTTCAAAATCCAGCTGAAGCTACTTACTGGTGAAGTACAGGGCAGCAAGCTGGGGTGGAAGCACAGAAGGAAACCAGTCAGCGTTTCAAATGAAGAAGAGGAAAGAAGAAGAAATTGGGGAAGAAAAAGGAAACAAGAAAAAGGAAAAAGAAAAAAGTAGAAAAATGAGAAAAGATAGGAAAATGAGAAAAGATAGGAAAAAGTTAAAAATAAGAAAAAACAGGAAAAGGGGAAAGAGAATAAAAGAGGAAAGAAAGAAAAATAAGAAAGCAAAAAATAAGAAAAAATAGAAAAAATAAAAGAGAATAAAAAACGAAAAAAAACATAAAAAGATAAAAAAAGAAAAATAAAAAATTAAAAAGGAAAAAAGAAAATAAATAAAAGAAAAGGAAAAAGGAAAAAAGAAGAAAAGGAAAAAGGGGAAAATAAAAAGGAAAAAAGAAAGGGAAAAAGGGAAAAAGAAAAAAGAGAAAATAAAAGGGAAAAAAAAGTAAAGAAAAAAGGGGGGGAAAAAAGAAAAAAGGGGAAAGGGAAAGGAAAAAAGAAAGAAGCAAAAAGGCAGGATAAAAAAAATAAAAAGGAAAAAAGGAAAGGAAAAGGAAAAAAAAAAGGAAGGAAAAAGGTATAAAAAGGAACAAGAAAAGAAAAAGGAAGAAAGGAAAAAGGAACAAGAAAAAAAAATGAAGAAAAAAGGGAAAAGGAAAAAGTAGAAAAGAAGAAAGAAGTAAGAAAGAGAAAAGGAAAAGGAAAAAACAACAGAAAGCAAAGAAGCTGTGAACAGTGGAGTACGAAGCTGCCTTTAGAACCTGCAATCCGTGTAGGCTGTCACCCATTGGCGCCTGCTAAGTTGGCAGAGCCTGCAGCTGAAGTGCTTTTATTCCAGGAGTGATCTGCTGACAAAAGGCACATGTGCAAACCATGCCAGGCAGATGAAGGAGTCACAGTCCCTTCTCTCTTTCTTCTTCCCTTTCTTGCAAAGGACAATTTATTTTTTTTTTTTTCCAGATTATGATATTTTCTAGGAGGAAAGAGGAGTACGAAGACACACACCCCCCCCCTCAGCCCTAAGACAAAACAAACCCCAAACAAAACATCTCGGCACAAATTGGAGCCTTGATAGCTCAAAGCGAAAGCCTCGCAAACATCTATTAGGAGCAGGAAACGGTCTAATGGAAAACTTACAAACATCTGAGACATGAAAGGGAAGGCACAAAGCAGGAAAGCAGAGGCATGAACAGCTAATTGCTGGAGATTCCTCAGCACCACCATTTCACTCGCTGAAGCACAGCAAGGCGCACCAGGCAGCCCCCAAGCACTGGGGTATACAGCCACCATTAAAGTATTAGTAGGGACACTGAGAAAGCAGGCACTAAGGGATAGATAGATAGATAGATAGATAGATAGATAGATAGATAGATAGATAGATAGATAGATAGATAGATAGATAGACACAGACAGACACATAGACATACATAGATAAATACATAGATAAATACATAGATGACAGATAGTGAAATAGATGATAAGTAGATGATAGATACATACATACATAAATACATAGAGAAATAAGTAGATGATAGATAAATACATAGATACATAGGTAGATAGATACATAGATAGATGATAGTTAAATAGAGGACAGATAGATAGATAGATAGATAGATAGATAGATAGACAAGAAGCTCACCAGGAGCTCTCAGTGTGCACTTGCAGCCCGCAAAGCCAATCAGATCCTGGGCTGCAGCGGGAGAAGTGTGGCCAGCAGGGCAAAGGAGGCGATTCTCCCCCTCTGCTCAGCTCTGGGGAGACCCCACCTGGAGTCCTGCCTCCAGGTCTGGAGCCCCTATTACAAGAGGGATCTGGAGGTGCTGGAAGGTGTCCAGAGAAGGGCCAGGAGGATGAGCAGAGGGCTGGAACTGCTCTGCTGTGAGGACAGACTGAAGGAGTTGGGGCTGTTCAGTCTGCAGAAGAGAAGGCTCCCAGGTGACCTCATTGTGGCCTTCCAGGATCTGAAGGGGGCTCCAGGAAGGCTGGGGAGGGACTGCTCAGGATCTCAGGGAGTGCTAGGACTAGGGGGAATGGAATGAAGCTGGAGGTGGGGAGATTGAGGCTGGAGGGGAGGAGGAAGTTCTTCCCCAGGAGAGTGGTGAAGCCCTGGAATGGGTTGTGCAAGGAGGTGGTTGGGGCCCTGTCCCTGGAGGTGTTTAAGGCCAGGCTGGCTGAGGCTGTGGCCAGGCTGATGTAGTGTGGGGTGTCCCTGCCCATGGCAGGGGGGTTGGAACCAAATGATCCTTGTGGTCCCTTCCAACCCTGACTGATGCTATGATACTATATCTTACATATAGAAGCAAGCTTTATATCTCTCTATATATCTATTAATATATGTATTTATATACACATGTATAAATACATACATAGTTTAGAGAGAGAGAGAGGGATAGAGATAGAATCATAGAATCAATAAGGTTGGAAAAGACCTCAAAGATCAAGTCCAACCTGTCATATATAGAGATGAGATAGAGATGATCAAGATAGAGATGAGATAGTGATAGAGATGAGATAGGGATGATAGAGATAGGGATGAGGTAGGTATAGAGATTTAGACAGAGATGAGACAGATAGAGATAGGGATGATAGAGATGAGATAGAGATAGAGACAGAGAGATAGAGATGGGATAGAAATAGAGATGAGAGAGAGAGAGAAGTAAGCTTTATCTCTTGCCAGCTATTTCACGGACACCCAAACTTATCATAGTGTCAGTCAGGGTTGGAAGGGATCACAAGGATCATCTAGTACCAATCCCCCTGCATTTCTTTTTGCTAAGCTCTAGCCCACCTGAGGGAAAACCTGATGTTTTGGAGCACATTATACTGGAGCATTGGCCATGCAGCAAGCACACCCAGCACCTCTCCTTGCCCCTTTGGAAGTGGCTTTGCTGCTTGTCTGATTTGAATGAAGTTATGCCTGCCGCTGTCAGAACTGGATTTGGCTCATGGTCTTCATGCAAATTCAGGCCTCTTGCCTGAATGTGTGCACCATATTAAGAATGCAAATATGTTTGCACTGGATGCTTGTTCCTTTATTTGCTCTACACCCCTCATTCACAAGGAGATGAATCAGGGTGGATTTGGTGCGTGCAGGAAGGCAGACTCAGAGAAAAAAAATACACCAAAGTGTTTGCAAATAAGTGAATGATGTCACTGGAGCTCATCTTAGCAGCCATTTGGTTTGCTGTTACGGGTGTTGGCTTCTTGGACATAGCCAACAAGATTGAGACAGAGAGAAAAGAAGGAGGGAAGAAGGAAGGAAGGAAGGAAGGAAGGAAGGAAGGAAGGAAGGAAGGAAGGAAGGAAGGAAGGAAGGAAGGAAGGAAGGAAGGAAGGAAGGAAGGAAGGAAGGAAGGAAGGAAGGAAGGAAGGAAGGAAGGAAGGAAGGAAGGGGAGAAAACAATAGAATGAAAGAGAACAAGAGAAAGAGAAGAAAAGAAAGAGAGAGAGGAAGAGAGAAAGAAAGAGAGTAAGAAAGCAAGAGACAGAGAAAGAAAGAAAAACAATGAAAGAGAAAGAAAGCAAAGCAAAGGAAAGGGAGAAGAAAGAGAGAGAGAGAGAGAGAAAGGAAGAAAGGAAGAAAGGAAGAAAGGAAGAAAGGAAGAAAGGAAGAAAGGAAGAAAGGAAGAAAGGAAAGAAAGGAAGAAAGGAAGAAAGGAAGAAAGGAAGAAAGGAAGAAAGGAAGAAAGGAAGAAAGGAAGAAAGGAAGAAAGAAAGAAAGAAAGAAAGAAAGAAAGAAAGAAAGAAAGAAAGAAAGAAAGAAAGAAAGAAAGAAAGAAAGAAAGAAAGAAAGAAAGAAAGAAAGAAAGAAAGAGAAAAGGAAGAAAAATAAATAGAGAGATGTGGAAAAATCAAGAGAGTCACTTTTTTAGGCCATGAAATGAAGCAGCTTGCCCTGCACATACCCTAAAGAGAACTCTACCAGGATTCCCTATCTCTGAATGCTTTGGGCTCTAAAGGCCAGAATGCAACCATTTTATCTTTGTCTGAATTGCAACCCACAGCCCCATTCTGGGAAGCCAATGCCTTGGATTTGCCTATTGGAAAGGCATCCAATGTGGGGCTGAAGACATCTGGAAACCTAGGGGGAAAAGAATAACCAACCCAAAAGAACCCAAAAAAAAAAAAACCCAAACCAAAACCCAACCCACAACAATCCCTCCTTTATAATTTTTTCAAATGAGTGCTAACTATGCCTGTTAAAAATGTATCTTTTATTTCTCATTTGAATTTCTATGATATACTTCCCCCCCCCTCCCCCCCATTCCTTCTCACTTCCAGCTGTTATCCTGGAACTTTGCCAACCTTCTGGGATGCACTTGGAAAAGGGGGGAAAAAAAACCCAACAACAACAAAATCAAAATTAACATATTGGGGTGGGGGGTGGAATCAAATCAAATCAAATAAAAGGAATAAAATCTCCCCCTCAACAAAGCAGCATTTTTAGATTGCAGGACTAAAGCAAAACTTCAGCTACAAGGATGAAGTGCATGGGGTTTGGAAATGTTTTGGTGTTGTTTTCCATTTCTCTTGCATGCATTAAAAAAAAAAAATAAATATGAAACATTAATAAAGATTGGAAGGGATTTGGAAGGAAAAGGCTCTGAAAGTTATGCATTTAAGAAGGAAAGGCTCTGAAAAATGATGTATGTAGAAGGAAAAGGCCTGAAAATTATCTATTTAGAAGGAAGAGGCTCTGAAAATTCTGTATTTCAGAAGGAAATGCTCTGAAAATTGTGTATTTAAGAAGGAAAGGCTCTGAAAATGATGCATTTAAAAGGAAAAAGTCTGAAAAGGATGTATTTAGAAGAAAAAGGCTCTCAAAATTATGTATTTAAGAAGGAAAGGTTCTGAAAATTATGTATTTAGAAGGAAAAGGCCCTGAAAATTATCTGTTGAGAAGGGAAGGCTCTGAAAATGATGCATTTAGAAGGAAGAACTCTGAAAACTATCTATTTAGAAGGAAAAGGCTCTGAAAGTGATGTATTTAGAAGGAAAAAGGCTGAAGATTATTTGTTTAGGAGAAAAGGTTCTGAAAATTCATTTTTTAAGAAGGAAAAGCTCTGAAAATGATGTATTTAGAAGGAAGAAGTCTGAAAAGGATTTACTTAGATGGAAAGGCTCTGAAAATGATGCATTTAGAAGGAAAAGCTCTGAAAATTATCTATTTAAGAAGGAAGAGGCTCTGAAAATTCTGTATTTATGGAGGAAAAGGTCTGAAAATTGTGTATTTAAGAAGGAAAGGCTCTGAAAATGATGCATTTAGAAGGAAAAAGTCTGAAAGTGATGTATTTAGAAGAAAAAGGCTCTGAAAATCCTGTGTTTAAGAAGGAAAAGCTCTGAAAATCATGTATTTAAGAAGGAAAGGCACTGAAAATGATGTATTTGTAAGGAAAACATCAGAAAATTATCTATTTAGAAGGGAAGGCTCTGAAAATGGCATATTTAAGAAGGAAAAGCTCTGAAAATTACGTATTTAGAAGGAAAAGCTCTGAAGAGTATCTATTTAGAAGGAAAGGTCTTTGAAAATTCTGTATTTCAGAAGGAAAAGGTCTCGAAAATTATCTATTTAAGGCTCTGAAAATGATGCATTTAGAAGGAAAATGTCTGAAAATGATGTATTTAGAAGGATAGGCTCTGAAAAGTGTGTATTTAAGAAGGAAAGGCTCTGAAAAAATAACGGTACTTTAGAAAAGAGGGTGGAGGGGAGGCGGGAAGAAGACCAACAACAAAATCAACCCAAGGAAACAAACAGCATCTTTGAGGGTTGGGGGCTTTTATTTTGGGGGGCATATTTTCCAGAGTGATGCTATTCTTTCCTGTGGGAAAATTCACACGTTCTTTACACCCAGATATTAAGTTTGAACTTCCATTTAATGAGTTCCCAATTCAACAAAGCGTTTAAGCATGTTTGGGAAGCACAAAGCCACTTAAGCGCATTCTTGCTTGGGCCCTTGAATAGGGGCGGAGTGCTGAATCGCACTGGCAGCTCTCACGGGTAGAGCCCAGGGCAGCCTGGTGGGGCACAAAGCCTGGAAGGACTCTCTCTGGTTTTATTTCCACCCCACCTCCTCCCCTCGCAACAAGGGTTATGGTAGTGATTACATCAGGCTAAGAATTAAAGCCAGGCCTAGACTGAAAAGGCACAACTCCTCTTTTCTTTTCCCTCCCCCTTGCAATCCTGTCTAATGTCTCAAATTTAGGAGGAGAGATTGGAAACACACATCCAGCACATGAAACCCCCCCAAAAATGAAATCATTCTGGGGGGGGGACACACTGAGATCTGCTGACTTTCTGACAAGTCTGAATTTGAATCTGTGCACAGATATCAAATGATCCTCTGATCAAGCCTTGCTTTCTCCCCTCTGCAACCAGCCTTTTGCTGCTTTCAATTTTGGGGTAGATAGGGATGCGGGAATGGAGGGAAAGGCAGTTCCAGGCACAACCAGGCAGAAAAGGGCAGCACTTCGGCTTCCAAAACGTTCAGCTGCAAGGTGTTTGAGGGGTGTGGAGCCACACAAAACCACACACAGAGCCATACAGCACAACAGCATCCTGGAGAACCAAGTGAAATAAGGATGATGCTACCCTATTTAAACTCCTATCCCAACTACCTTTAATAATAAGACACCTTGAACAGTAATATTTTCTCTGTCTTTTTCTTTTCCCCCCTTACTTCGAAGTTTATACTAAAAAGTCTTCCCCTCCGGTTTTGCCTTTTGACTTTGTCCCTGGGTGCTCAGCAAGATTTGAAACCCAGCACTGCATATAAACTAAACACAATCTTGCATGAAAAAGGATTGTTGCACTTAAACTAAATACAATATTGCATGGAAAAATAGTATCATACTTGAACTAAACACAATCTCGCACGAAAAAGGAGCATTGCACATGAACTAAATACAATCTTGCATGTAACCATGGTGTTGCACTTAAACTAAACACAATCTTGCATGGAAAAGGAGTATTGCACTTAAACCAAACACAATATTGCATGTACCTGCAGTGTTGCATGAAAGCTAAACACAATACTGAATGTAAACCTGTTGTAGATAGTATTTCATAGAACCCATCTCCAAGAGTTCAGGTCTGTGTCCAAGCTAAACCTGTCTGAAGCTGACCCAGCCCTCCCCCCGCTGTGGCATCAGTGAGGAATGTTAGGTTTGAGCCCCTTTTCTGAGTAGGCTTCTCAGCAAATACCTTCAGCAGGGCTAGAGGTAGCAGTCAGTTCACTACAGAGATAAGCAGCGAGGGAATGAAGGGAACAAAGGATGAATGGGAGGCTAAAGAATTTGGGACTTGTCTCCTTTGCCACAATGCCATGTAGGTTTATGCTGCTGTAACCCCACAGCAGGTTCAACTGAGCTGCTTGAGTTTGTGTTCACTCTCTGCATGGCAGTTCTATAAAGGCTCTTCCTTTCTCCTCTTGCTGTGTAAAGCTTGGAGGGTATCAAATCTGATTTGCTCTCTCCAGCTTGTCCCCAGGTCTTCCAGAGCCAAAAGAAAAGAATAGATTATAGCCAGCCCATCAGGTTAATGCTCAGGCTGAGGAGAAACAGCAGTGAGGGGATAAAGGTCTATTGCTATTTGCTGGGGGCTGATATTTTCCTGTTGGTTTAGATGGCACATGGCTTGATATTTTTTCCTGGGCTTTTTTGTATTTTCAGTTCTTTTCTGTTTTCTGTTCATATTTTCTGGGCTTTGATCCTTTCTGTTGTTTGACACTTCCTGTTGCTTTCTATTTCCTGTTATTTTCTATCTTCTCTTTCGCTGGTTTCTATTTCGTTGTTTTCTATTTCCTGTTATTTATTTTGGTTTTTTTTTCTATTTCCTGTTGTTTTTTTGTTTTGTTGTTTGCTATTTCCTGTTGTTTTCATATTTCTATTTCCTGTTGTTTTTTATTTGGTTGTTTTCAATTTCCTGTTGTTGTCTATTTTATTTTTTTCCCTGTTTCCTCTTGTTTTCCATATTGTTGTTTTCTATTTCCTGTCATTTTCTATTTTGTTTCCTATTACTATTGTTTTCTGTTTTGTGGTTTTCTGTTTTCTGTTGTTATCTATTTTCTGTTGTTTCCTGTTTCTTGTTGCTTGATATTTTGTCCTTTTCTATTCTCTGTTATTTTCTATTTCCTTTTCTTGCCTATTTTGTCCTCTTCTATTTCCTGTTTGGGTTTTATTTTGTTGGTTTTTTTTTTCTTATTTCCTGTTGTTTTCTATTTCCTCATTTCCTAATTTCTCCTTTTCTATTTCCTGCTATTTCCTAGTTTGTCCTTTTCTATTTCCTGCTGTTTCCTATTTCGTCCTTCTCTATTTCCTATTGCTTTCTGTTTCCTCTTGTTTCATATTTTCTGCGGGCTTCCATTGTCTCCTGTTTCACCTTTTCTTCCCCCCCCCTGTTTTCTACTTCTCTTCCAAAGAATTTCCAGCAGTGCCATTCAAGACAGAAGAACAGAACCACCACTACACCACCTCTCCCCCCTCCCCCCCAAAAAAGGAAAGGAGATTCCTAACACAACCCAACTGAAAAAATCTATTTACCCAGATGGAAATTTTCTATTTCACTTGAATAAAATGGCCCAAGAGAAAAAAAAAACAACAAAAATGTTTAATTTTGGGGGGTTGGGTTTTTTGGGGGAAGGTGTTTCAGAAGGATGAGAATTTTTACTGCCAACTGGATTTAAGGGAAAATAAATAGCTAAAAGGAAAGAGGAATTCCCTGCATGCTGCACCTCCGTGGGGCTGCTGAAGCCTGAGGCAGAGGGCATGGTGCTCCCGCAGAGGAAGTCGCCTGTGGTGCTCTCGCTGGTGTGGAGGTGGCAGCCATTTCTCTGCACACCACCTACGTGCAGGCTGGAGCTGCCCCTGCCCCTCACTCCACCATCTCAGTCCATCTGCTTCTCTCTTCTCTGCCCTGAGAGTGCCTCCTCCGCTCATCCAGACATCCTCTGCTCTGCTTTTGCTCCTGGGTGTGTGGAGAAGCATTGTTAGAAGAGAAAGAAATGAGGAATAAGGGAAGGGGGGTGGGTGGGAAGGATATATTAAAAAAAGGAGTGGGATAAATCATAATTTCGAAGCAAGACAAAGCAAGGAGAGGCTCATCCTGCTTGCCTTGCTTGAGAGAGCTGCTCTGCATTCAGGGGTGAGCCCGGGTGGAGAATGATGCTGTTGTCTCACAAAGGACTCATGTTGAGCTGAATCTTTGATTACAGGACAAGTGCCTGCATTAGGCCCCTCGTCGAGCTCACATTCTGCTCCTGCCATTTGTACCAAATCTCTGAGTGATCTCTTTGTGAATATGGACCCCAACTGAATCAAAGAAGAGCTCCGTTTTCATTCCCCCTCTCCTTATTTCTTTTTCCACCAGCGCTCCTTTTCTCTTTCCCTGCTCTTCTCCTCGCTCTGCTTCCCCTCTCCCTTGCTCCCTTTGGCAGGTCAGGAAAATGGACTCCTATGGGTCATAAAACAAATAAATAAAATAAACCTAATGAATGTTAAGCCCTAAAAAAAAAAAGATATAAGGATAGAGGCAGAGGTGGCTTTTGGTGGCTTTTAAACGCACAGACAGACACACACACACAGAGCCCCTTTGAATTGTGTCGTGTTCCTTACGCAAATGGTGCCTAACCTCATCCTTTTCTTAATAGGATTTCTGCTTGCTGGTGCTCTGCCACCCTGGGCAGAGGGCTCCAGGGCTCCTCCTGTAACCATGGCCACTCCTAAATTCCCACCTCATCGCAAATTTCTCCTGGTGTGAAAGGCAGCACGAAGAGAGGTCGTAGAAGGAGAAGAGAGAAGGGAAGGTGCACCACCAGCAACACCGGCACGACAAACCTGCAGTCTCTGAGCAAACAACCACCTGCCCCAAACCTGCTGGATCTGTAGGTATGATCTGAGAGGGTTCCTTGAGCAAAAAACGAAAACCAAACACCCACCTCTCAGCATCTGCACTGTGGAAAAAAAGAAAAAAAGCCCAACAGCCCAACAAAGCAAAGATGGAAAGAATCCACTTGGATTCAAAGGCCGCTCCAGCGCAGCGCCGGCAGGGCCTCACGCAGCCCCGGGAAGGTGGGTTTTGTTTTTTCTGCATCTGCCCAAACTGAAAAGGTTATTTGGCTGTCTTCAGGATGACTCTTGAGCTGAAGGCAGAGTGGAGGGTTTGCTGCCCTGAAAGGAGGGGAGTTGCTAGGAGATAAGTCCAAGATTTCAGACAGCACCGGTTGGAGTTATCTCTAATTGACAGCTGCTTACCCTAAGGGTCTAATTCTAACCTTGAGACCAAAACTATAATGAGAGGGCAGCTTTCCTTCACCCCTGTTTTCTAGCCAGGGCAAGGAGATTACTGGAGGCCTGTTCTTCTCTGGGGCTTTTTCTTTTTTTTTCTCTGTGTGTGTGTTATGCTTCTTTTCGTGGGGGCAGCCTTGTGAGGTTCAGAGCCTGCTGTGCTTTCTGAGGCTAGAGTTTGCCTCAGTGAGCCCTGTCTGATTCATACCACCTGAATAAACTTGCTCTGCAGTTTAGATGGGCTCACTTCTTTCTAGGGTTTTTTTTTTCCCCCCTCTCCTTCTTTTTTTTTTTTTTTTGAAAGGGGGAAGGGTGCAAAGAAACTCCCTGAAACATAAAATGATTTAAGGAGTTGGGATTTTGGGTTTGTTTTCTTTCTTTAAGCAGCTACTTTAGTGTAGGGTCTCTGGTTAACCCTTTTGTGGTTGGGGGTGGTGGTGGTGCTTAGGCTGCCGTTGTTAGTCTTAAATCAAGTCCATGCCCGTTAGCAAGTTGCTGTTGTTTAGAGCGCCAAAGCAAACAAAGAGAAACATTCAGAGAAAAAGAGATTAGCAGAGTCGGGAAAAGAAAGTGGAGTAGAGGTGTTCTGGGTTGTTTTTTTTCCCCCCTTCTTTTGGAGGCTTTGTTTTAATTTGGTCTATTTAATTATTTATTTATTTAACTGCCAGGATTTTGATTTATGAGGAAAAGCTCTGTGAAAACTCCAAGTTGTGTTTTGATCAGAACTGTCCCATAAACAGCAGAACACTTTAGCAGGGCCCTAAGTCAAATGTTCCTTTTTTCAGCTGGGCTGATATAAATCTGCCTTTTTTCCTCTGAAGCCACTGGAGCTAGTCTGGATTTACACGAGGGTGACTGTGAGCAGAATTTGCCTAAACATTTCCAGGGGCACAATTAGGAATGGGGAATGCAGGCATGTTTAGAGACCTGGGGGTGGGGGTGGGGAGAAAAACAAGGGGAGAAGAAAAAGTAAAAACCAACAGACAAAAAAAGGAAGAATATAAGGGGAAAGAAAAAATGGAAAAAGAAAAAAGGAATAAGAGAAAAAAGGGAAAAGAATAAAGGGAAAAGAAAAAAGGAATATGAAAAAAAGGAAAAAGAAACAAGAAAAAAGAAAAAAGAAAAATAAAGTAAAAAGAAAAAAGAAAAATAAAAAGAAAAAAAGAAAAAAGAAAAAAGGAAAAAGAACAAGAAAAATAAAAAAGAAAAAAAAGGAAAAAGAAAAAAGTAAAAAGAGAAGGGAAAAAAGAAGAAAAAAGATGAAAAAAGCAGGAAAAAGAAGGAAAAAGAAGGAAAAATAAAAAATAAAAATAAAAAATAAAAAACAAAAAATAAAAATAAAAAATAAAAATAAAAGAAAAGCTAAAAAGAAAAAATAAAGAAAAATAAATAAAAGAAAATGAAAGAAAAAACAGAAAGTAAACAAATAGCTAAAAAGGAAAATGAGGAAACAAAAAAAGAAAGGAAAAAGACAAATGGGAAAAAAAACAGAAGAAAAGAAAAAAGTAAAAAGGATAAAAAAGAAAGGAAAAAGAAAGAAAAAAAGGAAGGAAAAAATAAAGGAAAAAGAAAGAGAAAAGAATTTAAAAGTTTAAATGAAAAAATAAAGAAGAAAAGAAGAAAAAAGAAGTAAAAAAGAAGTAAAAAAGAAGAAAAGAAGAAGAAATGAAAGAAAGAAAAAGGAAAATAAAGAACACCAAAAAAAGGGAAAAAAAGGCATTTAAAAATGGCAAAAGGGAATTAAAACTCAACAATCTGTGTGAGAAAATTATCATTTTAAACATCAGACCTTGCAGAGTTTGGTACCTGTTGGACTCAATGATCTTCAAGGTCTTTTCCAGCCCTGTGATCCTATGAAAGCAATCTCATCAATAACTGCAACTGTGCATTGTTTGGAGGAGGTAAAACCAATAAAAAATTGATATCTGAAGCCATATCCCAAACCTGCATCCTTTGCAGTGCTCATCCCTTGGAGGGAGAACCCAAGCAGGAAACCTTTCCCAACTGCAGCTCCATTGCTGGGGGTATTGCCTCTGACAGCCACTGTAGGCTTCTATTGCAGGTAGCAAAGTGAGGAGCAGAAGACAGCCACAGCTGCATAGTGTCTTTCCTTGCCGAGGGGGAGAGGATGGTGCAAGCCCCTTCATCCCCAGCCTCCAAAGCTTCCCAGTATTGAATCATGGAATTGTCAGGGTTGGAAGGGACCTCAAGGATCAGCCAGTTCCAACCCCCCTGCCATGGGCAGGGACACCTCACACCACAGCAGGTTGTTCACAGCCACCTCCAGCCTGGCTGCAAACACCTCCAGGCAGGAGGCTTCCACCACCTCCCTGGGCAACCTGTGCCAGGCTCTCACCACCCTCATGGACAACTTCTTCCTAACATCCAATCTCAATCTCCCCACTTCTAGTTTTGCTCCATCCCCCCCAGTCCTATCACTCCCTGACACCCTCAAAAGTCCCTCCCCAGCTTTCTTGGAGCCTCCTTCAGATCCTGGAAGGCCACAATTAGTCTCCTTGGAGCCTTCTTTTCTCGAGACTGAACAGCAGAGCAGCTCCAGCCCTCTGCTCCTCCTCCTGGCCCTCCTCTGGACACCTTCCAGCACCTCCAGATTTTCTTGGATGGTGTATTAAATTTATACAGGGTTGGAAGGGACCTTAAGGAGCAGCCAGCTCCAACCCCCCTGCCATGGCCAGGGACACCTCACACTACAGCAGGTTGCTCACAGCCACACCCAGCCTGGCTGCAAAAGCCTCCAGGCAGGAGGTTTCTACCACCTTTTGTGATGGATTGTGTGATCTGGAAGCAGAGGAGTCCCCATGGCAAATGAATTTCTGCAGGAATCGCTGAATGCCTGTTCGTAGATTTCTGTTCATAGAATCAGTAAGGTTGGAAAAGACCTCAAAGGTCATCAAGTCCAATCTGTCATCCAAGATCTCATGACTAATAAACCATGGCACTAAGTACCACATCCAATCCCCTATTGAACACCTCCTGCCTGCCAAAGTGGAGAATGAGGGTATGGCCAGTGAGTCAGAGAGGAGTCAGCAAAGAGAGGCTGGGCAGTGGGAAAGCAGCACAGGGAGAATCACAGAATCACAGGACACTAGGGGCTGGGAGGGACCTCTAGAGATCATCAAGTCCAACCCCCCTGCCAGAGCAGGACCATAGAGAAGCTCAGACCTCATCCATCACTCTCATCTCTGCTCTTCAGGTAGTGTATAAAAAAAAAGAGACAACATCCCAAGCCTTTAGAAGAGCAGATTTTGATGAGTCCTATGAAATGAACCCATAGAAAGGGTTCTGTTGGAGGCAGCATAGAGACAACCAAGCTGCACAAGCAGAGCTGCTGACAACCAGTAAATCCACCCTGCAGCTTCAGAGTGTGCTGCTGGTGTTCTTAGCTGGATTAATTCTTACACACCAACTCCTCTTACCTACTGCAGGAGGCTACTGCCTCTGGAAGGCAGAGAATTTGACATCACTTAAATGGAATTTGTACATCCTTAAGGCTTCAAATGAAATGAGAAATATGGTTCAGTGTCACATTTCTAATAACATCTACTTCTACAGCAGCTTCCCTCAGCATTTAATAAGTTGAATGCATTTGTACCTAATGGTTGTAGTGGTGTCTGATTTAGTGCAGAGGCTGCTGCAAGAATACTGATAAGAGCTCTTCTCTTGCTCCTCAGAACAACTCTCTTGGTACAAGCTACCCAAAATATTTGTTTCTCCAACTGGAACAAGGAGAACAATGAAAATCAGCTGCTGCCGTGTTAAAAGTAGGATCAGGAAGCAATGAGAAAGGAAAAGAAACAGCATAGAAACAGGAACATGATCTTCACAGCTTCCAGAGCTGTGGAATAACATTAGGAGAAGTATCAGCCCAGGATATGATGAGCCAGCAGTGCCCTCCTGCAGCCCTCAGGCAGCTGTGTGCTGGGCTGCAGCTAGATCAGGGTGGGCAGCAGGGCATCAGAGGGGATTCTGTCCCTGGGCTCTGCTCTGCTCAGACCTCACCTCCAATCCTGCCTCCAGTTCTGGTGTCCCCAGCAGCAGAAGGACACAGAGCTGCTGGAGTGAGTCCAGATGAGGCCACGAAGATGCTGCAAGGGCTGGAGCAGCTTTGCTGTGAGCACAGGCTGAGGGAGCTGGGGCTGTGCAGCCTGCAGAGGAGAAGGCTCCAGGGGCACCTCAGAGCTGCCTGCCAGGACCTGAAGGGATCCTGCAGGAAGGCTTCAGAGGGACTTTTGAGAAGGGCTGGGAGTGCCAGGACAAGGGGAAACAGCTTTGAGCTGGAAGAGGGGAGATTGAGCCTTGAGATGAGGAAGAAATTCTTGATAGTAAGGGTGGAGAGTCATGGAAGCCATTGGGGGGGGGGGGGGTGTGGAAAGAGGGGAAAAAGGGTGTGGGTAAGCAGGGGAGAAAAAGAGGGAATAAAAAAAGAGGAAAAAAAGAGTAAGAAAATAGAGGGAGAAAGGGGGATAAAAAAGATAGAAAAATAGGGGGGAAAGAGGGAAAAAATAGGGAGAAAAAGCGGGAAAAAAAAAAGAGGGGGAAAAAAGGAAGAAAAAAGAGTGGGGAAGGGAATGAAAAAGAGAAAAAAAATGAGGGGGAAAAAGAGGTAATAAAAAATAAGGGGAAAGGAGAAAGAAAAAAGAGGGGGAAAAGAGAAAAAAAGAAAGAATAAAGGGGTAATAGAGGGAATAAAAAAGAGGGGGAAAGGGAATAAAAAAGAGAAAAATAGGGAAAAAAGAGGAAAGAAGAAAGATGAGAAAAGAAATATAAAGGGGGGGAAGGGAATATAAAAGTGGGACTAAAAAGAGGAGGAGAAGAGAAAAAAGAGGGAAATAAAAGAGAGTAAAAATGAGGGGGAAAAGAAGGAATAAAAGTGGGGGAAAAGAAGAGAAATAAAATGGGGGGAGGGAATAAAAAAGAGGGGGGAAAAGGTGGGAAAGAGGGAATTAAAAGGGGAATAAAAAAAGGGACTAAAAAGAGGAAAAAAGTGAAAAAAAATAGGGGAATAAAAGAGAAAAAATGAGGGGGGAAAAGAAGGAATAAAAGAGGGAGGAAAAAGAGAAAGAAAAAAGAGGGGGAGGAGGAGGAAAAAAGAGAAAGAAAAAAGGGGGGAAGAAGAAGGGGAGGAAAAGAGGGAATAAAAAAGGCAAAAAAGAGAAAGAAAAAAATGAGTGGGAAAGGGAATAAAAAAGGGGGGAAAAGAGAAAGAAAAGAGGGGAGGGAAAGAGGGAATAAAAAGGGGAATATAAAAGGGGCTAAAAAGAGGAAAAATGAAAAAAAAAGAATAAAAGAGAAAAAATTAGGGGGGAAAAGAGGGAATAAAAAAGAGGGTGGAAAAAAAAAAAGAATAAAAAAAGGGGGTGGGGGAAGAGGGAATAAAAAGGGTGAAAAAAAATTGCTGACTTCAGTTCTTAGCCTATCAGATGAAGACTTAGTGCTGCATTAGAGCCCTATTCAAAGCAGGGCTTTTCTTGCACCAGGAGCTCCCTAACAATTGGTAATGAGGACAGCTTCTGAATTGTTTGTGAGCAGCTGCTTAGTAGGTAAGAGCTTGTTTGGATTCAATTGAACAGTGTTTTTAGAAGCAGTTACTGACCCCTGACCCTTCCTACAGGCTGGGTTGATGGGATTAGGCAGAGCTAGCCTTCAGCTTCCACTCAGCCCTAACAAGCTGGCAAGAGATAACATACTTTTTAATTATCAACTTACACCTCTGCCAACGGTGGGGAATTTACCAAGCAGGTCAAGGAGCTAAAAGAAATCAAGCCTGGCTATGGGGCTAATAGTTCCATCAGGAAACAGTCCTGCAAGAGATGCTGGAATTAATACATTCCTCTAGAATAAATCTGATGGAGAGCAACAGAAGGAGCTGGGGATGGTTAGCGTGGAAAAGAGGAGGCTGAGGGGAGGCTTCATGGCTCTCTACAGCTCCCTGAGAGGACGTTGTAGAGAGGTTAGTGCTAGTCTCTTCTCACAAGTAGGGATAGAAGAAGAGGGAATGGCCTCGAGCTACCACTGGGTAGCTTTAGGCTGGACAGTAGGAAACATTTTTTTCCCAGCAAGAGTGGTCAGGGAATGGAAAGTGCTGCCCAGGGAGGTGGTGGAGTTCCCAAGCCTGGCTGTGTTTCAAGGTGGTTTGAATGTGCTACTTGGGGCTATGGTTTAGGGGTGAGCCTTGTAGAGTAGGGTTCTGGATTGGACTTGGTGATCCTGAGGGTCTTCTCCAAGTTGAATGTTTCTCTTTGTGATTTATTTGATTTTTAACTATTTCTTTTTTCCCTTGCTTTACAAATGTTTAAACTTAGGCTTTCCAGAGATGCTGTGGAGTCTCCTTCTCTGAGGAGATTCCAGACTCACCTGGATGTGTTCCTGTGTGATCTGCTCTGGGTGATCCTGCTCTGGCAGGGGGAGTTGGACTGGATGAGCTTTTGAGGTCCTTTCCAACCCCTAACACTCTGTGATTCTGTGATGCTCTGAGTCCATGATTCTGCTTCCAATCATTCCATGATTCCAATTCTTATTCTATATAACCCTCCTCTGTGTGGAGTTGATGTTAACTGTACCAGGGGAGGTTCAGGCTGGAGGTGAGAAAGAAGTTCTTCATAGAAAGAGAGATTGGCCATTGGGATGTGCTGCCCAGGGAGGTGGTGAAGTCACCATCCCTGGAGGTGTTTAGGAAGAGCCTGGATGAGGCACTTGGTGCCATGGTTTAGTTGATGAGATGGTGTTGGGTGATAGGTTTGACTTGATCTGTGAGGTCTTTTCCAATCTGGTCTGTTCTATTCTATTCTATTCTACTCTACTCTACTCTACTCTACTCTACTCTACTCTACTCTACTCTACTCTACTCTACTCTATTCTATTCTATCATGCAAGGTAACAAAATAAAGTCCTCAAACACTTCAAAGAGGTGCCAAAAATATAAGAAAGAAAAAAAATCCCCCCCAAAAACCCAAACCAAAACTCATGCAAGACTTGAAACTTACTTTGAAACAACCACCAGCAGGACCAGGGGAGGGATTGCCTCCCTTTACTCAGATTGGTGAGGCCACACCTTGTGGACCAGGTCCACTTTTGGGACCCTAACTCCAAGAAGGACATTGAAGTGATGGAGCAGGGCCAGAGAATGGCAACAAGGTTGGGGAAGGGTCTGGAGAAGAGGGCTGGGGAGGAGCAGCTGAGGGAGCTGGGGTTGGTTTAGTGTGGAGAAGAGGAGGCTGAGGGGAGACCTTATTGCTCTCTGCAGCTCCCTGAGAGGAGGCTGGAGCCAGGTGGGAGTTGGCCTCTTCTCCCTAGTCACAAGTGACAGGAGGAGAGGAAATGGCCTCAAGATGTACCAGAGAAGGTTTAGGTTGGAGATGAGAAGGAACTTCTTAACTGAAAGGCAGAGGCTGCCCAGGGAAGTGGCTGAATCCCCATCCCTGAGGGGTTTCAAAGAGCTGTGGTGCTGAGGGCCATGGCTCAGCCCCAGCATTGGTAGAGTTAGAGAATGGTTGGACAGGGATGAGCTTCAAGGTCTTTCTCAACCAGACTGAAGCTGTGATTACTCTGATTTTCTAACATTAACATCTGAAGCTTGATTTGTTCCCCTGCTCTGAGGCTGGAGTAATATAAAACTGCTTAGTATTGGAGGGAAGCCAATTTGCCTAGCAGTCTACAGCCCTAAGTAAAAGAGACAATTGTGGTATTATTCACCTGGAACAATTAAAGATAATTCCTGACATGATACTAATAATAATCAGAAAGGAAATTTGTTCAAAGGCTGTGGGGATTTTATGTCTTCATTGTCATTAATTAAACCCAAACCAACACTACAGTGCTGAATTTAATTCTTTCTCTGGTTTCTTCCAAGGCTGAAGTGTGAAAAATTCTCCAAGGTGTTCAAGGCCTACAGCTTTCTTAGTCCTCTGCTCTGTTGAGTACAAGTCAGGGCACAGCCTGGGCTGCATCCAAAGCACAGATGGAGAGAGGGGATCCTGCCCCTCTGCTCTGGGGAGACCTCACCTGCAATGCTGCATCCAGCTGTGGTGCCCTCAACACAAGAAGGATAAGGATCTCTTAAAGTGAGGCCACAGGTGGCCACCAACATGCTGAAAACTCACTCTGCAGCACAACAAAGGAGGCAGCTGCAGGGATCCCACCTGCACCAAGCTACTCCAGGAGAGGCTTTGGTTGGGCATTAGGAAAAAGAGTGGTCAGGCATTGCAACAGGTTGCCCAGGGAGGTGGTGGCCCTTAGCACAGGAAGGACATGGACCTGATGGACTGGCTCCAGAGGAGGGCCATGAAG
Organism: Melanerpes aurifrons; assembly: GCA_011125475.1. NCBI lineage: Eukaryota > Metazoa > Chordata > Aves > Piciformes > Picidae > Melanerpes > Melanerpes aurifrons. Next base: position 3,711,083 of record WWNC01000064.1, read on the forward strand.
ATGAGCAGAGGGCTGGAGAAGCTCTGCTATGAGGTGTAATGGGTTGGGGCAGGTCCCCTCCCCACCACAGGCTGGGAGAATTGGAACTGTTCAGCCTGCAGAAGAGAAGGCTTCAGGCAGAACTAATAGCAGCCTGCCAGTGTCTGCAGGGGGCTACAAGAAAGCTGGGGAGGGACTTCTGAGGGTGTCAGGGAGTGATAGGACTGGGGGGATGGAGCAAAACTAGAAGTGGGGAGATTGAGATTGGCTGTGAGGAAGAAGTTGTTGCCCATGAGGGTGGTGAGAGCCTGGCCCAGGTTGCCCAGGGAGGTGGTGGAAGCCTCCTGCCTGGAGGTGTTTGCAGCCAGGCTGGAGGTGGCTGTGAGCAACCTGCTGTAGTGTGAGGTGTCCCTGCCCATGGCAGGGGGGTTGGAAGTGGCTGATCCTTGAGGTGCCTTCCAACCCTGACAATTCTGTGACTGAATCTATGATCCAGTCTGACTTTTAGCAAGCCTCACTGTTGCCAAGGGGTCAGATTCAGTCTGACCTTTATCAAGCCTCCTCCTGTGGCAGACATTCCAAAACCCTCAACATCTTTGTGGCTCTCCACAGGACTCTCTTCAGTAGCTCCTTTTCCTTCTTGAAGTGGGAAGCCCAGAAGTTGATGCAATATTCCAGATGAGGTCTCCTCAGTGCAGAGCAGAGTGGGGGGAGGAGAACCTCCCTCAACCTCTTGGTCATGGTGTAGTTGATAAGCTGCTCTTAATCTAAGTGGAAAATCTGAGCAACAGCATGGAGGAGCTTGGAGTTTTAAAGCACTGGGTGAAGATTCAGTCCTGGTGAGTGGAGTGGTGGACATAATATGGTGACAAAAGATAACAGCAAAATAAAAGTGGATCTCCAGAAATGTTTCTCCATGAGGTGTAAAGCAACAAGAGGAAATAAAATGAAACAGTGTTTGCTTGGGGTGAAAAAACCAAAATCACCTCTGGGTGATAGGAGTAAATAAATCCTGGGAATGGCTGAGGGACCTGGGGGTGTTTAACCTGGAGAAGAAGAGGCTGAGGGGAGACCTCACCGCTCTCCACACCTCCCTGAAAGGAGGTTGGAGTGAAGTGGAGGTTAGGCTCTTCTCCACAGTATCAGGTGATAAATCACAGAATTGTCAGGGTTGGAAGGGAGCTCAAGGCTCAGCCAGTTCCAAGGCCCCTGCCATGGGCAGGGACACCTCACACCACAGCAGGTTGCTCACAGCCACCTCCAGCCTGGCTGCAAACACCTCCAGGCAGGAGGCTGCCACCAACTCCCTGGGCAACCTGTGCCAGGCTCTCACCACCCTCCTGGGGAAATGAGAGGAAGTGTCCTGAAATTGTGCCAGGGAAAGTTTAGGTTGGAGATTAGGAAAAGGTTCTTTGCTGCAAGAGTGGTCAGGGACTGGCAGAGGCTGCTCAGGGAGGTGGTGGAGTATCATAGTATCACAGTATCACTTAGGTTGGAAAGGACCTCGAGGATCATCGAGTCCAACCTATCAACATAGACCCCATGCCTAGACCATGGCACCAAGTGCCACGTCCAATCTGCCCTTGCACGCCTCCAGGGTCGATGACTCAACCACCTCCCTGGGCAACCCGTTCCAATGCCGAATGACTCGCTCGGTGAAGAACTTCCTCCTCACCTCGAGTCTGAACCTCCCCTGGCGCAGCTTGAGACTGTGTCCTCTTGTTCTGGTGCTGCTTGCCTGGGAGAAGAGGCCAACCCCCTCCTGGCTACAACCACCCTTCAGGTAGTTGTAGAGGGCAATGAGGTCACTCCTGAGCCTCCTCTTCTCCAGGCTAAACAACCCCAGCTCCCTCAGCCTCTCCTCACAGGGCTGTGTTCAAGGCCTCTCCCCAGCCTTGTTGCCCTTCTCTGGACACGCTCAAGTGTTTCGATGTCCTTCTTAAACTGAGGGGCCCAGAACTGGACACAGGACTCAAGGTGCAGCCTAACCAAAGCAGAGTACAGGGGCACTATGACCTCCCTGCTCCTGCTGGCCACACTATTCCTAATGCAGGCCAGGATGCCATTGGCCCTCCTGGCCACCTGGGCACACTGCTGGCTCATATTCAGGTGGCTGTCAATCAGCACCCCCAGGTCCCTCTCTGTTTGGGAGCTCTCCAGCCACTCTGACCCCAGCCTATAGCTCTGCATGGGATTGCCGTAGCCAAAGTGCAGCCCCTGGCACTTGGACTTGTTGAATGCCATCCCGTTGGACTCTGCCCATCTGTCCAGTTGGTCAAGGTCCCTCTGCAGAGCCTTTCTACCCTCTAACTGACTAACTTCTGCCCCTAACTTTGTGTCATCTGCAAACTTGCTGATGACTGACTCTACCCCTTCATCCAGATCATCAATGAATATGTTGAAGAGGACAGGGCCCAGCACTGCTCCCTGGGGGACACCACTGCTGACTGGCCTCCAGCTGGATGTGGCACCGTTCACTACCACTCTCTTGGCCCGGCCCTCCAGCCAGTTCCTAACCCAGTACAGAGTGTAATGGTCCAATCCACGGGCTGACAGCTTGGCCAGCAGTTTGCTGTGGGGGACGGTGTCAAAGGCCTTGCTGAAGTCCAGGTAGACCACATCCACAGCCTGCCCCACATCCACCAGGCAGTCACCTGATCATAGAAAGAGATCAGGTTGGAGAGGCAGGATCTGCCCTTCCTAAATCCATGTTGGCTGGACCTGAGCCCTTGGCCATCCTTCAGGTGCGCAGTTATTGCCGCCAGGATAATCTGCTCCATCACTTTCCCTGGCACTGAGGTCAGGCTGCCAGGCCTGGAGTTTCCAGGTTCCTCCATCCGACTCTTCTTGTGGATGGGGACCACGTTGGCCAGTTTCCAGTCATCTGGGACCTCACCGGTGAGCCAGGACTGGAGGAAAATGATGGAGAGTGGCCTAGCTAGCACATCTGCCAACTCTCTCAGCACCCTAGGATGGATCCCATCCGGTCCCATGGACTTGTGACTATCCAAGTGGCTCAGCAGGTCCCGAACTAACTCCTCATGGATTTCCGGGGCATTACACTGCTCCCCGACCCCATCGCCCAGCTCCGGAGGCCACTCGTCCTGAACTCCTGCCTTGCTGTTAAACATTGAGGCAAAGAAGGTGTTCAGGACCTCAGCCTTTTCCTCATCTTCAGTCACCGTGTTCCCCTCCAGGTCCACTAGGGAGTGCAGGTTCTTCCTGCCCCTCTTCTTATTGTTAATATATTTATAAAAATGCTTTTTATTGTCTTTGACAGAGGTGGCCAGCTTCAGTTCCAGCTGGGCCTTAGCCTCCCTAATTTTATTCCTACATAATCTAACAGCTTCCTTGAACATACCTCGAGAAGCCTTCCCCTCCTTCCAAAGGTGATACAGCCTCCTCTTCCCCCTTAAATCCTCCAGGAGCTGCTTGCTCATCCAGGCTGGTCGCCTTCCCCGCTGGCTTGCCTTGTGGCACGTGGGAACCGCCAGTTCCTGTGCCTTCAAGAGCTCCTGTTTGAAGTAGGTCCAACCCTCCTGAACCCCTTGGTTCATGAGGGCTGGTACCCAGGGGACTTTACAAACAAGTTTCTTAAATAGGCTGAAGTTTGCCCTTCGGAAGTCCAAGGTGAAGGTTCTGTTGGTGCTCCTCCCTGTCTCCCTGCATATTGAAACCTTCAGTATCTCGTGGTCACTGCACCCTAGGCAGCCTCCCACGATCACGTCTCCCACCAGCCCTTCCCTATTGGAGAGCAGCAGGTCAAGCAGAGCCTGTCCCCTGGTAGGCTCGCTTAACAGCTGTGTCAGGAAGCAGTCCTCCATTCGCTCCAGGAATCTTCTGGACTGCCTCCTCCCTGCTGAATTAAGTTCCCAGCAGATATCTGGGAGGTTGAAGTCACCAACAAGGACAAGATCTGATGATCTTGAGACAGCCTCCAGTTGCTTGTAGAACAACTCATCAGCCGCCTCATCCTGGTTGGGTGGTCTGTAACAGATTCCAATCAGGATGTCAGACTTGTTAGGTTGTCCTCTGATTTTGACCCACAGGCTCTCAACTACCTCATCTTCTTCCTCAAGTTGTGTGGCAGAGATTGACTCTCTAATATACAGAGCCATGTGTCCTCATCCCTGGAGGTGTTCCAGAAACCTGTGGCCAGGATGAGGTTTAATGGCTGCAGTGGTGTTGGGTGGATGGTTGGACTGGATGATCTCAGAGGGCTTTTCCACCCAAAACAATTCTAGGAGTCTATCCTGGGGAACGGGCAGGAGGCTGTTGCTGACCCCAGAATCCAATCTGAGCCCTAATAAAGACCACTGCGAAGAGAATCGTCCTGTTGGGGGTGGGTGGGGCGTGAAAATCAGTGCTCAAATGGCATGGATACATCCATCCCAGCAAATTTTGTTCTCACCTAGCAGTGCATCCACTTGATCTGTTGAAACTGCAAGCAAAGCAAGCAGTTCAAACCCACTCAAGTGCCTCCTTTCCAGAGTGACAGAACTGCATCCGAGCTAACGACAGCCGGCAGCGCTGCGGAGCACCCGGAGCTGGAAATAGACCTTGCCCCCCCCCCAAGCCCATGAGGGCAAAACCTTGGCACTCATCTGCTCCTTCTTCTTCCTGAACTTTGGGTTTTGATGAGAAGAGATCCTGGCACGAGCCCGGAGGGAGAGGCAGCTCGCTCTGACACCGTGCCCTAGCTGGAGCTGAAGCAACTGGGAGTGCAGGCGCTGCGCCGGGTGCACAAGCTGCTGAGTTTGGATGAGACCCAAGGTAACTATTTAGGGAGGCCAAGTGAACTAAGGATTTGATTTTGGAGACAGGCTGGAATGTCTCCATGTCAAACCTGCTAAAACTATCTTGGAATCTGGATGACAGGCAAAGAAGGAAAAAGTAAGCAAACCGTTGCAGGAGAGTTTTCCAGAGCTCCCTGGAAGCAGAACCATCTTGCAACTGACATTAGGCATGAGTAGGGAGCCTACAAAGGATGGAAAACAGGCCTGGTCACCAAGGAAAACTGTGAAATGCAGGCCTGACAGTGAGAACTTGGCACAAGTGAGGCTTGCTAAAAGTCAGACTGGATCTGACCCCTTTGGCACAAGAGAGGCTTGCTGCAAGTCAGACTGGATCATAGAATCATACAATTGTCAGGGTTGGAAGGGACCTCAAGGATCAGCCAGTTCCAACTCCCCTGCCATGGGCAGGGACACTTCACACTACAGCAGGTTGCTCACAGCCACATCCAGCCTGGCCTTCAAAACTTCCAGGGATGAGGCTTCCACCACCTCCCTGGGCAACCTGTGCCAGGCTCTCACCACCCTCATGGGGAGGGGATGGAACATCTGTCACAGGAGGAGATGCTGGGGGGAATGGAACATCTGCTACAGGAGATGCTGAGGGAATGGAACATCTACCACAAGAGGAGATGCTGAGGGGAATGGAACATCTACCACAGGAGATGCTGAGAGGATGGAGCATCTACCACAGGAGGATATGAAATTATTGGCTAAGGGAATATTGCATCCAATCCTGGGCTCCCCAGTTCAGGAGGGAGAGGGATTTGCCAGAGAGATTCCAAGGGAGGGCTACAAGGATGCTGGAGGGATTGCAGTACTGCCTGGGGAGGAGAGGCTGAGAGCCCTGAGGCTGTTCAGTCTGGAGAGGAGATTACTGAGAGAGCATCTGATCAATGTCTATCAATAGCTGAGGGCTGGGGGTCAGGAGGGAGGGGACAGGCTCTGCTCAGTTGCACCCTGGGATAGGCCAAGGGGCAATGGATAGGAACTCCAGCACAGGAGGTTCCATCTCAACATGAGGAGGAACTTCTGCACTGTGAGGCTCCCAGAGCCCTGGAGCAGGCTGCCCAGAGAGGTTATGGAGTCTCCTTCTCTGGAGCCTTCCCAGCCCTCTCAGGATGTGTTCTGTGTGACCTGTGCTGGGTTCTCTGGTCCAGCTCTGGCACGGGGCTTGGACTCGATGATCTCCAGAGGTCCCTTCCATCCTCCAGAGGTCCCTCTTACATCCTCTGATCTGTGATCTGTATCTTCTATATTCTTTTTGCATGCATGCATGAGCACAATGTGTGTATCACAAAGAGGATATGGAAGCCAGGAGACTGATGAATGACACAAGGAGGTGGGCAAGAATCCCTCCTGCCTCTGAGGCAAGGTCAGGTATATTTTCCCCCTCCACATTCACTAACACTTTATTGTAGGGATTTTACTACCAGAGCCAAGCTTTAGGCTGGTGAGCTGTGTTTTACTGGTGGGGCTTAAATCACTTAGTGTGATTTAGCTGCTAGCTGAAGCACAGGCTCTGCTAACACAGAGAAAGTATTTGTGACTGAAGGAAACAAACAAAACTCAACCTAACGAGGTGGTTTGGTATCAAATAAAATGCTTGGCTTGGTTCTGCTTCTCTGGATTGATGCACTTAAGAAAACCATTCACACACAAACATAAACATAGGCTCACAGAGTCATAGAATTGTCAGGGTTGGAAGGGAGCTCAAGGCTCAGCCAGCTCCAACCCCCCTGCCATGGGCAGGGACACCTCACACCACAGCAGGTTGCTCACAGCCACCTCCAGCCTGGCTGCAAACACCTCCAGGCAGGAGGCTTCCACCACCTCCCTGGGCAACCTGTGCCAGGCTCTCACCACCCTCATGGGGAAAAATTTCTTCCTCACATCCAATCTCAATCTCCCCACTTCTAGTTTTGCTCCACCCCCCCTCCCCAGTCCTATCACTCCCTGACACTCTCAAAAGTCCCTCCCCAGCTTTCTTGGAGCCCTCTTCAGATCCTGCAAGACCACAATGAGGTCTCCTGGGAGCCTTCTCTTCTCCAGACTGAACAGCCCCAACTCCCTCAGTCTGTCCTCAGACACTCCAGCCCTCTGCTCATCCCTGTGGCCCTTCCCTGGACACATCTGGACTCCTGTGTCTATCTTATCTGAGGATCATTCCACAGCTGGCATGCTCTGCCCCTCCAAGAGGAAGACAAACTCAATGTTCTCTTCCTTCCTAACATCCAGTCTGATTCTCCCCACTTCTAGTTCTGCTCCATCCCCCCCAGTCCTATCATTCCCTGACACCCTAAAAAGTCCCTCCCCAGCTTTCTTGTAGTCTCTTCAACAAGGCAGGGAGGGAGCATCAGGGGAGTCTCCCCTCCCCTTGCCTTCATCCCCTCCCTCTAGCTTCTCAACAGGACCACCTTATGCCCTGTCAGCCAGATGGGCAACCTGGAGACAGTCTTCAGCAACCCCCACCCTCCCTCCCTCTCTCCCTCCCTCCTCCCAGTCTCCAGACATCCACCCCACATCTGCTGGAAGTTTAAAGGATCCTTCTTTAGAGGCCAAATTGTCACAGGTGGCACCTGCTAAAAGTTGTTTACTCCTGGCAGGATTTTTACATCTTCCACTTAATGCAGCACATGGGGGAGAGCTGAAGCCCCAAACACTGTTATTAATGGTGACAGAAAGCTTTTAGCTCAGCTCTCTCTGGATGGTGATGGATATTGTTGATCATGTTTAGCTTGTTGCCTGAAAGTTGCCCTGTCAGAATGAATCACTGATGCAGGAGAAGGAGCAGGTAACAGGCAATGTGATTTGGCTAATAATAAGTTCCTCTAATAAAAGAATATTGGGGGAAGCCCAAAACAATAAATAAAGGGGGAAATAAAAGAGGATGTTTCTATTTCCCCCAAACTGCCCTGGTTGTACTCAGAATATTTTGCCTTTGGTGTGATGGAGCTGGAAATTAATATCAAGGGTTAAATGCAAGAGTAGATGACCTCTAAGGTGCCTTCCTTAAACTTGATATCAAGAGTTAAATCCAAGAGTAGATGACCTCTAAGGTGCCTTCCTTAAACTTGATATCAAGGGTTAAATCCAAGAGCAGATGATCTGGAAGGTGCCTTCCAACCTAAGCCATTCTATGCTCATCAAATAATCAGTTGTTGGATTTTGATGGATTCTGTTTCTTACCTGCACTGTTTTTTTTCCCCCCTCATGGCAAGGTTGTTGTACAGGATCCAAATAGTCATAGATTTGGGGTTGGAAGGGACAGTTTTACCTTTTAAACACAGCTTGGTCCATTGTTGTGCAATAAGATCTGAGAGTCACAGAATGATGCAATCACAGAGTGGTTTGGGTTGGAAGGGACCTTAAAGATCATCCAGTTCCAACTCCCCTGTCATGGCCAGGGACACCTCACCCTACAGCATGTTGCTTTCAGCCACATCCAGCCTGCCTGCAAAAACCTCCAGGGATGAGGCATCATCCTAGTGAAGAATTTCTTCCTAACATTCAGTCTGAATCTCCCCACTTCTAGTTTTGCTCCATCCCCTCCAGTCCTGTCATTCCCTGACACCTTCAAAAGTCCCTCCCCAGCTTTCTTGGAGCCCCCTGCAGATCCAGATGAACATGAGCCTGCAGTGTGCCCAGGCGGCCAGGAGGGCCAATGGCATCCTGACCTGCATCAGGAACAGTGTGGCCAGCAGGAGCAGGGAGGTCATTCTGCCCCTGGACACTGCACTGGTTAGGCCACACCTCGAGTCCTGTGTCCAGTTCTGGACTCCTCAGTTTAGGAAGGAGGTTGACTTGCTGGAAGGTGTCCAGAGAAGGGCAGCAAAGCTGGTGAGGGGTTTGGAACACAGCCCTGTGAGGAGAGACTGAGGGAGCTGGGGTTGCTTAGCCTGGAGAAGAGGAGGCTCAGGGGTGAACTTATCACTCTCTACAACTCCCTGAAGGGAGGTTGTAAACAGGCAGAGGTTGGTCTCTTCTCCCAGGCAAACAGCCCCAGAACAAGAGGACACAGTCTCAGGCTGCGCCAGGGGAGGTTTAGGTTGGAGGTCAGGAGGAAGTTCTACACAGAGAGAGTGATTGCCCATTGGAATGTGCTGCCTGGGGAGGTGGTGGAGTCACCATCACTGGAGGTGTTCAGGAGGAGATTTGACAGGGTGCTTGGTGCCATGGTTTAGTTAATTAGGTGGTGTTGGTTGATAGGTTGGACTCAATGATCTTGAAGGCCTCTTCCAACATGGTCTATTCTATTCTATTCTATTCTATTCTATTCTATTCTATTCTATTCTATTCTATTCTATTCTATTCTATTCATAGTCCTGGAAGGCCACAATGAGGTCTCCTGGGAGCCTTCTCCTCTCCAGCCTGCACAGTCCCAACTCCCTCAGTCTGTCCTCACAGCAGAGCAGCTCCAGCCCTCTGCTCCTCCTCCTGGCCCTTCTCTGGACACCTTCCAGCACCTCCAGATCCTTCCTGGCACAGAGGCTCCAGAGCTGGCCCCAGAGCTGCAGCTGTGGTCTCAGCAGAGTGGAGCAGAGAGGCAGAATCCCCTCCTTGGCCCTGCTGGCTAAGATTCTCTTGCTGCAGCCCAGGCTCTGCTTGGCTCTCTGGGCTGCAAGTGCTGACTGCTGGCTCCTGTTGAGCTTCTCCTCCCCCAGCACCCCCAAGGCCTTTCCTTCAGGGCTGCTCTCCAGCCAGTCCCTGCCCAGCCCATATCTGTGTCTGGGATTGCCCTGAGCCAGCTGCAGGACCTGCCCTGCTGCAAGCAGCTAACGTCTGAGTGCTTTCTTATTTTCCACTTTGTGAGTGTTGCTTCATTTTCTCATTCTGATTCAGCTCAGAGACATCCCTGGCCTGCAGATGCTCTTGAGTACATGTTAGTGTCTTAGTTCAGACCAGCAAAGTACAACTCCCAGTAGTCCCTGCTCTGCTTCACAGCATGCAGAGGCTTCTGAGTGCCAAGCTGAATTCATTTTACATGAAATTAAACTAGGAACCATCCTCCAGAGGCACATGTACTGCACTCCAGCCACCAATAAGTATTCACGCTACAGGTCCAGAGGAGAGCTTGGCTAATAATAATTAAAAAGCTCTCAAAAGGTAGCTGTTAGGTCCTGAGAACCACAGCTTTCTGTCTGCAGGCTTGGTCTACTCTACTTCCTGAGGCAGACACAGGCCCCACATGGTACCAGCTGCATCCAACAGGGTGGCAAAGTTTAGTGGCAGAAATTTTAGTCACAGAATCATAGAAACATTTAGCTGAGGAGATTGGGAAAGGCCTCTGAGATCATCAGCTCTAACCTCTTGCTTAGAGCTCACAGTTCCCCCACTGCTGCTAAGACACTACCACTAACCCACGTCTCTCAGCACCACATCCACGCAGCTTCTAATCACCTCCAGGGGTGGTGACTCCACCACCTACCTGGGCAGCCAGGGCCAGGGCCTGAGAACCCTTTTGGAGAGGAAATTTTTCCCAGTACCCTACTGGAACATCCTCTGGATATGAGAAGGAACTTCTTGACTGAAAGGGTTCTCAGACTCTGGCACAGGCTGCCCAAGGAGGTGGCTGAATCCCCATCCCTGGAAGTGTTTCACAGAGGCAGAGATGTGATGCTGAGGGACCTGGCTCAGCACCAGCCTGGGTAGAGAATGGTTGGATTCAATGGCCAGCCCTTGTCAGGGACTGACAACTTAGAACCAGCTTTACAACAGGATGTAGCAGAGCCTTCCCTTCCCTTCCCTTCCCCTTCCCCTTTCCCTTCCCCTTTCCCTTTCCCTTTCCCTTCCCCTTCCCTTCCCCTTCCCCTTTCCCTTCCCCTTCCCCTTCCCCTTCCCCTTCCCCTTCCCCTTCCCCTTCCCCTTCCCCTTCCCTTTCCCTTCTTTCCCTTTCCCTTTCCTTTTCCCTTCTTTCCCTTTCCTTTTCCCTTCTTTCCCTTTCCCTTTCCCTTTCCCTTTCCTTTCCCTTTCCCTTTCCCTTTCCCTTTCCTTTCCCTTCTTTCCCTTTCCCTTCTTTCCTTTCCCTTCTTCCCTTTCCTTTTCCCTTTCCCTTCTTTCCTTTCCTTCTTTCCCTTTCCCTTCTTTCCCTTTCCTTCTTTCCTTTCCCTTCTTTCCCTTTCCCTTCTTTCCCTTTCCCTTCTTTCTCTTTCCCTTCTTTCCCTTTCCCTTCTTTCTCTTTCCCTTCTTTCCCTTTCCCTTCTTTCCCTTTCCCTTCTCCTTCTTTCCCTTTCCCTTCTTCCCTTTCCTTTTCCCTTTCCCTTCGTTCCCTTTCCCTTCGTTCCCTTTCCCTTCGTTCCCTTTCCCTTCTTTCCCTTTCCCTTTTCCCTTTCCCCTTTTCCCTTTCCCTTTTCCCTTTCCCTTTCCCTTTCCCTTTGCCTTCCCCTTTTCCGTTCCCCTTCCCCTTCCCCTCCCCTCCTCTCCCTCTCTCCTCCCCCCTTCTCCCTCCCCTCTTCTCCCCTCCCTCCCCCTAGCCTTTCACCAGGACCACTGAACTCAGTGTCATCTGCCACAGGGCTCTTCTGAGCTAGATTTTATTCATGCCTAAAGTCCAAGAGGGAAGAGAAGCCTGCCCCCCCCCAAAAAAAAAAAACAAACCTCTACAGTGCTGTGCTCTCCAAAACTACTTCAGCTTCCAGAGACTGCAAAATCCTCATCTGCCCTAATTGGAAAGGGAACAGAAAGGACTGAAATGATTAAATAAAATGAATAAAATCATCTTTTTCTGAGTTCTCTCTGCTCAAGCTCTGCCAATTCCCCTTTGTGTGGCTTGCAGAAATAGGACAATTACCTTTCTGTCTCCATCAGATCCAGACACTGAAGAATCTGGTGAAGGGATGTGTCCTTTGTAATTAATGTGTGAGTCACTGGGTTTGTTCAAAAAAAATAATTAATGGCTTCAGATCCTCCTGTCTGTGCACCACATTGTGCTCCTAGCTCCCTTCCCACTCTCCCAACCTTCCCTGCCTGGCCTTTGCTTTTCAACCTCTCAGCTGCCAAAACCTCTGCCAGGTTTAAAGGAGGCAAAGGGTGTGGGGGTTCCAAATGCTGGGACCTGGTTCAAAGCTGTTGAGGCAAAGTTTCAGAGGGCAAGAGCTGTGATCCAGATGGAACCATAGATTGTCAGGGTTGGAAGGGACCTCAAGGATCAGCCAGTTCCAAGCCCCCTGCCGTGGGCAGGGACACCTCATACCACAGCAGGTTGCTCACAACCACATCCAGCCTGGCTGCAAACACCTCCAGGCAGGAGGTTTCCACCACCTCCCTGGGCAACCTGTGCTAGTCCCTCACTATACAATCAAAAGGACAAAGGCCAGCAGGATTTTCAGGGAAACTAAAAGGAAAACCAGAACTTAACACAGAAGCCATTAAAAGACCCTCGAAAAATCAATATAGTTCCTGGAGCTCAGAGTTGAGTTGAGTTGTTCTAAAGCTGGTCAAAGAAAGGAAGATAACTTATGGGAAAGCCTTTAGTGTTCTCTCTCTGCTCTTGAGCAGTGAACTCAAGCCAATCTCTTGAATTTCAACCAGGCAAAGGGCAAGGTCCTGCAGCTGGGTCAGGACAATCACAAGCACAGATCCAGGCTGCATGAGGAGTGGCTGAGAGTAGCCTGGAGAAGAAGGCCTTGGGGGTGTCAGGTGATGACAAACTCCCCAGGAGCCAGCCCTGGTCCCTGGCAGCCCAGAGCCAGCTGAGTGCTGAGCTGCAGCCAGAGCAGGGAGAGAGGCAGCACAGGGAGAGGATTCTGCCCCTCTGCTCTGCTCTACTCAGACTCCACCTGCAGCTCTGCCTCCAGCTCTGGGGTCCCCAGCATAAGGACTTGGAGCTGCTGGGGAGGGTCCCGGGGAGACCAGAAAGATAATCAAAGGCTGGAGAACCTCCCGTGTGGGGACAGGCTGGGAGAGTTGGAGCTGTTCAGCCTGGAGGAGAGAAGGCTCCAGGGAGACCTTAGAGCAGCCTTCCAGTACCTGAAAGCAACCTACAGGAGAGCTGGGGAGGGACTTTTGGCAAGGGCTGGGAATGCCAGGACGAGGAACAATGGCTTTGAGGTGGAAGAAAGGAGATTGAGACTGGAGAGTGCTTTTCCTCCTGTTTCCATGGAGCTTCCTCTGCCTCAGCTTCCACCACTGCCCCTTGTGCTGGCATTGAGCATCCTCCAGCAGAGCCTGGCTCCAGCCTCTGGGCACTCACCCTGCCCATCTTTAGCCACAGCAATGAGGTCACCTCTCAGTCTCCTCCTCTCCAAGCTACAGAGTCCTCAACTCCCTCAGGCTCTCCTCATGAGGAAGATGTGCCACTCCCTTCAGCATTTTTGGGAACACTTTCAAGCAGTTCTCTGAGCTCCTTCTTGAGCTGAGGGGCCCAGAACTGAAGCCCTGAGTTCAGAGGACATTGTGGGGGAACATTACCCCACCAAAGCTGGCAAAAAACCAAACCAACCCTGCAAGTCAACCTGCTGATGTCAGGCAGGCCATCATCATCATCAATTTTAATGAGCCAGGGGACTGTTCAGTTCAGGAGGAGGAGAATGCAGCCACTTCTCAAAAGCCTGCACTGGAGGAGAGGGGAATTTTCCTAGCAGTGCAGATCGATAGTGCAGGCAGCAGTCGATGTTAGTAGACCTCACAATCGTCATTAATTGAAGTCTCCCAGCCCCCGGTTTGCATAACAAAGCAGCTGCTGCCTTAAGGAAGAATGAATTCTCTTGCAATGAGAAAGCTGCTTCACCTTCCTGCAGCTCTCTTCTGGCTGAAAGGAGGAGCTTAGCCCTCTGGTTTAGGGCCATCTCTGTGCCTCCAATGCCACACAGAGTCTCCCTCAGACATAGGATCAAACAGTCTGAAAATTGTTTGGGTTGGCAAAGCTCTTTCAGGTCATCCACTCCAACCATTCCCAAGTCTGCCAAGGCTAGGGCTAAACCATGGCCTTTCAGCACCACATCTCTGACTCTCTCAAACACCTTCAGGGATGAGGATTCAGCCACCTCCCTGGGCAACCTGTTCAAGTCTTTGAGAGCCCTTTCAGTCAAGAAGTTTTTTTCTCATCTCCAAACTAAACCTCCAAGGGGCAACATGAGGCCATTTCCACTTCTCCTATCACTTGTTACTAGGGAGAATCAACCCCCACCTGGCTTCAACCTCCTTCCAGGGAGCTGTAGAGAGCAAGGAGGTCTCCCCTGAGCCTTCCCTTGTCCAGCCTAAACACCCCCAGCTCCCTCAGCTGCTCCTCCTCAGTGCTCTTCTCCAGACCCTTCCTCAGCTTCATTGTCCTTCTCTGGACTTCCTGAAGTACTTCAGTGTCTTTCTTGGAGTGAGGGCCTCAAAACTGCACCCAAGAGTAAAAATGTGGCCTCACCAGTGCTGAGTCCAGGGGAACAACCATTTCCCACCCTGAGATGACCTCTGAGGTCCCTTCCAACCTAAGCCATTCTATGAATCTCTGGTACTCTGGTCCTGCTAGTCACACTAGCCCTGAGGCAGGCCAGGATGCTGCTGGACTTCTTGCATGCATGCTCCTCATTTGCCAAGGTATTGCAACACAGGCAATTAAATCACACCTAGAAATTAAGCCTCTGAAGTTAAATAAACAAGAGTCAAGAACTTTTAAAGAAGAAGAAACAACCTCCCCACCCAATAACCTCACTGCATAGAGAACTAAAAATGTGGATTTTGGACAAAACACAGGGACCTGCTGGAGAGAATCCAAGGGAGAGCCACAAGGATGCTTAGGGGACTTGAACATCTCCCCTGTGAAGAGAGACTGAGAGCCCTGGGGCTGTTTAGTGTGGAGAAGAGAAGGCTGAGAGGGATCTGATCAATGTCTATCAATAGCTGAGGGGTGGGGGGCAAGAGGAGGGGGCCAAGCTCTTGTGGGTTGTGCACAGCAATAAGCCAAGGAACAATGGAGACAAACTGGAACACAGAAGATTTCAGCTCAACCTGAAGAGAAACTTCTTTCCAGTGAGGCTGCTGGAGCCCTGGAGCAGGCTGCCCAGAGAGGTTGTGGAGCCTCCTTCTCTCTCCTTTCAAACCCCACCTGGATACATTCCTGTGCAAACTACCCTGGGTGCTCCTGCTCTGACAGGGGGCTTGGACTGGATGATCTCTGCAGGTCCCTTCCAACCTCTAATGTACTGTGATGCTCTGATACTTTAGGCTATTGGAGCTTAATTTGATCATTCAGCTAAGCACCAGCTTGACATCTACCCAGTAAGCATGGGTGGGTAAAAAGGATACAATGCACTCCCAAAGTCAAAATCAATTGCTCATTACTCAGTGCTGATTCATTGACAAGATTAAGATATAGATATAGGTGATATAGATGATATAGATATAGATGCAGATATAGATATAAATATAGGTGATATAGATACAGATGATGGAGATATAGTTGATATAGATAGAGATGATATAGATATAGGTGATACAGATATATATGATTTAGATATCTATATATAGAGAGAAATAGAGAGACATAGAGATAGAGATAGCGATAGAGATAGAGATAGAGATAGAGATAGAGATAGAGATAGAGATAGAGATAGAGATAGAGATAGAGATAGAGATAGAGATGATAGAGATGATAGAGATGATAGAGATGATAGAGATATAGGTGATATAGATATAGATTATTTAGATATCAATAGAGAGAGATAAAGAGAAATAGAGAGATAGAGATAGAGACAGAGATAGAGACAGAGATAGAGATGATAGAGATGATAGAGATGATAGAGATGATAGAGATGATAGAGATGATAGAGATATAGGTGATATAGATATAGATTATTTAGATATCAATAGATAGAGATAGAGATAGAGATAGAGATAGAGATAGAGATAGAGATAGAGATAGAGATAGAGATAGAGATAGAGATAGAGATAGAGATAGAGATAGAGATAGAGAGAGAGAAAGAGAGAGAGAGAGATGAGATATAGATAAGGATAGAGATGGTAGAGGTATAGATGATATAGATATGGATGATGGAGATAGAGATGATATAGAGATAGAGATGATAGAGATACAGGTGATATAGATATAGGTGATACAGATATAGATGATTGAGATATCAATATAGAGAGATAGAGAAAGAGAGAGAGAGAGAGAAAGAGATGAGATAGAGATAGAGATGATAAAGGTATAGATGATATAGATAAGGATGATGGATATACAGATATAGATGATATAGATATAGATGAATGACAGAGATAGAGATGATATAGAGATAGAGATGATAGAGTTATAGGTGGTATAGATATATATGATTTAGATATCAATATAGAGAGATAGATAGAAAAAGAGAGAGAGGGAGATATGAGAAAATTATAGAGATGGTAGAGGTATAGATGAATAGATATGGATGATGGAGATACAGATACAGATGATATAGATAGAGATGACAGAGATAGAGGTGATATAGAGATAGAGATGATAGAGGTGATATAGATATAGATGATGGAGATATAGATATAGATGATAGAGATGTGGATGATATAGATGTAGATGATACAGAGATAGAGTTTATTGATTCAAAACAGTTTCAAGACTGGAATTTCTGGGTCAAACCAAGAAGAAAGAACTAGCAGAGAAAATGTGCCCCTAAACTGCTGAGCCATCAACTTTCTTATTAAAAAGAAAATGTTAAGCTTCAAGTCCTTGGAATGAGGTTGAGCTCCCCTTGGGGTTTCATTGCCACTGCTCAGCTCCACTGAGCATTTGACCTGCTGGGCTCCTGGCTCTTGGGGCTTTCTTCTACAAGAAAGCTCTGCAAGGATTGGTTTGGTTCTTGGGGTTGGGTTGTTTTGGTTTTTTGGTGTGTGTGTTTGTTTTTCTTCTGCTGAGAAGATGAAAACCAATAATAACCTTTCTAAACAGGGTTTTGTCCTCTCTAGATGAGTAAACCCGATTCGGTTAACCCAGCTGCAAGAAAATTGGCTCACACTGAATCTTGCAGCAGAGAAAAACTGCAGCAGAGGAATCTATAGGAGAGAGACAAGAGATCAAAGGTGATGTGAAGCAGGACCAATGCTGCACCTACCCTCACAGAATGACAAAGGGAAGCAGCAAAAGTGGATGAAAGAGGGGGCAAAAAATGAAGTGGAGAAATAGAAAGGCAGGAGATGTGGAAGACCTTAATAGGTGAAGGCAAGAGTCAAGGTAAAAAAGATTAGAGAGGAAAAGGGCAGCCTTTGGAATTTATCCTTTGCTCTTAGCTGTTGTGATCAGATATTTGTCTTCAGGCTTTTGAGCAGAACAGATGAGAGAAGAAATGCATCTTCTTGTCAAGTGGTCATAGAGGCACAGGAGCATTAAGGCTGGAAAAGACCTCTGAGAACATAGTATCATAGTCTCATAGTATCAGTCAGGGTTGGAAGGGACCACAAGGATCAGCCAGTTCCAACCCCCCTGCCAGGGGCAGGGACACCCCACACTAGATCAGCTTGGCCACAGCCTCACCCAGCCTGGCCTTAAATACCTCCAGGGACAGGGCCCCAACCACCTCCCTGCACAACCCATTCCAGGGCTTCACCACTCTCATGGGGAAGAACTTCCTCGTCCCCTCCAGCCTCAATCTCCCCACCTCCAGCTTCATTCCATTCCCCCTAGTCCTAGCACTCCCTCAGATCCTGAGCAGTCCCTCCCCAGCCTTCCTGGAGCCCCTTCAGGTCCTGGAAGGCCACAATGAGGTCACCTGGGAGCCTTCTCTTCTGCAGACTGAACAGCCCCAACTCCTTCAGTCTGTCCTCATAGGAGAGGTGCTCCAGCCCTCTGCTCATCCTCCTGGCCCTTCTCTGGACACCTTCCAGCATCACGTCCATCAACCCAACACCCTTAAACCATGTCCCCAAGTGCCAGGTCTGCATATTGTTTGAACACCTCCAGGAATGGTGACTACATCACCTCCCTTGTCAGCCTCTTCCAGTCTTTGAGAGCCCTTTCAGCCCACAAGTTTTGTCTCCTATCCAACCTAAACCTCCCCTGATGCAACTTGAGGCCATTTCCTTTCATCCTATCATTTGTTACTAAGAAAAAGAGGCCAAGCCCCACCTGGCTCCAGCCTCCTTTCCAGGAGCTGTAGACAGCCAGGTCTCCCCTCAGTCTCCTTTTCTCCAGGCTGAACATCCCCAGGTCCCAGGTTGTAAGCCTTGCCACAGTATAATCTTGAGACATGCCAGAGAGCTGGAAAAGACATTACACTTTCTCATGGCCATGGTGGTGTCAGGTTGGTGCTTGGGTTCCATGATCTTGGAGCTCTTTCCCAACCAAAACCAAGACTCTCCAAGTCTAGTTGAGAGAAGTCCCTGCCCATGGCAGGGGGCTTGGAGTAGATGATCTCTGAGGTCCCTTCCAACTAAAGCCATTCTATGATCCTTTGGTGATTCAAAAACAATTCATAGAATGGTTTGGGTTGGAAGGGAGCTCAGACATCATCTAGTTCCCACCTCCCTAGTTTGTGTCTGGGACACCTTCCCCTAGACCAGGTTGCTCAAGACCTCCTCCCGCCTGGCCTTGTCCATCTCCAGGGAGGGAGCATCCACATGAGTCTATGAAACAACAGCAGAAAGCAGATAAGGAAACAGGCAGACAAAATTGATTTCTTGCTTAGGATGTCTCACTCACAACTTCATGGGGAGGATGAGAAGGATGAAACAGTTGTGGTGAAGCTAAATCAATCACAGAATACACACAGAATGTTAAAGGGGTGGATGGGACCTCAAAAGCTCCTCCAGCCCAACCTCCCTGCCAGAGCAGGATCACCTAGAGCTGAGCACACAGGAACACATAGAATGCAACTCTCTGAGCATGGCTTTGCATTACAAGACCTGGAAGCAGGTATTTGGGGGGGGGGGGTTGGGGTTTTTTTGTTTGCTAGACTCCTTAAAATACCTAATTTGTGGAATCAATCCCTCCTTCAGCCACTGCCTTCCTGCATATGCTCAGAGAGCTCTTTGCAATTTTCTACCCTAAATGGGCTCTAATCCCACCATTTTCCCCAGCAATTTCCTGGTCCCCTTCCTCATTACAGCTAGAAGATTGTTAGCTCATCATCTTCATCAGATCCAGACACCAACATATGGCAAGATGGAACAATTGCAAGCTTCAATCATCCTAACGTTTAGGGCTGACAACCAGCAAACGATTCTTATTGTGCTGGAGCTTCCCTGAGCTTATTCCCTGTGCCTCTTCATCCTTTCTATAACAAAAAAGAAACCAAAGGGGTGAAAAAAACAGAAATCTGAGCTGTTACAGCTCAAAATCTTTTCATGATTTAAATCTGGCTGCAGCTTTTCCTTCTCTCATTCACAGCATCACAGAACATCAGAGGTTGGAAGGGACCTGCAGAGATCATCCAGTCCAACCCCCCCCACCAGAGCAGCATCACCCAGGGGAGTCTGCAGAGGAATGCATCCAGGTGGGGTTTGAAATGAGACTCCACAACCTCTCCAGTATTTTAAGGGGCCTTCCAGTATCTTAAGGAGGCCTTCCAGGATCTGCAGGGGGCTCCAAGAAAGCGGAGGAGGGACTTTTGAGGGTGCCAGGGAGGGATAGGACTTGGGAGGATGGAGCAAAACTAGAAATGGGGAGGTTGAGATTGGCTGTGAGGAAGAAGTTGTTGCCCATGAGGGTGGTGAGAGCCTGGCACAGGTTGCCCAGGGAGGTGGTGGAAGCCTCTTGCCTGGAGGTGTTTGCAGCCAGGCTGGAGGTGGCTGTGAGCAACCTGCTGTAGTGTGAGGTGTCCCTGCCCATGGCAGGGGGTTGGAGCTGGCTGAGCCTTGAGCTCCCTTCCAACCCTGACAATTCTGTGATTCTCTGTGCAGCCTGTTCCAGACCTCTGTCACCCTCACACCAAAGAAGTTTCTCCTCATATTGAGCTGAAACCTTCTGTGTCCAAATTTGTATCCATTGGTCCTTGTCCTACCATTGCACACCACTGAAAAGAGCTTGGCCCCTTCCACTTGCCCCCCACCCATCACATATTGATAGGCATTGGTCAGATCTCCTCCCAGCCTTCTCCTCTCCAGACTAAACAGCCCCAGGGCTCTCAGTCTCTTCACAGGGGAGATGCTCAAGTCCCCTAAGCATCCTCCTGGCTCTCCCTTGGACTCTCTCCAGCAAGTCTCTGCCCCTCTTGAACTGAGGACCCCCAAACTAGACACAGGATTGCAGCTGTGGTCTCAGCAGGGCAGAGCAGAGGGGGAGAAGAACCTCCCTAGCCCTGCTGGCCACACTTCTCTTGCTGCCCCCCAGGATCCCATTGGCTCTCTTGGCCACAAGGGCACATTGCTGTCCCAGGCAGAGCTTGCTGCGCACCAGCACCCCAAGGTCTTTCTCCATGGAGCTGCTTTCTGGCAGGACAGTCCCTAACCTGTCCTGGTGCCTGCTATTGTTCCTCCTCAGATGCAGGACCCTGCACTTGTCCTTGTTGGACTCCCTGAGGTTTGCCTGCACCCAGCTCTCAGCCTGCCTTCAGCTATATTTCACCCAAGGCTCAAAACTTACTTCAGCCTCCTGAGGAGGGCTGAATCCTGTTCCTAGTGTCCAGATTCCTCTTGTTCCAAATAAACAGCTTCCCAACACTAAGAAAGAAGGGGAAATGGAGCTGAGGCTGCTTGGCTTTTCCTCTCTTTGAAGTCTCCTGTTGGAGCACAAAGCTTCATCAATCTAGGAAGCAGCAGGGTCTCTGTGGCCCTGGAGTGCTGTGATCCCAGGCAGGCTTTGGGGAGGAGGAACAAGCTGGCATTTGCTCAACTATGCATTAAAAGAGGGGGCTGCCAAAAAAAAATGGAGAACTGCAGGATCCACTCCAGCAGCAAGGATAAGGAAGGGAATGAACCATTGTTTTGACCTTTATTAATCAGCCACAAGGATGCAATCGGTGTCCTTTTAATCCTTATCTCAGGGATAAAAGTCTTGAGTTCCCATTTTTGCTCCTTGTGGTTCCCTACTTCTTTCCAGTCACAGAAATGAGGTGAGATAAAATGGTCATGACTAATGTGGTCCCAAAAAAAAAAAAGGCAGGCTACTGGACTGCTTCTGGGGGATGTGGATTTCTGGTCCTTGAGAAACTTGCATTCTATGATGCTAAGATCCTTGAGCAAAGGGCAGGCATTGGGTTGAACCATTGTGCCTTTAAACCACAGCTTGGTCCACTGCTGTGCAGTAAGATCATAGAATGATGGAAGCACAGAAGGGTTTGGGCTGGAATATCTTCCAGTTCCAAGACCCCACACCATGGGCAGGGACATCTCCCACCAGCCCAGGTTGCTCAAGGCCTCATCCAACCTGGCCTTGAATACCTCCAGGAAGTGGCAGCCACAGCTTCCCTTGGGCAAATGATCCCAGAGTCTCACAACCTTGATACTGAAGAACTTCTTCCTCAGCTCCACTCTAACCCTACTCTGCCTCAGCTTCAAACCATTTCCTCTTGGCCTGGCTCCAGACCCCCTCAGCAGAAGTCTCTCTGCAGCCTTCCTGCAGGCTCCCTTCAGGTGCTGGCAGCAGCTCTGAGGTGCCCCTGGAGCCTTCTCCTCTGCAGGCTGCACAGCCCCAGCTCCCTCAGCCTGTGCTCCCAGCAGAGCTGCTCCAGCCCTTGGCTCACCTTTGTGACCTCCTCTGGCCTCTCTCCACCAGCTCTGTGTCCTTCTTTTCTCTACCAGTGAAGTGACTTTCATTCACTGCGTGAAATTTCTCATTCAGAGCTCTGGGTGCTGTTCTGGAGCATTAGGATGCTTAGAAGGCAAGCATGAAAGCACTGACATAATGAGGGATGGCCAAATCCTGCACCAGCTCCAGCATCAACTCAAGCAGGCTGAACACCTCCAGCTCCCTCAGCCTGTGCTCCCAGCAGAGCTGCTCCAGCCCTTGCAGCATCTTTGTGGCCTCCTCTGGACTCTCTCCAGCAGCTCTGTGTCCTTCTCCTGCTGGGGACACCAGAACTGGAGGCAGGATTGGAGGTGAGGTCTGGGCAGAGCAGAGCCAAGGGGCAGAATCCCCTCTCCTGCCCTGCTGCCCACCCTGCTCTGGCTGCAGCCCAGCACACAGCTGCCTGAGGGCTGCAGAAGGCACTGCTGGCTCCTGAGGAGCTGCTCAGCACTCAACACCCCCAGGGCTCTTTCTTCAGAGCTGCTCACAACCCACTCTGCACCAAACCTGGATTCTTGCCTGTCCTCACAGCAGAGCTGCTCTAGACCTTGGAGCATCTTTGTGGCCTCCTCTGGCCTCATTCCACAGCTCTGTGTCCTCTCCCTGCTGTGGACAGCAGAACTGGAGGCAGGATTGGAGGTGAGGTCTGAGTACAGCAGACTTAAGGGGCACCAGGCCACACTTCCTGCCCTTTTTTTTTTGTCCTCTCCAGAGAACAGGAATTCTGACTTTGGCTGTTTCATATCTGTTACCTGGTGAGAAAGTTTTAGGAGCAGCAATTCTCACTGTCGTTGCTGCTGCTGCACTATAAATAAGCAGCCAGCGTTTTGTCATTGATTTCCTATCAGAGTGGCAGCAAGTTTCAAGCCATCCATCATCAATCTAATTCCAGGATTGGTTTTGTCTGCCCATATGATCCTCTCTCTTTAGTTTTTAAACAAGGTTTGGGGTTGGGGTTTTTTCGGGGGAGGAGGGGGGTATTTATTTATGTTTAAAGGAAAATACTTTGAACCCTCCCCTCAAACCCACATATGGAATGGAATGGAATGGAATGGAATGGAATGGAATGGAATGGAATGGAATGGAATGGAATGGAATGGAATGGAATGGAATGGAATGGAATGGAATGGAATAGAATAGAATAGAATAGACCAGACCAGGTTGGAAGAGACCTTCAGGATCATCTCATCCAACCTATGATCCAACCTATCATCCAACACCACCTAATCAACTACATCATGCAACCAAGCACCCCATCAAGTCTCTTCCTGAACACCTGTGATACTGTGATACTGTGTGGTACTGTGATACCTCCAGTGATGGTGACTCCACCACCTCCCCAGGCAGCACATTCCAATGGGCAATCTCTCCTTCTGGGAAGTATTTCCTCCTAAATCCAGCCTAAACCTCCCCTGGCACAGCCTGAGACTGTGTCCTCTTGTTCTGGTGCTGGCTGCCTGGGAGAAGAGACCAACCCCCACCTGGCTACAACCTCCCTTCAGGCAGTTGTAGAGAGCAATAAGGTCTCCCCTGAGCCTCCTCTTCTCCAGGCTAAGCAACCCCAGCTCACTCAGCCTCTCCTCACAGGGCTGTGCTCCAGACTCCTCCCCAGCTTCATTGCCCTTCTCTGGACACCTTCCAGCAGCTCAACCTCCTTCCTAAACTGAGGGGCCCAGAACTGGACACAGGACTCGAGGTGTGGCCTAACCAGTGCAGTGTCCAGGGGCAGAATGACCTCCCTGCTCCTGCTGGCCACACTCTTCCTGATGCAGGCCAGGATGCCATTGGCCTTCTTGGCTGCCTGGGCACACTGCAGGCTCATGTTCAGCCTGCCATCAACCAGCACCCCCAGGTCCCTCTTTGCCTGGCTGCTCTCAGCCACTCTGCCCCCAGCCTGTAGCACTGCCTGGGGTTGTTGTGGCCAATGTGCAGCACCTGGCACTTGGATGTGTTCAATCTCCTGCCCTTGGCCTCTGCCCATCTGCCCAGCCTGTCCAGGTCCCTCTGCAGAGCCTCTCTACCCTCCAGCAGATCAACTCCTGCCCCAGCTTGGTGTCCTCACAAATTTACTGATGATGGACTCAATGCCCTCATCCAGATCATCAATGAAGATGTTAAAGACCACAGGGCCCAACACTGCTCCCTGGGGCACACCACTGGTGCCTGGCTGCCAGCTGGCTGTGGCACCATTCACCACCACTCTCTGGGCTCAGCCTCCAGCCACTTCCTAACCCAGCTCAGAGAGCTGCTGTCCAAGCCAGGGGCTGACAGCTTGGCCAGCAGTTTGCTGCGGGGGACGGTGTCAAAGGCCTTGCTGAAGTCCAGGCAGACTTCATCCACAGCCTGCCCCACATCCACCAGGCATTCACCTGGGCATTGAAGGAGATCAGGCTGGTCAGACAGGACCTGCCCTTCCTAAATCCATATAGAATAATAATAACAGTAATAATAATCATGCCAATAGCAATAACAATGTTAAACCAAAACTCCTGACTAGGTGGCTCTGCTCTGGGTCACTGTTTGGGGAAAATGGAAGCTGCTTGGAAGTGCTCAAAGGATTTATTTTGCTCCTCTGACAGCTTTCCACTCAAGGTGAAAGGAGCTGCTGACGTCAGCCCCATTTGATCAGCAGCCATCCTCCACCCTGCCTGACATTAATTAATTCTCTTTTTAGCAGGGTCAACAATCAGAGCAAAGACTAAATAAATCAGGGAATATCATCTTGGAAATCAATGAAGCTGCAGTGGTGGGAAGGAAGCAGGAGAGCAGGAAAGAACCCCAATAAATGTAGTTCATTATTCATTTCACTTAATTGCTGTGGAAAATAAGTGCCTTTGAACTTACTGAGCCATTAGCAGAAGACACTCAGCTCCTGCCTTAAAGGGGGGAAAAAAGGGTGATTAATACTTAAGTGTTTCTCAGCATCCCAAAGACATCATCTGAGAAGATGATCCCACCACTGGGAGCTTTCACCACTGGACAGCAATCAAAGGATCAGCTGGGAAGGAGGAAAAGACACATTTCCTGGAATTCAGAGGCAAGACAAAGCTTTGCTTTGGCAATTAGTCTGCAATATACTGATACACTCCACGAATAAATATCTGAGCAGCAGCAAAGAAATTCAATTATCTTTAGGTGTTCTGCCTCCTCTCGACTCCAGAGAAGGGCAACAAGGCTGGGGAGGGGTCTGGAGCACAGCCCTGTGAGGAAAGGATGAGGGAGCTGGGGTTGCTCAGCCTGGAGGAGAGAAGGCTCAGGGGAGACCTTCTTGCTCTCTCCAACTGCCTGAAGGGAGGTTGGAGCCAGGCAGAGGTTGGTCTCTTCTCCCAGGCAAGCAGCACCAGAACAAGAGGACACAGTCTCAAACTGTGCCAGGGAGGGTTCAGGCTGGAGGTGAGGAAGAAATTCTTCATAGAAAGAGATTGCCCATTGGGATGTGCTGCCCGGGGAGGTGGTGGAGTCACCATCCCTGGAGGTGTTTGAGAAGAGCCTGGATGAGGCACTTGGTGCCATGGTTTAGTTGATCTGATGGTGTTGGGTGTTGAGTGATAGATTGGACTTGATGATCTCCGAGGTCTTTTCCAACCTGGTCAGGTCTATTCTATTCTATTCTATTCTATTCTATTCTATTCTATTCTATTCTATTCTATTCTATTCCATTCTATTCCATTCTATTCCATTCTATTCCCTGTGAGGAAAACATTGTCCCCCTCTAAGTACATGATTTACTCTGGTCTACCTTTGCTATGCTCTGCATGCTAGGGGTGATCTGATCCTCAGCAGATCCTCACAGATTCATTTAATGGCTTATCTTGGAAGGGAACTCCAAGATTATTTAGTTCCAACCCCCTGCCATGGGCAGGGACACCTTCCCCTAGCCCAGGCTGCTCAAAGCCTCACCCAACCTGACCTTAAGCACCTCCAGAGAAGGACATCCACAACCTCCCTGGGCAACCTGTTCTAGGGTCTCCACAGCCTCACTGGAAAGATTTTCTTCCAGAGCCCTGGAGCAGGCTGCCCAGGGAGGTTGTGGAGTCCCCTTCTCTGGAGACTTTCAAGACCCACCTGGAAGTGTTCCTCTGTGACCTGCCCTGGGTGGTCCTGCTCTGGCAGGGGGGGGTTGGACTGGATGGTCCCTTCCAACCCCTCCCATTCTGTGTGATTCTATGCAAACACAATTCTTACCCCATAAAGGGAAAGGTAAAGAGAAGATGAAAACAGAGGGAGAGCTTTTATTTATCCCTAGATAAATAAAATCTAGCTATCCCTAGATAGCTGCCCTGCTCCTCACACAATCTTTTGGTTTTGTTTTCCCTCTCACAAAGACTCTGAGACACAGTTTCACTAGGGCCCTTCCCCCCCTCCCCACTTCCATTCAAGCTCTTTTTTTCCCCCCCTCGTGTTCAGTCATGGGCTAAATGAGACTGATAAGCAAAATGGATTAAACAGCACGGGCTGAACTCCACTGAAATCAACACAAGACCTTCAGCTAACTTCAGCCAGCTCCAGACCACACTTTAACCTGCCCAGGTGCATGTAAGTGTCACCATCTCCTCTAAATTCATTTTAAATACAGATAAAGACCATTATCATAATTGTCCCAGATTCTATTTCTGGGACATTCAATCTTGGGATGCTACAGGCTGAAATACCTTCCCTTCTTCCCCCCCTCCAAAGAAAAAAGCCCCCCAAGAGGAGCTTCTTGTGCCTGAGAGAGGAATGGGAGTCACAGAAGCTTGCAGCTCTGCTTCTGCTCTTAAACTTTGTTCAATAATACTAGACCTGGAGTCCCCATCCCTGGAGATGTTCAAGAAACGTGTGGCCATGGCACTTTGGGACACGGTTTCATGGCCAGGGGGGTCTCAGGTAGCTCTTAGAGTTCCCTTCCAACCAAGACAGTTCTGTGATGCTTCAGACTACAATCAGCTTCTCTCCACAATCCCAGGCACTGATATAGGCTGGGTAGGGACTGGCTGGAGAGCAGCCCTGAAGGAAAGGCCTTGGGGGTGCTGGGGGAGGAGAAGTTCAGCAGGAGCCAGCAGGGAGCACTTGCAGCCCAGAGAGCCAAGCAGAGCCTGGGCTGCAGCAAGAGAAGTGTGGCCAGCAAGGCCAGGGAGGGGATTCTCCCCCTCTGCTCAGCTCTGGGGAGACCACAGCTGCAGCTCTGGGGCCAGTTCTGGAGCCTCTGGGCCAGGAAGGATCTGGAGGGGCTGGAAGGTGTCCAGAGCAGGGCCAGGAGGAGGAGCAGAGGGCTGGAGCTGCTCTGCTGTGAGGACAGACTGAGGGAGTTGGGGTTGTGCAGGCTGGAGAAGAGAAGGCTCCCAGGAGACCTCATTGTGACCTTGCAGGATCTGCAGGGGGCTCCAAGAAAGCTGAGGAGGGACTTTTGAGGGTGTCAGGGAGGAACAGGACTGGGGGGGATGGAGCAGAGCTAGAAGTGGGGAGATTGAGACTGGCTGTGAGGAAGAAGTTGTTCCCCATGAGGGTGGTGAGAGCCTGGCACAGGTTGCCCAGGGAGGTGGTGGAAGCCTCCTGCCTGGAGGTGTTTGCAGCCAGGCTGGAGGTGGCTGTGAGCAACCTGCTGTGGTGTGAGGTGACCCTGCCCATGGCAGGGGGGTTGGAGCTGGCTGAGCCTTGGGGTCCCTTCCAATCCTAACAATTCTATGATTCTATGACAAGCTTGTAAAGCAATTACCACTTTGCTGACACTTTGAATTATTAATATTATTGTTGGTATCAATATGAATCCCAAATGGTGGCCAGGCAAGCTGGGTGTCCTTCAGAGGGAAAGTGAGATGTGTTTTTTGAGTGCCAGCAGTGGGAACTTCTGCTGTGTTTGTTATCTGAAGTTGAGAGATGCTGATGGCAGCATCATCTGAAGGTGATGCCAGCACAAATACCAGGGACTGCTGGCTAAGTCTTGTGATGGCACAAGTGTCCCCTCTGGGAAGTGGGAAGAGATCATGGTTTAGCCTCAGTCTTGGTAGACTTAGAGAATGGTTTGCTTCAATGGTCTCAAAGGTCTTTTCCAGCTGAGTTCATTCTAGGATCTATTGAATTTTGTACTAAAATCCTACAAAGAATAGATTTTCCTTTTCATCACTTTAAAGGCCAACAGCCATCATCTCTGGAAGTGTAAGTACATTTCTTTCTCTTCTCTAACTCATGGTCCTTGTCTCCTTTAGCTGCAGGGAGATTGAATGCACAGTCCAGTCCCCTTTGCACTCTCTTCTATCCTGCCCTATGAAAGCATCTTGCTGATCATAGGATCACAGAACTGTCAGGGCTGGAAGGGACCTCAAGGCTCAGCCAGTTCCAGCCCCCCTGCCATGGCCAGGGACACCTCACACCACAGCAGGTTGCTCACAGCCACATCCAGCCTGGCTGCAAACACCTCCAGGCAGGAGGCTTCCACCACCTCCCTGGGCAACCTGTGCCAGGCTCTCACCACCCTCATGGGCAACAACTTCTTCCTCACAGCCAATCTCAATCTCCCCACTTCTAGTTTTGCTCCACCCCCCCCAGTCCTATTCCTCCCTGACACCCTCAAAAGTCCCTCCCCAGCTTTCTTGGAGCCCCCTTCAGATCCTGGAAGGCCACAGTGAGGTCTCTTTGGAGCCTTTTCTTCTCCACACTGCACAACCCCAACTCCCTCAGTCTGTCCTCATAGCAGAGTAGCTCCAGCCTCTGCTCATCCTCATGGCCCTACCCTGGACACACCTGGACTCCTGTGTCTGTCTTATCTGAGGATCCTTCTGCAGCTGGGAAGCTCTGCCCCTCCAAGAGGAAGAGAAACTCAATGTTCTCTATGTGGAATTTGGGAGACAGAGCAATTATCCACACCCTGTCACTGTTGGTGTCCTTGCCCTCTTGAGCAGACAGTGTCAGTGTCTCTCTGGGGCTGGATGACTCAAGCTCAGTGGGTGTGCAGAGGATGGTTCAGGCTGATGTGCAAGAAACACCTTTGATGCCATGATTCAGCCTCACCTCCGGCCGTGATTGCAGGTTCTGACACATCCTTCCCCTGAGCTGATTTTCCTGCATGAGGTCATGCTGCTTCAGCTCAGAGAGACACCACAGAGAGGTGCCTTCACTGCTTCTGCAGCCCCATTTTCTTGTCTCTATTTGCTCTGCAAGCCCTCACAAACTAGGATAAAGGACAGCATCGAATCATGGAATTGTCAGGGTTGGAAGGGACCGCAAGGATCATCCAGTTCCAACCCCCCTGCCTTGGGCAGGGACACCTCACACTAGCATGCAGCATGCACTTCCAGCATGCAGGAAGGCACTCTGCACTGAGGCAGTGGTGGTGTTTTGGCCCCTGCCAAGTGCTGCTGTCTCACACGGGTTCCAAGGAGATGGCTTTGACCACCACTCAGTAGCTTTATGCTCAAACAGGAAATGCCCACTGAAGGTGTCAGGATGGATTCATGGGAAACCATGGAACCAGAGAATGGTTTTGGTTGGAAAAGACTTCTAAGCTCATCCAGTCCAAGCATTTTCTAACTCTGCCGAGGCTGGAGATGAACCATGGTCCTCAGCACCACCTCTCTGCCTCTTTGAGACACCTCCAAGGATGAGGATTCAGCCACCTCCCTGGGCAGCCTGTGCCAGGCTTGGAGAACGCTTTCAGCCAACAAATTTCTTCTCATATCCAACCTAAACCTCCCCTGGGACAACTTGAGGCCATTTCTTCTCATCCTATCCCTTGTTACTGGGGAAAAGAGACCAACCCCCACCTGGCTCCAATCTCCTTTCAGGAAGTTTTAGAGAGCAATGAGGTCTCTCCTCAGCCTCCTTTTCTCCACACTAAGCATCCCCCAGCTCCCTCAGATCAGGTGGTCCAGGCTCTGATTTGTCCAACCAACAAACCATAAGAACAGCCAGAATCTGGGTGTTTGATTTGTCATTGTTCAAGGCTACCCTGCAGAGGGAAACCCTCCCAAACCTTTCCATCACCACTTTGTGGGCTCCAAGCATTTGTCTTTAGCAGCAGGAGAAGGAGTTGTTGAAAGATGTTTGTTGTGAGCTGCAGGCAGGGGTTTTGCAGGCAGGGGTTTTACAAGCCAGGGGTTTGCAGGCAAGGTTTTTGCAGGCAGGGATTTTGCAGGCAAGGTTTTTGCAGGGAGGGATTTTGCAGGCAAGGGTTTTGCAGGCCAGGGTTTTGCAAGCAAGGGTTTTACAGACCAGGGTTTTGCAGGCAGGGATTTTACAAGCCAGGGGTTTGCAGGCCAGGGTTTTGGAGGCAAGGGTTTTACAGGCCAGGGGTCTGCAGGCAAGGGATTTGCAGGCAGGGATTTTGCAGGCAAGGGTTTTGCAGGCAAGGGATTTAGAGACAAGGGATTTGCAGGCCAGGGGTTTGCAGGCAGGGGGTTTGCAGGCCAGGGTTTTGCAGGCAGGGGGTTTGCAGGCAAGGGTTTTGCAGGCAAGGGATTTAGAGACAAGGGATTTGCAGGCCAGGGTTTTGCAGGCAGGGGGTTTGCAGGCCAGAGTTTTGCAGGCAACGAGTTTACAGGCAAGGGTTTTAGAGACAAGAGATTTGCAGGCCAGGGTTTTGCAGGCAGGGGGTTTGCAGGCAAGGGTTTTGCAGGCAAGGGGTTTGCAGGCAAGGGTTTTGCAGGCAAGGGGTTTGCAGGCAGGGGGTTTGCAAGCAATGGCTTTTTAGGCAAAAGTTTTGCCAGTCCTCTCTGGTGCTCCCCTGCTCCAGCAGCAGAACCCTGCAGAGACACGTCCCACAGACAGGCACTGCATTACCCTACCACCCTGATGCCTCATTAATGAAACCTTCACACCTCTGAGACTCGGGAAGTTCCATCCAGGATTACTTCAGCGCGGCAAGCCGAGAGACAGAGAGGTGTTGTGCTATTTGTTTTAATTCCAGAAGAAGAGATCAGCTCTAATTAGAGAGCTACCTTCCAGGCAGATGTTCCAATCAGGAGGGAATTCCTCTGCCAAAGGCAGGATGAATGGGCTCCCATGCTAATGAAGCACTCTTTCACTTGCCATGCCAGAGAATAAAAGCCCCAAGCCCTTCAATGGTGAAGCTGGGGCCTCATCCTTCCTTCACTGCAAGGGTTCTATTTATCCCTCTGCTGTGCCCTTCAGAGATGATTTCTGATGCACCCAGCTCCATCCTCTGGATGCTGTCCTGAAGGGCTCAGCCCTTTTGCTCCTCACACTCCTTATTTGCATGTCTAGGGTTTACCCTTGCTCTGGAAAGCCTTTTCAGCCTGATGATGATGATTTCCCTGATTCACCCAGCTCCATCCTCTGGTTGCTCTCCTGAAGGGCTCAGCCCTTTTGCTCCTCACATTCCTCATTTACATGCCTAGGGTTTATGCTTGCTCTGGGAAGAGTTTTCAGCCTGCTTTTCAGCCTGCTTTTCAGCCTGCTGAGGATGATGTTGATGATTTCCCTGATTCACCCAGCTCCATCCTCTGGCTGCTGTCCTGAAGGGCTCAGCCCTTTACCTCCTCACACTCCTTATTTGCATGCCTAGGGTTTATCCTTGCTCTGGAAAACCTTTTCAGCCTGCTTTTCAGTCTGCTTTTCAACCTGATTTTTCAGCCTGCTTCTCAGCCTGATGATGATGAGTTCCCTGATTCACCCAGCTTCATCCCCTGGTTGCTCTCCTGAAGGGCTCAGTCCTTTTGCTCCTCACACACCTCATTTACATGCCTAGGGTTTATCCTTGCTCTGGGAAGAGTTTTCAGCCTGCTTTTCAGCCTGCTGAGGATGATTTCCCTGGTTCACCCAGCTCCATCCTCTTGCTGCTCTCCTGAAGGACTCATCCCTTTTCCTCCTCTCTCCTCATTGGCATGCCTGGGGTTTATCGTTGCTCTGGGAAGAGTTTTCAGCCTGCTTTTCAGCCTGCTTTTGATGAGGCACTAAGCAGAAAGCACTTCCCCTAAACAAACGAGGCCTGGGCTGGTTATAAGGAGTGACATTTCAGTCTGCCCAGGAGTCAGTTTGGTCTCCAAAAACCAGCAAGTTTCCTCTTCTCCACAAGAGGTTTTGGGGGTTGTTTTCTTTCAGTGGCAGGCAAGCTGCCTGAGATCCTACCTCCAGCATGAAGAGAAAGGGGGAAAAAAAAAAAGAGGTCTTTATTTTGTGTTATTAAATGAAAGCTGAGCTTATCACTGACATCACAGCCTGGCCCTAATGGCTTTTAACAATAGCCCTAATGGTCAGCCTGAGAGACTTCCCGGGCCACATTCTCAGGCTGTGTAAACTAATGAGCAACCAAAGCATCCATTTTTAGTACTTCCTTTCCTCCCCATGTGTCATTTCCCACCCAGGAGTGAGGAACTACAGCAGGCAGTTGTTTACTGTGCCTGGGATCTGGGCCTGGCTGCTTTCAGCCAATTCATCATTGGGGTTTTCTTTCTAATCCAGGTTCTTGCCTGTGATCTCTAGGCTCAAGGTGGTTGTGAGTACAGCCTGAGCATTTACAGATTACATTTGTGTTGGAAGGGACTCTCAAAGAGGGCATCTTGTCCAACCCCCCTGCAGGCAGCAGGGACACCTCCAGCTAGAGCAGGCTGCCCAGGGACACATCAGGTCTTGAATGTCTCCAGGGATGGAGCCTCAACCCCATCCCTGGGCAACCTGTCCTAGGGTTCCACCACCCTCACTGTGCAGAGCTTTCTCCTGATGTCCAACCTAAACCTGCCCTGCTCCAGTTCCAAACCCTTGCCCTTTATCTTACCCCCACAGTCCCTCCCCAGCCTACCTGCATGGTTCCCCTTCCAGAGATTGAAATGCAGCTCTGAGGTCTCCCCCCTGGAGCCTTCTCCAGGCTGAACAGCCCCAACTCTCCCAGCCTGGCCCCACAGCAGAGGTTCTCCAGCCCTCTGAGCATCTTGGTGGCCACCTCTGGACCTGCTCCATCAGGTCCAGGTCTCTCTTGTGTTCATGGCCCCAGGGCAGAGCAGAGGGGCAGGATCCCCTCTCTGCAGCTCTGGCAATGGGCCCTGGCAGCCCAAAAGGCCTTCTGGGATGCCAGTGCCCATTGCTGTCTCCTGTCCAGCTTCTCCCTCACCAGCACCCTCAAGTCCTTCTCTGCAGGGCTGTTCTCAATCTCCTCATCCCCCAAGCCTGGACTGATCTCTAGGATTGCCCTGTCCTAGGTGCAGGACCTTGCCCTTTGCCTTGTTGAACCTCCTGAGGTTCTCCTCGGGCATAAGGAGAAGTCCTTCACGATGAGAGTGGCAAAATGCTGGAAGAGGCTGCCCAGGGGTGTGGTTGAGGCTCCACCAAGATCAGACTCAGTGTGTCCCTGGGCAGCCTTGCTCTAGTTGGGGATGTCCCTGCTGCCTGCAGGGCCAAGATGACCTTTGAGGTTCCATTCCAGCCTGGAGCAATCTGTGACTCATCTCTCCCATCTTTGCCTCCAGCTGTGAGCACAGCAGAGCCCGAGGGTGGATTTAGGCTTTCCCTCTCCCCCTGGCTTTGTCGACTCCCAAATTACCTTCATTTGCTTTGCATTTTACGGGGTGGGGGATGAGATTGGGGGAGATGGGGGAAGGAAATAAAACCTGGCAAAAATATTGCTCCCCAAAGGGCACTTGGGGAGGCTCATCTGCATTTCTCTGCTCTCCCAGGCTGCCTCAGGAGGACACTGTGTTGCCAAGGTTATGCAGCTATAATCATCATGTATTTATGCAAAGTAAGAAGGCTGTAATAGTGGCACATTAGCCATGATGAGATTATTAAAAGGCAAACACAGATGAACAGCAGCTTTTATCTTTTTTTTTGGCCTTTTTTTTCCCCCTTTTATTTTCCCCCATTTTTTTTCCCTCCCCTCCTCCTTTTCCCCCTTCCCCCATTTTTATCTCATTTTTTTCCCTTATTTCCTCTCTTTTCCCCCTCTTATCCCTTTCCCCCTCCAATTCCTTTCTCACTTCACCCCTTTTTTTCTCCCTGTTTGCCCCTCTTTTCCCCTTTTTTCCCCTTTTGCCCCCTTTTTCCCCATTTCCCCTCTTCCCCCTTCTTTTCCCTTTTTCCCCCTTTTTTGCCTTTTCCCCTTTTGTCCTTTTCCTTCTTCCCCCTTTTTAACCTTTCCCCCTTTCCTCCCCTTTTTCTCCCTTTTGCCCTCCTATTTTCCCTTTCCCCCTTTTTTCTATTTCCTCTTTTCCCACTTTTTTCCCCCATTCCTCCTTTTCTTCCCTTATTTCCCCTTGTTTCCCCTTTTCCCCTTTTTTTCCTTCCCCCCTCTTTTTCACTCCTTTTCCCCCTTTTTTCCCTTTTTATTTTTTCTTTGTTTCTTTTTATTTTCCTTTTATCTTTTTCTTTTAATTTTCCTCTTTTGCCTTCCCCCCTCTTCCCCCTCTTTGACCCCCTCTTTCCCCCAATTTTTTCCTTTGCCCCCGTTTCCCCACCTTTTTCTCCTTTTTCCCCCTTTTCCTTTTTTCTTTTTATTTTCCTTTTTCCTCCTTTCTATTTTCCTCCTTTTTTTCTTTCCCCCCCTTTTTTTCTTTCCCCCACACCTTTTTTTCCCTTTCCCCCCCCCTTTTTTCTTTTCCCTCTCTCATCCTGCCTTTCAGAGGAGTTGAATCCTCAAAGCTTTCTGTCAGACACCTGCAGACCTCCTCTGCTTCACCACTTTCCCACTCTCAAGAGCAGCAGACAATTAGTGTCTCTGTGCATCTATTAAATGCATTGATGTGATGAGACCTCAGAGCTGCATTTCAATGTCTGTAAGGGGACCTGCAGGCAGGCTGGGGAGGGACTGTTCAGAAGGGCCTGTGGGGGTAGGATGAGGGGCAAAGGTTTGACACTGGAGCAGGGCAGAGTTAGGTTGGACATGAGGAGGAAGTTCTGTACTGTGAGGGTGGTGAAATCTGCATTGGTGACTGCATTTTGGTGTTCCAAAATTGTGGAGACACAGCACTTGGCTGGGCACACAGTTTAGTGGGCATGAGGGTGTTGGGCTGAAGCTTGGACTTGATCTTGGAAGTCTTGTCCAACTAGGATAGGATAGGATAGGATAGGATAGGATAGGATAGGATAGGATAGGATAGGATAGGATAGGATAGGATAGAATAGACCAGGTTGGAAAAGACCTTTGATATCATCCAGTCCAACCTATCACCCAGCACCATCTGATCAACTCAACCATGGCACCAAGTGCCTCATCCAGGCTCTTCTTAAACACCTCCAGTGATGGTGACTCCACCACCTCCCTGGGCAGCACATCCCAATGGCCAATCTCTCTTTCTATGAAGAACTTTTTCCTAACATTCAGCCTGAACCTTCCCTGGCATCGCTTGAGACTGTGTCCTCTTGTTCTGGTGCTGGGTGCCTGGGAGAAGAGACCAACCCCCACCTGGCTACAACCTCCCTTCAGGGAGTTGTAGAGAGCAAGGTCTCCCCTGAGCCTTCTCTTCTCCAGGCTAAGCAACCCCAACTCCCTCAGCCTCTCCTCACAGGGCTGTGCTCCAGACCCCTCCCAGCTTTGTTGTCCTTCTCTGGACACCATCCAGCATCTCAATGTCCTTCTTAAATTAAGGAGCCCAAAACTGGTCACAGGACTCAAGGTGTGGCCTAAGCCATGCTGAGTACAGGGCAGAATGACCTCCCTGCTCCTGCTGGCCACACTATTCCTGATGCAGGCCAGCAGTTTATTTCTCTCTCTGGGAGAGCAAGCTCATTGCTGTTATCTATTATTTGGCATTCAGCTTAGGGAGGAAGGTAGTAGGTTTGTAGGAGAGGATTCTGAGCTGAAACAAATCCTCTCACCTACTGTGCATTTATTAAATGCACTGGGTTTTTTTATTTCTTAGGGTCACCAAGTGTTCTTCCTGAGGAATTGCCTCTTTAGATGAGCTCCAAAGGATCTGGGTTTGGGAAGTAAAAGTGCTCAAGTAGCAGGGAACCAACCCCACCACAACTGCTCTTTGGATCTGTGTTGCATCTCCATCACTCTCTACATTTAGGGCAGCCTCTGCTCCTTGGTGGTAGAGCAACAGGACTAGAGGAGATGGTGCCAGGCTGTGCCAGGGGAGGTTCAGGGTGGGTGTTAGGAAATATTTCTTCACTGGAAAGGTTCTCAAGGTTCCCCTCTCTGCTGGCTCCAGAGGAAGGGAAAGATGAAGCTTAGGCTGCCAGCTTCACTAGGTTCCCATCTCTGCTGACTCCAGGGGCATGGAAACACCTCTCTCTGCTCTCCAGTTAGGGATGTGGGCACAAGCCCACACCATTCTTTTCCTGGAGGGTCCTTTCGCTGCCTTGCTCATGTAGTAACACAACAAGATGTAGGAACTGGAGGCCACCTCCGGATTTATAGAGCTATTGCAGCGTTGCAGAACATCAGACCAGATGTGCTGGCTCAGATCCAGACCTGTCCTGCCTGGTATCCCACCTCTGGCAGTGATGAGATGAGTGTCTGGAGAAATACAGAGGGAGGTGGAGGCAGAAAGTGATATTTCACCAACCAACCTCCAGTAGTTAAGCCTTAAGGGCCTCCTGTGCCAAGTTTCCTTTCTAGGGGTTTCCGTTCATGGATTTCCCTTCCTTGTTCATTCCCTCATTGAATCTAAATGAGCTTTAAGCACCCTTAACATCCCAGAGCAGCAGGTTCCCCACCTCACTTAAACACAGTGGGGGAGAAAAAAACCCGAACCAAACTTCCTTTTGTTTTTATTCAGCCTCAGAGAACCACAAATTCACAACACCGTAGGGGTTGGAAGGGACCTCTGGAGATCACCCAGTCCAATCCTCCTACCAAAGCAGTCACCAAGACTGCGGTGTCCAGGCAGGTTTTGAAAGTCTGCAGAGAAGGAGGTCCCACAACCCCTCTGGGCAGACTCTCCCAGTGCTCCATGGCCCCCAGAGTAAAGAAGTTTTTGCCCATCGTGGTGAGGCACTGCTTTTATCCTGGGATGAGAAAGTGAGTGAACCACCCTTTGGTGCCACCTCAGTGCTGCCTGTCCTTGCATGGTGCATCTCTTACCCCTCCAGAAATGCTCTTTCTCCACAGCACTGTCACCTGAGTCCTTTCATTCTTTGCCTCTGTGGATGCCTTTGCACTCCTTTGTTGTCCTTCTTGCTCCTCTCTGAGCATTTTCATAGAATCACAGAACTGTCAGGGTTGGAAGGGACCTCAAGGAGCAGCCAGTTCCAACCCTCCTGCCATGGCCAGGGACACCTCACACTACAGCAAGTTGCTCACAGCCACATTCAGCCTGGCTGCAAACATCTCCAGGCAGGAGGCTTCCACCACCTCCCTGGGCAACCTGTGCCAGGCTCTCACCACCCTCATGGGGAACAACTTCTTCCTCACAGCCAATCTCAATCTACCCATTTCTAGTTTCTACTTTTCTGGCTTTTCTGAGATGAGGAGGATCAGAACTGCCTGGGAAAGAGGGGACAGCAAATTCAGAGATCCATAGAATGGTTTGGGTTGGAAAGGACCTCAAAGATCATCCAGTTCCAACCCCCCTGCCATGGCCAGGGACACCTCACACCACAGCAGGTTGCTCACAGCCACCTCCAGCCTGGCTGCAAACACCTCCAGGCAGGAGGCTTCCACCACCTCCCTGGGCAACCTGGGCCAGGCTCTCACCACCCTCACTGTTAGGACTCAATGTTGCTGAGAACAGAAAGTGAGGAATCAGCCCTTGCACAAGTCCCAACACCTTCACACAGGTTCTAGCAGAGTTTGTTATCTCCCCCAGAGCAGCAGTCAGTTGTGCAACAGATTTGGTTGCCTGGCAGTCAGGTGTGACATGATTCCTGGAGGCAGATCACTCCACACACCCAAGAAACCAGGCTGAGGTTCCACACTATCACTTTTTTTGAGGTTGCAAAGCTGGTTTAGGAGCAATCTTCTCCTCCTCTGCTGGGGCTCAGATGTGGCAATTCAGCTGTCTGGGTGACCATACTCCAAACTGGCTCAGTGAAATTATCTCAGCTCACAGCCACCCCCTCTCCCATCCTGCCTCCAGCATGGCTTGGTGCTGTTTACTAACCTGCATCACTCCAGCTGCCAGCAGTGATACCAAGGAGTGAACTAAGCCTTGCTCAAGGAGTGATAAGCCTCCCCCATCAGAGTTGGGGTAGCAGGGAAAGGAATGAGCAAGGTAAGAACAAAACAGAACAGAACAGGAGTGAAATTTCTGGAAGTTCAACAAGAACAAGTGCAGGGTTCTGCAGCTGGGCCAGAACAATCCTCACAATCAATGCAGACCAGGAGAGGAGGTGTTAGAAAGCAGCCTTGAGGACAAGGACTTGGGGGTGCTGATGGATGAGAAGCTGGAGAGGAGCAGGCAGTGTGAGCTTGCAGCACAGAAGGCAGATCACATTCTGGGCTGCATCCAAAGCAGCATTGCCAGAAGAGCCAGAGAGGTGATTCTGACACTTTGCTCTGCTGAGACCTCACCTGGAGTACTGTGTGCAGGTCTGGAGCCCTCAATATAGGAAGGACTTGGACTCGATGGTCCTCGAGGTCCTTTCCAACCTAAGTGATACTGTGATACTGATGGAGAGGGTCCAAAGGAGGGCCATGGAGGTGATTAGGGGATTGGATCAGCTCTGCTATGAGGACAGGCTGAGGGAGCTGGGGGTGATCAGCCTGGAGAAGGCTCCAGGGAGACCTAATAGCAACTTGACCGTACCTGAAGGGGGCTACAGGAAGGATGCAGAGAGACTGTGAAGGCCTGCAGGGACAGGACGAAAGACAATGGCTTCAAGCTAGAGCAGATTGAGATTGGATGTTAGGAACAAGCTCTGAACAAGTTCTTTGCTATGAGGGTCATGGAATGCTGGAACAGGTTGCCCAGGGAGGTGGTTGAGGCCCCATCCCTGGAGATATTCAAGGTGAGGCTCCACAGGGCTCTGGGAAACCTGATCTAGTGGAGGATGTCCCTGCTGAGTGCAGGGATGTTGGACTGGATGAACTTTGGAGGTCCCTCTGGCCCAGACCATTCCATGATTCTATGACTCTTAAATTGGCTTTTCCCCAGCAAAACCCTGAGATGAAACCTTGCTCTCAGAGGTGAGGAGCAGCTGCACCGATTTCATAGTATCATAGTCTCAGAGTATCACAGTATCAGTCAGGGTTGGAAGGGACCACAAGGATCATCCAGTTCCAACACCCCTGCCATGGGCAGGGACACCCCACACTACATCAGCCTGGCCACAGTCTCACCCAGCCTGGCCTTAAACACCTCCAGGGACAGGACCCCAACCACCTCCCTGGACAGCCCATTCCAGGGCTTCACCACTCTCCTGGGGAAGAACTTCCTCCTCCCCTCCAGCCTCAATCTCCCCACCTCCAGCTTCATTCCATTCCCCCTAGTCCTAGCACTCCCTCAGATCCTCAGCAGTCCCTCCCCAGCCTTCCTGGAGCCCCCTGCAGATCCTGGAAGGCCACAATGAGGTCACCTGGGAGCCTTCTCTTCTGCAGACTGAACAGCCCCAACTCCTTTGGTCTGCCCTCATAGCAGAGCAGCTCCAGCCCTCTGCTCATCCTCCTGGCCCTTCTCTGGACACCTTCCAGCACCTCCAGATCCCTCTTGGAATAGGGGCTCCAGAACTGGAGGCAGTACTGCAGGTGGGGTCTCCCCAGAGCTGAGCAGAGGGGGAGAATCACCTCCCTTGCCCTGCTGGCCACACTTCTCCTGCTGCAGCCCATCATCAGCTGTGCTTTGCTCAGGAAGGGATTCTGCAGGTGGGGTGGACCTGGGAGGGGGTTTCCTGGGTTGAAAGGTTTTCTCTCTGTGCAGGCAGTGATGCTCTGAATTGTTTGTGCTTCCTCAGGGGCAGGCCCACTGCCTGAAACCTCTGTGGTGCAACCCAAACACTCCACCACACTCTGCCCCTCCTGCCCCTCTTATAAATAATAATCAGTGAAGAGATTGAAAAGTAGGGCAGAGAAGGATGGACCAAGAGTGGGATGTTAATGAGCAGCACAGGGGGAGGTGGTTGCTGTGACTGACTGGGACAGCAGGCAGAGTTTTCCAAGTGCAAGGCAAGAGGCTGAAAAAGTGAAGGCTGGAGAAAGTAAAAGCGGAAAATACAATTCCAAGGCCTCGGTGCTAGATTTCAATAGGTTCTGCTCCCCTGAAACTCTGGACTTGCTGCAGTTTGCATCACTAATCCTCACATTCCTCACATGCCAGACAGGCCTCTCCGAGGGGGCACTTGGGCAGGGAGGGGGGCTGTGATTTGCCATTCCCCTGCACGATAAGCAGGAAGCACTTCCACAGATACTGTGCCTGGCTGCCTGTCGGGCAAACAGCAGCCTGTACCCCACCCTGGGCACTCAGCTGGGATCTTCTCCCAGTGCCAGTCCTGCTGCTAGTTTACACCAGGGAGGATCAGGCCAGGTTTTGACAGAAGCACAGAATCTTAGGGGCAGCAAGGGGCCTCAAAACTCATCCAGTCCAACCTCCCTGCCAGAGCAGCATCACCCAGGGCGGGTCACAGAGGAACACATCCTGGCAGGTCACAAAGTGGAAGAAGAAATGTTAAGGAGAGGAGAAAAGAAGTAGAAGAAAAAAAAAAAAAAAAAGAAAAGGAGGAAAGGAGAAAAGAAGGAAGAAAGGAGAAGGAAAAAAGAGGGAGAAAAGGAGAAGGAGAAAAGAGGGAGGAAAGAAGGAGAAAAGAGGGAGGAAAGGAGAGGGAGAAAAGAGGGAGGAAAGGAGAGGGAGAAAAGAGGGAGGAAAGGAGAGGGAGAAAAGAGGGAGGAAAGGAGAGGGAGAAAAGAGGGAGGAAAGGAGAAGGAGAAAAGAAGGAGGAAAGGAGAAGGAGAAAAGAGGGAGGAAAGGAGAAGGAGAAAAGAGGGAGGAAAGGAGATGGAGAAAAGAAGGAGGAAAGGAGAAGAAATGAAGATGACAAGAAGAGGAAAGGAAGAAGAAAAGGAGAAGGGAAAAGAGGAAGGGAAAGGGGGGAGGAAAAACGGGAAGGGAAAAGGGGAAGGAAAGAAGATGAAGAAAGGAAGAAGAAAGGAAGAAGAAAGGAAGAAGGAGAGGAGGAGAGAAGGAAAAAGGGGAAGGAAAGAAGAAGAAATGAAATAATAATAAATAGAATAATGTTTAAAAATAAAATACTAATAAAACAAAACTCCAAATAAGGCTGTCTTAGGCAAAGGTTGAAAAAGCCAGGGTGCAAAAGGAGCTCTTTCTGGGGAACAGGTAAGCTGGTGGAGAAGCTGAGGTTTAAGTGGCAGCAGAGAGGCAGGGGTCAGCCGGTGTGACCTGCAGGCAGGCTGAGCAAGCCCAGCTCCATTTCAGGAGCAGGCACTGGCTGCTTGCAGCCAGCTGCTTGAAATGGGGCTGGGGAGCTCGTCAGGGCTGCTCTGCCGGCTCCATATCTGCCTCAGAAGAGAAAAATACACTGCAACAAAAACGTTCCCACTCAGACTCTTCTTTTATTTCCTTCTTCTTCTGGAATCAGCTAGTTGAAGGGTTGGTGTTTTGATAAGTCAGAGCAAGCTGAAGGCCTGCTGGATGTGGGTTAGTTCAATCAGATCTCACCAGCCAGACAGGTTTGGGTTTTATTCCTTCCACACACAAACTGTTTGGAGGAAATGGATCATGGTAAAAGATGATGTTGATGTTGTTGCTGCTGCTGATATAATAATAATAGTAATAGTAATAGCAGTAATAATAATAATAATAATTAATAATTATAATAATAATAATAATAATAATAATAATAATAATAACAACAACTTAATAATATAATTATAATATAATAAATTTAATAATAATTAAAAAGTAATAATGGTAGCAGCAATAATAATAAATATTAATACAATTAAACTATAAAAGCAATTTATAATAATAAAGAATAATAAGGGAAATAAATAATAACAACATAAACAATACCAAATTTAATAATAATAATAATAAATTATTAATAATAAGAAGAAATAATAATGGTAGCAATAATAATAATAATAATAATAATAATAATAATAATAATAATAATAAAAAATATGGATAAAGTTAAACTAGAATAGTAATTATCATGACAAATAATAAAAAGGAAAGTTAATAATGATTACAAGAGGGATGTGGAGGTGCTGGAAGGTGTCCAGAGAAGGGCCAGGAGGAGGAGCAGAGGGCTGGAGCACCTCTCCTGTGAGGACAGACTGAAGGAGTTGGGGCTGTTCAGTCTGCAGAAGAGAAGGCTCCCAGGTGACCTCATTGTGGCCTTCCAGGATCTGCAGGGGGCTCCAGGAAGGCTGGGGAGGGACTGCTCAGGATCTGAGGGAGTGCTAGGACTAGGGGGAATGGAATGAAGCTGGAGGTGGGGAGATTGAGGCTGGAGGGGAGGAGGAAGTTCTTCCCCAGGAGAGTGGTGAAGCCCTGGAATGGGTTGTGCAGGGAGGTGGTTGAGGCCCTGTCCCTGGAGGTGTTGAAGGCCAGGCTGGCTGAGGCTGTGGCCAGGCTGATGTAGTGTGGGGTGTCCCTGCCCATGGCAGGGGGGTTGGAACTGGCTGATCCTTGTGGTCCCTTCCAACCCTGACAGTTCTGTGATGACACTATGATTATTTGCAGCCACTTGTGAGAAGTAAAATAATTAATAATAATAATAATAATAATAATAATAATAATAATAATAATAATAATAATAATAATAATAATAATCAACCACCAATATTTTATCACTGTTTATAATATATAATAATGTGATTACATAATAATATACCATAAATAACAAATAATAAATAATAATTATGATAGTGATAGTAATAATAGTACTACATTGTTACAATTATTATATTATATTACTAGTCTATTAATATATTAATTAATCAATTAATAGTTATTATTGTTATTGTAGTTGTTATTATTATTATTATTACTATTATTATTATATCTGCAATACCTGAATGCTTCTTTCAAGAGCTCACTCTTAGCCCTTTAGAGATTTTAAGGGCCATGAAGCTCCTTCAGTTGTTTGTTTTATCCATGGCCAAATAGTTTCATGAAGGCAGATAGAGACCAAAGGCAGTTGGAGCTGGTTTGACTTTCGAGGCAGCCCTGCCATCCATCTTTGGTTCTATTTGGGTTGAGAAGAAGAGAAATTGTGGCAAGGAAGAGGGAGTGCAGGGGGGGGTCAGCCCAGCAGGGTTTTATTGTACAAGTGGGTGGATAGGAACTCCTGATGGCCAAGCACCGAACTCCGGCGGGGACCAGCTGAAAAAACCTTTAGTAACTAAGTGCAAGTGGCTGAATGCAGCACCGAGGTGTAGGAGAGGCTCTGCAGGAGGCTTTGGAGTTGTTGCAGCTGCAGTGTGGTATCGAGTCAGGGAGGGAAGGGGATAAAGAGAGCAAAAAAAAAAAAGTGACACAAACCAACCAGAAAGCAAATAAATTATCAAAGGGATTCTCTCACCGCGGTGATTGGCTTTTGAGTTTTTGGCCTCTTGTTACTCCAAGAAACTGCAAACCATTTGACATGCAAATAATAGTAATGATAATAGCAACAACAGCAACCACACCAACCCTAACCCTAACCCTAACCCTAACCCTAACCCTAACCCTAACCCTAACCCTAACCCTAACCCTAACCCTAACCCTATTATTGCTATAGTTTATAATAGTATAAATATTATCATTATTATATCAATAATTATATCAATAATATCAATAATAACCTCAATAATATTATCAATATAATAACCTCAATAATAGTAATAGCAACCCTAACCCTATAATTATTATTTTAGTTTATAAGAATATTGTTATAAATATCAATATACCAAATATGCATCAAATAAATAAATATAAATATAAATATAAATATAAATATAAATATAAATATAAATATAAATATAAATATAAAAGTGTATTAAAATATAAGTATAAATAATGCAAATAATTACACAATTATAATAAATTATTATTATTTGTATTAATATTATACACAGAATAACTATCAATAGTGCTATATTATTACATCCTATATATAATTTTCATAATAATTATTATAAATGTAATAATCTTATCAACAATTACACCAATAATTATATCAATAATATCAATAATCACCTCAATAATATTACAAATAATAATAACAATAACAGTAATAATAATAATAACCCTAACCCTATTATTATTACTATTTTAGTTTATAAGAATGTTGTTAGAAATAGAATTATTATATACATAATGATATATTATTATATAATATATTAATTAAAATTATAGTAATTATAAATATAATACTTATTATGATATCAATAATTATATAAATAATTATATCTGCAGTATCAATAATTATCCATTATTACATACTATATATAATTAATATACGAATATAGAATAGTGATTATAAATATAATA
This sequence comes from Melanerpes aurifrons, assembly GCA_011125475.1. Classification (NCBI taxonomy): domain Eukaryota; kingdom Metazoa; phylum Chordata; class Aves; order Piciformes; family Picidae; genus Melanerpes; species Melanerpes aurifrons. The sequence continues at coordinate 3,754,795 of WWNC01000064.1, forward strand.
ATAATTTTATCAAGATTGTATCAATAATTATATAAATATTATAAATAATTATATGAAGAATTATATAAATAATTATATCTACAGTATCAATTAATATCTATTATTATATACTATATATAATTAGAATACTAATATATAATCATTATTATAAATACAATAATTATATCAATGATTATATCAATAATTATATCAATCATATCAATAATTATATATTGTTATATACTATATATAATTAATATAATAATCTATTAGAATAAATACAATAATTATATCAACTATTATATAAATAATTATATCAATAATATAAATAATTATCTATTATTATATGCTATGTATAATTAATAGACTAATATACAATAATTATTATCAATACAACAATTATATCAACGATTATGTCAATCATTATATCAATAATATCAATAATTATATAAGATTATATACTATATATAATTAATAGACTAATATATAATCATTATTATCAATACAACAATTATATCAACGATTATATCAATCATTATATCAATACTATCAATAATTATAGATTGTTAAATACTACATATAATGAATATACTAATCTATAGTAATTATTATATCTACAATAATGATATCAACGATCATATCAATAATTGTATCAATGATATCAACACTAACCTCAATGATATTAACAATGATAATCCCAACACCAATGAGGACAGTGACAGCCATAAAAATGCCAGTAATAGCAATGATAATAATAACAACAAGTTAATAAGTGGAATCTGATCTGCATTTTGCTGATGTTAAAGGGAAAAAAAACCCAAACCCCCACAAACCATAACCAAACACGCCATGAATTGGGACCCGGGCTGGGGTGGTGTTTTTTTCTGCTCTGAAAAGGCAGGGTGCAAAGCAGCCAAATGTCAGCTCTCGTAAGGCAGCCACTTGCCAGATGTTGGAACAATTGATGGCCCAGCTGCCAGAGGTCACCATTTGTTTTGGGTAGCTGTCCTGCAGCCAGCCCGCTGCCCCGGAGGACCTCGGGCAGACGCCAGATGGCCCTGCATGGGTGCTCCCCCTGCCACGGGGCCACCGGCTCCTGCCAGGAGCTGGGGGAAGGGAGGCTGGGGGCGGGGGGGGACAGACATGCAGCAGATTCCCTGATTCCCTTAGGCTGCGAAAGTGGGATTTAAATCAGACCCTTTGCAGTCAGTGTCAGTTAATAGGAATGAATTTCATCACAGAAACACTCAGGTTGGAGCAGACCCTTAGGAACACCAAGTCCAAGCCAGAGCCCTGCTCCACAAAGTTCACCCCTAAACCATAGCCCCAAGCACCACATCCAAACCACCCTGAGGCTGAGGAATGCCTGCTCTAAAGGCAGGGCAGCAGCAAAGTTTGGCTCCTGCAGGACGTCCAAACAGCCAAGCCACGAAGCTCTCCTGTGACCTGTGCATCCTGGGTCAAATTCATAGGGAGACTACAAAGTCCACAGGCTAAATGATGTGTTTGAGAACACAGCTAATCAGTCTCGCCTAATCAAAGGACAAGAAAATGCATGCTCCCAGCTGACAGCACCCCAGACAAACTGCATGGAACAAACCAGGCTGGAAAACAATGAGTCCAGTGCTCCCCAGCCTGAAAACAGCATGACTGGAGGAGGATCTGGTAGAGGAGCTGTAAAGTAATTAGCAGCAAGGAGGAGGAGGATGGGAGAGAGGAGAGGGAGATAAGGGAAAGGGTAAGGGGATGGGGAAAGGAGAAGGGGGATAGGGAAAAGAAGGAGGAGAAGGGCAAGGAGAAGGAGGATAGGGGGACCTGGGGGAAGATGAGTTCAAATTACAGAATACAGAATTAACCAGGCTGGAAAAGACCTTTGAGATCATCAAATCCAACCTAACACCCAACACCGTCTGATCAACTCAACCATGGCACCAAGTGTCTCATCCAGGCTCTTCCTCAACACCTCCAGGGATGGTGACTCCACCACCTCCCTGGGCAGCACATCCCAATGGGCAATCACTCTCTCTGTGTAGAACTTCCTCCTGACCTCCAGCCTAAACCTCCCCTGGTGCAGCTTGAGACTGTGTCCTCTTGTTCTGGTACTGGCTGCCTGGGAGAAGAGACCAACCCCCACCTGGCTACAACTTCCCTGCAGGGAGTTGGAGAGAGCAAGAAGGTCTCCCCTGAGTCTCCTCCTCTCCAGGCTAAGCAACCCCAGCTCCCTCAGCCTCTCCTCATAGGGCTGTGCTCCAAACCCCTCCTCAGCTTCATTGCCCTTCTCTGGACACCTTCCAGCAGCTCAACATCTTTCTTGAACTGAGGAGCCCAGAACTGGACACAGGACTCAAGGTTTGACCTGAACAGTGCTGAGCACAGGGCACAATGACTTCCCTGCTCCTGCTGGCCACACTGTTCCTGATGCAGGCCAGGATGCCATTGGCCTTCTTGGCCACCTGGGATGCTTTGGGTGGGGAATGTCCTGAGGCCTTAGAGCTGACTTGTTGCAAAAGCTCTCTGGAGGTGTGGTGGTTTTCTGACTTGCTTTTCAGTCTTCCCCCCTCCCTCCCTCCCAGCAGAAAACCAGGCTGCTCTGGAATGGACATGAGTTTATGAGCAGCAGATTTGCTTTAGCTCTCTATCTCCTGTCCCCACAGAGAAACAATCCATTGGCCATCAGAAGCCCGAGGGGGAACACCGGCAGTCACCCTCCTCAGAGGGGTGGATTGCAGCCCTGGTCCCCATTCTTGGATTCCTTTCTTTTCCTGCAGGTTTCATCAGTCATGTGCCACAGCCTCATGCTTGCTGCATGGCAGTTTCCAAGGCAACTCATAGGCTGCACATGCTAGAAGTGATCCTGAGGGGGTGGCAGCTATGATTGCCTTGGTGTGGAGGATTTGCTTGGAGGGGGAGCTTACACACAGGGCAGAAGATGAATTTCCCTTCCCACATTCTTGCTTTCTAGAGGCTGCATTTCCCTTCCCAGACTGGGGAATGTGATTGCCACAAAGCATGAATCTTGGTTTCCAGAGGTTTAACTTCCCTTCCCAGTTTAGGGAATGTGATTGCAGCGGAGCATGGATCTTGTGTTCCAGGAGTTTAATTTCCCTTCCCAGGTTGCAGCAAAGCATGGATCTTGTGTTCCAGGGGTTTAATTTCCCTTCCCAGATTGGGGAATGTGGCTGCAGCAGAGCATGGATCTTGTGTTCCAGGAGTTTAATTTCCCTTCCCAGGTTGCAGCAAAGCATGGATCTTGTGTTCCAGGGGTTTAATTTCCCTTCCCAGGTTGCAGCAAAGCATGGATCTTGTGTTCCAGGGGTTTAATTTCCCTTCCCAGGTTGCAGCAAAGCATGGATCTTGTGTTCCAGGGGTTTAATTTCCCTTCCCAGGTTGCAGCAAAGCATGGATCTTGTGTTCCAGGGGTTTAATTTCCCTTCCCAGGTTGCAGCAAAGCATGGATCTTGTTTTCCAGGGGTTTAATTTCCCTTCCCAGGTTGCAGCAAAGCATGGATCTTGTTTTCCAGGGGTTTAATTTCCCTTCCCAGATTAGAGCAAAGCATGGATCTTGTTTTCCAGATGCTTAATTTCCCTTCCCAGATTGGGGAATGTGGCTGCAGCAGAGCATGGATCTTGTTTTCTGGACAGCAGGAGGTAAAACTTCACACTAATTTAATTTCCTTACTCTGTTTTGGTTTTCCAACCCACATTCCACTCACTCATTTCTGTGGCCTTGTAATTGTGATCTGTCCACCTACCTATTTCTGCAGCCTGGTGTTTGTGACCTGTGAGATCTTTGGTGTGTGTCTCACTGCCACTGTTTTGAAGCCATGCAGGGAAAACAATAAGGTAAAAATAAAGGATTAGGGAAACAGCCATGAAGATCCAAGCTGAATAAAACAACCACCTGCCCTGGGAAGCAGCAGGATTTGAAGAAGTGGAGTCTGGTAGAAAGAACAAACTCAATTTAAAAGATGAGACAGAGGGGCAGCCTCCTAATGAGCCAGGAGGAGCATCTCACATCTATCTATTCCATGCATTCAGTACAAGCTGAGTGTGTGGAGGGTTAGCAGCCTGCAGCTTTTCTGCCTCTGAAGTGAAACCTGCACAGCACACCAAAAGAGCATGCAGTAGGATATAGGGATACCCACCACAGGCTCACAGGATGTTAGGGGATGGAAGGGATGTCTGGAGATCTCCAGTCCAAGCCCCCTGCCAGAGCTGGACCAGAGAATCCAGCACAGGTCACACAGGAACACATGGGGCTGGAAAGGCTCCAGAGAAGGAGACTCCATAACCTCTCTGGGCAGCCTGCTCCAGGGCTCTGGGAGCCTCACAGTGCAGAAGTTCCTCCTCATGTTGAGGTGGAACCTCCTGTGCTGGAGTTTCCATCCATTGCCCCTTGTCCTATCCCAGGGTGCAGCTGAGCAGAGCCTGTTCCCTCCCTCCTGACCCCCAGCCCTCAGCTATTGATAAACATTGATCAGATCCCTCTCAGCCTTCTTGTCTCCATGCAGAGCTGCAGTCCCTTCAGCATCCTTGTAGCCTTCCCTTGGATTCTCTGCAGCAGCTTCCTGTCCCTCCTGAACTGGAGACCCCAGACCTGGATGTAATATCCCCAGTGTGGCCTCATCAGGGCAGAGCAGAGTGGGAGGAGAACCTCCCTGGCTCTGCTGGCCACACTCCTCTGAATGCAGCCCAGGACCCCCTTGGCCTTCTTGGCCCCCAGGGCACATTGCTGTCCCATGCAGAATTTGTTGTCCACCAGCACTCCCAGGTCCTTCTCCACAGGGCTGCTCTCCAGTAGATCTACTCCCAACCTGTCCTGCTGCAGTTTAATCTTCCTGCCCAGGTGCAGGACTCAGTACTTAGCCTTGTTGAACGTCTTCAAAGTGTAGCTACCATTCACCTACCCATTTGGCCTGAGGTTACACAGGGAGAAGATTATTGACTTACTTTGCTTATTTTTTTCCTTTATTTTGCTGATGTTGTTGCTGTTGTTTTGGTTTTGTGATCACAGCCCCCACCCCAGCAGTCAGGAACAGAAAGGGGGAAGGTCAAAGCCTGTGGAGTTTTCTTGTGTCTGGTTGGGGAATTTTTTATTCCTAAAGGAGAAAAGCCACAAAAAGTAAACAACCCCACAGCCAATGCCACAATCTGCATTAAAAGAGAGGAGAAGGGGAAGGAAGGAGAAGGAGGAGGAGGAGGAGGAGGAGGAGGAGGAGGAGGAGAAGGAGAAGGAGAAGGAGAAGGAGAAGGAGAAGGAGAAGGAGAAGGAGAAGGAGAAGGAGAAGGAGAAGGAGAAGGAGAAGGAGAAGGAGAAGGAGAAGGAGAAGGAGGAGAAGGAGGAGGAGAAAGGAGAAGGAGAAGGAGAAGGAGAAGGAGAAGGAGAAGGAGAAGGAGAAGGAGAAGGAGAAGGAGAAGGAGAAGGAGAAGGAGAAGGAGAAGGAGAAGGAGAAGGAGAAGGAGAAGGAGAAGGAGAAGGAGAAGGAGAAGGAGAAGGAGAAGGAGAAGGAGAAGGAGGAGAAGGAGGAGGAGGAGGAGAAGGAGGAGGAGGAGGAGGAGAAGGAGAAGGAGAAGGAGAAGGAGAAGGAGAAGGAGAAGGAGAAGGAGAAGGAGAAGGAGAAGGAGAAGGAGAAGTAGGAGGAGGAGGAGGAGGAGGAGGAGGAGGAGGAGGAAGGGGAAGGGGAAGGGAAGGAGGAGGAGGAGAAGGAGAAGGAGAAGGAGGAGGAGGAGGAGGGGGAGGGAGGGGGGGAGGAGGGAGAGGAGGAGAGGAGAGGAGAGGAGAGGAGAGAGGAGAGGAGAGGAGAGGAGAGGAGAGGAGAGGAGAGGAGAGGAGAGGAGAGGAGAGGAGAGGAGAGGAGAGGAGAGGAGAGGAGAGGAGAGGAGAGGAGAGGAGAGGAGAGGAGAGGGAGAGGAGAGGAGAGGAGAGGAGAGGAGAGGGAGAGGAGAGGAGAGGAGAGGAGAGGAGAGGAGAGGAGAGAGAGGAGAGGAGAGGAGAGGAGAGGAGAGGAGAGGAGAGGGCTTGGGCTTCTAGATGGTCCCTGTTATTTTCAACTGGTTTAAGTTAGCAAGGAAATCAGTGCCATATCATCACATGAAACACCCAGTAGAGGAGGAAACAAGGAGACACACTTCCCTAAATTCACCCAAATGCATTTGTTTCATAACACAAATATGTCTGAGGAGGAATGCATGTCCAATCTGGAAGAATGTTAGCATTTAACACTCTTTTCATCTTGGTGAAAATCCCCCCTTCCTGGGATGGTGCCAAGAAAAGAGATGATGTTTTTTCCTTGACAGGCTGACTTCTTCCAGGGAGATGTTTTGTGTCTTAACCCAGCTTCAGCTCTGTGGTTGGGGCTTTCCCCCCTTCTCTTCTCAATAGTAGCTGGGGCGTGATTTGGGGTTGCTTTTGGGGCTTAACTTTAGGCCATTCTTTGATCTTGGAGAGGATCACTGGGGTTTGGGTTTTGGGGTTTTTTTGGGGCACATTTAAACTCCTCATTGGGTGCTGCAAACCCCTAGAGCCTGCTTGCTTTTAATCTGTGAACAAAGCCACCAAACAACCTTTGTTTGGAAACTTCTGCAGTGCGCAATGTGGGCTCAAAAAATAATAAAAGGGGAAAAAAAAATACCACTTTTCTGGCTTCAAAATCACCTTTTGGCCTCCAAAATCGTCTTTGTGGCTCTGAAAGCATCTTTATGGATCTGAAATCACCTTTGTGGCTCCAAAATCATCTTTGGGGCTCTTTGTGGGTGACATGGACAGTGGCATTGAGTGCACCCTCAGCAAGTTTGCTGATGACACCAAGCTGTGTGGTGCAGCAGACACACTGGAGGGAAGGGAGGCCATCCAGAGGGACCTGGACAGGCTGGAGAGGTGGGCACAAGCCAACCTCATGAAGTTCAAGAAGAGCAAGTGCAGGGTCCTGCATCTGGGTCGAGGCAATCCCAGGCACAAATACAGGCTGGGCAGTGACTGGCTGGAAAGTAGCCCTGAGGAGAGAGACTTGGGGGTACTGGTGGACAAGAAGCTCAACATGAGCTCTCAATGTGCACTTGCAGCCCGCAAGGCCAATCAGATCCTGGGCTGCATCAGGAGAAGTGTGGCTAGCAGGTCGAGGGAGGTGATCCTCCCCCTCTACTCAGCCCTGGTGAGACCCCACCTGGAGTACTGTGTCCAGTTCTGGAGTCCCTATGACAAGAGGGATGTGGAGGTGCTGGAAGGTGTCCAGAGAAGGGCCACAAGGATGATCAGAGGGCTGGAGCACCTCTCCTATGAGGACAGACTGAAGGAGTTGGGGCTGTTCAGTCTGCAGAAGAGAAGGCTCCCAGGTGACCTCATTGTGGCCTTCCAGTATCTGAAGGGGGCCTACAGGAAGGCTGGGGAAGGACTTCTCAGGATGTCAGGTAGTGATAGGACTAGGGGGAATGGAATGAAGCTGGAGGTGGGGAGATTCAGGCTAGATGTGAGGAGGAGGTTCTTCACCATGAGAGTGGTGAGACCCTGGAATGGGTTGTCCAGGGAGGTGGTCGAGGCCCCGTCCCTGGGGGTGTTTAAGAGCAGGCTGGATGAGGCTCTGTCCAGCCTGATCTAGTGTGGGGTTTCCCTGCCCATGGCAGGGGGGTTGGAGCTGGATGATCCTTGTGGTCCCTTCCAACCCTGAATGAAACTATGAAACTATGAAACTATGAAACTATGAAATCACTTTCGGGGCTCTGAACTGCCTTTGTGGGTCCAAAGTCAGCTTTGTGGGTCCAAAATCACTTTTGTGGATCCAGAATCATCTTTTTGGCTCTGAAATCCTCTTTGAGGCTTCCAAAATCATCTTTGTGGCTCCACAATCACCCTCATGCCTCCAAAATCTTCTTTGTTGGTCCAAAAGCATCTTTGTGGCTCTGAAATCACCTTGTTGGGTCCAACTTAACCTTTGAGACACTGAAATCAGCTTTGAGGCTTCCAAAATCATCTTTGTGGATCCAAAATCATCTTTGTGGTGCTGAAATCACCTTTGTGGGTCCAAAATCATCTTTATGACTCCACCATCACCTTTGTGGCTACACAATCACCTTCATGCCTCCAAAATCACCTTTGTGGGTCCAAAATCATCTTTGTGACTCTGATATCACCCTTGAGGCTTCCAAAATAATCTTTATGGATCCACAATCATCTTTGTGGGGCCAAAATCATCTTTGGGAGTCCAAAACCACCCTTATGGATCCAAAACCATCTTTGTGGGTCCAAAACCATCCTTATGGATCCAAAACCATCTTTGTGGGTCCAAAACCATCCTTATGGATCCAAAACCATCTTTGTGGGTCCAAAATCATCCTTATGGATCCAAAATCATCTTTGTGGGTCCAAAATCATCCTTATGGATCCCAAACCATCTTTGTGGGTCCAAAGTCATCTTTGTGGATCCACAGTCACCTTCGTGGCTCCCAAATCCCCTTTGTGCCATCTCCTCACCTTTATACCACCAAGAGATGGGGGGAAAAGGATGAATTCCCAAACAGGAAGCTTGTCAGAAATTCTAGCTCCTTCTCTGAAGCTGCCATTCTTGGTTGCCTGCTCTCTTTGAAGAGGAATAATTGCCCAGGCTCTAGTTACAGAGGGGCCAAGTCTTTTGAAAGCAGAGCTCTCTAGGTGAAGGTTATTCTTTACTCAGGGCTTAATCAGGGACCTGGTTTTCTGTCTCTCTAAGGCTGCTCGAAGGAAAGGATTGAAAACAAATTCCTCTCTTCAGAGCTGCCCAAGATTTCAGCCTGCAGTGTTGATTGGCACTGAGAACAGCTTCTCTCTGTGGTGCTTTTATTCCTGCCCCTCTAATGAGAACATCATCAATTATCTTTTATTTCTAACTATTGGCTAACAGATTTTACCTCTGAAAACTCTAATAACCTCTAAACCAGCAAACACTTTGGCTCTCCAATTCAGCAGCTCAGCCCTAACATCTGTGATCTTCAAAACTTGTGGGGTGTTGGTGCTGTATAGAGTTACAGGGGAAGACAATGGAAAAATCTATGCACTTCAGAGAGTCCTGCTCAGATTGCAGCCTGAGCCCAGATCTCTGCTCTGTGGCTTTTGTGGGACAGTCTGGAAGACAGCTCCAGGCTCATCCCACAGAAAGACAGAGAGCCAAGGAAAAGCAAACAAGTTGCATCAAGGCACAACCTAACAATCTGGTGGTAAAAAGTGAAGAATTAGGAGTGAAGGAAGCCTGGGGTTTGGTCTCTTAACCTAGGAGGGGATGTGGTGGGGAAGGGCACACTGAGGCTGGCAGTTTGGAGGGAAGGGAGGACACAGAGGAAAGTGATTCTTAATTGGCTTTTCCTAGTGCCTTCTAAAAAGTCTGCATCTCCTTCAGGGGAACACAAAACATCTTTGAAATGACTATGTTACACTTTCATTTTTTTAAGCCCTGACTATGGAAAACTGTCACAGGAGAAGCAGCATCTCAGGGGAGGAAGTTCCTTGCCAAAACCAGCCCTCTGCCCTTGCTTTTCCTGCTCTAGCACTCAAGTAGAAGCATTTAGGCAAGCAGGTAGCCAGGCAAAGCAGATCGTCCCTGCTGTCATTTTTGTTTTCTTCAACTCTGACAAATGAGCTTTCCTAATATGAGGTTCAACAAGACCAAGAGCAACGTCTTGCATTTGGGCCAGGGCAAGCCCAAGCACTGATGCAGGCTGGGCAGGGACTGGCTGGAGAGCAGCCCTGAAGGAAAGGCCTTGGGGGTGCTGGGGAATGAGAAGCTCAACAGGAGCCAGCAGTCAGCACTTGCAGCCCAGAGAGCCAAGCAGAGCCTGGGCTGCAGCAAGAGAAGTGTGGCCAGCAGGGCCAAGGAGGGGATTCTGCCCCTCTGCTCCACTCTGCTGAGACCACAGCTGGAGCTCTGGGGCCAGTGCTGGAGCCTCTGTGCCAGGAAGGATCTGGAGGTGCTGGAAGGTGTCCAGAGAAGGGCCATGAGGAGGAGCAGAGGCCTGGAGCTGCTCTGCTGTGAGGACAGACCGAGGGAGTTGGGGCAGTTCAGTCTGGAGAAGAGAAGGCTCCAAAGAGACCTCATTGTGACCTTGCAGGATCTGCAGGGGGCTCCAAGAAAGCTGGGGAGGGACTTTTGAGGGTGTCAGGGAGGAATAGGACTGTGGGGGATGGAGCAGAACTAGAAGTGGGGAGATTGAGATTGGCTGTGAGGAAGAAGTTGTTGCCCATGAGGGTGGTGAGAGCCTGGCACAGGTTGCCCAGGGAGGTGGTGGAAGCCTCCTGCGTGGAGGTGTTTGCAGCCAGGCTGGAGGTGGCTGTGAGCAAGCTGCTGTGGTGTGAGGTGTCCCTGCCCATGGCAGGGGGTTGGAGCTGGCTGAGCCTTGAGGTCCCTTCCAACCCTGACAATTCTATGATTCTACCACCAGATCTCTCTGCTTCTGCCTTGGAGGCTTTCCCAAGGGTCTGCAACATCCCAGAGAGAGAGAGAAGGAGCAAAGACAACAAAACACAAGAGCCTCAGTCAAGTGTGGTGATGTTATTGAAGTGCCTTATTCTGTGGGGGAGTGCTGGGAGACTTTGCTCTTTACTTTCTGGTTTTATTTTACGAGGTAGTTTCTTTCATACACACGGAAACTGAGGCAGGGACACAGCTCCCACATTACTGAGTGCTTCACCAAGAAAAGAAAATGGAAGAAGCATTCCTGGCTTCCATTTGTCCTCATCAAACTATTCAGCAGCGTTGCAGGAGGAGCTCAACGCCTGAAGGAACAAGTCAGGAGCGGCTTGTCCGAGGTCAGGGGAGGCATTTTCAAAGCTCACAGCGCTCCGGGGTTCTCGTTCCCAGCTGTCAGCATGGCTGCCGAGCCGCTCACACAGATTACCTGTGGTTTGCCTCCTTCCACTCTTCCCCACTGTCTGTCAGTCCCGGTTTCTGACATCTCATTTCAAATTAGACCTTAATTTTGGAAACCCGATCTACTCCAGCGCCGTCCGGGAGCTCAGGCGAAAGCCTGCCTGCAAGGAGAAGCTTGCGGGACGGCAGCCAAACCCTTGCAACTGTTTGCAGATTTGTCCAGCATCCAGCTTTCTAGGATTGCATCCTCGGCGGAGCCCCCGGGCTCCGGGAGCCGAATCCCTCCAGCGATGCTCCGGGGCCGTGCGCCACCTACCTCCCGCTGCTCGGAGCTGCTCTCTCCCCTAGGCGCTCACAGGAGTTAAGGTCGAGGCAGGGGAATGGCACTTTGCTTAGAAGCACAGAATTGTCAGGGCTGGAAGAGACCTTAAGGATCAGCCAGTCCCAAGCCCCCTGCCATGGGCAGGGACACCTCACACCACAGCAGGTTGCTCACAGCCACCTCCAGCCTGGCTGCAAACACCTCCACGCAGGAGGCTTCCACCACCTCCCTGGGCAACCTGGGCCAGGCTCTCACCACCCTCCTGGGCAACAACTTCTTCCTCACATCCAACCTCAATCTGCCCATTTCTAGTTTTGCTCCATCCCCCCCAGTCCTATCCCTCCCTGACACCCTCAAAAGTCCCTCCCCAGCTTTCTTGGAGCTCCCTTCAGATACTGGAAGGCAACAATTAGGTTTCCTGGGAGCCTTCTGCTCTCCAGTCTGCACAGCCCCAACCCCCTCAGTCTGTCCTCATAGCAGAGCAGCTCTAGACACTTTCCAACACCTCCAGATCCTTCCTGTAATAGAGGCTCCAGAACTGGACACAGAGCTCCAGGTGGGGTCTCATCTGAGCAGACTAGAGGGGGAGAATCCTTTCCCTCAACCTGCAACTCCCTCAACCTCCTGGGGCAACTTGAGGCCGTTTCCTCACCTCCTACTACTTGTTACCAGGGAAAAAAGACCAACACCCACCTGGCTCCAACCTCCTTTCAGGTATCATAGAATCCTAGAATGGCTTAGGTTGGAAGGACCATTAGAGATTATCTATTCCAACCTGCCCACTATTGACAAGGGCATCTCTCAGCTAGACTTAGGTGATCAAGTCCAACCATATCCTCTACACAACTGCTGGATCATGTCCCTAAGCTTCTCATTCAAACATCCTTTGGTCATCTGCAGGAATGGTGACTCCACCACTTCCCTGGGCAGCCTGTTCCATGTTAGCTGTTGTCATGTAGATCACAGAATCATGGAATGGTCTGGGTTGGAAGGGACCTCCTAAGGTCATCCAGTCCAACCCCCTCTGCAGTCAGCAGGGACATCCCCAACTAAATCAGGTTGCCCAGAGCCCTGTGGAGCCTCACCTTGAATATCTCCAGGGATGGGCCCCCAACCACCTCCCTGGGCAACCTGTTGCAGTGTTCCACCACCCTCATGGTAAAGAACATGAGTGAGTCTCAGAACGGAGTGTCTTGTTGGACACCCCACGTTCAGGCAACTGGATTGAGTCCTCAGAGGCTGAACCTCTATGGGGCCTCCAGCAGCTACAACAGAAGCTGAGGCAGTCAGCACAACCTTGTCCTTATAGACTGCTCTGCCTAAGTGTCTTCATTTCGAGCTGAGTTCTCCTCTCTTTCCAAAGAAGCTCAGGACAGTGACTACCTCCAACAGTCAGGGCATTTCCCTTCCCTGTGGTTGTCTAAGGACTCAGCACAGCCAAGAGAAGTGCTGCTTTGGAGTCTGCTTCTCTAGACAGTGCCTGACATTATGATGCAGACAGTGCAGGGAAGGTTCCTCACCGCAGCAGCGACGACCTTCATCCTGCTTTGAAAGGATGAATCTTAATGTCTTTAACGTTCCTCCTGTGCTGCCACAAACTGCCTCAAATCCAATTGCTTGGGACCTTCCTGCAAAGGGACACTGAGGAGAATCAAATTAAGTAAAGGTGCAAATTTCCAGTGTTAAAAACTCACTTTTACTGTGAGGGTAAAGCCACTTTAATGCTGGGGAAAGGGATCCTCAGAGGAGCTTAATGAGGTTTTGCTAATCCACTTAAAGGAGTGAATCTTTCCTGAGGTTTCCCTGTGGGCACACCCCTAATCTTTTGTCATAAATTCACTGTTGCTCTCCTTGGCTGCACACATTGCACAAACCTGGCATGTTCTGTGGCACCACAAATACTCTCCATCCTCCCTGCTGCTCACTTCCACTAGAGCTGGGGGAGAACACACAGGATATTCTTTTGAGAGCTTGCAGGCTTCTGTCACATTGGGATTCTCCCTGCCTGGCTGGTGGTTTGATTAAAATAAACCAAAGATGGATAGGTAGATAGATAGATAGATAGATAGATAGATAGATAGATAGATAAATAGATAGATAGATAGATAGATAATAGATAGATAGATGGATATATAGATAGATAGATAGATAATAGATAGATAGATAGATGGATAGATAGATAGATAGATAATAGATAGATAGATAGATAGATACATAGATAGATAATAGATAGATAATAGATAGATGGATAGATAGATAATAGATAGATAGATAGATAGATAGATAGATAGATAGATAGATAGATAGATAGATAGATGGATGGATAGATAGATAGATAGATAGACAGACAGCCTTCAACACACCTGAGCAAAGCCTTCGACACTGTCCCGCACCACATCCTGGTCTCCAGGCTGGTGACACATGGGTGTGATGGGTGGACCACTAGATGGATAAGGAACTGGCTTGATGGCCGCACCCAAAGAGTGGCTGTCAATGGCTCCATGTCCCAGTGGAGGCCAGGGACAAACAGAGTCCCTCAGGGATCAGTCCTGGGACCAGGCTTGTTCAACATCTTTGTGGGTGCCACGGACAGTGGCACTGAGTGCACCCTCAGCAGGTTTGCTGATGACACCAACCTGTGTGGTGCAGCAGACAGCTGGAGGGAAGGGATCCATCCAGAGGGACCTGGGCAGGCTGGAGAGGTGGGCACAAGCCAACCTCATGAAGTTCAACAAGAGCAAGGGCAGGGTCCTGCATCTGGGTGGAGGCAATCCCAGGCACAAATCCAGGCTAGGCAGGGACTGGCTGGAAAGCAGCCCTGAGGAGAGAGTCTTGGGGATGCTGGGGGAGGAGAAGCTCACCAGGAGCTCTCAGTGTGCACTTGCAGCCCACAAAGCCAACCAGAGCCTGGGCTGCATCAGGAGTAGTGTGGCCAGCAGGGCAAGGGAGGTGATTCTCCCCCTCTACTCAGCTCTGTGGAGACCCCACCTGGAGTCCTGCCTCCAGTTCTGGAGCCCCTATTCCAAGAGGGATGTGGAGGTGCTGGAAGGTGTCCAGAGCAGGGCCAGGAGGATGATCAGAGGGCTGGAGCACCTCTCCTATGAGGACAGACTGAAGGAGTTGGGGCTGTTGAGTCTGCAGAAGAGAAGGCTCCCAGGTGACCTCATTGTGGCCTTCCAGGATCTGCAGGGGGCTCCAGGAAGGCTGGGGAGGGACTGCTCAGGATCTGAGGGAGTGCTAGGACTAGGGGGAATGGAATGAAGCTGGAGGTGGGGAGATTGAGGCTGGAGGGGAGGAGGAAGTTCTTCCCCAGGAGAGTGGTGAAGCCCTGGAATGGGTTGTGCAGGGAGGTGGTTGGGGCCCTGTCCCTGGAGGTGTTTAAGGCCAGGCTGGCTGAGGCTGTGGCCAGGCTGATGTAGTGTGGGGTGTCCCTGCCCATGGCAGGGGGGTTGGAACTGGCTGATCCTTGTGGTCCCTTCCAACCCTGAATGATTCTATGATACTATGATTAAAAAGATAGATAGATTGATAGATAGATAGATATATAGATAGATAGATAGATAGATAGATGATAGATAGATAGGTGATAGATAGATAGATAGATAGATAGATAGATAGATAGATAGATAGATAGATAGATAGATGGATGATAGTTTCCTTTTCCTTTATTGGCATCCCTCTCTGCACCTCCAAGTATAATCCTATAAGACTGAATATTTCTTGCCCCCCTCCTTGTGATCCAGAAGCAGGAGCTTAATCTGTAAGGAAAAAAAGGGTTTAGCCTAATAAAATGCAGGAGCTGTTCCCATTCCCCCTGGAGATTAGCACATATCAAGAAAATGCAGGACAAGGAATAATTTCTTTCATATAATCCTAGAATGGCTCAGGTTGGAAGCAACCTCAGAGCTCATCCACTTCAAGCTCCCCACTATGCCCAGGGACACCTCTCAGCTACACTCAGCTGCTCAAGGTCTTATCCAGCCTGGCCTTCAACACCCCCAGGCAGGAGGCAGCCACAGCCTCCCTGGGCAGCCTGGGCCAAAGGCTCAGCAGCCTCCTGCTGAAGAACTTCTTCCTCAGCTTCAGTCTGACCCTTCTCTGCCTCAGCTCCAAACCATTCCCCCTGGGCCTGGCTCCAGCCCCCCTCAGCAGAAGTCTCTCTGCAGCCTTCCTGCAGGCTCCCTTCAGGTGCTGGCAGCAGCTCTGAGGTGCCCCTGGAGCCTTCTCCTCTGCAGGCTGCACAGCCCCAGCTCCCTCAGCCTGTACTCCCAGCAGAACTGCTGCAGCCCTGGCAGCATCCTTGTAGCCTCTTCTGGGCTCTCTCCCCCAGCTCTGTGTGCTTCTCCTGCTGGGGACAGCAGAACTGGAGGCAGGATTGGAGGTGAGGTCTGGGCAGAGCAGAGCCCAGGGGCAGAATCCCCTCTCCTGCCCTGCTGCCCACCCTGCTCTGGCTGCAGCCCAGCACACAGCTGCCTGAGGGCTGCAGGAGGGCACTGCTGGCTCCTGGGGAGCTGCTCAGCACCCAGCACCCCTAAGACCCTTTCTTCAGAGGAACTTTTCTCTTTTCTCATGCAACATTTTGAACTCAATATCTCTACTTGCTCGGACTAACCATCTCAGAAGGTTTTGGGGTTTTCCTCTTTATCATTTAGCACAAATTCAGTAGGAGATATATCAGTGATGAATTAACACATGCAACAGAAAATGTGCTCTCTTTGGCTGAGACACCTTGCAGGGAGTGATAGAATTGTTTTGGTTGAAAAAGACCTTTAAGATCATGGAGTCCAAACATTACCTGATGAAGATTGTGAAGGGTCTGCAGATCAGGGCAGGTGAGGAGCAGCTGAGGGACCTAGGGATGTTTAGTGTGGAAAAGAGGAGGCTGAGGGGAGACCGCATTGCTCTCTGCAGCAACCTGAGAGGAGGCTGCAGTTAGGGTTGGCCTCTCCTCCTTAGTACTAGTTCATAGGAGGAGAGGTAATGGCCTGAAATATTGCCAGGGGAAGGTTAGGTTGGATATCAGGAAAAATGTCTTGACTGCAAGAGTGGTCAGGGACTGGCACAGGCTGCCCAGGGAGGTGGTGGGGTCCCCATCCCTGGAGGTGTTCCAGAAATCTGTGGCCATGGCACTTTGGAGCAGGGTTTATTTGCCATGGTGGCAATGGGTTGAAGGTTGGACTGGATGATTTTAGGGGCTTTTTCCAACCAAAACAACTCTATGATTCTAACTCTGCCAAGGCTGGGGCTAAACCATGGCCCTCAGCACCACAGCTCTGCCTCTTTCAAACACCTCCAGGGATGGGGATCCAGCCACCTCCCTGGGCAGCCTGTGCCAGGCTTGGAGAGCCCTTTCAGTCACCAAGTTTCCTCTCATCTCCAGCTTAAACCTCCCCCGGGGCATCTTGACGCCCTCTCCTCTGATGCTGTCCCCTGTCATTAGGGAGAACAGGGAATAATAGGAAATATTAATTCTTCTTAAGAAGGAATACAATTTTCGGGGATCTTTTTGCCCTCAGCTGGGCTCCGGCGCTTGCTGCTCTGTCCCCCTGCTGCCCTGTCCCCCATGCGGCCAGCGGGGCGCGGTGCTGCCTGCTGACCAGGAGGGGGAGCCAGTGTCCCCCTTCAGCCCCGCCTCGGCCGCGCCGCTCAGCCGCAGGGAGGTCCCAGGGGCCGGGCGCTGAGGCACAAAGCCTGGGAGAGGAGGGAGGCAGCGCGGTCCCCTCGGTCCCCTTGGAGAGGGGGAAAGGGCTCCAGCATAGAACTGCCAGGGTTGGAAGGGACCTCAAGGAGCACCCAGTTCCACCTCCCCTGCCATGGGCAGGGACACCTCACACCACAGCAGGTTGCTCACAGCCACCTCCAGCCTGGCTGCAAACACCTCCAGCCAGGAGGTTTCCACCACCTCCCTGGGCAACCTGGGCCAGGCTCTCACCACCCTCCTGGGGAACAACTTCTTCCTCACAGCCAATCACAATCTCCCCACTTCTAGTTCTGCTCCATTGCCCCCAGTCCTATCCCTCCCTGACACCTTCAAAAGTCCCTCCCCAGCTTTCTTGGAGCCCCCTGCAGATCCTGCACGGCCACAATGAGGTCTCCTCAGAGCCTTCTCTTCTCCAGACTGAACAACTCAAACTTCCTCAGTCTGTGCTCATAGCAGAGCAGCTCCAGCCCTCTGCTCCTCCTTGTGGCCCTTCTCTGGACACTTTCCAGCACCTCCAGATCCTTCCTGACACAGAGGCTCCAGAATTGGATCCAGAGCTCCAAGTGGGGCCTCAGCAGAGTGGAGCAGAGGGGCAAAATCACCTTCCTCACCCTGCTGTCTATGCTATTTCCAACCTCCAGTTCATCTGATTTCAACCTTCTGCTGTGGGCAAGGACAACTTCCACTTGACCAGGTTACTCAAGACATCATCCAGCCTGGCCTTGAACACTTCCATGGAGGGGAAAATGGTCTCAGCAAGCTCCTATCCCCCCATGGGTGAGGCCACAAAGCAGCAGTGTGAGATGCACTACTGATTTTAAGCAAGCATCCCAACTTTGCTAAAGCTGGTTTTCCTCCAGGGAAAATTCCTCTTAAAACACAAAGATCTGTAACATTTGGGGGTTTATGGAGACCATCATCAGCTCAGTGCTGCTTTGAAGTACCCAGCTGAGATAGTTGTTAATCTGTTCAAAGGAACAGGCAGATTTGAAAGCAGAAGGCTCACAGAATCAACCAGGTTGGAAGAGACCTCCAAGATCACCAAGTCCAACCTATCACCCAACCCTAACTAATCATCCAGACCATGGCACTAAGTGCCTTGTCCAGGCTTTTATTAAACACCTCCAGGGATGGTGACTCCACCACCTCCCTGGGCAGCACATCCCAATGGCCAACCTCTCATTCTGGGAAGAAGTTCTTTCTAAGGTCAAGCCTGGGCGTGCCTGGCTGGGCACACAGTGAAGTGGTCATGAGGGTGTTGGATTGAAGCTTGGACTTGATGATCTTGGAAGTCTTGTCCAATTAGGATAGGATAGGATAGGATAGGATAGGATAGGATAGGATAGGATAGAATAGGAATGGAATGGAATGGAATGGAATGGAATGGAATGGAATGGAATGGAATGGAATGGAATGGAATGGAATGGAATAGAACAGAACAGAATAAGCTAGGTTGGAAAAGACCTCAGAGACCATCCAGTCCAACCTCTCACCCAACACCATCAGATCAACTAAACCATGGCACCAAGTGCCTCATCCAGGCTCTTCCTCAACACCTCCAGGGATGGTGACTCCACCACCTCCCTGGGCAGCACATCCCAATGGCCAATCTCTCTGTCTGGGAAGAATGTCTTCCTCACCTCCAGCCTAAACCTCCCCTGGCGCTGCTTGAGACTGTGTCCTCTTGTTCTGGTGCTGGTTGCCTGGGAGAAGAGACCAACCCCCACCTGGCTACAACCTCCCCTCAGGGAGTTGAAGAGAGCAAGAAGGTCTCCCCTGAGCCTCCTCTCACATTTAGTCCTCTTCACATTTAGTCACCCAAGACTGATCTTCACATGTTTGAGTGTGAGCTGGCCACATCTTGCCTTTTGAAACTGGCTGCCTTTGACCCTTTCCTGGAAAGGGATCCTCCAGAGGTGCCTTCTAACTTCTGTGCTTCTGTGACACTCAGCACTTTCCACACCCCACCCCCACCCCCCACCCCCAAGTAAATTACTGCAATGAATAAACAAGAAAGGGAGAAATAAAGCAGCCACGCTGGGAGCAGCTCTTGCACCCAGTGCAATCAATATTCATCACAGAGAAAAAGCCAAAAATCAATAAGGCAAAAAAATTAAAGAGCAAAAAAACCAAAAAAGAATCTTCTCTATCAATAAAGAGGCACAAGAGATCTGCACAGCCACAGACCAGGCAGGCTTTCTCACTCTGTGCAGGCTTTCAGCTAAGGGCTCCACAGACCCAGTGGGGAGAGGGAAAGCTGCTGGGACAGGACCTGCAGTTGTCATGGGTGTTGCTTTGAAAACCTTATATTGCTTCCCCACAGTGACTTATAGTTTCATAGTTTCATAGTTTCATTCAGGGTTGGAAGGGACCACAAGGATCATCCAGTTCCAACCCCCCTGCCATGGCCAGGGACACCCCACACTAGATCAGGCTGGACAGAGCCTCAGCCAGCCTGCTCTTAAACACCCCCAGGGACGGGGCCTCGACCACCTCCCTGGACAACCCATTCCAGGGTCTCACCACTCTCAGGGTGAAGAACCTCCTCCTCACATCTAGCCTGGATCTCCCCACCTCCAGCTTCATTCCATTCCCCCTAGTCCTAGCACTACCTGACATCCTGAGAAGTCCTTCCCCAGCCTTCCTGTAGGCCCCCTTCAGATCCTGGAAGGCCACAATGAGGTCACCTGGGAGCCTTCTCTTCTGCAGACTGAACAGCCCCAACTCCTTCAGCCTGTCCTCACAGGAGAGGTGCTCCAGCCCTCTGCTCATCCTCCTGGCCCTGCTCTGGACACCTTCCAGCACCTCCACATCCCTCTTGTAATAGGGGCTCCAGAACTGGACACAGTACTCCAGGTGGGGTCTCACCAGGGCTGAGTAGAGGGGGAGGATCACCTCCCTCGACCTGCTAGCCACACTTCTCCTGATGCAGCCCAGGATCTGATTGGCTTTGCGGGCTGCAAGTGCACACTGAGAGCTCCTGGTGAGCTTTTTGTCCACCAGCACCCTCAAGGCTGTCTCCTCAGGGCTGCTTTCCAGCCAGTCCCTGCCCAGCCTGGATTTGTGCCTGGGATTGCCTCGACTCAGATGCAGGACCCTGCACTTGCTCTTCTTGAACTTCATGAGGTTGGCTTGTGCCCACCTCTCCAGCCTGCCCAGGTCCCTCTGGATGGCCTCCCTTCCCTCCAGCTGTCTGCTGCACCACACAGCTTGGTGTCATCAGCAAACTTGCTGAGGGTGCACTCAATGCCACTGTCCATGGCACCCACAAAGATGTTGAACAAGCCTGGTCCCAGGACTGATCCCTGAGGGACTCTGCTTGTCCCTGGCCTCCACTGGGACATGGAGCCATTGACAGCCACTCTTTGGGTGCGGCCATCAAGCCAGTTCCTTATCCATCTAGTGGTCACCCATCAAACCCATGTGTCACCAGCTTGGAGACCAGGATGTGGTGCGGGACAGTGTTGAAGGCTTTGCTCAGCTCCAGGTAAATGACATCAGTTGCTCGCCCCTCATCTATTAATGTTGTCACCTGCTCATAGAAGGCCACCAGGTTGGTCAGGCAGGATTTGCCCTTGGCAAAGCCATGCTGACTGTTCCCAATCACCTCTTCACTATTCTTTTGACTTGTCCTTTAGAATAGAATAAACCAGGTTGGAAGAGACCTTCAAGATCATCGTGTCCAACCCATCAACCAATCCAACCCACCCAAACAACTAACCCATGGCACCAAGCACCACATCAAGTCTCCTCCTGAACACCTCCAGTGATAGCGACTCCACCACCTCCCCAGGCAGCACATTGCAATGGGCAATCACTGTCTCTGTGTAGAACTTCCTCCTAACATCCAGCCTAACCCTCCTCTGGCACAGCCTGAGACTGTGTCCTCTTGTTCTGGTGCTGGCTGCCTGGGAGAAGAGATCAACCCCCACCTGGCTACAACCTCCCTTCAGGGAGTTGCAGAGAGCAAGAAGGTCTCCCCTGAGCCTCCTCTTCTCCAGGCTAAGCAACCCCAGCTCCCTCAGCCTCTCCTCACAGGGCTGTGCTCCAAAGCCCTCCCCAACTTTGTTGCCCTTCTCTGGACATGCTCCAGCAAGTCAACAAACACATATACAAACAAATACACAGAAAATGCACTGAAGATCCACCAGCAATGCAGGAACACACGTGTCTAGAATAGAGATAGAAGAGGACCAACCAGGTTGGAAAAGACCTCAGAGAGCATCCAGTCCAACCAATCACCCAGCACCATCTGATCAACTCAACCATGGCACCAAGTGCCTCATCCAAGCCTTTCCTGAACACCTCCAGCTGGGGATGGTGACTCTACCACCTCCCTGGGCAGAACATTCCAATGGCCAATCTCTCTGTCTGGGAAGAATTTCTTCCTCACCTCCAGCTTAAACTTCCCCTGGCACAGCGTGGGCCTGTGTCCTCTTGTTCTGGTGCTGCTTGCCTGGGAGAAGAGACCAACCCCCACCTGGCTACAACCTCCCTTCAGGGAGTTGCAGAGAGCAAGAAGGTCTCCCCTGAGCCTCCTCTTCTCCAGGCTAAGCAACCCCAGCTCCCTCAGCCTCTCCTCACAGGGCTGTGCTCCAGACCCCTCCCCAGCTTTGTTGCCCTTCTCTGGACACCTTCCAGCAAGTCAACCTCCTTCCTAAACTGTAGAAACCTGTAAAAAGCTTTACTATTATTATTAATAGTAGTAGTAGCATTTGGGTGATAGGTTGGACTGGCTGATCTCGGAGGTCTCTTCCAACCTAGTTGATTCTAATCATTATTATTATCCACCCCCTCCCCACCCCACCCTTTCTGTGGAATATGAGTTGCCATGAGGCCTCTTATCTACCACAGTGATGTTTTCATACCCTGAAGCTTGCAGGCATGTGTTGCATGCAATGCCTTCTGCTCTGAGGAGTGTTTGAGGGTACAGTGTTGACTGCTGCAATGTGAAAGCGTTTGGGGGGTGAGGGGACACCCAAACCACTGCATTCTTCTCCAAGTGGCCTTTTGGGAATGGTTCCTGGCACATGTCATCCCCTGAGCTGTGCCCAGGCATTGTCTTGGAGAACTCTAACTGGGGCAGGCAAAAGCCTTGCCAGGCAGTATGCTCTCAATTATGGTCTGAAGAAATAGTTCCAGTCCCTTCCTAAACCCATTGCCTGCCACTTCTTGATTTAGCAGCATAGCTGCAACCTGTGCTGGAAAGAACTTCCTTCAGAAATATTATGGAATGGAGCTAGAAAGCCTTCTCTGACCTCCAACTCTTCCTGGTCCACCCACAAGCCCTGTGAGGAGCTGGGACTGCTTAGCCTGGAGAAGAGGAGGCTCAGGGGAGACCTTCTTGCTCTCTCCAACTCCCTGCAGGGAGGTTGTAGCCAGGTGGGGGTTGGTCTCTTCTCCCAGGCAAGCAGCACCAGAGCAAGAGGACACAGTCTCAAGCTGTGCCAGGGGGAGGTTTAGGCTGGAGGTGAGGAGAAAGTTCTTCCCAGACGGAGAGATTGGCCCTTGGGATGTGCTTCCCAGGGAGGTGGTGGAGCCCCCATCCCTGGAGGTGTTTAGGAAGAGCCTGGATGAGGCCCTTGGTGCCATGGTTTAGCTGATCAAATGGTGCTGGGTGTTAGGTTGGACTGGATGATCTCAAAGGTCTTTCCCAACCTGGTTAATTCTGTATTCTGTTAGACCATCTCTGAAGCTTCCTACTTTCTGTATTGTTCTCCCCAGTGCCATGTCAGCATCCCCACTTCAGCCAAACCAGCAGTGGCCTTGCTCTGTGGCTGTTATCCTGCTGGCCTTTTTGTTCCCTTCAACAATTCAACTCTCTTTAACTGTTTGGAAGCAGTTCCCCAGATCTGTCTCCCTCAAGGATGCCTCCTGCAGACTGGGCTCTTGTGTCCCAGAGAGAAGCCTAAGTCCTGTTATGGAATCTTTAATGCCTATGGTGGCACAGAAAATGTTTTCAGTTCTGGATGGCCCTCCAGTCTTGATTCATAGTTAGGAGCTGGAGAAGAGGGCTGGGGAGGAGCAGCTGAGGGAGCTGGGGGTGTTGAGTGTGGAGAAGAGGAGGCTGAGGGAGACCTCATTGCTCTCTGCAGCTCCCTGAGAGGAGGTTGGAAGCAGGTAAGTGTTGGTCTCTTCTTAGCCACAAGTGATAGGATGAGAGGAAGTGGCCTCAAGTTGCCCCAGGGGAGGTTTAGGTTGGAGATGAGAAGAAACTTCCTGACTGAAAGGCTTCTCAGAGCCTGGCACAGGCTGCCCAGGGAGGTGGCTGAATCCCCATCCCTGGAGGGGTTTGGAAGAGGCAGAGCTGTGGTGCTGAGGGCCATGGTTCAGCCCCAGCCTTGGCAGAGCTGGAGAATGGTTGGCCTGGCTGAGCTTCCAGGGCCTTCCCAAGCAAGACAATTCTATGATTGCATTCAGATTTCCAAATTCCTGGGTAAAATGGAACAAAACAACAAAGCAAAGCCAAAATACCCCTCTGGATCTCTATTTGCATCAAGCCATGGTGCAACTATTTGTGTGGGTATCACAAGTAGGAGATAACCTGGTGTGATTCTTTTGTGTGTATGGCAAGTAGAAGGTGATTTGACCTTAGACTGCTTTGGAGCAGGGCTGGCCACTCAACAGAGTGCCAGATGCTCTCCACCAGCCCACAGGGGAGAGAATGTGGATCAGGGACAGGGACTGATGGGTTGGAAAACTTGAACTATTTAGATGGAAATAATAACAATGAAATAAAATGCACAGAAATGGCTGCAAGTCCAACACACAGAATGCAGAATAAAGCAGGTTGGAGAAGAACTTGGAGATCATCCAGTCCAACCAATCACCCAGCACCATCTGATCAACTCAACCATGGCACCAAGGGCCTCAGGCAGGCTCCTCCTAAACACTTCCAGTGGTGCTGACTCCACCACCTCCCTGGGCAGCACATGCCAATGGCCAATCTCTCTTGCTGGGAAGAATTTCTTCCTCACCTCCAGCCTAAACCTTCCCTGACACAGCTTGAGATTGTGTCCTCTTCTTCTGGTGCTGGCTGCCTGGCAGAAGAGACCAACCCCCAGCTGGCTACAACCTCCCTTCAGGGAGTTGGAGAGAGCAAGAAGGTCTCCCCTGAGCCTCCTCTTCTGCAGGCTAAGCAACCCCAGCTCCCTCAGCCTCTCCTCACAGGGCTGTGCTCCAGACCCCTCCCCAGCTTTGTTGCCCTTCTCTGGACTCGTTCCAGCAGCTCAACATCTTTCCTAACCTGAGGAGCCCAGAACTGGACACAGGACTCAAGGTGTGGCCTGAGCAGTGCTGAGTACAGGGCAGAATGACCTCCCTGCTCCTGCTGGCCACACTGTTCTTGATGCAGGCCAGGATGCCCTTGGCCTTCTTGGCCACTTGGGCACACTGCAGGCTCATGTTCAGCCTACCATCAACCAGTACCCCCAGGTCCCTCTCTGCCTGGCTGCTCTCAGCCACTCTGCCCCCAGCCTGTAGCACTGCCTGGGGTTGTTGTGGCCAATGTGCAGAACCTGGCACTTGGATGTGTTCAATCTCCTGCCCTTGGCCTCTGCCCATCTGTTCAGCCTGTCCAGGTCCCTCTGCAGAGCCTCTCTACCCTCCAGCAGATCAACTCCTGCCCCCAGCTTGCTGTCATCTGCAAACTTACTGCTGATGGACTCAATGCCCTCATCCAGATCATCAATAAAGACATTGAGCAGGATTGGGCCCAGCACTGATCCCTGGGGCACACCACACACCAAATGCCCCTGCTGGTCATAAGTCACCTTGAGCACTGCTCCAGACCCTTCTGCAGAGCCTTCCTGCCCTCCAGCACATCAACACTCCCTCCCAGCTCAGTGTTGCCTACAAACTCACTGAGGGTGCCCTGCACAGGTAAGAGGAATGAGATGCAGAGGTCAGGCCTTGTAAATAACCCTGCAGCAAGTCGATTGAGTCAGAAATTGATTAGTCAATACCTCTGTAGTCTCATTCTGCCTGGGCTTCTCAAAAGCCTTGCTCAGCTCCTCCACCCTCCAGGCATTCTTCCTGACAGCAAAGATGGGTGAAAAAAATACCCAACAAATTACTTCAATGTCACATTTTTGCCCCCTCATGGCTTTCTGCTGGCTTTGCTGCCTTCACTAAGGCCTTGTTTACCTGCTCACAAACGTGGGAAACACCAGAATTTAGCTTTCTGAACACTTTCCTGCTCCTCTTGTACTTACAGAGCCCTTGGGAAACTCTGAGGGTAGTTTTTGACCCTGGCACTGCAAACTCTGCTTTTTACTCTAGGAAAGCCTGGGATTGTCTCAGAATCTTGTGTCTCAAGGGGGTTTAGTCTTTAAACCAAGCTCTGATTGTTGTTAGAATTGTAGAATGGTAGTGGTTGAAAGGGCCCTCTGGAGGTCATTGAGTCCAACCCCCCTGCCAAAGCAGTGCCACCTTAGGGCAGGTCACACAGAGACATGCCCAGATGGGTACTGAAAGGCTCCAGAGAAGGAGACTCCACCACTTCTCTGGGCAGCCTGCTCCAGGGCTCCAACACCTGAAATTAAACAAGTTCCTCTTCGTGTTTAGAGGGAAGAGTTTTCCACCTTGGGTTGACAGTTCAAACTGGAAACCAATCCTGCTGGTCAGGAATCAGCCCTGACCTTCTGGAGCAATAGAAGTCAGCCAAATAACCTCAGTATTTACCTGGTAGGAATTGTTATCCCAGGATCACAGAATGGCTCAGGTTGGAAGCAACCTCAGAGCTCATCCACTCCAAGCTCCCCACCATGCCCAGGGACACCTCTCAACTCGGCTCAGCTGCTCAGGGCCTCATCCAGCCTGACCCTGAACAGCCCCAGGCAGGAGGCAGCTACAGCCTCCCTGGGCAGCCTGGGCCAAAGGCTCAGCAGCCTCCTGCTGAAGAACTTCTTCCTCAGCTCCACTCTGACCCTGCTCTGCCTCAGCTCCAAACCATTCCCCCTGGGCCTGGCTCCAGACCCCCTCAGCAGAAGTCTCTCTGCAGCCTTCCTGCAGGCTCCCTTCAGGTGCTGGCAGCAGCTCTGAGGTGCCCCTGGAGCCTTCTCCTCTGCAGGCTGCACAGCCCCAGCTCCCTCAGCCTGTGCTCCCAGCAGAGGTTTGCATGTATAGAATTATTGACTATAACTTTGGAAATAACTTCAACTTCATGAGAAAAGCAGCAACAAATATGTCAGAATCATGGAATTGTTTTGGCTGGAAAAGCCCTTTGAGGTCATCCAGTCCAACCAGCAACCCAACCCCACCATGGCCATTTGGTGCCATGGTTTAGTTGATCAGATGGTGCTGGGAGACAGGTTGGGCTTGATGATCTCAAAGGTCTCTTTCAACCTGGTTAATTCTATTCTATTCTATTCTATTCCATTCCATTCTAATATATTCCATTCCATTCCATTCCATTCCATTCCATTCCATTCCATAACCATGCCCCAAAGTGCCATGGCCACCCATCTCTTGCACACCCCCAGGGTTGGTGACTCCACCTCCTCCCTGGGCAGCCTATGCCAGGCCCTGACCCCTCTTCCCATGCCTCACAGATGAGGCCTTTGCTTGCCTACACACACTAACTGTGTGTTCCTTCTCCTGGATGGTCACTGACTTGCTCCAAGCCTGTCCATCCATATCAGGCTTTTTTCCCCCAGCACACTCCAGTGCTCTGCCCATCAGAGAGGCTGAGGACCAGCTAAATGTGCTGTTGACTGGCAACAGGAGCAGTCTTGCCTTGTTCACTCTTAACAAGCCTTGACAGCGCTCCCTTTCCAAGGGAGAGGATTTTCTTAGTGCATGTGCTTGGGGAAAGCCCTGTTTTGATTGGCAAGGGTGACAATGCCCCTGAGGGGTTGTACCTCACCCTGTAATGAAGCTGTTGCCTTCTGTTCACACACAACAGGAGTACTGTGTGCAGGGGCACCTGGGTGCATGCTTCTCTCTTTCAAAAGAGCTTCAGGATGATTATTTTTGCTCCTCTGTTACACTGAGTTCCTAGAAAGCACAGAGGCTGAATTGAGGAAGTGGCTGTGAGATGCTAGAAAAACTCCAGCTATGGGATCATAGAAAGGGCCACAAGGATGAGCAGAGGGCTGGAACACCTCTCCTGTGAGGACAGACTGAAGGAGTTGGGGCTGTTCAGTCTGCAGAAGAGAAGGCTCCCAGGTGACCTCATTGTGGCCTTCCAGGATCTGCAGGGGGCTCCAGGAAGGCTGGGGAGGGACTGCTGAGGATCTGAGGGAGTGCTAGGACTAGGGGGAATGGAATGAAGCTGGAGGTGGGGAGATTGAGGCTGGAGGGGAGGAGGAAGTTCTTCCCCAGGAGAGTGGTGAAGCCCTGGACTGGGTTGTGCAGGGAGGTGGTTGGGGCCCTGTCCCTGGAGGTGTTTAAGGCCAGGCTGGCTGAGGCTGTGGCCAGGCTGATGTAGTGTGGGGTGTCCCTGCCCATGGCAGGGGGGTTGGAACTGGCTGATCCTTGTGGTCCCTTCCAACCCTGACTGATTCTGTGATACTATGATACTATGATACTATGATACTATGATACTATGAATTGCTTCAGCTGGGAAAGACCTCTGAGATCCTTGAGTCTAGCCATTGAGCCTCTAAGATCCTTGACCCAGCCAATAAACAATGGCATTGAGTCACACTGGGTTGGAAGGGACCTTAAAAATCATCTAGTTCAGACAGGGACACCTCCCACCAGCCCAGGCTGCTCAAGGCCTCACCCAGCACAGCCTTGAACACCTCCAGAGAGGGAAGGGAGCATCCACAGTCTCCCTGGGCAAGCTGTTCCAGTCTCTCCCCAACCTCACTGGGAAGAATTACTTCCTAATCTCCAGGCTAAATCTGCCCTTCTCAAACTTCAGTCCATTCCCTCCACTGTCACTGACTGAGAGAGTTCTGTCACCTGCACATTTGGGATTTTCTCCTTGAACTAGAGGAAGCTTCCTACTGGTGCAGCTTTATCCTTTGCTGTGTAGAATCATAGAGTTGTTTTGATTGGAAAAGGGAAAAGAGACCAACCCCCATCTGGCTCCAGCCTCCTTGCAGGGAGTTGTGGAGTGCCAGGAGGTCTCCCCTCAGCCTCCTCTTCTCCAGAATGAACAACCCCAATGGAATGGAATGGAATGGAATGGAATGGAATGGAATGGAATGGAATGGAATAGAATAGAATAGAATAGAATAGAATAGAATAGAATAGAATAGAATAGAATAGACCAGGTTGAAAGAGACCTTCAAGATCATCGCGTCCAACCTATCACTCAACACCACCTAATCAACTAACCCATGGCACCAAGCACCCTGTCAAGTCTCTTCCTGAACACCTCCAGTGATGGTGACTCCACCACCTCCCCAGGCAGCCCATTCCAATGGGCAATCACTCTCTCTGTGTAAAACTTCCTCCTAACATCCAGCCTAAACCTTCCCTGGCACTGCCTGAGACTCTGTCCTCTTGTTCTGGTGCTGGCTGCCTGGGAGAAGAGACCAACCTCTGCCTGTCTACAACCTCCCTTCAGGGAGTTGGAGAGAGCAAGAAGGTCTCCCCTGAGCCTCCTCTTCTCCAGGCTAAGCAACCCCAGCTCCCTCAGTCTCCCCTCACAGGGCTGTGTTCCAAGCCCCTCCCCAGCTTTGTTGCCCTTCTCTGGACATGCTCCAGCAAGTCAACCTCCTTCCTAAACTGAATAGAATAGAATAGACCAGGTTGAAGAAGACCTTCAAGATCATCAAGTCCAACCTGTCACCCAACACCTCCTGACTAAACCATGGCACCAAATGCCTCATCCAATCCCTTCTTGAACACCTCCAGGGATGGTGACTCCACCACCTCCCTGGGCAGCCCATTCCAATGGGCAATCACTCTCTCTGTGTAGAACTTCCTCCTGACCTCCAGCCTAAACCTCCCCTGGTGCAGCTTGAGACTGTGTCCTCTTGTTCTGGTGCTGGCTGCCTGGGAGAATAGCCCAACCCCCACCTGGCTACAACTTCCCTTCAGGGAGTTGGAGAGAGCAAGAAGGTCTCCCCTGAGCCTCCTCTTCTCCAGGCTAAGCAACCCCAGCTCCCTCAGCTGCTCCTCCCCAGCCCCGTTCTCCAGACCCTTCCTAAGCTTCATTGCCCTTCTCTGGACACACTCCAGCTCATTTCTTTCAGAGAGAGCCCCAAAACTGGTCACAGGACTCAAGGTGTCTCCAGACCCTTCAGCAGCTCTGTTGCCCTTTCTCAGGACAGCTTGGCCAGTGGCTTTCTTCGTGCAGTGTGTTGCATCATTCCATCATCATCCATGGTGACAGCTGTGTGAAGATGTCACAATAAATACAGCAATCAGCTTTTGATTGTCTCCCTTGTCTGAGTATGTTCTGGGCTGCAGTCTTACTCCTTCTGAAACAAATGTCAAACATGAAATGCCTCATTAAGAGGAAACTCTGGAGAGTGAGGGTGGGGAGACACTGGCACAGGCTGCCCAGGGAGGCTGTGGATGCCTCATCCCTGGAGGTGTTCGAGGCCAGGCTGGATGAGGCCTTGAGCAACCTGGGCTAGG
Source organism: Melanerpes aurifrons (assembly GCA_011125475.1). Taxonomy (NCBI): domain Eukaryota; kingdom Metazoa; phylum Chordata; class Aves; order Piciformes; family Picidae; genus Melanerpes; species Melanerpes aurifrons. Next base: position 3,784,166 of record WWNC01000064.1, read on the forward strand.
GGAAGATGGGCAGGGGATTGGAACTAAATAATCCCTTAAATTTCCTTCCAACCCAACCCATTCCATGAATTCTTGAATCTGTGTGTGTGAGGCTGCCTTGCAGCTCCATGCTGCACAGACAAGTGGATTTATACCAACCTGCTGTAATTATGGTGAGAGTTGTGTCAGCATCTCCAGCCTAAGCAGCATTTTCAGGATTTATTGTACAGTTATGGGATTAGGTCCCAGACAGAGTTTGGCTTCAGCCTGAGCAGCAAATTGTCCTACAGATTCTGCTCTCCTGACTCTCTGCCTGGAGTACTGCATCCACTTCTGGTGCCCTCAAAACAGGAAGGAAATCAGACTGTTGGAGTGGGTGCAGAGGAGGGCCAAGGGGATCAGGAGAGGGCTGGAGAACCTTCCCTGCAGGCACAGGCTGAGGGAGCTGGGGTTGTTCAGCCTGGAGAAAAGGAGGCTCCAGGGAGACCTTGGAGCAGCCTGCCAGTACTGGAGGGGCTCTGTAATAAAGCTGGGGAGGGACTTCTTACAAGGGCTTGCAGTGACAGGATGAGGGGCAGTGGTTTGAAACTGGAGCAGGATAGATTAAGGCTGGACATTAAGAGGAAGTTTTTTACTATGAGAGTGGTGAAATAGAGGAACAGGCTGCCCCATCCCCAGAGATATTCAAGGTGAGCCTGGACAAGGCTCTGAGCAACTGATCTAGTGGAAGATGTCCCTGCTGAGTGCAAGGGGGGTTGGGTTAGATGACCTTTGGAGGTCCCTTCCAACCTAATCCAGGCAACAAGCACAAGAACAAGAGGACACAATCTCAAGCTACACCAGGGGAGGTTTAGGCTGGAGGTGAGGAAAAAGTTCTTCCCAGCAAGAGAGGCTGGCCATTGGAATGTGCTGCCAGGGAGGTGGTGGAGTCACCATCTCTGGAGGAGTTCAAGAGGAGATTGGATGTGGCACTTGAAGCCATGGTTTAATAGTCATGAGGTGCTGGGTGATAGGTTGGACTTGATGATCTCTGAGGTCTTTTCCAACCTGGTTGATTCTGTGATTCTATGGTTCTATGATTCTATGACTCTGATTCTCTGGTTCTGTCATTCTCTGGCTTTATGGTTCTGATTCTGTAACTCTATGACTCTGATTCTCTATCATTCTCTGGCTCTATGATTTTGATTCTGTGACTCTATGACTCTGATTCTCTGACTCTGTCATTCTCTGGCTCTATGATTCTGATTCTGTGACTCTGTGATTCCCTGACTCTATGATTCCCTGATGCTGTGGTTCTGTGACTCTACCTCCCTAAAGCAGCAGTCAGCGCCGAGCTCAGCCCTGCCTGCCTGGCTGCTCTGCTGCCCAGCCGCACCTCCAGCCCCACTAAAACCCTAATTTGACTTTGAAATCCACGTGCACCTAGCACCTTCCTCCCTGGAGAACCCAGCCAGATGTGTCTTGCTTTTTCATCCTGTTGCAGGCTAACTGTAATCTCCTAGGGAGACACCCAGAGAAATCCTTTAAGAAAAAGAAAGAAAACTAGTAACAGCATGAGATTGAACACATCCAAGTGCCAGGTTCTGCACATTGGCCACAACAACCCCAGGCAGTGCTACAGGCTGGGGGCAGAGTGGCTGAGAGCAGCCAAGCAGAGAGGGACCTGGGGGTGCTGGTCAATGGTAGGCTGAACATGAGCCTGCAGTGTGCCCAGGCGGCCAGGAGGGCCAATGGCATCCTGGCCTGCATCAGGAAGTGTGTGGCCAGCAGGAGCAGGGAGGTCATTCTGCCCCTGGACACTGCACTGGTTAGGCCACACCTCGAGTCTTGTGTCCAGTTCTGGGCCCCTCAGTTTAGGAAGGAGGTTGACTTGCTGGAAGGTGTCCAGAGAAGGGCAACGAAGTTGGTGAGGGGTTTGGAACACAGCCCTGTGAGGAGAGGCTGAGGGAGCTGGGGCTGCTTAGCCTGGAGGAGACTCAGGGGTGACCTTATCACTCTCTACAACTACCAGAAGGGAGATTATAGCCAGGCAGAGGTTGGTCTCTTCTCCCAGGCAGCCAGCACCAGAACAAGAGGACACAGTCTCAGGCTGTGCCAGGGGAGGTTTAGGCTGGATGTTAGGAAGAAATTCTACACAGAGAGAGTGATTGCCCATTGGAATGGGCTGCCTGGGGAGGTGGTGGAGTCGCCATTCCTGGAGGTGCTCAGGAGGAGACTTGATGGGGTGATTGGTGCCATGGGTTAGTTGTTTAGGTGGTGTTGGATTGGTTGATGGGTTGGACACGATGATCTTGAAGGTCTCTTCCAACCTGGTTTGGTCTATCCTATCCTATCCTATCCTATCCTATCCTATCCTATCCTATCCTATCCTATCCTATCCTATTCTACTCTATTCTATCCTATCCTATCCTATCCTAGTCTATTCTATTTAAGTTTCACCAGGCTAAACCCAGACCTAATGAAATCCTAACCCCCCATCCTGCTGAAGTTGTGTGTGACACAAGCAAGAAAGGCTTTGGCTTGGGTTTGGGTTTTGTTTTCTCTTTTCCCTTTGCATTTTCTTTTATCCTTTTATCTTTCTTTTATATTATTTTTTATATTATTTCCCCCCCCACCCCTCCCCCTTTCCCTCTCTTGCTGCAAATTTTGTGAGCATATGGCATAATGTGGAAACATGGGGAAGGCAGAACAGTTAGCAGTTGCTGTGGGTACTGCTGGCTCCTTTCCACTTTACAAATTCATGGGAAGCTAAAATATCACGCTGCTGACATATGCTTCCCGGCTCTCCATTTACTGCCTGCAGCTATGGGCTCCTGTATTCTAATGGTAATTCCACAATCTGTTCCCTGACAGCTCAGGGGCCCAGATGATATGCACACTACTGACAGGGACATCACTTTCATGAAACATTTACTTTCCCCTGCACCTGAATATGGGAGTAATCATATAGAGAGTCGACACGCCATGAAATAGAGTTAGACTGAGGATTCTGAGGAGGAAATAGGAGACTGTCACTCAAAATAAAGTTCATTTTATACCCAGCAGAGCTAGGTTAAAAGACATTTCCATATACTGGCAATGTTTTCCATCTTTTCAAACGGCACTTGGGAAGAAAAATGGTTGCCCTGTGTTTCCCTTTCCGTGGCTCAAGGCTTAGCCTGGAGAAGAGGAGGCTCAGGGGAGACCTTACTGCCATCCTGAAGGGAGGTTGTAGCCAGGTGGGGGTTGGTGTCTTCTCCCAGGCAACAAGCACAAGAACAAGAGGACACAGTCTCAAGCTGCACCAGGGGAGGTTTAGGCTGGAGGTGAGGAAGAAGTTCTTCCCAGAGAGAGAGATTGGCCATGGGAATGTGCTGCCCAGGGAGGTGGTGGAGTCACCATCACTAGAGGTGTTGAGGAAGAGCCTGGATGAAGCACTTGGTGCCATGGTTTAGTTGATTAGATGGTGTTGGGTGATAGGTTGGACTTGATGATCTCTGAGGTCTTTCCCAAGCTGGTTAATTCTCTATTCTGTATAATTACACTCCGAGACACTTGCATCAGAGAGAGCTTCTCCTCCCTTAGTTTCATAGTTTCATAGTTTCATTTAGGGTTGGAAGGGACCACAAGGATCATCCAGTTCCAACCCCCCTGCCATGGGCAGGGACACCCCACACTAGATCAGGCTGGACAGAGGCTCACCCAGCCTGGGCTTAAACACCTCCAGGGACAGGGCCTTGACCACCTCCCTGGACAACCCATTCCAGGGTCTCACCACTCTCATGGTGAAGAACCTCCTCCTCACATCCAGCCTCAATCTCCCCACCTCCAGCTTCATTCCATTCCCCCTAGTTCTATCACTCCCTGGGATCCTGAGAAGTCCTTCCCCAGCCTTGCCCTGTGCTATTTGAATGAAGGCAGAATTACAGTGGGTGGATGGGTGCAGTAAATGCAAGCCTGCCACACTGTCAAGCTGCCTCCAAAGAACTTCATTTTGATTTTCTCCTGCTGCTCTGTGAGGCTGGCTGGGAGGTTTTGAGCACTTGAAGGCCTTTCACAAAGCATCACAGGATTATAGAATCATTTTGGGTGGATAAAACCTTGAAGGTTGTCGAGTCCAACCATTCTCTGCCTCTAGCAAGGGTGGTAGCTTTCTCTTTAGGCATATGCAGTGCACTTAACACACACAAGCAAATGTATGTGTTGTCTATCTGCACATATATACAAAGATTGGATCACAGAATCACAGAATGAATGAATGGTTGCATCACAGGATCATGGAATCATTGAATCATGGAATCACAGACAGAAAAATCACAGAATCATAGATTCACAGAATCAGTCAGGGTTGGAAGGGACCACAAGGATCAGCCAGTTCCAACCTCCCTGCCATGGGCAGGGACACCCCACACTACATCAGCCTGGCCACAGCCTCAGCCAGCCTGGCCTTAAACACCTCCAGGGACAGGGCCCCAACCACCTCCCTGCACAACCCATTCCAGGGCTTCACCACTCTCCTGGGGAAGAACTTCCTCCTCCCCTCCAGCCTGAACCTTTATTTAGAATAAACCAAACCAGGTTGGAAGAGACCTTCAAGACCATGGTATCCAACCCATCAACCAACCCAACACCACCTAAACAACTAACCCATGGCACCAAGCACCCCAGCAAGTCTCCTCCTGAACACCTCCAGGAATGGTGACTCCACCACCTCCCCAGGCAGGACATTCCAATGGGCAGTCACTCTCTCCGTGTAGAATTTCTTCCTAACATCCAGCTTAAACCTCCCCTGGCGCAGCCTGAGACTGTGTCCTCTTGTTCTGGTACTGGCTGCCTGGGAGAAGAGACCAACCCCCACCTGGCTACAACCTCCCTTCTGGTAGTTGTAGAGAGCAATAAGGTCACCCCTGAGCCTCCTCCTCTCCAGGCTAAGCAGCCCCAGCTCCCTCAGCCTCTCCTCACAGGGCTGTGTTCCAAACCCTTCACCAACTTCGTTGCCCTTCTCTGGACACCTTCCAGCAGCTCAACCTCCTTCCTAACCTGAGGGGCCCAGAACTGGACACAGGACTCGAGGTGTGGCCTAACCAGTGCAGTGTCCAGGGACAGAATGATCTCCCTGCTCCTGCTGGCCACACTCTTCCTGATGCAGGCCAGGATGCCATTGGCCCTCCTGGCTGCCTGGGCACACTGCAGGCTCATGTTCAGCCTACCATCAACCAGCACCCCCAGGTCCCTCTCTGCCTGGCTGCTCTCAGCCCCTCTGCCCCCAGCCTGTAGCACTGCCTGGGGTTGTTGTGGCCAATGTGCAGAACCTGGCACTTGGATGTGTTCAATCTCCTGCCCTTGGCCTCTGCCCATCTGTCCAGCCTGTCCAGGTCCCTCTGCAGAGCCTCTCTACCCTCCAGCAGATCAACTCCTGCCCCCAGCTTGGTGTCATCAGCAAATTTACTGATGATGATCAGAATCACAGCATCACAGCATCGCAGCATCACAGAATCAGAATCACAACATCAGAGAATCACAGAAGCAAGAAGAGGTAAAGATTGCTTTGGGAACTACACTTTATATTAGCTATTTCTCCAATTGGGATTGCCTAGAATGATCTTTCTTTTCCTTTTTGAGCCTCAGCAGTGATTTATTTACATTTTACTACTTTCTGCTCAAGATCTGTGAAAAAAAAATAATGTTAAAGGCATAGCCTAAAACTGCCACAACCCTCCAGATGTGGTCACTGCCTGAGAAGGAACCCTAAGGAAGGCCTTGACATGTTGTTCTCAATGGGAATTTCCCCTGAGGCCAGGAGTTCTACCTGGGACAGTTAATAAGTAAGGGCTTCCCCACTGACTACCTCACCTCCTTTTTTTTTGCCCCAGGTAGTTGAAAACTGCTGCTTGCAAAATGAGCTCTCCTCAGCCACAGGAGACCTGCTCCTGCTCTACATTTTCACTGGGAAGTTGTTTAATTAATTGCTTAGAAAGATGACATTTTAATTAATGATGGAAACGCTCAGGGCTTGGGTTTTTCCAGGCAAATTTCAGCATTCCTGGTGACAGGGAGAATGGAAGACTTGCAGCTAGCACTGGGAATGAATAAATCCAACTAGGAAGAGGTGCTGTGCTTTTTCACCCCAAGCCCTTCCTCTAGCTCCCCTTCAGATATTGAAAGGGTAGAGAGGCTTTGCAGAGAGACCTCGACAGGCTGGACAGATGGGCAGAGTCCAACGGCATGAGATTTAATGCGTCCAAGTGCCGGGTTCTGCACATTGGCCACAACAACCCCAGGCAGTGCTACAGGCTGGGGGCAGAGTGGTTGAGAGCAGCCAGGCAGAGAGGGACCTGGGGGTGCTGGTTGATGGTAGGCTGAACATGAGCCTGCAGTGTGCCCAGGCAGCCAAGAGGGCCAATGGCATCCTGGCCTGCATTAAGAACAGTGTGGCCAGCAGGAGCAGGGAGGTCATTCTGCCCCTGGACACTGCACTGGTTAGACCACACCTCGAGTCCTGTGTCCAGTTCTGGGCTCCTCAGTTTAGGAAGGAGGTTGAGCTGCTGGAACGAGTCCAGAGAAGGGCAACGAAGTTGGTGAGGGGTTTGGAACACAGCCCTGTGAGGAGAGACTGAGGGAGCTGGGGCTGCTTAGCCTGGAGAGGAGGAGACTCAGGGGTGACCTCATTACTCTCTACAACTACCTGAAGGGGGGTTGTAAACAGGCAGAGGTTGGTCTCTTCTGCCAGGCAGCCAGCACCAGAACAAGAGGACACAGTCTCAGGCTGCGCCAGGGGAGGTTCAGGCTGGAGGTCAGGAGGAAGTTTTACACAGAGAGAGTGATTGCCCATTGGAATGAGCTGCCTGGGGAGGTGGTGGAGTCGCCGTCACTGGAGGTGTTCAGGAGGAGACTTGACAGGGTGCTTGGTGCCATTGGTTAGTTGATTAGGTGGTGTTGGGTGATAGGTTGGACGTGATGATCTTGAAGGTCTCTTCCAACCTGGTCTATTCTATTCTATTCTATTCTATTCTATTCTATTCTATTCTATTCTATTCTATTCTATTCTATTCTATTCTAAAGGGTCTCCCTGGAGCCTTCTCCTCTCCAGGCTGAGCAGTCCCAGCTCTTTCAGCCTGCCCCCATAGCAGAGATGCTCTTTTGATCATCTCAGTGGCCTCTGGACCTTCTCCAGCATGTCTGGGTCCCTCTTGTGTTGAGGGTCCCAGAGCTGGACACAGTACCCCAAGTTAGGTCTCCCTAGGGCAGAGCAGAGGGGCAGGATCCCCTCTCTTCAGCTCTGGCAATGGGCACTGGCAGCCCAGAAGGCCAATGACAGCCAAGCTGCCAAGCTGCCGTTGGTCTTCTGGGCTGCCAGTGCCCATTGCTGCCTCCTGTCCAGCTTCTCCAACACCAACACCCACAGGTCCATCTCTGAAGGGCTGCTCTCAATGTCCTCATCCTCCAACCTCAACTGATATCAAGGGTTCCCCTGACCTGGGTGCAGAACCTTGCACTTTGCCTTATTGTACCTCATGAGGTGCTCCTCAGCCACCTCTCCAGCCTGCCCAGGTCCCTCTGGATGGCTCCCATCCTGTCCTTCAGTCTTAGAAACCACACCACTCAGGTCAGTGTCATAGACTCCTAGAATTGTCAGGGTTGGAAGGGACCTCAAGGCTCAGCCAGTTCCAAGCCCCCTGCCATGGGCAGGGACACCTCACACCACAGCAGGTTGCTCACAGCCACCTCCAGCCTGGCTGCAAACACCTCCAGGCAGGAGGCTGCCACCACCTCCCTGGGCAACCTGGGCCAGGCTCTCACCACCCTCATGGGCAACAACTTCTTCCTCACAGCCAATCTCAATCTCCCCACTTCCAGTTTTGCTCCATCCCCCCCAGTCCTCTTCCTCCCCAACACCCTCAAAAGTCCCTCCCCAGCTTTCTTGGAGCCCCCTGCAGATCCTGGAAGGCCACAATGAGGTCCCCTCGAGCTTTCTCTTCTCCAGCCTGCACAACCCCAACTCTCTCAGTCTGTCATAGAACCACAGAATTGTCAGGGTTGGAAGGGACCTCAAGGCTCATCCAGTTCCAACCCCCCTGCCATGGGCAGGGACACCTCACACTACAGCAGGTTCTCATAGGGGAGGAGCTCCAGCCCTCATGATTCTATGATTCTGATACTGGAAGGCCACAATTAGGTCTCCTCAGAGCCTTCTCTTCTCCAGACTAAACAGCCCCAACTCCCTCAGTCTGGCCTCAGCAGCCTCATGGGGAAGAGCTCCTTCCTGACATCCAATGCGAAACATAGCACTATAGAATGCCTTAGGCTGGGAAAGACCTCGGGAATCTTCTACTGCCACCTCCCCTCCATCTCCAAACTGGCTGAGGGTGCCTCAGTCTGCCTGCCAGGGTCACTGCCATTGTTTATATCCCCAGTTCATGGACTGGGGATATGAATTAGCTGCAGTCAGATATTGATGAGTCCATCTTGTGCCTGCCTGTGGAACCCCCAGAGATCATTTCCTCACTGCATTCTTCTTTGACAGCACAAATCTATTTCCCCTCCTTTAATGTGGTGCTCAAATAATCACCCACTGGTGACTTTGTGCATTATCAGGGGGGATATTGCCTGGCTGTCATCTTTGGAGCTGGGAGTGCTGCTGCTGAGAGTGGACCATGTCAAATTCCTCCAGAGCTGTTTGGGAGTGGGAAGAAGTCTTCTCTTTTGTGTGTGTGTTGCAAACACACTGCATGATGCCCCTGCACTCAACCCAGCTCTGGCATGTCCTGACTTTCAGAGCCCAGATCTGCTGGGAGCATTCCACTGCTTCCAGGTCACCAGGGCTCCACATTGCACCTTCCTTCACACCTACCTCATTTGCAGGTCCTCAGCTTTGACTTCTTAGTCATTTTGCAAGGCAAGAAATCCCATCAAGACTCCATGGCTGAAAGACTTTCAGATTCCTACCCACAACTTGGAGTCTCCAAAGTTTTCAGAGTGTTTTACCATGCTGGTGGTTCACTGAATTTAGGCCACATCATGACTTGAAGCACCCAGTGAACTGGGTTTACCTGCCATGCTCCAATATAATCTCAGAGCTCTTTATCCTTCAGTATGGTCTCAAAACTCTTAGTTGGACCTGAGGATCTTAGAGGTCTTTTCCAATCTGATTCTAGGATTTCATGGTTTCATACTGGGCTGCAGCCAGAGCAGGGTGGGCAGCAGGGCAGGAGAGGGGATTCTGCCCCTTGGCTCTGCTCTGCCCAGACCTCACCTCCAATCCTGCCTCCAGCTCTGCTGTCCCCAGCAGCAGAAGGACACAGATCTGCTGGAGTGAGCCCAGAGGAGGCCACAAGGATGCTGCAAGGGCTGGAGCAGCTCTGCTGGGAGCACAGGCTGAGGGAGCTGGGGCTGTGCAGCCTGCAGAGGAGAAGGCTCCAGGGGCACCTCAGAGCTGCTGCCAGCACCTGAAGGGAGCCTGCAGGAAGGCTGCAGAGAGACTTCTGCTGAGGGGGTCTGGAGCCAGGCCAAGGGGGAATGGTTTGAAGCTGAGGCAGAGCAGGGTTAGACTGGAGCTGAGGAAGATTAAGTGAACTTCAGACTATTAAGATGATGTGCCTAGAAAGTGAAAAGATCAAGGACAAGAAGAAAGCTGTAGGCATGGCTACTTTGGGACGTGGTTTAGTGGTCATAGTATCATAGTATCAGTCAGGGTTGGAAGGGACCACAAGGATCATTCAGTTCCAACCCCCCTGCCATGGGCAGGGACACCCCACACTACATCAGCCTGGCCACAGCCTCAGCCAGCCTGGCCTTAAACACCTCCAGGGACAGGGCCCCAACCACCTCCCTGCACAACCCATTCCAGGGCTTCACCACTCTCCTGGGGAAGAACTTCCTCCTCCCCTCCAGCCTCAATCTCCCCACCTCCAGCTTCATTCCATTCCCCCTAGTCCTAGCACTGCCTGAGATCCTCAGCAGTCCCTCCCCAGCCTTCCTGGAGCCCCCTGCAGATCCTGGAAGGCCACAATGAGGTCACCTGGGAGCCTTCTCTTCTGCAGACTGAACAGCCCCAACTCCTTCAGTCTGTCCTCACAGCAGAGCAGCTCCAGCCCTCTGCTCATCCTCCTGGCCCTGCTCTGGTCACAGTGGTCTTTGGCTGAGGGTTGGACTGGATGACCTTAGAGGTCTTTTCCAACTGAGCCAATCCTATGTTTGCCAATGCCATCTGTGGTGGAACCTCACTGAAACCCACTGAAGTCCCCTGGAGGAAAACTGGGCCCAGATGATTTGCACATGGGACACATTTGTCTCCTTTCATTATTTTGCAAGGGGGATGAAACAACCCAAATAAAACATTCAGTGAATTGCCAACCAATTTTTATCTGAAGAAGCCTGAGGTCAGTGGTAGCTGCAGCTCCTCTTGGCTCCTTCCCCATGCTGCTCAGCAGCCCTGCTCAGAGTTTCTCAGCACCTTCCAAGACACAGATACATAGACACAGATATAAGATTAAGGTGCTTTTAAAACCTCTTTGTTATCTTCTGGGAAAAAAAAAATAATTAGGGGGCAATTTCTCCTCCTTCAGATTGGAAGCCCTGATTAGAACCAGGCAGTCTGGCCTTCAAAGCAAAGAAAAGCCCCACAGATCATTTTGTCCATCACACTCCTCTCTCAGAATTACAGCAAATTGGCCACTTCTGATTTTGTGGGGCCTGTGTGCTTGGAGCAATCAGCTCACCTGCTCTGCACCTCAGCCTGGGCTGTGCTGCCCTACGTGATGGATGGCATTCTAACCAAAGAGCTGGGAGAGAGCTTCTGAGCTCAGAGGATATTCCAGCTCAGACAACAAAATATACATATGCTGTCTCCAGAAGGCAGGAAGAGATCAGGGAGCTTCTTCCAGGACTTCTCCAGGTCAGATTTCAGTTGGGTCATAGAAGGTGATCCCAGGCTCACAGGATGTTAGGGGATGGAAGGGACCTCAGGAGGTCATTGAGTCCAAGCCCCCTGCCAGAGAAGGACCACAAAACCCAGCACAGGTCACACAGGAACACATCCAGATGGGGCTGGAAAGGCTCCAGAGAAGGAGACTCCACAACCTCTCTGGGCAGCCTGCTCCAGGGCTCTGGCAGCCTCACAGGGAAGAAGTTCCTCCTCATGCTCAGGTGGAACCTCCTATGCGGGAGTTTCCATCCATTGTCCCTTGTCCTATCCTAGGGTGCAGCTGAGCAGAGCCTGTCCCCTGCCTCTTGAACCCCAGCCCTCAGATATTGATGGACATTGATTAGATCCCTCTCAATCTTCTCTTCTCCAGAATAAACCCCCCAGGGCTCTCAGCTTCTCCTCATGAGGAGGCAGAGGTTCCTGTTGGACACCTGCACTGCTCACAGAGCTGGCAAGTCTTGCAAAGGAGAGTATTGTTGCATCTTGGGATAAAACTGAGTGAGTCTGGTCTAGAGGAAAATGTTCCAGCCTGTGCCAGGGAGGTTGGAACTAGATGCTGCGATGCTGTGATGCTATGATGCTGTGATTCTGTGATACTGTGATTTTGTGATGCTGTGATATTGTGATGCTGTGATTCTGTGATTCCATGATGCTGTGGTGCTGTGGTGCTGTGATGCTGTGATTCTGTGGTTCTGTGGTTCTCTGATGCTGTGATTCTGTGGTGCTGTGGTTCTCTGATGCTGTGATTCTGTGATGCTGTGATGCTGTGATTCTGTGGTGCTGTGATGCTGTGATTCTGTGATGCTGTAATTCTGTGGTGCTGTAATTCTGTGGTGCTGTGGTTCTCTGATTCTGTGATGCTGTAATTCTGTGATGCTGTGGTGCTGTGATGCTGTGATGCTGGGATGCTGTAATTCTGTGGTGCTGTGGTTCTGTGATGCTGTAATTCTGTGGTGCTGTGGTGCTGTGATTCTATGATGCTGTGATTCTATGATGCTGTGATGCTGTGGTGCTGTGATGCTGTAATTCTGTGGTGCTGTGGTGCTGTGATTCTATGATGCTGTGATTCTATGATGCTGTGATGCTGTGGTGCTGTGATGCTGTAATTCTGTGGTGCTGTGGTGCTGTGATGCTGTAATTCTGTGGTGCTGTGGTGCTGTGATGCTGTGATTCTGTGGTGCTGTGGTTCTGTGATGCTGTGATTCTGTGGTGCTGTTTTTCTGTGATGCTGTGATTCTGTGGTGCTGTGGTTCTGTGATGCTGTGATTCTGTGGTGCTGTGGTGCTATGATGCTGTGATTCTGTGGTGCTGTTTTGCTGTGATGCTGTGATTCTGTGGTGCTGTGGTTCTGTGATGCTGTGATTCTGTGGTGCTGTGGTGCTGTGATGCTGTGATTCTGTGGTGCTGTGATTCTGTGATGCTGTGATTCCGTGGTGCTGTGATGCTGTGATGCTGTGGTGCTGTGGTGCTGTGGTTCTGTGATTCTGTGATGCTGTGATTCCGTGGTGCTGTGATGCTGTGATTCCGTGGTGCTGTGATGCTGTGATTCTGTGGTGCTGTGGTTCTGTGATGCTGTGATTCTGTGGTGCTGTGGTTCTGTGATGCTGTGATTCCGTGGTGCTGTGATGCTGTGATTCTGTGGTGCTGTGGTGCTGTGATGCTGTGATTCTGTGGTGCTGTGGTTCTGTGATGCTGTGATTCCGTGGTGCTGTGATGCTGTGATTCTGTGGTGCTGTGGTTCTGTGATGCTGTGATTCTGTGGTGCTGTGGTGCTGTGATTCTATGATGCTGTGGTTCTGTGATGCTGTAATTCTGTGGTGCTGTTTTTCTGTGATGCTGTGATTCTGTGGTGCTGTGATGATCTGATGCTGTAATTCTGTGGTGCTGTTTTTCTGTGATGCTGTGATTCTGTGGTGCTGTGGTTCTCTGATGCTGTGATTCTGTGGTGCTGCAGTGCTGTGGTTCTGTGATGCTGTAATTCTGTGGTGCTGTGATGCTGTGATGCTGTAATTCTGTGGTGCTGTGGTTCTGTGATGCTGTAATTCTGTGGTGCTGTGATGCTGTGATGCTGTAATTCTGTGGTGCTGTGGTTCTGTGATGCTGTAATTCTGTGGTGCTGTGATGCTGTGATGCTGTAATTCTGTGATGCTGTGGTTCTGTGATGCTGTGATTCTGTGGTGCTGTGGTTCTGTGATGCTGTGGTGCTGTGATGCTGTGATGCTGTAATTCTGTGATGCTGTGATGCTGTGATTCTGTGGTGCTGTGGTTCTGTGATGCTGTGATTCTGTGGTGCTGTGGTGCTGTGGTTCTGTGATGCTGTGATTCTGTGGTGCTGTGGTTCTGTGATGCTGTGATTCTGTGGTGCTGTGGTGCTGTGGTTCTGTGATGCTGTGATTCTGTGGTGCTGTGGTTCTGTGATGCTGTGATTCTGTGGTGCTGTGGTGCTGTGATGCTGTGGTGCTGTGATTCTCTGGTGCTGTGGTTCTGTGATGCTGTGATTCTGTGGTGCTCTGGTTCTGTGATGCTGTGATTCTGTGGTGCTGTGGTGCTGTGATGCTGTGGTTCTGTGATGCTGTGGTTCTCTGATGCTGTGATTCTTTGGTGCTGTTTTGCTGTGATGCTGTGATTCTGTGGTGCTCTGGTTCTGTGATGCTGTGATTCTGTGGTGCTCTGGTTCTGTGGTGCTCTGGTTCTGTGATGCTGTGATTCTGTGGTGCTGTGGTTCTGTGATGCTGTGGTGCTGTGGTGCTGTGGTTCTGTGGTGCTGTGATTCTGTGGTGCTGTGGTTTTGTGATGCTGTGATTCTGTGGTGCTGTGGTGCTGTGATGCTGTGATTCTGTGGTGCTCTGGTTCTGTGATTCTGTGGTGCTGTGGTGCTGTGATGCTGTAATTCTGTGGTTCTGTGGTGCTGTGATGCTGTGATTCTGTGGTGCTGTGGTTCTGTGATGCTGTGATTCTGTGGTGCTGTGATTCTGTGATGCTGTGATTCTGTGGTGCTGTGGTTCTGTGATGCTGTGATTTTTTCTGTGACTCTATGTCCTCACTTTGCTGAGCACAGAGGGGAAATCAGGATGGGCTGCCTGTGAGCAGCCATAGAATCCTTTCCCCATTCCTCTTTCCTGCCAACCCTTAGGATGCCCACAGCTTTAACTGGCTGCAGCAGCTCTGCTGTGTCTTTCCAAGCAGCCCCCTCTGAGCTGTGCTGTGCTAACTCCAGGGCCAATTTGCATGCACTTGTGCAGCAGGGAGTCCTTCAGGCTTGCAGGATAATGGATGGAAACAAATCCCTGCCATTTCCTCTGCCATAAATAAGAGGTTTAATCTGCACTAGTTGCTCCAGACAAAATTTTATGAGGTACTTCTCCTCGACAAGGTTTTAATAGGCTGGGGCAGGGAGTTGTACACACTGCTTAATGCATGCTCTGATGTGTGTAAAACCCAGGAGCAGGGCAGGCAGTCTCTATTTATAGCAGCATCTGGGAGGCTGTGTGTAATGAGCACAGCAAACCAGAGACTCCACCAGAGGCACTTAAGGAATCCTGCAACCTGCCATTGCCTGCCCTCCTTCTTGCCTGAGCCATCCAACCTTAACCTTCCCTCACTCTTCTCCGATGGAATTCTCCTGGCAGGCTGCACCATCAGCTTGCAAAGTTCCTCCCACAGAGGAAGCATCTTTCAGCTTGTCCTCTTCCAGGGGATGCTAATTGATGCATCTGCATTTGGATGTGGCAGCCAGAGTGGCCTGGTGAAGGTTAAAAATAAAGAAGATGCAGGGAGAAGTGGAAGGGAATTTCACAAGGGCAAGGGGAGAGTCTTGCACCTGGGGAAGAGCAACCCCAGGGAGCAGGAGGGGTTGAGGACTGAGCTGTTGGAGAGCAGTGAAGGGGGAAAGGACCTGGGGGTCCGAGTGGATGGGAGGTTGGCCATGAGCAGCAATGTGCTCTGGCGGCCAAGAAGACCAACAGCATCCTGGGGTGGATTAGAAGGCCTGTGGTTAGTAGGTTGAGAAAGGTTCTCCTCCCTCTTTACTCTGCCCTGCTGAGGCCACATCTGGAATCTTGCATCCAGTTCTGGGCCCCTCAGCTCAAGAAGGACCTCAGGGAACTGCTGGAAAGAGTCCAGCACAGAGCCACACAGATGCTGCAGGCAGTGGAACATCTTCCTCAGGAGGAGAGCCTGAGGGAGGTGAGGGCTCTGAGGCTTGGAGAGGAGGAGCCTGAGGGTGACCTCACTGCTGTTATAAAGATGTGCAGGGTGAGTGCCCAGAGACTGGAGCCAGGCTCTGCTGAGGGATGCCCAATGCCAGCACAAGGGGCAGTGGTGGAAGCTGAGGCAGAAGTGCCATGGAAACAGGAGGAAGAATTTTGTCCCAGTGAGGGTGGCAGAGTCCTGGAGCAGGCTGCCCAGGGGGGTTGTGGAGTCTCTCTCTCTGGAGCTATTCAAGACCTGCCTGGATATGTTCCTGTGTGACCTGCTCTAGGTGATGCTGCCCTGGCAGGGGGGGTTGGACTGGATGATCCTTCAAGGTCCCTTCCAGCTCCTCACATTCTGTGATCCAAATCTTCATGGAGCAAGGCTCCCCAGGAAGGGATTTCTGTAATAAACAACTAAACAACTATAAAATGCTTTCTGCATCCCTTTTCCTGAGGGTTTTTTTTCCTCCTTTCCTCCTGTTTTGCCCTTGCACTCAAGCTATTAAGCACAGCTTGAATCCTGGGCAGACATGGGCCTGTGAAAATACAACTAATTATACTCTTCCCTCTCATTTGTACCAGCTATTATCTTCAGGGTTGTTTTTTTTTTTGCTCTTCCTTTCACTTCTTTTGGGGTTGCTTTCCTCCCCCCACCCATTTTCCCCCAGCTGTTTTTTTTATCTGCTGCAAACCCTCTCTTGCAGGTTATTGCTTGCAGAGAAAATACCAGCTGGAAATGGGTGGGGAGATTGGTGAAGATGTAAATGGATTGCATATTAGGGGTGCCTAAAGCACAAAATAGCTGCTTGGGTCACTTATTTCCTCAGGATTCTTCCGTGCTGGGCAATTCCCCAAAGGGTTTGAAAGGCCTTCTGCAAATTCCTCTCCATGAAATTGCAGAAGCAGAGCTCTGGTCTTTATGAAAGATGATAGAAGGGAAAGCTAGAGGGGGGTAGGGGGAGAAGGGGGGGAATGGAACAACCTTGGGAAAGCTGAGGAGCAATTTTGGGTGACACCACAGACCTTGGAATGAAAGCTCACAGCAGAGTAATTACAGTGAGAGGTTGGTTTCTGAGGCAAATACAGCCCTGGAATCACCAAGGACAGATCCATTAGGGGAGGAGTGGTTGACACCCCAGCAGGCAGGCAGCACAGCACCCCACTCAGCCACCCACAGAGCTGGTGGAGTCCCCATCCCTGAAGAAGCTGAAATCACCTGGGGACTTCAGGACCTGCTTTAATGGCCATGGTGGTGTTGGGTTGATGGCTGGGTTGGATCTTCCAACCTTAATGATTAACCTTAATGAGTTGTTAATCCTGAAGGACACTTTATCCTCCTAGGGAGGTGGTGGAGACCCCCTTCCTGAAGGAGCTGAAATCACCTGTGGGCTTTGGGACCTGCTTTAATGGCCATGGTGGTGTTGGGTTGATGGCTGGCTTGGACCTTAGAGATCTTTTCCAACCTTAATGATTCTAGCATTCCATCACATGAGGTATTAATCCTGCAGGACATCTTACTGCTCTTGCTCAAGGTGCTGGGTGCTGGTGGTGGGGAAGTAGAGGTTGACAGCCCCCCTCCCATAATTGCCAAGGGGCTGTTCCCCAGGGAAAAGCTGTGTTGAGCCTTTTCCTCCAAAGATGAATGTGTGTGATTTTTCTAAAGGGATTAAATTGATCCCCTTTGATGTAGCTCTACCAGGTTTTATGAATGCTTTGACCAAACAGTGCAGGTGATAAATTAATTAGAGGTGATAAACTCATTAGAGTGATAAACCCAGGCTGGTGATAAACTCATTAGAGGAGAGGGCTGCTGGGGTGGGTCTGACATGAGGCTTTCTATCACTGTCAGCAAAATTGCAAACTATCAAACTTCCTCTCACATAAATGATGATCTTGGCACTCTCCCCTCTTCCACCTCCCCTCTTCCACCTCCCACTCCCAAGGGCTGGGCTCAAGCCATGGAATCACAGAATTGTTAGGGTTGGAAGGGACCCCAAGGCTCAGCCAGTCCCAAGCCCCCTGCCATGGGCAGGGACACCTCACACCACAGCAGGTTGCTCACAGCCACCTCCAGCCTGGCTGCAAACACCTCCAGCCAGGAGGCTTCCACCACCTCCCTGGGCAACCTGGGCCAGGCTCTCACCACCCTCATGGGCAACAACTTCTTCCTCACAGCCAATCTCAATCTCCCCACTTTGAGTTTTGCTCCATCCCCCCCAGTCCTATCCCTCCCTGACACCCTCAAAAGTCCCTCCCCAGCTTTCTTGGAGCCCCCTGCAGATCCTGGAAGGCCACAATTAGGCCTCCTGGGAGCCTTTTCTTCTCCACACTGCACAACCCCAACTCCCTCAGTCTGTGCTCACAGCAGAGCAGCTCCAGCCCTCTGCTCATCCTCGTGGCCCTTCTCTGGACACCTTCCAGCACCTCCAGATCCTTCCTGTAATAGAGGCTCCAGAACTGGACACAGTGCTCCAGCTGTGGTCTCACCATGCTTCAGTTGTTATCCTCAGTCCCCCAGCCCACAAGTCCCTGCCTGTCCTGGTCAACCACTCCAGGTTCTCAGCTGGTGTCTGACATCTCCTCCTTATCATCTACATTCCAATGGCAGAGCAGGAATCCCTGTCTCCTTTTCCTGTGCTTCCCACAGATATCCCCAGCAAGTTTCCGTAGGTGCAAAGGCTGAGGGAAAACTTTTCTTTGATATGGCTTAAGAAAGTGCTGGTTTAGCTCCCCACCATTCATAGAATGATTTGGGTTGGAAGGGACTTTAAAGATGCCCTAGTTCCAACCACACCACGGGCAGGGACACCTCAACAGCTAGGTTCAGCTGCTCAAGGTCTCATCCAGCCTGGCCTTGAACAGCCCCAGGCACGAAGCAGCCACAGCCTCCCTGGGCAGCCTGGGCCAGAGGCTCAGCTAGCTCTCTCCTGCTGAAAAACTTCTTCCTCAGCTCCACTCTAACCCTCTTCTGCCTCAGCTCCAAACCATTCCCCCTTGACCTGCCTCTAGACACCCTCAGGAGAAGTCTCTCTGCAGCCTTCCTGCAGGCTCCCTTCAGGTGCTGGCAGCAGCTCTGAGGTGCCCCTGGAGCCTTCTCCTCTGCAGGCTGCACAGCCCCAGCTCCCTCAGCCTGTGCTCCCAGCAGAGCTGCTCCAGCCCTTGGAGCATCCTTGTGGCCTCCTCTGGCCTCTCTCCACCAGCTCTGTGTCCTTCTCCTGCTGGGGACACTCAGAACCTGTTTGCAATAAATTGTACTAATCCCAGAAAGCTTCTCCCTGCTCCAGGCATCCTCAAGCCAAAGTCTTCCAGGCTGCACATCCATATGGCTGGGGGTGCAGCACCCATCCATCTTTGCATGCAGCACCACCAGCTCAGAGCTGAATTCTTAGCTCCTAAAAGCATTAGAATTTCAAAAACGAAGAAGAAAACAGCACTTGCAATGCTCTGGCCAGCTGGGCACTGTTTCATAACAAAGCCTTTTGGGGTTTCCCTTCCCCCCCACCCCCCTTCTCCTTTAAATATAATTTGCTGGAACTTTACTCAGAGATGCAACAAATTAGGAGCTATTCATCTGATAATGAAGAAAGGCCTCATGCGAATGGAAGCTGTGAATAGGCAATCAGAGTTCCTGTTTGGCCAGAAAGGGTTCATTTGCCAGGCTACCCTCTCCATATTGAGCTCCAGCCTGCTGCCCCGACCGTTCCGGGCCAGTTTTAGGCAGCACTTCTCAGCTGTTAATTCTCGGTGGTGCTTAAGTCTCCGTGCTGCCTGGAGCTGTCACTGAGCCCTGCAGGAAAGGTCGCCGCGGGGAGGGGGGAAGGAAGGAAAAAAAGACCAAATGGTTCCACTTTGGATGATAGATAAGATAGATAGATAGTTAGATAGATAGATAGATAGATAGATAGATAGATAGATAGATAGATAGATAGATAGATAGATAGATAGGCAACAAAGTTGGTGAGGGGCTTGGAACACAAGCCCTATGAGGAGAGGCTGAGGGAGCTGGGGCTGCTTAGCCTGGAGAGAAGGAGGCTCAGGGGAGACCTTCTTGCTCTCTCCAACTCCCTGAAGGGAGGCTGTAGACAGGAGGGGGTTGGTCTCTTTTCCCAGGCACCCAGCACCAGAACAAGAGGACACAGTCTCAGGCTACGCCAGGGGAGGTTCAGGCTGGAGGTCAGGAGGAAGTTCTACACAGAGAGAGTGATTGCCCATTGGAATGGGCTGCCTGGGGAGGTGGTGGAGTCGCCGTCACTGGAGGTATCCAGGAGGAGACTTGACAGAGTGCTTGGTGCCATGGGTTAGTTGGTTGGGTGGCGTTGGATGATAGGTTGGATGAGATGATCTTGAAGGTCTCTTCCAACCTGGTTCATTCTATTCTATTCTATTCTATTCTATTCTATTCTATTCTATTCTATTCTATTCTATTCTATTCTATTCTATTCTATTGATAGCTAGATAGCTAGACAGCTAGATAGATAGATAGTGTGGCCAGCAGGAGCAGGGAAGTCCTTGTGCCTTGTGCTCAACATTGCTTAGGCCACACCTGGAGTCCTGTGGCCAGTTCTGGGCTCCTCAGGTTAGGAAAGATCTTGAGATGCTGGAAGGTGTCCAGAGAAGGGCAACAAAGTTGGGGAGGGGTCTGGAGCACAGCCCTGTGAGGAGAGGCTGAGGGAGCTGGGGTTGCTTAGCCTGGAGAAGAGGAGGCTCAGGGGAGACCTTCTTGCTCTCTCCAACTCCCTGCAGGGAGGTTGTAGACAGGTGGGGGTTGGTCTCTTCTCCCAGGCAGCCAGCACCAGAACAAGAGGACACAGTCTCAAGCTGTGCCAGGGGAGGTTCAGGCTGGAGGTGAGGAAGGAGTTCTTCACAGAAGGAGAGGTCAGCCCTTGGGATGTGCTGCCCATGGAGGTGGTGGAGTCACCATCACTGGAAGTATTTAAGAAGAGCCTGGATGAGGCACTTGGTGCCATGGTTTAGCTGATGAGATGGTGCTGGGTGATGGGTTTGACTTGATAATCTCAAAGGTCTCTTCCAACCTGCTTAATTCTGTAGTCTGTAAATTGAACTCATCTTCCCCCAGGTCTGAATAAGCATTGGGATGGAAGCTTTTATTATGCTGGAACAAAATCTGTTCTGGGGATTCCACAATGTGATTACATGCAGGCTTTACATGAGTTCAAACAGCAGCAATGAAGAAGAGCAAATCAGCCAGCAGTGCTTCACTGAAGGGAGCCAGAATTGTGTCCATAGCTGCAGCAGTAAAGGCTCCTGAGCTGCTTGCCTGCTGACAGCCAAATCCTTACTGTGCCATCAGTTGATCACAGAATCAGAGCATCACAAAATCATGGAATCATAAAATTACAGAGTCATAGAATCATGAGGGCTGGAGCTCCTCCCTATGACAACCTGCTGTAGTGTGAGGTGTCCCTGCCCATGGCAGGGGGGTTGGAACTGGCTGAGCCTTGAGGTCCCTTCCAACCCTGACAGTTCTGTGAGTCTATGATTCTATGAGGTCATAGAGTCATGAAAGTACAGAATCATAGAATTATGAAATCACAGAATCATAGAATTGTTTGGGTTTGAGAAGCCCTCTAAGGTCATGCAGTCCAACCATCAACCCAACACCACCACAGCCATCAGACCATGTCCCTGTGTGCCATGACCACATGGTTTTTGAACACTTCTAGGGATGGGGACTCCATCACCTCCCTGGGCAGCTGTGCCAATCCCTGACCACTCTTTCAGTCAAGAATTTTCTTCTCATATCCAAACTAAACCCTGCCTGGAGCAGCTTGAGGCTGTTTCCTCTCATCCTGTCACTTGTTCCCAGGGAGAAGAAAACTCCCACCTGGCTCCAGACTCCTCTCAGGGAGCTGCAGAGAGCAATGAGGTCTCCCTCAACCTCCTTTTCTCCACACTGAACACTCCCAGCTCCCTCAGCTGCTCCTCCCCAACCCTGTTTTCCAGACCCTTCCCCAGCTTTGTTGCCCTTCTCTGGACCTGCTCCATCACCTCAGTGTCTTTCTGTAGCAGTGGCTTAAAAGTGAACCCAGGACTCCAGCTGTGACCTCTCAAGTGCTGGACACAGGGGGACAATCACTCCCTGGTCCTGTTTGCCACTGTATTGCTAATCCAGGCCAGGCTCCTGGTAGCCTTCTTGGGCACCCCCTAGCTCATCTTCAGCTGCTGTCCATGAGCACCCCCTGGGCTTTCTCTGCTGGGCACTTTCCAGCCACTCTGCCCCTAGCCTGGAGTGTTCCTGGGGTTGCTGTGACCCAAAAGCAGGACTCAGCCCTTGACCTTGCTGAGCTTCATCCCATTGACCTCAGCCCATGGATCCATCCTGGCCAGGTCCCTCTGCAGAACCTCCCTTGCCTCCAGCAGGTCAACACTACCTCCCAGCTTAGCATCACCTGCAGACTCACTGGGGGTGCCTCAGTCCCTCACCCAGATCATTGACAAAGTTGTTAAACAGAAATGGTCCCAGTGCTGAGCCCTGGGGAACACCACTGGTGACTGGACCCAGCTCTGCTCCCCACCACTCCTTGGCCCTGCCCAGCCAGCCAGTTTTGTGCCCAGCAAAGCAGCTGTGCTCTGCTGAACTTTGTCCTTCTCCTCTCTGCTGGCAAAATACTGATTGCCCAACTGTGCTGGAGCCAGGAGGAAGGGCCCTGTGTGGGTCCAGGGTCATGCATTTCCTTAGCAAGTTACACAGGTTATGTGGGCATGGAACACATCCCCAGAGCCACAGCCTTCCCCCGGCCTTCTTTTAATTGCTAAACAAATGAGCTGTGCATGTATAAAGCAATCTCTTTGAGCAATTAGTGCAGCAGGGCAGAGGAGGATATTCAGAGTGTCTGATGGAAGTGAGAAGGAGCTGAGCATGTGCCTGGGTGTTTTGCCACTTCTGCTGAGCCTGGGTTTTCACAGCCCTGCACAGAGAGCACTCTCATTCATCACCCTGCCCTCTCCCAGGGACTCAGGGGCCTCTAGGAGAAGGAGAGGAGCCCTAAATCCCTGTCAGCCAGCTGAGGCTGTGCACTGGGTAACAGATTTCTTGTGTCCCCCAAAGGTGTCCTCTAACCAGTTTAATAAATCTTTGGTGATGTAGCTTCTGCAGCTCCAAGAAGTAAAGGGCAGATGGTGCTGTTCTGACTGACCCTGAACCAAAGCTGCTCCCTCCACTGCTCAGGGAGTGAAATATAGCAGTTGTGGCCAGGAGAGGCACAGCCTGGCTGCTCCAGACTGAGCCTTTCTCCTTGTGCCAGGCAATGGCTGCTGCATCCCCAGCCAGGCTCAATTTGCAGCACCCAGGGGACAGGAGGCACCTTGCACACAGTGCCCAGCACAGCCCTGCCAGAGCACACTGCCAACACCAACTGTCTGTGGATTTAATCACAGAATGGGAGGGGTTGGAAGGGACCCCTGGAGGTTATCCAGTCCAGACTCTTGCCAGGGTAGGATCACAAAGAGTAAATCACACAGGAACACATCCAGGTGGGTTTGGAATGCCTCCAGGGAAGGAGACTCCACAACCTCTCTGGGCAGCCTGCTCCAGGGCTCTGCCACTCTCAAAGGGAAGAATTTTTCCTTATGGAAACATGGAACCTCCTGTGCTCCACTTCATGTCTATTGCCCTTTGCCCTGTCACTGGACACTACTGAGAAGAGTCTGGCTCCATCCTCCTGACACCTTCCCTTTAGATATTGATAGCGATCAACAAGTCCTGTTCCCCCACCCCCCAGCCTCCACCAGGCTAAACAGCCTCAGGTCTCTCAGCCTCTCCTCCTCAGGGAGATACTCCATGCCCCTCAGCACTTTGTGCCCCTCAGTTGGACCCCCTTTTCCTTACATTTGCATGGAACCTCCTGCATGTGTCCACTGCCCCTTGTCCTGTCCCTGGATACCACTGGGAAGAGTCTAGCTCCCTCCTCCTGGCAATCCCCCTGTAGATATTGATCATCCATCATGAGATAGTTTCATAGTTTCATAGTTTCATTCAGGGTTGGAAGGGACCACAAGGATCATCTAGTTCCAACCCCCCTGCCATGGGCAGGGACACCCCACACTACATCAGGCTGGACAGAGCCTCATCCAGCCTGGCCTTAAACACCTCCAGGGACAGGGCCTCGACCACCTCCCTGCACAACCCATTCCAGGGTCTCACCACTCTCATGGGGAAGAACCTCCTCCTCACATCTAGCCTGAATCTCCCCACCTCCAGCTTCATTCCATTCCCCCTAGTCCTAGCACTACCTGACATCCTGAGAAGTCCTTCCCCAGCCTTCCTGTAGCCCCCTTCAGATCCTGGAAGGCCACAATGAGGTCACCTCGGAGCCTTCTCTTCTGCAGACTCAACAGCCCCAACTCCTTCAGTCTGCTCTCACAGGAGAGGTGCTCCAGCCCTCTGCTCATCCTCCTGGCCCTGCTCTGGACACCTTCCAGCACCTCCACATCCCTCTTGTCATAGGGGCTCCAGAACTGGAGGCAGTACTCCAGGTGGGGTCTCACCAGGGCTGAGTAGAGGGGGAGGATCACCTCCCTCGACCTGCTGGCCACACTTCTCCTGCTGCAGCCCAGGATCTGATTGGCCTTGCGGGCTGCAAGTGCACATTGAGAGCTCATGTTGAGCTTTTTGTCCACCAGCACCCCCAAGTCTCTCTCCTCAGGGCTACTTTCCAGCCAGTCCCTGCCCAGCCTGGATTTGTGCCTGGGATTGCCTCGACCCAGATGCAGGACCCTGCACTTGCTCTTCTTGAACTTCATGAGGTTGGCTTGTGCCCACCTCTCCAGCCTGTCCAGGTCCCTCTGGATGGCCTCCCTTCCCTCCAGCGTGTCTGCTGCACCACACAGCTTGGTGTCATCAGCAAAGTTGATGCCCTCTCAGTCTCCTGAGAAACCAAGTGCAAGGTTCTGCAGCTGGGTCAGGGCAATCCCAGACACAGATATGGGCTAGGCAGGGACTGGCTGGAGAGCAGTCCTGAAGAAAAGGCCTGGGGGGTGCTGGGGGAGGAGAAGCTCAACAGGAGCCAGCAGTCAGCACTTGCAGCCCAGAGAGCCAAGCAGAGCCTGGGCTGCAGCAAGAGAAGTGTGGCCAGCAGGGCCAGGGAGGGGATTCTGCCCCTCTGCTTCACTCTGCTGAGACCACAGCTGCAGCTCTGGGGCCAGTTCTGGAGCCTCTGTATCAAGAAAGATCTGGAGGGGCTGGAAGGTGTCCAGAGAAGGGCCAGGAGGAGGAGCAGAGGGCTGGAGCTGCTCTGCTGTGAGCACAGACTGAGGGAGTTGGGGTTGTGCAGGCTGGAGAGGAGAAGGCTCCCAGGAGACCTCATTGTGGCCTTGCAGGATCTGCAGGGGGCTCCAAGAAAGCTGGGGAGGGACTTTTGAGGGTGTCAGGGAGGGATAGGACTGGGGGGGATGGAGCAGAAGTAGAAGTGGGGAGATTGAGATTGGCTGTGAGGAAGAAGTTGTTGCCCATGAGGGTGGTGAGAGCCTGGCACAGGCTGCCCAGGGAGGTGGTGGAAGCCTCCTGGCTGGAGGTGTTTGCAGCCAGGCTGGAGGTGGCTGTGAGCAACCTGCTGTGGTGTGAGGTGTCCCTGGCCATGGCAGGGGGCTTGGAACTGGCTGATCCTTGGGGTCCCTTCCAACCCTGACAATTCTGTGATTCTGTGATTGTCTTCTCCAGGCTAAGCAGCTCCTCTGCAGAGCTGCCTCTGGTGTAGTCACAGCTCCTTTACTCCATTGCTTCCCAACAGCCCCTCCTCGATTTCCTCCTTGGGTCTGAAGGTTTCAGTTGCAGCCAAAAAGCTGAAGGCAGCTCCTCACCTGTCTGTCAGCTCCTCACCTGGCTGTCACAGCCCTGCAGTCAGCGAGGGCAAACGAAGCCAAAGCTGCTTAGCTCAGCTCCACTCCCCTCTCTTTCCCCCATCAAATGAATTCTTCTCCTCCTCTGGCTGCTTTCTGGAGACCATCAGCTTAACCTGCTCCCCGAACCGCCGGGGCACTAACAGCAGCTGGACCTGACACACAGCCTTGCCCTTGGTGGATTAAATCATTCTGATGTAATGTCTGACCAAGCCCATGACTCACCTAGTAAACCTTGGAGCTTTTTTTTGATTTTCTCTCTTTTTTTTCCCCTCCCTCAGGCAGGAGTTGAGAGAGAGAGAGAGAGAGAGAAAGAGGTTGTAATGAGGCCAAACTCACCCAGGATGAAAGGAAGGTCTTATGAAAACAGAGCTATTGAAGGGCCAGCACTCAAATCTGAGCCAAGCCATTTGGCCAGGCAGGAGTTTTTCCCCCTCCTTCTGTGGCAAATGGTTCCAGATTCATCCCTCTTTCTAACCCCTCCCTCCCCACTTGCAAGGCTTGATGGAGGCAGCAGCAGCAGCAGCTTGCCACTTTTGCCTTCCAGGTGGCTGTGGATGTCTCCTCCTGCACTAACTCATGTAGGTCATTAATATGCTAAGTAAGCTGTAGCCAATTGGCTCCCATGGTGACAGCGCCAAAAGCTTCATGAATAATCGATGGAGCACCTGGAGGCATGACATTTTCATACAAAGAGTTTCTAGGCTGGGGGTTGGGGGTTGGGGGTGGGGGTTGGGTTTTTTTTTTTGCATTGAAGCTGGGAGCAGGGACAGAGAAGTGTGAGACGAGGCTGGCACTGGGGAGCAGCTTCCAAAAGTAGAGCAAGGGAGGGTTTTAAGGAGAAAAACAGCAAATTGATGAAAAAGCTGAACACCAGCTCCTGGAGCATTCAGCACAAAGAGCACCTGGATTGGTTCCCTTGAGAAGGAAGAGCAGCTGGATCGGTTCCCTTGCTATGAAAAAGGACCTGAATGGATTCCCTTGAGAAGACAAAGCTCCTAAATGGATTCCCTAGCTAAGATAAAGGATCTTACTGGATTCCCTTGAGAAGGAAAACACCTAATTGGGTTCTCTTGCTAAGAAAAAGCACCTAAGTGGATCCCCTTGCTGTGAAAAAGGATCTGAATGGATTCCCCTGAGAAGAACAAGCACCAGACTGGATCCCCTTGCTCAGAAAAAGCATCTAAAGAGATTTCCTTGCTATGAAAAAGGATCTAACTGGATTCCCTTGAGGAGAAAAACACCTAAATGGATTCCCTTGCTAAGAAAAAGCACCTAAGTGGATCCCCTTGCTATGAAAAAGGACCCAAGTGGATTTCCTTGCTAAGAAGCAGCACCTAAATGGATTCCCTTGAGAAGAAAAATCACCAGACTGGATCCCCTTGCTCAGAAAAAGCATCTAAACAGATTCCCTTGCTATGAAAAAGGATCTAAGTGGATTCCCTTGAGAAGAAAAAGCACCAGACTGGATCCCCTTGCTCAGAAAAAGCATCTAAACAGATTCCCTTGCTATGAAAAAGGATCTAAGTGGATTCCCTTGAGAAGAAAAAGCACCAGACTGGATCCCCTTGCTCAGAAAAAGCATCTAAAGGGATTTCCTTGCTGTGAAAAAGGATCTAAGTGGATTCCCTTGAGAAGAAAAAGCAGTTGAATTGGTTTCCTTGCTATGAAAAATGACCTAAATGGATTCCCTTGAGAAGACAAAGCTCCTAAATGGATTCCCTTGCTAAGACAAATGATCTTACTGGATTCCCTTGAGGAGAAAAACACCTAAGTGGGTTCCCTTGCTAAGAAAAAGCACCTAAGTGGATTCCCTTGAGAAGAAAAAGGATCTAAATGGATTCCCTTGCTAAAAAGCAGCACATTAATTGGTTCCCTTGCTAACATAAAGCACCTAAGTGGCTTCCCTTCAGAAGAAAAAGCACCAGAATGGATTCCCCTGCTATGAAAAAGGATCTAACTGGATTCCCTTGAGAAGAAAAGGTGGATCCCATTGCTATGACAAAGCACCTAAGTGGATTCTCTTGCTATGAGAAAGGATCTAAGAGGGTTCTCTTGAGAAGAAAAAGCAGCTGGCTGGATTCCCTTGCTAAGAAAAAGCACCAGCCTGGATTCCCTTCCCACCTCTGTGGACAGAAGCATGTTTTAGGGTTGGTGAGGGTACCTGAGAATGCTTCAGCTGCTCTCCAGGACCTGCAAGAGGTTCCTCACAGAGCAGTGAGGGTTCACTGAGAGCTTTATTTTTATTTAGAATCTTTATTTAGAATAAACCAAACCAGGTTGGAAGAGACCTTCAAGATCATGGTGTCCAACCCATCAACCAATCCAACCCACCCAAACAGCTAACCCATGGCACCAAGCACCCCAGCAAGTCTCCTCCTGAACACCTCCAATGACGGCGACTCCACCACCTCCCCAGGGAGCCCATTCCAATGGGCAATCACTCTCTCTGTGTAGAACTTCCTCCTGACCTCCAGCCTGAACCTCCCCTGGAGCAGCGTGGGACTGTGTCCTCTTGTTCTGGTGCTGGCTGCCTGGGAGAAGAGACCAACCCCCACCTGGCTACAACCTCCCTTCAGGGAGTTGCAGAGAGCAAGAAGGTCTCCCCTGAGCCTCCTCTTCTGCAGGCTAAGCAACCCCAGCTCCCTCAGCCTCTCCTCACAGGGCTGTGCTCCAGACCCCTCCCCAGCTTTCTTGCCCTTCTCTGGACACCTTCCAGCAGCTCAACCTCCTTCCTAACCTGAGGAGCCCAGAACTGGATACAGGACTCGAGGTGTGGCCTAACCAGTGCAGTGTCCAGGGGCAGAATGACCTCCCTGCTCCTGCTGGCCACACTCTTCCTGATGCAGGCCAGCATGCCATTGCCACTCTTGGCTGCCTGGGCACACTGCAGGCTCATGTTCAGCCTACCATCCACCAGCACCCCCAGGTCCCTCTCTGCCTGGCTGCTCTCAGCCACTCTGACCCCAACCTGTAGCATTGCCTGGGGTTGTTGTGGCCAGTGTGGAGAACCTGGCACTTGGATGTGTTCAATCTCCTGCCCTTGGCCTCTGCCCATCTGTCCAGCCTGGCCAGGTCCCTCTGCAGAGCCTCTCTACCCTCCAGCAGATCAACTCCTGCCCCCAGCTTGCTGTCATCAGCAAATTTACTGATGATGGACTCAATGCCCTCCTCCAGATCATCAATGAAGATGTTAAAGAGCACAGGGCCCAGCACTGCTCCCTGGGGCACAGCACTGGTGCCTGGCTGCCAGCTGGCTGTGGCACCATTCACCACCACTCTCTGGGCTCAGCCTCCAGCCAGTTCCTAACCCAGCTCAGAGAGCTGCTGTCCCAGCCAGGGGCTGACAGCTTGGCCAGCAGTTTGCTATGGGGGCTGGTGTCAAAGGCCTTGATGAGGTCCAGGTAGACCACATCCACAGTCTTGAAACAGGTCCAACTTCAGAGAATTCCAGGAATGGCTCAGGCTGGAAGGTACCTTAGAGCTCAGCTGCTCCAATCCCCCCCTGCCATGGGCAGGGACTCTCAGCTAGACTTGGCTGCTCCAAAGCCTCATCCAGCCTAGCCTTGAGTCTGGCATTGAGTCAAACCATTCTCTAAATAGGGTTTTACCATGCTCCTCATCACCACATCTGGAATGTTGCATCCAGTTCTGGGCCACTCAGTTCAAGAAGGACCTCAGGGAAGTGCTTGAGAGAGTCCTGCACAGAGCCATAAAAATGATGAAGGGAGTGGAACATCTTCCTCAGGAGTAGAGTCTGAGGGAGCTGAGGGCTCTGTAGCTTGGAGAGGAGGCTCCTGAGGGTGACCTCATTGCTGTTGCTAAAGATGTGCAGGGTGAGTGCCCAGAGGCTGGAGCCAGGCTCTGCTGGGGGATGCCCAATGCCAGCACAAGGGGCAGTGGTGGAAGCTGAGGCAGAGGAAGTGCCGTGGGAAGAGGAGGAAGAATTTGTTGCCTGTGAGGGTGAGAGAAGCCTGGAGCAGGCTGCCCAGGGGGTTGTGGAGTCTCCTTCTGTAGAGCTATTCAAGACCTACCTGGATGTGCTCCTGTGTGACCTGCTCTAGGTGATGCTGCCCTGGCAAGGGGGTTTTGGACTGGGTGAGCTTTGGAGGTCCCTTCCAGCCCCTCACATTCAGTGAGTCTGTGTTATAGGGGTGGGGGAATAAAAGAAGGAATAATCATCAAAAGATCCTATTAATATTTTATTAGCATTCCTTTTCTTCCTGAGCCTGACTGACAGCTCGCCCAAGATAGCTGACTTTCATGATTTCATTTTCCCCCCTTCCCCCCCTCAACCTGTGTTCCTCTTGTCACTGCCTTTTCCCAGCATCCATCCAGTCAGATGGGTTTTTTTCATTATTATTACCAGAAGGCTTCAGCAGCCTGTAATTACCCTAAAGAATTTCTGAGCTTTTATTTCTGAAGCTTAGATTTTCCCCACCCCCCACCCCCACCCCCACCCCCAGCCCTTTTCTTTTCATCCTCTTTTCTTTCTTTTTCTTTTCTTTTTCTTTTTCTTTTTTTTTTATAACCCTAATAATTTACTTTTCTTTAAATATATTTAGGTAAGAACTGTAATTAACCTTGCAGCTGTTGATAGTCTGCTCCAGTCTGGAAGGATGACACTTCTTTGTGTGCCCCCCCCTCTTTTCCTGCTCCGTTGCTGCCGAGGAGCTGCTTGCAGTAATGAGATTCCTGCTGCCTTCAAAGAGAGGAACGAAGCCCAGACAACAAATTCCCTCTGGGATTGCTTTGCAGAAGCCATTTTTAATGCTAAGATAATTAAAAGTCCTCCTCTCAGGAGCGCACAGGGCCAGAGTTCCAGGCATTTCCCACCTGCAGTTCCTTAGGCTTGGGCAAGGGTGCAACAGGAGATGGCTGTGTGGTGGCTGCTCTGTGCCATAGAACCACAGAACTCTCAGGGTTGGAAGGGACCTCAAGGCTCAGCCAGTCCCAACGCCCCTGCCATGGGCAGGGACACCTCACACCACAGCAGGTTGCTCACAGCCACCTCCAGCCTGCAAACAGCAGGAGATTGAACACATCCAAGTGCCAGGTGCTGCACATTGGCCACAACAACCCCAGGCAGTGCTACAGGCTGGGGGTAGAGTGGCTGAGAGCAGCCAGGCAGAGAGGGACCTGGGGAACTGGTCCATGGCAGGCTGAACATGAGCCTGCAGTGTGCCCAGGCAGCCAAGAGGGCCAATGGCATCCTGGCCTGCATCAGGAAGAGTGTGGCCAGCAGGAGCAGGGAGGTCATTCTGCCCCTGGACACTGCACTGGTTAGGCCACACCTTGAGTCCTGTGTCCAGTTCTGGGCTCCTCAGTTTAGGAAGGAGGTTGACTTGCTGGAAGGTGTCCAGAGAAGGGCAACGAAGTTGGTGAGGGGTCTGGAGCACAGCCCTGTGAGGAGAGGCTGAGGGAGCTGGGGTTGCTTAGCCTGGAGGAGACTCAGGGGTGACCTTATCACTCTCTACAACTACCAGAAGGGAGGTTATAGCCAGGCAGAGGTTGGTCTCTTCTCCCAGGCACCCAGCACCAGAACAAGAGGACACAGTCCCACGCTGCTCCAGGGGAGGTTCAGGCTGGAGGTCAGGAGGAAGTTCTACAGAGAGAGAGTGATTGCCCATTGGAATGGGCTGCCTGGGGAGGTGGTGGAGTCACCATCCCTGGAGGTGTTCAGGAGGAGACTTACGGGGTGCTTGGTGCCATGGGTTAGTTGTTTAGGTGGTGTTGGTTGATAGGTTGGAGGCGATGATCTTGAAGGTCTCTTCCAACCTGGTCTGGTCTATTCTATTCTATTCTATTCTATTCCTCCAGGCAGGAGGCTTCCACCACCTCCCTGGGCAACCTGCGCCAGGCTCTCACCACCCTCATGAGCAACAACTTCTTCCTCACAGCCAATCTCAATCTCCCCACTTCTAGTTCTGCTCCATCCCCCCCAGTCCTATCCCTCCCTGACACCCTCAAAAGTCCCTCCCCAGCTTTCTTGGAGCCCCCTTAAGAAAGTCTCTTTTCAGTGTCAGTCTCTGTTCCCCTAGAAGGGAAGGAGTAGAAGCCTTATACCAGCTCTGGGACCATGCCTGAGCTAACAGATGCTAGATAGAGTTGTGTAAAGTATATATATATAGAGCTGGGTTGAAGGGACCCTCAAAGGTCATCCTGTCCAACCCCCTGCAGCCAACAGGGACAGCTCCAGCTGGAGCAGGCTGCCCAGGGACACACCAAGGCTGATCTTGAATGTCTTCAGGGATGGGACCTCAACCACATCTCTGGACAGCCTGTTCCAGTGTCCCAGCATCCTCATTGTGCAGAACTTCCTCCTGATGTCCAACCTAAACCTGCCCTGTCCCAGTCTTAAACCATTGCCTTTCATCCTATCTCCCCAGACTCTTCTGAAGAGTCCCTCCCCAGCCTGCCTGCAGGTCCCCTGCAGAATCATAGAATCATTTCACTTGGAAAAGCTCTTAAAGATCATCCAGTCTGCCAAGGCTGGGGCTAAACCATGGCCCACATCAGCACCACAACTCTGTCTTTTTCAATCACCTCCAGGGATGGGGATTCAGCCACCTCCCTGGGCATGAAATGAGAGGAAAAGAGACAAAACCAGAGAATGAAAGAAAAGAGAAAAGGAGAGGAGGGAAGGGGAGAGGAGAAGGAGAGGAGAGGGAAAAGGGAAAGAGAGAAAGAGGGAAAGAGGGAAAGAGAGAGAGAAAGAAAGAAAGAGAGAAAGAAAGAGAGAAAGAGAGAGAGAAAGAGAGAGAGAAAGAAAGAAAGAAAGAAAGAAAGAAAGAAAGAAAGAAAGAAAGAAAGAAAGAAAGAAAGAAAGAAAGAAAGAAAGAAAGAAAGAAAGAAAGAAAGAAAGAAAGAAAGAAAGAAAGAAAGAAAGAGAGAAAGAGAGAAAGAGAGAGAGAAAGGAAGGAAGGAAGGAAGGAAGGAAGGAAGGAAGGAAGGAAGGAAGGAAGGAAGGAAGGAAGGAAGGAAGGAAGGAAGGAAGGAAGGAAGGAAGGAAGGAAGGAAGGAAGGAAGGAAGGAAGGAAGGAAGGAAGGAAGGAAGGAAGGAAGGAAGGAGAGAGAGAAAGAAGGAAGGAGAGAGAGAGGGAAGGAAGAAGCGAAGGAGAGAAGGAAGGAGGTAAGGGGAGAGAAGGAAGGAGGTAAGGAGAGAAGGAAGAAAGGAAGGGGAGAAGGAAGGAAGGAGAAAGACCAAACCAGGAAAGTGCAAAAGGAGAAGAAGAAACCATCTGAAGCGCTCCCGAGATGTCGCACAGAGCATAGTAGCAGCTGCAGCCCTGTTGACAATGTAATTCCCCTCCAATCCCCAGGATGTAAATCAGATACTGGATGTGAGAGTGTGGAAAAATGATGCTCGAAGGGTCTTGAGAAGGATTATCCACTGGAAGGGGAAAGCAAGCTGAAGTAAACCAAGAAAAGGAAGCCTGTTGGTGGTCCAGTGGAGAAAGCACAAACCCAGAGTGGTGAGGGGAAAAAAAGGAAGAAGAAGAAAGGGGAAATTGAATGGAGCCACAGGAAACACATTTGGCTGATGTGAACACTTTGCCTGCTGTTATCTCAGAGTTCCCAAGATTTGTTTGTTTTCAGTGCTATTAGGGACTGAGGCACATGGTGAAAGCTGCTGCTTTTGTGTTGATAAGCTGTTAACAAGCAAGGAACATGTGCTGGTGTTAGGGCAATGGCAGGGAAGCGTAGATATGATAGACTCAGAGGATGGCTTAGGGTGGAAGGGACCTCAGGGATCATCCACACCAACCCCCCTGCCCCTCCCAGCTAGACTCAAAGCCTCATCCAGCCTGCCTTCAACATCCCCAGGCAGGAGGCAGCCACAGCCTCCCTGGGCAGCCTGTGCCAGAGGCTCAGCAGCCTCCTGCTGAAGAGTCCCTGAATTGTTTCATGTGGAAGAGACCTCTAAGATCACCCAGTCCAACCTTCAACCCAACCCCACCATGGCCACCAAACCATGGCCCCAGGTGCCATGGCCACAGGGTTCTGGAACACCTCCAGGGATGAGGACTCCACCACCTCCCTGGGCAGCCTGTTTCACACTTCCTATAATGAAACTCCTTCCAATATCCAATCTATACCTCCCCAGGCACAACTTCAGACCTCCATACTGACAGTGAATTTCTTCCTCAGCTCCAGTCTGACCCTGCTCTGCCTCAGCTTCAAACCATTCCCCCTTGGCCTGTCTCTAGGCCCCCTCAGCAAAAGTCTCCCCTCAGCCTTCCTGCAGGATTTCTGAAGGCAGCTCTGAGGTGCCCCTGGAGCCTTCTCCTCTGCAGGCTGAGCACCCCCAGCCTCACTCTGCTCCCAGCAGAGCTGCTCCAGCCCTTGCAGCATCTTTGTGACCTCCTCTGGACTCACTCCAGCAGCTCTGTGATACTCTCATGCTGGGGACAGCAGAGTTGGAGGCAGGATTGGAGGTCAGGTCTCATCCTTCCTGGAGGATCCCCTCAGGCATTGGAAGGCAGCTCTAAGGTGCCCCTGGACTCTTCTCCAGGCTATCCAGCCCCAGGTCTCTCAGCCTTTGCTCACAGGATAATGATTTGCACATGAATGAATTGCCCAACACATCTGCTTCACCAAATGACCCCCACAGACCCTGCTGCAGTTTCTCTTGTGAAGGAAAGTTTCCATGCAGCCAAAACTCCCCACCAAGGAGCATTTCCTAGAGTAAAGGAAGGCAGTTTGTTTACAGCATGATGTCTGCTGCTTATCTCCTGCTAAACCCCTCAGTTTTATGGGATAAGCAGTTCTTAGAGAGCAGAGGAAGCTCTGCATCAACTCCAGCAATGCCCTCTGTGCTCAGTCTCTTCATTATGCTTGCATGAGAAGAACCTACACAGCAGCAGAGCAATGGTCTCGTTCAGGTTAGGATTATCCTTGTGGGGACAGGCTGGGAGAGCTGGAATTGTTCATCCTGAAGAAGAGAAGGCTCCAGGGAGACCTCAGAGCAGCCTTCCAGTAGCTGAAGGGGCTCCAGGAGTGCTAGGGAGGGACTTTGGACAAGGGCTGGGAGTGCCAGGATGAGGAACAATGACTTTGAGCTGGGAGAGGGGAGATGGAGAGTGGAGATGAGGAAGAAATTCTTGGCAATGAGGGTGGGGAGACTCTGGCACAGGCTGCCCAGGGAGGCTGTGGCTGCCTCCTCCCTGGAGGTGTTCAAGGCCAGGCTGGATGAGACCTTGAGCAACCTGGGCTGGTGGGAGTTGCCCCTGCCCATGGCAGGGGCTTGGAACTGGATGAGCTTTAAGATCCCTTCCAACCCAACCCATTCCATGAATCTGTCTATTCCTTGAATCCATGAATTCCATGAATCTATCCATTTCTGTTAAACCATCAACTTCATGGAGGCTTTTTCCACGTCATTTTTATACCTATCAGCATGACCCTGCCAAATTCTCCTCTTAATTTCCAAGTTTGAGCTAATTGCTGCATTTCTTCCAGCTCAGATTCACATTTTTTCATGCTTGCCCCAAGGCTGTACATATTTTGGTTCTCCTTTGTACTGTGGATGAGGCAACTCTGGAGAAGAGCTTCTCCATCTTGCTCTCCACCTGCTAACACCTCTCCAACTTCCAGCCACTCTGCCCCAAGCCTTCAGTGTTCATGGGGTTGTTGTGACCCAAGTGCAGGAGCCAGCCCTTGGCCTTGTTGACCCTCACCCCCCTGACCTTGGCCCACCAATCCAGCCTGTTTCAGGTCCTGCAGCAGAGCCTTCCTCCCCTCCAGCAGATCAACACTGCTACCCAGCTTAGGATCATCTGCAGACTCACTGAGGGTGCCCCAATCCTCTCACCCAGACCACTGATAAAGACATTAAGCAAGCCTGGCCCCAGATGAAATGAAGGAAATAATTGGGACTCACTGGATGCACACAGGCTAGGACTGTGAGGACAGACTGAGGGAGTTGGGGTTGTGCAGGCTCTGAGGAGACCTAATTGTGGCCTTCCAGGATCTGCAGGGGGCTCCAAGAAAGCTGGGGAGGGACTTCTGAGGGTGTCAGGGAGGGATAGGACTGGGGGGGATGGAGCAAAACTAGTAGTGGGGAGATGCAGATTGGATGTGAGGAAGAAGTTGTTGGCCATGAGGGTGGTGAGAGCCTGGCCCAGGCTGCCCAGGGAGGTGGTGGAAGCCTCCTGCCTGGAGGTGTTTGCAGCCAGGCTGGAGGTGGCTGTGAGCAACCTGCTGTAGTGTGAGGTGTCCCTGCCCATGGCAGGGGGGTTGGAGCTGGCTGAGCCTTGAGGTCCCTTCCACCCCCAACAATTCTATGATTTCTTTTTCATTAAGAGCAGATTAAGCCTGGATTCTGTGAAGTAAGACTCAGTATCAGAGCATAGCTGATGCATAAAGTGATTCCAAATCAAATCAGCAGCAAAGCTATCAGGGTAATACAAATGCACTGAGGAATTCTTCATCCTCAGCAGTGAAGCTTGCATTTGTAGTGCAAAGTTTCTCTCTCTTTTTCATGGTTTTCCTCTGTCCTCTGCTCCCTGCTCTGCTTAGAAGTCCCCCAGAAGATTTCTTTCTTTATCAGTGCTTGCACTGTAGAATCTCATAACAAGCATGTTGATGAAAGTCTCCAGACACAGCTTGGCTTCAAGATGTGAATAATGTTCTGCTAAGCCCTCTAGATGCTCAGTAACAGTATTAAAATGGTAACTGAGCTGTTATCTGGGAAGGGGTAAAAAAAAAAAAGAAGAACAAAAATGTTGAAGAAAAAAGAAAAGAGAAACAGGAGGAAGTAAAAAGAACAAGGAAAAATAGAGAGAAAATAAAAATGGGGAAAGG
The DNA here is from genome assembly GCA_011125475.1 of Melanerpes aurifrons. NCBI lineage: Eukaryota > Metazoa > Chordata > Aves > Piciformes > Picidae > Melanerpes > Melanerpes aurifrons. Next base: position 3,819,905 of record WWNC01000064.1, read on the forward strand.
AGAAAAATGGAAGAAGGAAAAATGGGGAAAAGGAAAAAATTAAGAAAGAAAATAATGGGGAAGAAAAGGAAAAAGAAAAAAGAAAAAGGGAGGAGAAAAAAGGAAGAAGAACTAGAAAAAAATGGAGGAAAAAGAAAATAGAGAAAAGGCAAAAAGGAAGAAGGAAATAATTGAACAAAAAAAAAAAGAACAAGAAAGAATTAGAGCAAAAAAGAATAATAGAGAAAAGGGGAAAAGAAAAAAGGAAAATATAAAGGAAAAATAAGAAAAAAATAATGAAGAGAAAAAGAAAAGAGAAAAAAGGAGAAGGAAAAAGGATGAGAGAAAAAAATAAGGAAAAGAGAAAAATAAAAAGGAAAAAGGAAAAAGAAAAAATGGGGAAAGTACAAGAGAACAGTGCAATAAAGAGATAGGAAAAGAGAAGGAAAAAATGAAAACAGAAGAGAAAGAAAAAGAAAGAAAGAAAGAAAGAAAGAAAGAAAGAAAGAAAGAAAGAAAGAAAGAAAGAAAGAAAGAAAGAAAGAAAGAAAGAGAGAGAGAAAGAGAGAAAGAAAGAGAGAAGGAAGGAAGGAAGGAAGGAAGGAAAGGAAGGAGGGAAAGGAAGGAAGGAAGAAAGAAAGAAAGAAAAGTAAAAATGAAAAAGAAGATAAATGACCAAAAAAAAACCAAAAATGAAAAAGAAAAAGAAAAAGAAAAAGAAAAAGAAAAAGAAAAAGAAAAAGAAAAAGAAAAAAAGAAAAAGAAAGAAAAATAAAAGAAAAAACACAAATAATATAAAAAGAACAAATAAAGGAAAAGTTAAATAAAAAAAGGAAAAGGCAAAAGGAAGCAGAAAAAAGAAATAAGATAAAAAGAAAGAAGAAAAGGGGAAAAGGGGAAAAGAAAATGAGAAGTGAAAAAGAAAGTGAAAAAGACTGAAAAGAAAAAGAAAAAAGAAGACCCAGTGGGGGCAAGCTGGAGCAGAGGAGGTGTCAGGGGAACAGAAGGGAAACCTTTGTCCCTGTGAGGGTGCAGAGCCCTGGAGCAGGCTGCCCAGAGAGGCTGTGGAGTCTCCTGCCCTGGAGCCTTTCCAGCCCCACCTGGCTGTGTTCTGTGTGCCCTGCTCTGGGTGATGCTGCTCTGGGAGGGGATTGGGCTGGATGAGCTTTTGAGGTCCCTCTCAACTCCTAACCTTCTGTGATTCTGGGATTTCAGTGCTGTTATAAAGCTCAGCCCTCCCAGCACCTCCATGAGCTGGGGATAGATGTCTGACAATTCAGATTTTAGCACTCTTAAAATGTTTTGGGGTTCTTTTTTTTTTACTCTCCAAATGTTTCTACCTCGAATATGCTGCTTTAAGGAGGTTGTTTCATCTCTGGCTATAATTGCTTTTGCTCCCAGCATGAGGAGACATCTGGGTGATGGATCTGCCAGAGGTGCTGGGATAATTGCTGTCACTGTGCAGAGGATTTCAAACTCCAGGTCTGCTCTGAAAATGGGGGAAGTGATGATCAGACCTCAAAATAAGTTCCACTGAATGAAACTAAATTGATGATCAAGTCACAAAATGCTCAAGTTTCAACTGGAACCTCAGGAGTTCGAGCCTGAATAGAGCAGCCCTGAAGAAAGAGCCTTGGGGGTGTTTGGTACTGGGTGCTGAGCAGCTCCCCAGGAGCCAGCAGTGCCCTCCTGCAGCCCAGCAGGCAGCTGTGTGCTGGGCTGCAGCCAGAGCAGTGTAGGCAGTAGGGCAGGAGAGGGGATTCTGACCCTGGGCTCTGCTCTGCTCAGACCTCACCTCCAATCCTGCCTCCAGCTCTGCTGTCCCCAGCAGCAGAAGGACACAGAGCTGCTGGAGAGAGTCCAGAGGAGGCCGCAAAGGTGCTCCAAGGGCTGGAGCAGCTCTGCTGGGAGCACAGGCTGAGGGAGCTGGGGCTGTGCTCCAGGGGCACCTCAGAGCTGCCTGACAGCACCTGAATGGAGCCTGCAGGAAGGCTGAGGGGAGACTTTTGCTGAGGGGGTCTGGAGCCAGGCCAAGGGGGAATGGTTTGAAGTTGAGGCAGAGCAGGGTTAGAGTGGAGCTGAGGAAGAAGTTCACTGTAAGTGTGGGGGCCTGAAGTTGTGCCTGGGGAGTGTTAGGTTGGATGTTAGGCGGAATTTTATAGGAAGTGTGAAACTGGCTGCCCAGGGAGGTGGTTGAATCTTCATCCCTGGAGGTGTTTGAGAGAGGCAGAGATGTGGTGCTGAGGGCCATGGTCTAGCCTCAGCCTTGGCAGAGTTAGAGACTGGTTGGGCTGGATGCTCTTAAAGGGCTTTTCCAACCCAAACCATGATTCTAATATTCAGGACAAAAAAACAACACCATAGCAATAACTTCCTGTGTGTGTCTCTTGTGGTTGCTTCTCTCATTCTTCTTCAATCCATAGAACTGCAAATGAAAGTGCATGAGGAGCCAAGTGTTTGCAGTTAGCCCAGGATTAATTTCAAATCCAGGATGTAATTGAATTTGCATTGAAGAAAGGCAGCAGAAATGCACAGGCAGCTAATCACTTTCAGATGCTTCATTCCAGGTTGCTTTGGGGCTTCTCAGGAGCAAGGAAGGTATGGCAAAGACTCAGGTGGTGGTTTGAAGCATGGAAACAAGAGTGGCATTATCTACCCGCTAGGTTTGCGGGGCTGCAAGCTGTGGCCATGCTAAATGTGAGCTCTCTGCTCCTCAAGGGGTGGGAGATGCTTCTCTTGCTTTGCAGTGTGGCTGATCTGAAATTAAACAAGAGCTGGGGAGGAGCTGCAAAGTCCTACTCCACAGATCTAACCCTGTGTTCAGGATGGAGTGAGGCAGGAGCCAGTAATGGGCACTGGCAGCACAGAAGGCCAAGGGCAGCCTGGGCTGCATCTATGATGGGTTGGACATGATGATCTTGAAGGTCTCTTCCAACCTGGTCTGGTCTATTCCATTCCATTCCATTCCATTCCATTCCATTCCATTCCATTCCATTCCATTCCATTCCATTCCATTCCATTCCATTCCATTCCATACAACTTAGCCAGAGATGGAGAGAGGGGATCCTGCCCCTCTGCTCTGCTCTGGGGAGACCTCACCTGCAGTGCTGCATCCAGCTGTGGGGTCCTCAAAACAAGAATAAGGACCTCCTAAAGTGAGGCCACAGGAGGCCACCAACACGCTGAAAACTCACTCTGCAGCACAACAGAGGAGGCAGCTGCAGGGATCCCACCTGCACCAAGCTACTCCAGGAGAGGCTTAGGTTGGGCATTAGGAAAAAGAGTGGTCAGGCATTGCAACAGGTTGCCCAGGGAGGTGGTGGAGTCCCCATCCCTGCAGGTGTTCAAAAGCCTTGTAGATGTGGTGCCTGGGAATATGGCTTTGTGGTGGACTTGGCAGAGTAGGGTTGATGGTTGGACTCACAAGCTGGGCTGGTGGGAGGTGTCCCTGCCCATGGCAATGGGATTGGAACTGGATGATCTTCAAGCTTCCACCCCAAACCATCCCATGAAGCTAAGAACTATGGATCTATGGATTTATACATCTAGGAATCTATGAACTATGAATCCATTTAACCATAAACCTATGAAACTATGAATTCATGAATCCATGAAACTATGAATCTATGAAACCATGAAACTATGAAACTATGAAACTATCAATCTGTGAATTTATACATCTATGAAACTATGAATCTATCAAGCTACGAAACCATGAAACCACAGTCTCATAGTATCACAATATCAGTCAGGGTTGGAAGGGACCACAAGGATCATTTAGTTCCAACCCCCTGCCATGGGCAGGGACACCCCACACTAGATCAGCCTGGACACAGCCTCAGCCAGCCTGGCCTTAAACACCTTCAGGGACAGGGCCTCGACCACCTCCCTGCACAACCCATTCCAGGGCTTCACCACTCTCATGGGGAAGAACTTCCTCCTCCCCTCCAGCTTCAATCTCCCCACCTCCAGCTTCATTCCATTCCCCCTGGTCCTATCACTGCCTGAGATCCTGAGCAGTCCCTCCCCAGCCTTCCTGTAGCCCCCTTCAGATCCTGGAAGGCCACAATGAGGTCTCCTCAGAGCCTTCTATTCTCTAGACTGAACAGCCCCAACTCCTTCAGTCTGTCCTCACAGGAGAGGTGCTCCAGCCCTCTGCTCATCCTCCTGGCCCTTCTCTGGACACCTTCCAGCACCTCCAGATCCCTCTTGCCATAGGGGCTCCAGAACTGGAGGCAGGACTCCAGGTGGGGTCTCCCCAGAGCTGAGCAGAGGGGGAGAATCCCCTCCCTTGCCCTGCTGGCCACACTTCTCCTGCTGCAGCCCAGGCTCTGGTTGGCTTTGTGGGCTGCAAGTGCACACTGAGAGCTCCTGGAGAGCTTCTCCTCCACCAGCAATGAAGCTATGGTTGGACACAATGATCTCAAAGGTCTCTTCCAACCTATTCTATTCTATTCTATTCTATTCTATTCTATTCTATTCTATTCTATTCTATTCTATTCTATTCTCTATGAATCTATGAACCTATGAAATTATGAAGCTATGAAGCTTTGAAACTATGAATCCACCATGAAACTATAAATCTATGGAACTATGAATCTATGAAACCCTGAAATTATGAAACTATGAAACTAGGAATCTATAAAATAAGAATCTATAGAACTATGAAGCTATGAATCTATGAACCATGAATCTATGAACCATGAATCTATGAAACTATGAATGTATGAACCATTAATCTATGGAGCTATGAATCTATTAAACTGGCCTGCATCAGGAAGAGTGTGGCCAGCAGGAGCAGGGAGGTCATTCTGCCCCTGGACACTGCACTGGTTAGGCCACACCTTGAGTCCTGTGTCCAGTTCTGGGCCCCTCAGGTTAGGAAGGAGGTTGAGCTGCTGGAAGGTGTCCAGAGAAGGGCAACAAAGCTGGGGAGGGGTCTAGAGCACAGCCCTGTGAGGAGAGGCTGAGGGAGCTGGGGTTGCTTAGCCTGGAGAAGAGGAGGCTCAGGGGAGACCTTCTTGCTCTCTCCAACTCCCTGAAGGGAGGTTGCAGCCAGGTGGAGGTTGGTCTCTTCTCCCAGACACCCAGCACCAGAACAAGAGGACACAATCTCAGGCTGTGCCAGGGGAGGTTTAGGCTGGATGTTAGGAAGAACTTCTTCCCAGAGAGAGTGATTGCCCACTGGAATGGGCTGCCTGGGGAGGTGGTGGAGTCACCATCACTGGAGGTGTTCAGGAGGAGACTGGATGGGGTGCTTGGTGCCATGGGTTAGTTGATTAGGTGGTGTTGGATGATAAGTTGGATGTGATGATCTTGAAGGTCTCTTCCAGCCTGGTCTCGTCTCGTCTCTTCTCTTCTCTTCTCTTCTCTTCTCTTCTCTTCTCTTCTCTTCTCTTCTCTTCTCTTCTCTTCTCTTCTCTTCTCTTCTCTTCTCTTCTCTTCTCTTCTCTTCTCTTCTCTTCTCTTCTCTTCTCTTCTCTTCTCTTCTCTTCTCTTTTCTCTCCTCTCCTCTCCTCTCCTCTCCTCTCCTCTCCTCTCCTCTCCTCTCCTCTCCTCTCCTCTCCTCTCCTCTCCTCTCCTCTCCTCTCCTCCTCCCTCTCCCTCTCCTCTCCTCTCCTCTCCCTCTCCTCTCCTCTCCTCTCCTCTCCTCTCCTCTCCTCTCCTCTCTCCTCTCCTCTCCTCTCTCCTCCTCTCCCTCTCCTCTCCTCTCCTCTGAATTCATGAATCTATAAATCTATAAATCTATAAATCTATGAGATATGAATCTATGAATCTATGGAACTGTGGAACTATGAAACCATGAAACTACAAATCTATGAACCTATGAGATATGAAACTGAAACCATGAGATTATGAATCCATGAAACTACAGATCTAGGAGTCTTAAAAATCTATGGAACCATAAAATTATGAATCCCTGGTTCTATAAATCTCTGACTCTTGGAGTTCTTTTCCAACCTAAATAATTCTGTGATCATCCTCCCAAGCTGGGGCTTTGCCTGGCCATGTGGTGGCTGTTGCTGTCAGCCAGCTCCCCAGATAACACTGACAGTTTGGTTTACTCTGGGCTGCAATCACCCTTCTGAGCAAGGCACGGACCCCTCTCCTCTAAAGAGTTGCTTTTGCTCCTGCTGACCTCTGTGAGGGTCAAGGTCTCCCCCAGTGCCTGCTGGGCTGGTAGCCCACTGCTAAGTGAGCAGCATTTGCAGAGTAATGGATTTGGGCCATTGCATCTTGGTGTAGGGTCAGCTAGGAGGCAGGCAGCAAAATGTTTTGAAATGGACATCTGGCATGCAGCAAATGCATTTAGGAAGCAATAAACAGCTCATTTTGAATGACTCCTGCAATTGGTTTCAACACAAGCAGTTGGTGTGTGTAGGGGGGAAAAAAAACCCAACAAAAGCACAACCAAACCCAAGCTTTTGGAAAGGTCATTTGGTGTCCATCTATAACCTATCTCCTCCTCCTCAGCTGCCTCCCTGCCTCACAAAGCCCGTTTCTGGCCTGATAATTAATAGAGTCTTCCACTCTAGCTGGAGCAGCAAAAGGAAAGTGAATGTTGTCCTTGTTCTCCAGACTTCATCACTCAGCCCTGGAGTGGTCAGGGTGTCTTGGAAAGGAGCTGATTGTTGGAATCCAAGCCCACTAGAGGTGAAATACTGTGCATTATGTCTTCAGGGGGAAAGATGGAAGCCCACAAGCTTTTAGTCACTCAGGGGCTGCTGACAAGCCCTTGGAAAAGGAGAAAAGGAATTCTTTTGATCTGAAGATACCAAACTGCAGCTTTCTTGCTGATAGTCTCTTCAGAGGGGATAAAGGAAATCTGGAGACTGAAGTATTTCAGTTCCTGAGCCTTAAAAAGGGAAAGATAATTTCCCCCTTCCCTGTTTCTTTATTATTAGATATGATAGAGGAGCAGCAATGTAGGCTTCCAGTGGACAGAGTCCAGTTGGAGGCCTGTGTCTAGTGGAGTCCCTCAGGTGTCAGTACTGGAACCAGTACTGCTCAATATATTCATCAGTGCCCTGGATGAGGGCTCAGAGGGCACTGCCAGAAAGTTTTGCTGATGGCACCAAACTGGGAGCAGTGACAGACACCCCCTCAGGCTGTGCTGCTTTTCAGCCAGACCTGGACAAGCTGAGAGCTGGGCAGGGAGGAACTGAGTGAAACCCTACAAGGGCAGGGATCAAGTCTGGCATCTGGGAAAGAACAACCCCAGGGACCATGAGAGGTTGGGGACTGACCTGTTGGAGAGCAGCGAAGGGGAAAAGGGCTTGGGGGTCCTGGTGGACAGCAGGATGCCCATGAGCCAGCAATGTGCCCTTGGGGCCAAGAAGGCCAAGGGCATCCTGGGATAGATTAGAAGGGCTGTGGTTAGGAGTTGAGAGAGGTTCTCCTGCCCCTCTATCCTGCATTGTTGAGGCTGTTCTGGTGCACTGCATTCAGTTCTGGTGGCTGCAAGCCAAGAAGGAGGTGGAACTGCTGGAGCTGGTCTAGAGGAAGCCACAAAGATGATCAGAGGGTTGGAGCTCCTCTGCTGTGGGGACAGGCTGGGAGAGTTGGGGCTGTTCAGCCTGGACAAAAGAAGGCTCTAGGGAGATCATAGAGCTGCCTTCCAGTACCTGAAGGGCACTACAAGTAAGTCAGGAAGGGACTTTTCATGAGAGCTTGCAGTGATAGGACGAGAGGGAATAGATTGAAGCTTGGGGAGGGGAGATTGAGACTGGGGATCACAGCATCACAGGATCACCAAGTTTGGAAGAGACCTCAGAGATCATCAAGTCCAACCTGTCACCACAGACCTCATGACTAAACCACAGCACCAAGTGCCACATCCAATCCCCTCTTGAACACCTCCAGGGATGAGGAAGAAATTCTTGCCAGTGAGGGTGGGGAGACCCTGGCACAGGCTGCCCAGGGAGGCTGTGGAGGCCCCATCCACAGGGACAAAGGCAACTGCAAACCTTGTTTCTCTATCTGTGTCTTATCCCAGTGTCTAGACCTTTTGAAAAAGTCAAATAAATGGTGTCATAAATGTTTAATTCCACAGAGATTTTTGTTCCAGTTCTCCTCCAGTCCTCCCTCTTCCACTAAAACACAAAAGCAAGCAAAAGTGGTGGTTTTTTTTCCCCCTCAAAGGCTGAGGAACAGGCAGCTTTTCTTCTCAGCTGCTGCACTGCTGCTGTTCATCTGCATCCTACAGGAAATCAGCTCTGTGAGGGTCACATCCTCAAGTCATTTTTTTTCTGTGGCCATTGAATGGTTTGTTCAAGTTGCTTTCTCCATGCTGGAGACCATCAGGAAGGCTCTGTTATACAAAGTGTGGCTGCAGCTCTGCAGAGAGCTGCCCAGGGAGGTGATAAATTTAACCCCTTCCAAGGCTCACTGCCTTCAGTGAGGTTATTCACCAGCTATCAAAACCAGCTTGGCTGCCCAGGGAGTCACCATCCCTGGAAGTGTTCAAGAAATGCATGGCCGTGGCACTTTGGGATGTGGGTTAATGGCCATGGTGGTGTTGGGTTGATGGTTGGCCTGGGTGATCTTAGAGGTCTTCTCCAGCCAAAACCCTTCTGTGATTCTGTGACTGTGCACTCAGGATCCCTAATCAGAAGCATTGTTGGCCACTTATTACCCATGAATTTGTCCAGCAGCTGTGAAGTGCTCAGCACTACCCATCACTGAGAGCTAAATCTAGGTGGCATTAAGTCGAAGACTACATTCTTCGAGGGTCCTTCTTTCAGCCTTGCAAGCTGTAAGATCAATGAATCACAGAATGTTAGGGGTTGGAAGGGATCTCAAAAGATCATCCAGTCCAACCCCTCCTGCTAAAGCAGGGGCACCCAGGGCAGGTCACACAGGAACACATCCAGGCGGGTTTGGATTGTCTCCAGAGAAGGAGACTGCACAACCCCTCTGGGCAGCTTGCTCCAGGGCTCCAGCACCCTCCAAGTGAAGAAGTTTCTCCTAAAGTTCAAGTGAAATTCTCCTGTTTCTAAGGACCAACTTGAGGCCATTTCTTTTCATCCTGTCACTTGTTACCAGGGAGAAGAGACCAAGCCCCACCTGGCTCCAACCTCCTCTCAGGGAGCCTGTAGAGAGCAATGAGGTCTCCCTCAGCCTCCTCTTCTTCATATTAATACATACTGAATACAGAATTCAGAATACAGAATTAACCAGGTTGGAAAAGACCTCAGAGATCATCAAGTCCAAGCTATTAGCTAATACCTAACACCTCAGGACAACTAAACCATGGCACCAAGTGCCACATCCAAGCCTTTCTTGAACACCTCCAGGGATGGTGATTCCACCACCTCCCTGGGCAGCACATCCCAATGACCAATCTCTCTTGCTGGGAAGAACTTTCTCCTCACCTCCAGCCTAAACCCCCCTTGGCAAAGCTTGAGACTGTGTCCTCTTGTTCTGGTGCTGGCTGCCTGGCAGAAGAGACCAACCCCCACCTGGCTACAACCTCCCTTCAGGGAGTAGTAGAGAGCAATGAGGTCTCCCTCAGCCTCCTCTTCTTCATACTAAACACCCCCACCTCCCTCAGCCTCTCCTCCCCAGCCCTGTTCTCCAGACCCTTCCCCAGCTTGGTTGCCCTTCTCTGGACCTGCTCCAGCCCCTCAATGTCCTTCTTGGAGTTAGGGCCCCAAACCTGAACTCAGGATTTCATAGATTCACAGATTGCATTCAGTTGGAAGGGACCCTCAAAGGTCATCCTGTCCAACCCCCCTGCAGTCAGCAGGGACACCTCCGACTAACTCAGGCTGCCATATCCAGGCTGATCTTGAATCTCTTGCATGCATTTGAGATGCAGCTTTGCAGAAGGAGTTGATTTGGACTAAGATATTCTTTTATTCCTTTGTTTTTTTGGGGTGTTGTGTGTGTGTGTGTGCTTTCCTGACAGAAGTTTGAAGAGCTACACAGAGCTGAGGCTTTTTACAACACAGTTAGCACAGACATGGAGGATTCCAGTGGAACATTCTTCCCCCATCTCCACCCAACATGCAATTCCTTCCCCAAGGAGATTTCCTCCCTCTTCCACTAACCCATAACTCATTCCCAATATGATTTCCCCCCGTCGTGGCCCCTGCCATATTAATAACAACCCTAATTACATTGTGCCTTCTGACCCCAGCTTAGCATAACACATCTGAGTTCAGCAGAGCAAGCTCAGTGTTTAATCAGGAGCTTGCTGAGGGAGGAGCAGATGGTCTCAAATGTCTCACCTCCAAATGCTTGCCCTATGGCTGCTTTCCTCTCACACACCCATTTATTATCAGCTTGATGGAACTGACTGGCCCCCCCACCCCTCCTCAGCTTCTTAAGTAGCACCTCAGGCATCAGCTTTCTTAAAAAGAAAAAGGCAGAAATGAAAGGTGAGAAAAATAGGGGCAGAAGGACTTGGTGCTGTTCAGATGCCACAGCCCCTTAGGTGTGGCCTCTGGTTGCAGGAGGAGCTTTGGATGCCTGCAAGAGGCACAGAGGGCACTGCCAGCAGGTTTGCTGGTGGCAGCAGACTGGGAGCAGTGGCTGCCATGGGAGGGCTGTGCTGCCATTCAGCCAGAGCTGCACAGGCTGAGAGCTGGGCAGGGAGAGAGGCAATGGAATTCCACAAGGGCAAGGGGAGAGTCTTGCACCTAGGAGAGAACAACCCCATGGAGCAGGAGAGGTTTCATAGTTTCATAGTTTCATAGTTTCATAGTTTCATAGTTTCATAGTTCCATAGTTTCATAGTTTCATTCAGGGTTGGAAGGGACCACAAGGATCATCTAGTTCCAACCCCCCTGCCATGGGCAGGGACACCCCATACTACATCAGCCTGGACAGAGCCTCATCCAGCCTGCTCTTAAACACCCCCAGGGACAGGGCCTCGACCACCTCCCTGGACAACCCATTCCAGGGTCTCACCACTCTCATGGTGAAGAACCTCCTCCTCACATCTAGCCTGAATCTCCCCACCCCCAGTTTCATTCCATTCCCCCTAGTCCTATCACTACCTGAGATCCTGAGAAGTCCTTCCCCAGCCTTCCTGTAGGCCCCTTTCAGATACTGGAAGGCCACAATTAGGGGGACTGAGCTGCTGGAGAGCAGTGAAGGAGAAAAGGACCTGGGAGTCCCGGTGGATAGAAGGATGACCATGAGCCAGCAATGTGGCCAAGAAGGCCAACAGCATCCTGGGGTGGATTAGAAGACCTGTGCTCAGTAGGTAGAGAGAGGTTCTCCCCCCTCTCTGCTCTGCCCTGCTGAGGCCACATCTGGAATTTTGTGTCCAGTTCTGGGCCCCTCAGTTCCAGAAGGACAGGGGGACATGGGGGACAGTCCAGTGCAGAGCCACCAAGGTGATTAAAGGAGTGGAACATCTTCCTGGGCAAACTGTGCCAGGCTCTCACTACCCTCATGCAGAACAACTTCTTCCTCACATCCTATCTGAATCACCTCACTTCTAGTTTTGCTCCATCCCCCCCAGTCCTGTCCCTCCCTGACACCCTCAAAAGTCCCTCCCCAGCTTTCTTGGAGCCCCCTGCAGATCCTGGAAGGCCACAAGGAGGTCTCCTGGGAGCCTTCTCCTCTCCAGCGTGCACAACCCCAACTCCCTCAGTCTGTCCTCACAGCAGAGCAGCTCCAGCCCTCTGCTCCTCCTCATGGCCCTTCTCTGGATACCTTCCTGCAAGTCCATTTCCTTGTAACAGGGGCTCCAGAACTGGACCACTGTGGCCCTGCATCACCTCAGAGTTGCCAACTGCTAGAACCCCATCCTATAATTGTTTCCCATTTCCCTGAAGCTGGATACATCCAAAATGTGACTCTCTGGGTACGATTTATCATGGAGCTCTGATGACTCTGGCTTGCTCTTAGCATTATTTACTGTTTCCCAGCTTTTGCTTCAGCTGCTCGTTGTCTGGTTGGTTCAGTGTGGCAGCGATGCCCCATTAGTTACCCCCCAGACTGTTCCATGACCCATCTGTTCTCACCAGAAGGGAAGAATATTCATCTTAGTCCTTTTACTTCCTGAAGTTCATCCATTAGTTCAGTCATATTCCTTTGTGCAATCTGCAGTCTTTCTTCTTTCACTGCAGGAAGCCTGTCCCCTGTGCTCAGCCTGCCAAAGGCACTGATTGCAATGGGGGAAACCTGCCTGGCTTCTTGGTAACCTGCTACTCTCTTCCTCTTCCTCTTCCTCTTCCTCTTCCTCTTCCTCTTCCTCTTCCTCTTCCTCTACCTCTTCCTCTTCCTCTTCCTCTTCCTCTTCCTCTTCCTCTTCCTCTTCCTCTTCCTCTTCCTCTTCCTCTTCCTCTTCCTCTCCTTCTTTCTCTTCCTCTCTCTCTTCCTCTCTCTCTTCCTCTCCCGTTTTCCTTCTCCTCTCCAAACCTTTGCTCTCCAAACCTCTCCTCTTAGAAGGGGCCTCAGAGCTCATCCCCCTCCAACGTTCCTGCCACAGACTCAGCTGCTCAAGTCTTCATCCAGCCTGGCCTTCAACACCCCCAGGCAGGAGGCAGCCACAGCCTCCCTGGGCAGCCTGGGCCAGAGGCTCACCACCCTTCTGCTGAAGAACTTCTTCCTCAGCTCCACTCTGACCCTGCTCTGCCTCAGCTCCAAACCATTCCCCCTTGGCCTGGCTCCAGCTCCCCTCAGCAGAAGTCTCTCTGCAGCCTTCCTGCAGGCTCCCTTCAGGTGCTGGCAGCAGCTCTGAGGTGCCCCTGGAGCCTTCTCCTCTGCAGGCTGCACAGCCCCAGCTCCCTCAGCCTGTGCTCTCAGCAGAGCTGCTCCAGCTCTTGGAGCATCTTTGTGGCCTCCTCTGGACTCTCTCCAGCAGCTCTGTGACCTTCTCTTCTCTACCAGTGAAGTGACTTTCATTCAGTGTGTGAAATTTGTCTTTGTCCTTCTACCTTTGAACTCATGGAGAGCTCTGGGTGCTGTTCTGGGGCATCAGGATGCTTAGAAGGCAAACAGGAGAGCATTGACATGATGAGGGATGGCCAAATCCTGCACCAGCTCCAAGCAGGTCAAGAAGGGGTAGAGGATTTGCCTCCAACTGGGGAAAGTGCTGCTTGTGGAGGGGAAGTCCCTCCAGCTGGGATGCATTAGGGCAGGATGATGTAAGGCTGAGACTGAAATAGATTTTTTCCCAAAGAAGGAGTTGAGGGAAGGGAGAGAAAAAAAAATAAATATACTTCTTCTTGTGAAAGTCCCAAAGGCACAGTGAGCTCCTAGGTAAGAGTCATCTCCCCTGATCATTTCTTCTTCTGAGTCACAAGAAGACTCTGGACCCCAAAAAAAACCCCAAACTAAAACCACCAAATCCATTTTTCCCCTCAGTCTGAGGTGGTCCAAGGGTCAAAGTCTTTCCTGTCTCTGTAGTCCTTAAATGGTTCTTGCTGCTTGCTCTCCCTTCACTCCTTTTTGTTTATCCCTCATGAAGTCATCTGGCCCAACATTCCCAAGGGCTGCTCAGGACCTGGCTCAGCAGGGCCTCAGCCTCCCTTCTTCATGTCAAGTTCTATTTTTCCAGTCAGACACCATTTATAGAGCTTTGCTTTTTTTTTTTCACTTGTAAAAACTACAGGAGCTAGGACCCAACAGCTGTGGGGGGAGTGGGGGAGGGGGGTGTGGGTGTTAGGTCACAACTTGAGTCCTGTGTCCAATTCTGGGCTCCTCAGTTTAGGAAAGATGTTGAGATGCTGGAAGGTGTCCAGAGAAGGGCAATGAGGCTGCTCCTCCAATCTCCTCACCATGCCCAGGGACACCTCTCGGCTAGACTCAGCTGCTCAGCATCTCTTCCAACCTGGCCTTCAACAGCCCCAGGCAGGAGGCAGCCACAGCCTCCTTGGGCAGCTTGTGCCAGAGGCTCAGCTCCGTCCTATCATAGTATCACAGTATCAGTCAGGGTTGGAAGGGACTACAAGGATCAGCCAGTTCCAACCCCCCTGCCATGGACAGGGACACCCCACACTAGATCAGCCTGGACACAGCCTCAGCCAGCCTGGCCTTAAACACCTCTGGGGATGGGGCCTCTGCCCTCCTACTGAAGAACTTCTTCCTCAGCTCCACTCTAACCCTGCTCTGCCTCAGCTTCAAACCGTTCCCCCTTGGCCTGGCTCTAGACACCCTCAGCAAAAGTCTTTCCTCAGCCTTCCTGTAGGATCCCTTCAGGTTAGACCTCACCTTGAGTCCTGGCCAAGGCAAGGGCATCCTGGCCTGCATCAGGAACAGTGTGGCCAGCAGGAGCAGGGAGGTCATTGTGCCCTGTGCTCAGCACTGGTTAGGCCACACCTTGAGTCCTGTGTCCAGTTCTGGGCTCCTCAGTTCAAGAAGGATATTGAGAATCTTGAACATGTCCAGAGAAGGGCAACAAAGCTGGGGAGGGGTCTGGAGCACAGCCCTGTGAGGAGAGGCTGAGGGAGCTGGGGTTGCTTAGCCTGGAGAAGAGGAGGCTCAGGGGAGACCTTCTTGCTCTCTCCAACTCCCTGAAGGGAGGTTGTAGCCAGGTGGGGGTTGGTCTCTTCTCCCAGGCACCCTCATCCAGAGGGAGGTGCCCCTGCCCATGGCAGAGGGGTAGGAACTGGATGGTCTTCCAGGTCCCTTCCAAACCAACCCATTCTGCACTTCTACCACACTTCACACTTGGGCTCTAAACTGATCGCTCAAAATGCAACTTATTCAGAGAGCATCACTCCAATTGACAAGCTATCAGAAACCAATCAGTAATCAATGCAGCACCACCAGCCCCCCTCCAAAATCAGGGTGGCAGAAGAGTGGTTGCCATGTTTTGCAGGCATGAAGCTTGCATATGCTGTACCCATTAAAGCCGACTGCAGTTACTTAACATTCAACTGTGCATTTTGTGGAGTGAGTCAATAGAGTGACTCACAAGCCCACTGGAGTTGCCATCTGGGAAACTTTCCCTCTCCTGAGCAAATGGAGATGAGGCATGTCACAGACAAGATGTGTTTTGTCTCTGGAGGGAGGATGTTGGCTGCTTTTGTTCAGAGGCTCCGCGCCGTGCCGAGCCCTCCTCTGCCCGTGCTAGTGCTCCCTCCACCTTGGGGTCTAGGGGAGGGTTCAGCAGGCCTCTGAGGTGCTGAGCTGCACCAGGCAGGCACAACCAAGCTGAGACGAAGGCTGCCAGGGGAATAGGAGCAGTGGAGTGGCCTCCCAGCTTTCACTGGTGGGAGAAAAGTGGAGAAATCGTCCCTGTCCCAGCCTTTAAGGCACAATCCTCTCCGAGCCAGGCAAGAGCTTCCCCTTCCCCTGTGAGGGATTTGGATGGAGGGGGGTTAGGTGAATTGATGGATTTGGTGGGGGCTGCCCAAGGAGGTGGTGGAGTCACCAGCCCTGAAGGTGTTCAAGAAAGGCTTGGATGTGACACTTGGAGCCATGGTTTGGTTGTCAGGAGGTGTTAGGGATTCGGTAGTAGGTTGGACGTGAAGATCGCTGAGGTCTTTTCCAACCTCCTTGATTTTATGATTCTATGAGCCTCCAGAAAGCCTACTTTGGATTCCCTCTGGCTGCACCTACCTAGAACTGCATTTTCATTCATTCCTTCACTTTCTCAGCCCTGGATCTCTTTTATAGTCAGTTTTGCTGCTGTATTTTTCATAGAATCATAGAGTCATAGAATCAGAGCCATAGAATCATAGTCAGAGTCATAGAATCATAGAATTCAGAATCACAGTCATAGAATCAGAGAGTCACAGAGTCACAGAACCATAGCATCACAGAATCATAGAATCATAGACTCATTTCATCTGGAAAAAGCCTTCAAGATCACTGAGTCCAACCATCAACCCAACACTACCATGACCACTAAACCACGTCCCCAGGTGCCGTGTCTGCATCGTTTGTGAACAGCTCCAGGGCTGGGGATCCCACTGCCTCCATGGGCAGCCTGTTCCAGCCTTTGAGAACCCAACAGCATTCTGAAGAACTTTCTTCTCACCTCCAGCCTAATCCTCCCCTGGCACAGCTTGAGACTATGTCCTCTTGTTCTGGTGCTGGCTGCCTGGGAGAAGAGACCAAGCCCCACCTGGCTCCAACCTCCCTTCAGGGAGTTTGAGAGAGCAAGAAGGTCTCCCCTGAGCCTCCTCTTCTGCAGGCTAAGCAACCCCAGCTCCCTCAGCCTCTCCTCACAGGGCTGTGCTCCAGACCCCTCCCCAGCTTTGTTGCCCTTCTCTGGACACCTTCCAGCAACTCAACCTCCTTCCTAACCTGAGGAGCCCAGAACTGGACACAGGACTCAAGGTGTTGCCTAACCTGAAGGGATCCTGCAGGAAGGCTGCAGAGAGACTTTCCCTGAGCGTGTCTGGAGGCAGGCCAAGGAGAATGATTTGAAGCTGAGGCAGAGCAGGGCTAGAGTGGAGCTGAAGATGAAGTTCTTCAGTGTGAGGCTGCTGAGCCTCTGGCACAGGCTGCCCAGGGAGTCTGTGGCTGTCTCCTGCCTGGGGCTGTTCAAGGCCAGGTTGGAAGAGATGTTGAGCAGCTGAGTCTAGCTGAGAGGTGTCCCTGGGCACGGTGAGGAGGTTGGAGGAGATGAGCTCTGAGGTCCCTTTCAACCTGAGCCATCCTGGGATTCTATGCTTCTGCACCCAGAGAATGTGGTTTCTCCATCCTGCCTGTGAACGACAGCCTCAGTGATGAGACAGGACCAGATTGAGCCTTCAGATTTCACTCAAATCACTGTCACAGCAGAAAATGTCAGCTCTGGGCAATCAAAATGTTTTCCAAAGCTGTCTCTTAGCACAAAATACTATTGGTGACGTCACACAGAGCAAAATAGCAGCTTGCCTCAAACTCGACTATCCAAGGACTGAGAGAGCTTAAGAGGCTCTTTGTAGTTGGTCACAGAGGGACTTGACCCAGAGAGTAGATTTGTGGCTGCCCCAGGAGCAAAATAGGTCAGCTGAAGTCCACCCATTTGGAAATGTTTATAATTAGACTTCTCAGATATTCTTTACAATGAGGCTGGTGAGAGACTGGCACAGGCTTGCCCAGGGAGGTGGTGGAAGCCTCATCCCTGGACACCTCCAAGGTCAGGCTTGGGAGGGCTCTGAGCAACCTGATCTCTTTGGGGATTCATCTGCTCATAGATTCACAACATCATTTGGGTTGGAAGGGATCTTGAAGATCATCCAGCCATGGGCAGGGACACCTCCCACCAGCCCAGGTTGATTCATGCCTCATCCAACCTGGCCTTGAACGTCTCCAGGGAGGAGGCTTCCACAGCCTCCCTGGGCAACCTGTGCCAATGTCTCACTGCCCTGACTCTCAAGAATTTCTTCCTCATCTCTGGTCTCAATCTGTCCTCTCCCAGCTCAAATCCATTGCCTCATCCTCTCACTCCCCGCCCTTGTCCACAGTCCTTCCCCAGCTCTCCTGGAGCCCCTTGGGGTACTGGAAGGCTGCTCTGAGGTCTCCCTGGAGCCTTCTCTTCTCCAGTCTGAGCTGCCCCAACTCTCTCAGCCTGCCTTCACAGGGGAGGTTCTCCAGCCCTCTGATCATCTTCATGGTTTCCTCTGGACTCTCTTGAACAATTCAGTGTCTTTGTTGTGTTGCTTGTATCCTCTGCAATAAAAATCCATGGTCTCCTTGGCCACTGCAATGCTGAGAAGAACAAAGAGAGACCTGCTGGAAATCCATGATGTGATTTACAACAGGTGGGTCTCAACAGCTTCTTTCTTAAATGACTTTTCATTCTTTGTCATCCCTGAGCACTTGTGAGATTTCAGCACAGGGATCCATGCATAGGAATTCCAGCAGCTTGGAGGAGAGAAGTGTGGCCACAACACCCTCATAAAGCTGGTGAAGGCTCTGGAGGCCAGGGCTGGTGAGAAGCAGCTGAGGGAACGATGGTTCCTGAGACTGGGAGAAAGGAGGTTGAGGGGAGACCTCATTTCTCTCTGCAACTCCCTAGAAAGAGCCTGGAGCCAGGTTGGGGTTGGTCTTTCTCCCTAGTAACAAGGGAGAGGATGAGAGGAAATTGCCTCAAGTTGCACCAGGGGAAGTTTGGGTTGGTTGTGAGAAGAAACTTCTGGGCTGAAAGATTGAGGAGGGATTGGCAGAGGCTGCCCAGGATGGTGATAGAGTCACCATCCCTGGAGGTGCTCAAAAAATGTGCAGCCCTGGCTCTTTGGGACAAGGTCTGGTGGGATCTTGATGTGTTTGGGTCTATGGTTGTATTTGATCACAGGACGTTAGGGGTTGGAAGAAACCCAAAGAGATCATCAAGTCCAACCTCCCTGACAGAGCAGGACCATGCAATCTAGCTCAGGTCACACAGAAACACATCCCAATGGGGTTGGAAAGGCTTCAGAGAAGGAGACTCCACAACCTCTCTGGGCAGCCTGCTCCAGGGCTCTGGGAGCCTCACAGGGAAGAAGTTCCTCCTCAGGTTGAGGTGGAACCTCCTGTGCTGGAGTTTCTATTCATTGCTCCTTGTCCAATCCCAGGGAGCAAGTGAATAGAATAGAATAGAATAGAATAGAATAGAATAGAATAGAATAGAATAGAATAGAATAGAATAGAATAGAATAGAATAGAATAGAATAGAATAGAATAGAATAGAATAGAATAGAATAGAATAGAATAGAATAGAATAGAATAGACAAGGTTGGAAGAGACCTTCAAGATCATCACGTCCAACCTATCATCCAGCACCACCTAATCAACTAACCCATGGCACCAAGCACACCATCAAGTCTCCTCCTGAACACCTCCAGGGATGGGGACTCCACCACCTCCCCAGGCAGCCCATTCCAGTGGGCAATCACTCTCTCTGTGTAAAACTTCCTCCTGACCTCCAGCCTAAACTTCCCCTGGCACAGCCTGAGACTGTGTCCTCTTGTTCTGGTGCTGGCTGCCTGGGAGAAGAGACCAACCCCCACCTGGCTACAACCTCCCTGCAGGGAGTTGCAGAGAGCAAGAAGGTCTCCCCTGAGCCTCCTCTTCTCCAGGCTAAGCAACCCCAGCTCCCTCAGCCTCTCCTCACAGGGCTGTGCTCCAGACCCCTCCCCAGCTTTGTTGCCCTTCTCTGGACACCTTCCAGCAAGTCAACCTCCTTCCTAACCTGAGGGGCCCAGAACTGGACACAGGACTCAAGGTGTGGCCTAACCAGTGCAGTGTCCAGGGGCAGAATGAGCTCCCTGCTCCTGTTGGCCACACTCTTCCTGATGCAGGCCAGCATGCCATTGGCTGCCTGGGCACACTGCAGGCTCATGTTCAGCCTACCATCCACCAGTACCCCCAGGTCCCTCTCTGCCTGGCTGCTCTCAGCCACTCTGACCCCAACCTGTAGCACTGCCTGGGGTTGTTGTGGCCAATGTGCAGAACCTGGCACTTGGATGTGTTCAATCTCATGCTGTTGGATGAGCAGAGCCTGTCCCCTCCCTCCTGACCCCCAGCCCTCAGATATTGATAAACATTGATTATATCCTCTCTCAGTCTTCTCTTTTCCAGACTAAGGAGCCCCAGGTCCCTCAGACTGTCCTCACCAGGCAGTGCTGCAGTGCCCTAAGCATCCTCATACCCCTCCCTTGGACTCTCTCCAGCAGATCCCTGTCCCTCCTGACCTGGGGAGCCCAGAACTGAACACAGTACTCAAGATGAGGTCTCAGCAGGGCAGAGCAGAGGGGGAGGAGAACCTCCCTGGATCTGTTGGACACACTTTTCTTGCTGCATCCCAGGATCCCGTTGGCCTTCTTGGCCACCAGAGCATATTGCTGTCCCATGCAGAACTTGTCCACCAGCACTCCCAGGTCCCTCTCCATGGGGCTGCTCTCCAGCAGATCACCTCCCAGCCTGTCCTGCTGCACTGATAGAATTAGAATAAAATTAGAATAGAATTAACCAGGTTGGAAAAGACCTTCAAGATCATCCAGTCCAACCTATAACCCAACACCATCTGATCAACTAAACCATGGCACCAAGTGCCTCATCCAGGCTCTTCCTATACACCTCCAGGGATGGTGACTCCAACACCTCCCTGGGCAGCACATCCCAATGGCCAATCTCTCTTGCTAGGAAGAACTTCTTTCTCACCTCCAGCCTAAACCTCCCCTGGCACAGCTTGAGGTCCTCAGAGGTCATTCCAAACACAACAAATTCTGTGATCTAGAAGTGGCTTCCCTGAGCCTCAGCTTCCCCAGCAGAAATAGGGACTGCTAGAGGGAAAGAAAAACTGCCTCCTTTCTGAACCAGGTTACAGCAAGGGAGATGCTGTGGAGGTGTCTCCCTCTCTGTGCTGAAGGCAGGGCTGCCAGCCCAGATTTAAAGGGCTATATTTCAACTGTGAGGAGTTAGGTGAGATGAATCCCCACCTCCAGAGCTCAAATTGGGAGCCACAGCTATTTCTTCCCCCACCAAGTGTAATGAAGACAAGATCTGGCAGCCCCAGATGCCTCATCTCACTCTTGCATCTCAGGACTGCATTAGTAGCAGTGCCTAAATCAGGCATTTGGAGTAGGTGGCTCAAATATGGTCTCTCAGCATCAGTTCAGATGCTTTCAGAGTGCTTGCAGACGCTTGGGCTTCATTCCAGACTGAAACACCCAAATAATATTGCAACAGTAGAAGTGACAAAGAGATCAGGGGGGATGTCAAGTGAATGATGCACCAAGAGAAGCATGGCCAGCAGAGGGTCAGAGGTGATTCTGACTTCAGTATGCTCTGGTGACACCTCACCTGCAGTACTGCATCCAGCTCTGGGGCCCACACCACAAGAAGAGAATTGAACTGCCAATGGCATCCTGGCCTGGAACAGTGTGGCCAGCAGGAGCAGGGAAGTCATTCTGCCCTGTGCTCAGCACTGGTTAGGCCACACCTGGAGTCCTGTGTCCAGTTCTGGGCAGCACCAGAACAAGAGGACACAGTCTCAAGCTGTGCCAGGGGAGGTTTAGGCTGGAAGTGAGGAAGAAGTTCTACACAGAGAGAGTGATTGCCCATTGGAATGTGCTGCCCAGGGAGGTGGTGGAGTCACCATCCCTGGAGGTGTTGAGGAAGAGCCTGGATGAGACACTTGGTGCCATGGTTTAGTTGATCAGACGGTGTTGGGTGTTAGGTTGGATTTGATGATCTCAAAGGTCTTTTCCAGCCTGGTTAATTCTGTATTCTGTAAATTGAACTCATCTTCCCCCAGGTCCCCCTATCCTCCTTCTCCTTTCCCTTCTCTGCCTTCTTTTCCCTATCTCCCTTCTCCTGGATGAGACACTTGGTGCCATGGTTTAGTTGACCAGATGGTACTGGGTGATAGGTTGGATTCAATGATCTCAAAGGTCTCTTCTCTTCTCTTCTCTTCTCTTCTCTTCTCTTCTCTTCTCTTCTCTTCTCTTCTCTTCTCTTCTCTTCTCTTCTCTTCTCTTCTCTTCTCTTCTCTTCTCTTCTCTTCTCTTCTCTCCTCTCCTCTCCTCTCCTCTCCTCTCCTCTCCTCTCCTCTCCTCTCCTCTCCTCTCCCTCTCTCTCTCTCTCCTCTCCCTCTCCTCTCCTCTCCTCTCCTCTCCTCTCCTCTCCTCTCCTCTCCTCTCTCTCCTCTCCTCTCCTCTCCTCTCCTCTCCTCTCCTCTCCTCTCCTCTCCTCTCCTCTCCTCTCCTCTCCTCTCCTCTCCTCTCCTCTCCTCTCCTCTCCTCTCCTCTCCTCCCTCTCCTCTCCTCTCCTCTCCTCTCCTCTCCTCCCTTCCCTTCTCTTCCCTTCTCTTCTAAGAGCTTTTAAGGGACCTACAAATCACTCATCCAAGTGTTTCTGCTGATTTGTTTCTATTAGAACTTTGCTATTTCAGCCTTAGAATCATAGAATCATAGAATGCTTTGGGTTGGAAGGGACCTCCAAAGCTCCTCCAGTCCAACTCCCCCTGCACTCAGCAGAGACATCCTCCACTGGATCAGGTTGCTCAGAGCCTTGTCCCAGCTTCACCTTGAGTATTTCCAGGGATGGAGCCTCACCCCCTCCCTGGGCAACCTGTTGCAGTGTTCCAGCAGCCTCCTGGTGCAGAACATGTTCCTCACATCCAATCTCAATCTGCTCTGCATTCACTTCAAACCATTGCTCCTGGTCCTGTCCCTGCAAGGCCTTGTAAACAGTCTCTCCCCACCCTTCCTCTAGAACTTTCTGTTTCTCCCCTCCTGGAGTTGTCCTCTCTCTGCTGCTTTGGTAGATTTCACATACACACACACACACCCTTCTATCTCTTGTCTCCTTCCTTCCTTCTTTCCCAAGGGATTTGGGTCCCCCCCTGGCCAGCCCTGCTTCCTCCAGGCTGATCGGACGCTTCTGCCTCTGCTCGACGGATGGAATTCCCCAAGCTCCTACTTCATTTTAGGGTGTCTGGGGAGGAGGTGAGGGGGAGGAAGGAGCCTGGCACCGACCCAAAGACACATCTCAGTGTGCCAGAAAATTAACACAGCAGTCAGAAACAAAGAATTGCCAGGTCTGCAGTTTTTGCTGCAGGCCACAATCCTCGGAGAGGTCTTTCATGACCATCCGGAGTTCAGGGTTGCTCAGGAAGTGCAGGAGGTTACATTTCCAGGGATTCTTCAGTGACCCCAAAGCTATTACAGTGAGCTGGGGGGAGGGATAAAAGAAAATAAGAATCATACCAGGATTAACTATTTCAGTGAGGTTTTTATTCCAAGAGCAATTATCATGACCAAAGAAAAATCCCCAACCCCACAACAAGCCAATATTTGGGTTAGGAAACAGGTTTGGAAGTGATTATCCTTAAGCTGTAAAATCTATCAGCAAATTATCCAAGCAACTGTGATTAGCATGCCTTTGGGTTTGGGGAGAGGGCCAGCTGAAAATCCTGTCTGGAGAAGTGGGCTGAGGAGAATCTCAGGAGGTTCAAGAAGGCAAAGTGCAAGGTCCTGCGCCTCGGTCAGGGGAACCCTCATCTGCAGTCCAGGCTGGGGGATGATGAGAGAGCTCTCCAGGGATGGACTTGGCATCATGAGCACCTGGGACTCTCTTTTCTCACCACTTCCTAACCCATCTCAGTGTCTGCCCTTGATCAGAGCCATCTCAGTCTTCTCCACTCCAGACTGAACAGCCCCAGGGCTCTCAGCCTCTCCTCCCCAGGCAGTGCTGCAGTCCCTTCAGCATCCTTGCAGCCCTCCCTTGGACTCTCCCCAGCAGATCCCTGTCCCTCCTGACCTGGGGAGCCCAGAGCTGGATGCAATACTCCAGGTGAGCTCTCAGCAGGGCAGAGGAGAGGGGGAGGAGAACCTCCCTGGATCTGCTGGACACACTCCACTGAATGCAGCCCAGGACCCCATTGACCTTCTTGGCCCCCAGGGCACATTGCTGTCCCATGCAGAACTTGCTGCCCACCAGCACTCCCAGGTCCCTCTCCCCAGGGCTGCTCTCCAGCAGGTCACCTCCCAGCCTGCCCTGCTGCAGTTTGTTCTCCCTTCCCAGCTGCAGGACTCTGCTCTGTCCTTGTTGAGCCTCCTCAGGTTCCTCTCTGCCCAGCTCTCAGCCTGCCCAAGGCTCTGAATGGCCTCACAGCCTTCAGGTGTCTCAGCCAAGCCTCCCAGTTTGGTACCTGCAGCAAGCTTGCTGAGCAGACTCTGTCTGTCTGTCTGTCTGTCCCCTCATCAATGGCATTGATGGAGATGTTGAACAGGACTGGATCCAGCACTCACCCCTGGGGGACTCCAGCAGTGACAGCTCTCCAGGGCTGGACTTGGCACCATCAGCACCACTCCTGGTCCTCTCTTTTGTCACCACTTCCTAACCCATCCCAGTGCCTGCCCTTCTGCCCCACACTTCCTGAGCTTGCTCCCAAGGCTGTGATGGGAGACAGTCTCCAAGGCCTCACTGAGGCCAAGGCAGACTCCATCCCCTGCCCCCCCTGCATCTCCCCTGTGCTGATGTGACAGCAGCCAGAGCTGCTTTGCATGTTGATTTACTCAAGGCTGACTGTTGCTCTCTTGGATGCTCTCTGCATAATTAATGCCTCCTATCAGAAGGAAGAAAATCTTCTCCATCTCTGCTGGAAATGCCTGAGAGGCCCTCTGGGGCCAATTAGATCACCAAATGGCAGTGGCATGCTGGAGGAAATCCACCATGGAGCAACCTCATGATTTGAGGCATTTATTTATTTGTTTGTTCACCTGCATAGATTGGGAGGAGAGGAAGGATGGAGTGAGAGGAGGGAAATGTCAGAGTCCCTGATGAGAGCCATAAACAGGCCCACAGACCACATCTTCTTTCCTCCTTGGAGGTGCTGACATGACATCTCTCCCTTTTAGTTTTGCCACCCTCCTTCCTTTCTTTCTTTCTGGCCAAGCAAATCCATTCCAGGCCTGTTCTGAAAGCCCAGCCCCTCGATGACAGACTCCATCTCTGCCATTCAATTCCAACCCTTTCTGACAGCCAGCAGACAGAATACAATCGAGGGACTGGAGCACTGCCCTGTGAGGAGAGGCTGAGAGCCCTGGGGAACCCTAATGGGATCCTGGGGGACATTCAGAGGAGTGTGGCCAGCAGAGCCAGGGAGGTTCTCCTCCCCCTCTGCTCTGCCCTGCTGAGACCTCACCTCGAATATTGCATCCAGCTCTGGGCTCCCCAGCTCAGGAGAGATCTGCTGGAGATAGTCCAAGGCAGGGCTTCAAGGATGCTGCAGGGACTGCAGCACTGCCTGGGGAGGAGAGGCTGAGAGCCCTGGGGGTGTTCAGTCTGGAGAGGAGAAGGCTGAGAGGGATCAATGTCTATCAACAGCTGAGGGCTAGGGGTCAGGAGGGAGGAGACAGTCTCTGCTCAGCTGCGCTGTGGGTTAGGACATGGGGCAATGGATATAAACTCCAGCACAGGAGGTTCCACCTCAACCTGAGGAGGAACTTCTGCACTGTGAGGCTCCCAGAGCCCTGGAGCAGGCTGCCCAGAGAGGTTGTGGAGTCTCCTTCTGTCGTAGGGTTGGAAGGGTAAGGCCAAAAAGCCTCTTCCCTCCCCCCTGTAAAGTAAAGGGAAAGAAAATTGAAGGGAAAGGGAAAAAAAAACTCACAGCTGAATTAGCAAAGCAGTGGAGCTGTATAGTTACAAAGCAATGTAGGATTTGCAGGGGAATATATACAAATTTACAATATGTACAATATATACAAAGACATACAACAGAGTAGCACAGAAATGAGAGTTCCCCCCTCTGCTGAGGGGGTTCCCCACCGCCGCTCTCCCCCTCTCTCCCTCTATTCCCCAGAGTGGGTTAGAAAGAGAGAGAAAAGAGAGAAAAAAGTTAGAAGCAGTTTGTGTTAATTGGAAGGGAGTTAATACAGGCCTTTATCAGTTTCAAGGCCGAAGCCTTGGCAGAAAGCCCAGGAGCTGCAAGCTGCTGCCCGAAGGAGGAGCAGAAGCAAGACTAAAGATAAAAGTGCCGGAGTGCCCAGGATACCCTCCTGCACTCCCAGTTCAGAAGGTTCTTCCTCCCACTTTACCAATTAAATTAGTTTAGATTGTTCTTTTCATTTACCAACTTCCATCCACCATATTCCCTTTCTTAAAGGCACAGCCTCAAATGGTCACACCTTCTCTGAAGCCTTCCCAGCCCCATCTGGATGTGTTCCTGTGTGACCTGTGCTGGGTTCTGTGGTCCTGCTCTGGCAGGGGGGTTGGACTGGATGATCTTTGGAGGTCACTTCCAACCCCTGACATCCTGGGATCAGGGATCCTGTGAACCAGCTGAGCTTAAAGTGACCTTTCTGACCAATTCCACTTCAGTGTTTTTTATTATCACAACCTTTAAGACAACATTTGACATTGAGATACCCGAATGTGTCCAGAGAAGAGCAACAAAGCTGGGGAGGGGTCTGGAGCATAGCCCTGGGAGGAGAGGCTGAGGGAGCTGGGGTTGCTTAGCCTGGAGAAGAGGAGGCTCAGGGGAGACCTTACTGCCATCTACAACTATCCGAAGGGAGGTTGTAGCCAGGTGAAGGCTGGTCTCTTCTCCCAGGCGTCCAGCACCAGAACAAGAGGACACAATCTCAAGCTGTGCCAGGGGAAGTTTAGGCTGGAGGTGAGGAAGAAGTTCTTCCCAGCAAGAGAGTTGTTGGCCATTGGGATGTGCTGCCCAGGGAGGTGGTGGAGTCCCCATCCCTGGAGGTGTTTGAAAAAGGCTTGGATGTGGCACTTGGAGCCATGGTTTAGCTGTCAGGAGGTGTCATGTATTGGTAACAGGCTGGACTTGATGATCTCTGAGTTCTTTTCCCACCTTATTGATTCTCTGTTTCTATGAACATCCAGGGCTGGAATCAAGTTGTTCAGGGTTTTGGGGGTTTGTTTTGGTGTTTGTTTCCTTCCCCACTGGATGAATGAAGCTCCTGTAGGAGTGTGATGCTTGTCAGAGCATTACTGCTAGCCCTGGCTTTAGTGTTGAGATACTAAGCAGAATTACTAGGTCCCTTTGACAAAGGCCTTCACATTCAGAGACCTTTTCACAACCTCAAGTGGGATTCCCCAAACCATCAGGGTAGCAGAGTGGAGCTAAGCTCGAAGTGCAGTGAGTTCCTGAAGTGCTGTGCACAGCAGGCTCTTCAAAACCAGCCTCTGTGTGGCCTTGACATTTCTAAATGCTAAACCCTTCCCTTTGCCTTGCTGCTCAGCTCACAGCAGGAGGCACTGCTTCAAACTGCAGCCTGCTCCTGCTTCCTGGTTGGGGATTGGTTTGATGAGTCTTCCCCTGGAAGGAAAACCTCCCAGCCAGCTCTGATTCTCCAGTGCCAAGGAGCATACTGTAAGCTGATGTCTGCTTGGAACTGGATGCCTTCCTCTTGGGGTTGGTCTCTTCTCCCAGGTAAGCAGCAGCAGAACAAGAGGACACAGTCTCAAGCTGTGCCAGTGGAGGTTTAGGCTGGAGGTGAGGAAGAAATTCTTCCCAGCAAGAGAGATTGGCCCTTGGGATGTGCTGCCCAGGGAGGTGGTGGAGTCACCATGCCTGGAGGTGTTTAAAAAGAGCCTGGATGAGGCCCTTGGTGCCATAGTTTAGTTGATCAGATGGTGCTGGATAAGAGGTTGGACTGAATGATCTCAAAGGTCTTTTCCAACCTGGTTAATTCTGTTCTGTTCTATTCTATTCAATTCTATTCCATCCCATCCCATTCTGTGTGGCTTGCCCTAGGGAAGGGATCCTCCAGGAAGGCTGCAGAGGGACTCTTCATTTCTAGAGCCAGGCCAAGGGGGAATGGTTTGGAGCTGAGGCAGAGCAGGGTCAGACAGGAGCTGAGGCAGAAGTTCTTCAGCAGGAGGGAGCTGAGCCTCTGGCACAGGCTGCCCAGGGAGGCTGTGGCTGCCTCCTGCCTGGGGGTGTTGAAGGCCAGGCTGGATGAGACTTGAGCAGCCAAATCTAATTGAGAGCTGTTCCTGGGCATGGTAAGGAGGTTGCAGTAGGTGATCTCTGAGGTCCTTTCCAACCTGAGCCGTTCTAGGACTCAATGGTTCTAAGTTGTAAGGAGAGTTACCAAGGAGAGCCACCTGAGAGCAGCTGTAGGGGGCAGGGGGTTGGTCTCTTCTCTCAACTAACTAATGATAGGAGGAGAGGAAAGGGCTTCAAGCTGCACCAGGGGAGGCTTAGGATGGGTGTTAGGAAAGATGTCCTTGCTGCAAGAGTGGTCAGGGGTTGGAACAGGCTGCCCAGGGGGGTGGTGGAGTCCCCATCCCTGGAGGTGCTTCCCCAGGCACCGACCAGCACAGATTGTGGCTGGAAACTGAGTGGTCCAAGAGGCTGGTGGCACAACCCCACCTCCCAGCCTGGCCACAGGGACTGGCAGCTCTGCTGGGGTGTGGGCAGCAGAGCCCTGGTTGTCCCTTGGCTGGGATACAGCCAGTCCAGCCCGGGACAGGCTGCCACACTTGGTCCACACAGCCCAATGCAGTCCCCAGTCCTTGGCTGCCTCCTGACCTGCCCCTGCCACCAGGCTCTCTTTGGCTTGGTGTAAATGTAGGGAAGGAGACCTGGAATGAGGTTGGTCCTTCCTAGTGGTTTAGATCAGGTTTCTTCCCTCTTGATTGTGACTCCCAGTTAAGAGACCAACTCTTACCTGTCCCCAGCCTGCTCTCAGGGAGTCACAGCAAGCCAAAAGGTCTCCCCTCAGCCTCCTTCAGCCCAGGCTGAGCAACTCCAGTTCCCTCCACTGCTCCTCACCAGACTCACTCTCCAGACCCTCCTACACCTGAGCTCACAGCCTGCAGAGTGAGGCTCACCCTCTGGAGCTGTACACTTCAAACTGCTTCCCCTGGGGTGAATCAGATCCTCCAGCAAATGCTTTAGGTGGCTTGCTGGCCTCTAGCCAGGTGGGCAGGAAACCTTCCTGAGAGATGCAAGAAAAACTCTGTGGAGTCTGTGGAGATGGAGGGAGAAGGCCTGCAGCAAGGGCTCCTCCTCCCTCAACATATGCTGCCCTGGAAGGCAGCTATGGAATGTGGGAGCTAGCAGGCATTTAACAAGACATATGTGGTGTGGAGTCCTTTCCTGGTGCTTCTTGCTGCCTGCACAGCAGCTCTGTGACAGCCCTGGGGACTCAGGGAAATCCCTCTGGAGAATGGCACAAAAGGACATCACCAACTTAGGGTTTTATTGGTATTATTGGCATTTCTATGTTCTCCTTTTATTACTTCTGCTCAAGCAGCCCATCTATATCTGCTCTGGCTTTGGCTGCCTTCAGTCTCTGAGCAGAGTGCTCTATGAACACCTACCAGGTGGAGCCACACACCAGGTTCAGGGCACTTCCAGGCAAACCCAAACCAAGCTCTTGAGGTATTTGGAGGCCATTTGTGCCAATCAGAAAGCTTAGAATCATACAATCATTGAGGCATTGAATCAAGCAGGTTGGAAAAGACCTTGGAGATCATCAAGTCCAACCTATTACCTAGCACCCAACACCTCCTGACAACTCAACCATGGCTCCAAGTGCCACATCCAAGCCTTTTTTGAACACCTTCCAGGGATGGGGACTCCACCACCTCCCTGGGCAGCACATCCCAAGGGCCAACCTCTCTTGCTGGGAAGAACTTTCTTCTCACCTCCAGCCTAAACCTCCCCTGGCACAGCTTGAGATTGTGTCCTCTTGTTCTGGTGCTGGACGCCTGGGAGAAGAGACCAACCCCCTCCTGGCTACAACCTCCCTTCAGGGAGTTTGAGACAGCAGTAAGGTCTCCCCTGAGCCTCCTCTTCTCCAGGCTAAGCAACCCCAGCTCCCTCAGCCTCTCCTCCCAGGGCTGTGCTCCAGACCCCTCCCCAGCTTTGTTGCCCTTCTCTGGACACCTTCCAGCAACTCAACCTCCTTCCTAACCTGAGGAGCCCAGAACTGGACACAGGACTCAAGGTGTGGCCTAACCAGTGCTGAGCACAGGGCACAATGACCTCCCTGCTCCTGCTGGCCACACTGTTCCTGATGCAGGCCAGGATGCCCTTGGCCTTCTTGGCCACCTGGGCACACTGCTGGCTCATGTTCAGGCAGCTGTCAACCAGCACCCCCAGGTCCCTCTCTGTTTAGGAGCTCTCAGCCACTCTGACCCCAGCCTGTAACTCTGCCTGGGGTTGGTGTGGCCAATGTGCACCACCTGGCACTTGGACTTGTTGAATGCCATCCTGTTGGCCTCTGCCCATCTGTCCAGCCTGTCCAGGTCCCTCTGCAGACCTCTTCTACCCTCTAACAGATCAACTCCTGCCCCCAGCTTGATGTCACCTGCAAACTTACTGCTGGTGGACTGCTGCTGTGATGCATTGGTTCCCCCAGGCATGAACAAGGATCAGGAGGTGTCCAGGTCACCAGTGGTGCTCCTCAGGGCTCAGTGTTGGTACCACTTCTGTTTAACATCTTTATTGATGACCTTGATGAAGACACAGAGGCTGTCAGCGGGAAGATGAGACCAAGTCAGGTGGCAGTGTTGATCTTCATGAGGGGAGGGAGGCTCTACAGAGGGACTTGAATAGATTGGATCCATGGCCAAGGTTTCCAGGATGAGCTTCAACAAGGCCAAGTGCCAGGTCCTGCACTTGGGGCACAACGACCCCAAGTAATGTCCCAGGCTAGCAGGAATGTGGCTGGAAAGCTGCTGGCAGAAAGGGGCCTGGGGATGCTCATGGACAAGCAGCTGAAGAGGAGCCAGCAGTGTGCCCAGGTGGCCAAGAGAGCCAAAGGCCTCCTGGCACTGATCAGCAATGCTGTGTCCAGCAGGAGCAGGGAGGGGATTGTCCCCTGGGCTCAGGTCTGGGGAGGCCACACCTGGAGTGTTGTGTCCAGCTCCGGGCAGCTCAATACGAGAGAGATGTGGAGGTGCTGGAGCCAGGGCAGAGGAGGGCAAGGAAGCTGGGAAGGGCCTGGAGAATAAATCTGGTGAAGAGAGACTGAGGGAGCTGGGGATGGTTAGTGTGAAACAGAGGAGGCTGAGGGAAGACCTCCTGGCTCTCTACAACTACCTGAAAGGAGCTTGTGGAGAGGCTGCTGCTGGTCTCTGCTCACAGGTAGTGATAGAAGAAGAGGGAATGGCCTCAAGCTGCCACTGGGTAGCTTTAGATTGGACAGTAGTAAATGTTTTTTCCCATCCAGAGTGGTCAGAGACTGGAATGTGCTGCCCAGGGAGGTGGTGGAGTCCCCAAGCCTGGCTCTGTGTTGGCTGTGGTGCTTGGGGCTCTGGTTTAGGGGTGAGCCTTGCAGAGTAGGCTTCTGCGTTGGACTTGATGATCCTGAGGCTCTTTCCCAGCCTGAATATTGCTCTGTGATTCTGTGAAGCCCTTTCTGGGTTTGTTTTCCTTTCCCTGCAGTTGCTTAACTCCAGCTTGCCAGGGCCTCATCCCTTCTGCCCCTTCTGTCACCTACCACAGCCCCCAGCATCGGCTCGCAGCACCTAAATCTCCGCTGCTTTACAAGCTGCTGTCAGGAATTTAGTACCTTGAGGCTGACTTCAACACCTTTCTTTTATGTTTTATGTATTTCCCCCCCTCCTCCCCAGTTTTTATAGCCATTACACCACTGCAGTAAACGGCCACAAATCAAGGGAATGACTTCAAGCGCTGCAGAAAAATAATCCCTTGTCTGCCCATGTTGCTCCCTCCCAAAGAGTTAAGTGCTTATTAGGGTAATAAGTAATCTTTTGGCCTGCAGAGCAGCAGGTTTGCTTCTTCCCCTTCTCCTTCTCCTCCTTGTTGACTGTTTAATATAAACAAAATGAATGGCTCTGCTGTGAGCTCCAAGCCAGCAAGCAGCAGCTGATTTCAGGCCCCAACCCTTCCAGGTGTAGCTCATGCTTGGCTCAGTGCTGTCACCACCTTGGGGAGGCCCATTTCCTGCTCCAGGAAGAGAATTAACCCCCTCCACCCCCTCAGCCTGTCTTGGCATCACTTGGCTGTGCAAAGCTTGGGGGCTTCAGGGTTGGTACCAGTAGGCTTCAAGTCAGGCTTGAAACAAAGTCACAGAATGGAGTCACAGAATGGTTTGGCTTGGAAAGGACCTTTAGAGGTCATTTGGTCCAACCCCAGCACAGTCAGCAGGGACATCTGCAGCTGGAACAAGCTGCTCTGAGCCCCAAACAACCTGACCTGGCCTGGTTCCAGCTGTGGGGCATCCAGCACTTCTCTGGGCAACCTGGGCCAGGGTCTTACCACCCTTGGTGTCAAAGACTTCTCCCTTCTCTCCAGTCTGAATCTCTCTCTTTTTTAGTTCAAACCATCACCCCTTGCCCTGTCACAACAGGCCCTGGTAAACTCTGTCCCTAGCCTTCTCATCACCCCCTTTAAGCACTGATCAGCCCCTGTAAGCCACCAGAAGGTCTCCCTGAAGCTGCCTTTTCTCCAGGCTGAGCAACCCCCAACTCTCTCAGCCTGGCCTCTCCCTTGGATCATTGTTGTGGCCTCCTCTGTCCCCTCTCCAACAGGTCCTTTTCCTCCCTGTGCTGGGGGCTACACCACTGCAGGTGGGGGCTCAGCAGAGCAGAGTGGCTGAACCCCCTCCCTCCACCTGCTGCCCACGCTGCTGGGGAGTGCAGGACAATGCTGCCCTCCAACCCCACCTCCCCCCACCCCCAGACACCCAGAGACTGTGATCAAAGAGTTAACTGGGCATGTTTGGGTGTTCTCTGGGGCTCATCCCCTGGGCCAAGCAGGGAGCCAAAGAGCTATTTCTGTAGCTTCTATTATTTCAGGCTCCTGGGCTGTGGCAGCCCTCCACTGGCAGCCAGCCCAAGAGCTCCAAATGCAGTCCCTGAGGAGC
Organism: Melanerpes aurifrons; assembly: GCA_011125475.1. Classification (NCBI taxonomy): domain Eukaryota; kingdom Metazoa; phylum Chordata; class Aves; order Piciformes; family Picidae; genus Melanerpes; species Melanerpes aurifrons. Next base: position 3,852,070 of record WWNC01000064.1, read on the forward strand.
ACCTAAAGAACAATCAAATGATTGCAATTTGCTGCTGTCACAGACGTTAGCTGGCTTCAGGCAGCTGCAATTGAGGCAGTTTCTAGAAAGCTGAGTTTAAGATGATGCTTGGGTAGGCAGCAGCCCTTCCCTGGAGAGCTTTGCAGGGTCTTGCTGCATTCATTTGCTCTCTCTCACAGACAAACACACAGAAAAGGATGGTGAAAAACAGATCATACAGTGTGAAAAAGGCTGGTATTAGGTCAGCAGCTCTTAATTTCCCCACCATTAGCACCTCAGTTTTGGGCTCCTGACTCCAAGGACATTGAGGAGCTGGAGCAGGGCCAGAGAAGGGCAACTAAGCCTGGGGAAGGGTCTGGAGAGCAGGGCTGGGGAGGAGCAGCTGAGGGAGCTGGGGGTGTTTGGAGAAAATGAGGCTGAAGGAAGAGCTGGCTCTCAGCAAATCCTGGAAAGGAGGTTGGAGCCACATGGGGGTTGGCTCTTCTCACATGCAACAAGAGATTGGATGAGAGGAAATGGCCTCAGATTGCCCCTGGGGAGGTTTAGTTTGGATATGAGGAAAAACATTCTTGACTGCAAGAGTGGTCAGGGACTGGCACAGGCTGCCCAGGGAGGTGGTGGAGTCCCCAGCCCTCGAGGTGTTCAAGAAACCTGTGGCCATGGCACTTGGGGCCATGGTTTAGTGGCCATGGTGGGGTTGTTACTAGGGCCCAACCCCCACATGGCTCCAACCTCCTCTCAGGGAGCTGCAGAGAGCAATGAGATCTCCCTCAGCCTCCTTTTCCAGGCTAAACACCTCCAGCTCCCTCAGCTGCTCCTCCCCAGCCCTGTTCTTCAGACCCTTCCCCACCTCTTCTCTTCTCTTCTCTTCTCTTCTCTTCTCTTCTCTTCTCTTCTCTTCTCTTCTCTTCTCTTCTCTTCTCTTCTCTTCTCTTCTCTTCTCTTCTCTTCTCTTCTCTTCTCTTCTCTTCTCTTCTCTTCTCTTCTCTTCTCTTCTCTTCTCTTCTCTTCTCTTCTCTTCTCTTCTCTTCTCTTCTCTTCTCTCCTCTCCTCTCCTCTCCTTGAGTCTCCTCTCCTTGAGTCTCCTCTCCTTGAGTCTCCTCTCCTCTCCTTGAGTCTCCTCTCCTTGAGTCTCCTCTCCTTGAGTCTCCTCTCCTTGAGTCTCCTCTTTCATCCCCCCTCCCCCTTCAGGTTCTTTCTACTGGACAACTCTCTACTTTCTATGACCTGCTCCTCCACTTCTGCCTCTCTCTTCCCTTGTTTTCACTGTCCAGATGATTAACACTGTGTTGAAGCATCCCTGTGTCTGGCCATGACAGAGGTGCATCCAACCCCTCCTGAGGACCTGTAAGCACATCTCCCTGCCTAGGTGCAGAGCACTCTGAGTTCAGGCTGCCTCTGCTCCAAGCCAGCAAGAGGTAAATCAATCCAGGAGCTGTTTTGACATCTCCTCATGCAATTTTCCTGGAGTTAATCTCTCCTGCCTCTTTGAATAGACAGATCCTGACAAGAGCAGACACAGCCTCTGCGTGTGTGTGGGTGCTGCTCTTGGCAGCCACGCTCCACATCCATATGTTGATGAACTCCAGGCACTTGTTCCCTCACTCAGAGGATTTATTGGGAATGCTGCTCTCCTCTAAGCACCTCAGTGGTGCTTTTGAACCAGTTTTCCTTCCCAGTTCCCGCTTCCTTGACAACCTCCGTAAAGGGAAGGAAGAAAAACAAACCCAACCCAAACAATCCAAAGCTGGAAGAAATGAGAAACAAAATGGGGGGGAAAGAAATCCTTTTGTTTGTTTAGTTATTTATTTGTGTAGTTATTTATTTACTTTCCTGGCTGGATTGCCTCTGGCTGGATTTCAAAGTCCATCACTGCCACCATCTGCTCACCAGCTAATCTTCAGTGCTCTGAGGGGTGGCTGAGCCCCCAGCTTCTTCTCTTCTAGATGCATTGAAAGCCATCAAAATGAGGCAGCATCAAAGGTGCTCCAGTGACCACCTGAATTGAAAGAGGAGCAGATCTGAAAGGTGAGAGCTTGCATTCAGCTGAGAATTGTGGCTGAGGAATCCTTTAGCCAGCAAAGGAAACTGAGCTCGGTGCTCCATTTACAGGTCAGAAATCCACAGAAGGGGTTGGGGTGGAAGGAACCTTGAGCACTATCCAGGTCCAGGGGGAAAACAAACAAACAAGCAAACCCCAAGAGCAACCCCAGAACATGCTGAACAATTTAATAGGAAAGAGAGTTGAGGAAGAAGGGAAGTCTAATTAAAACGAGGAGAAAGGAATGCAGGAGGAGCTGGGCTCTTATCTGCAGGCCACACATTGAATACAGGATTCAGAATACAGAATTAACCAGGTTGAAAAAGACCTCAGAGATCATCAAGTCCAATCTAGCATCCAACACCATCTGATCAACTAAACCATGGCACCAAGTGCCACATCCAAGCCTCATTTGAACACCTCCAGTGATGGTGACTCCACCACCTCCCCAGGCAGCACATCCCAATGGCCAATCTCTCCTTCTGGGAAGAGCTTTCTCCTCACATCCAGCCTAAACCTCCCCCTGGCACAGCTTGAGACTGTGTCCTCATCTTCTGGTGCTGGCTGCCTGGCAGAAGAGACCAACCCCCACCTGGCTCCAACTTCCCTTCAGGGAGTTGGAGAGAGCAAGAAGGTCTCCCCTGAGCCTCCTCTTCTCCAGGCTAAGCAACCCCAGCTCCCTCAGCCTCTCCTCACAGGGCTGTGCTCCAGACCCCTCCCCAGCTTTGTTGCCCTTCTCTGGACACCTTCCAGCAGCTCAACATCTTTCCTAACCTGAGGAGCCCAGAACTGGACACTTTCTAGAAAGTGAAGTGAAATGAGATCAAGAGAGTGATTGACAGCAGCTCATAGGGAGGGGTGGTGAAAACTAGAGTGGAATGGAACGGAACGGAACAGAACAGAATAGAGTAGACTAGAATAGAATAGAATAGACCAGACTAGACCAGACTAGACTAGACTAGACTAGACTAGACTAGACTAGACTAGACTAGAATAGAATAGAATAGAATAGAATAGAATAGAATAGAATAGAATAGAATAGAATAGAATAGAATAGAATAGAATAGAATAGAATAGAATAGAATAGAATTAACCAGGTTGGAAAATACTTCAGAGATCATCCAGTCCAACCTATCACCCAACACCACCTAATCAACTAAGCCATGGCACCAAGTGCCTCATCCAGGCTCCTCTTGGCTGTTGGGTAGCACTCTTTGCTCTAGCCAAGCAACATGTCCTCCTAGGAGAAGCCAGCCATGAGTGGATCTTCGTGTATCACACATGAACATGGAACCACAGGGTCACAGCATCCCAGAATCACAGTATCACAGTATAACTAAGGTTGGAAGAGATCTCGAGGATCATCAAGTCCAACCTATCACCACAGACCTCATGACTAGACCATGGTACCAAGTGCCACGTCCAATCTCCTCTTGAACGCCTCCAGGGATGGGGACTCCACCACCTCCTCAGGCAGCACATTCCAATGATGAACGACTCGCTCGGTGAAGAACTTTCTCCCCACCTCAGAGTCTAAACCTCCCCTGGTGCAGATTGAGACTGAATCAGATTGAGACTGAATCAGAGAATCAGAATTGGTTTGGTTGGAAAAAAATAAACTTTAAAGTCACTGAACTCAACCACTCTCTAAGTCTACCAAGACTGGGGCTGAGCCATGGCCCTCAGCACCACAGCTCTGCCTCTGTGATGGGGATTCAGCCACCTCCCTGGGCAGCCTGTGCCAGGCTTGGAGAACCCTCCCAGCCAGGAAGTTTCTTCTCATCTCCAACCTAACCTTCTCCTGGTGCAACTGGATGCCATCTCCTGTGGTCACATCTATCAATCTGGCTGTTACATGTAGCCACCATCACCTAAAGGATGATGGCATCTGGATTTTATGCTCACTGGGTATGAAGTGTCATGGGCAGATGTTGAGGCCATTTCCTCTTCTCCTACCACTCATTGCTAGGAAGAGGAGACCAACAGCTGCCAGGCTTCTGCTTCCTTTCAGGGGGCTGCAGAGTGCAATGAGGTCTCCCCTCAGCCTTCTTTTGTCCAGATTAAGCAACCCCATCTCCCTCAGCTGCTCCTCCCCAGCCCTGTTCTCCAGACCCTTCCCCAGCTTTGTTGCCCTTCTCTGAACCCACTTCAGGTCCTCAATGTCCTTCTTGGAGTGGGAGACCCAAAACTGAACCCAGGACTCAAGGGGCAGCCTCTCCAGTGCTGAGTCCAGCAGGACAACCCCTGCCTGGCTTCTCCTGGTCAAACCATTGCTGATCCAGTCCAGGCTGCTGGTGGCCTTCTTGGTCACCTGGGCACCCCCTGGCTCATCTTCAGTTTGATTTTGTGTCTCTGAGACCTCTCTTTCTTCCCAAGGACTGTGGCTGTGCTGGCTCCTTTTTGCTCAGCTCAGCAGTTTCAGGAGGCAGCAGTGGATTTATCCATCACTGTGCCAGTTCCTGCTTTCCCATGATGGAAGCTTCCCCCAACATTCAATCTGTCTTCAGGCAGCTGCCAAGGAGGAGAGTTTCTTGTTCTGCAAACTGTTCAGCAAAAAAAAAAAAACCCCAAACCCCTCCCCTGACACCCAGAGACAATCTTCAGAGCTCTCTCTGCATGTCAAAGATTCACAGTCGAGTGGCAATGCAAAGATTGTTTTCCCCCAGCCTGAAACTCACTGCAGCTATAAATCTGACTGCAAAAAATGCATTGTCCTCCTCCCCCCAGCCCAAAGCTAGCACATTAGTGCACCACTCCGTTGGGTTGCACTCAATGGGCCTGCAGGTCTTTTCCAAGCCAAATAACTCTATGCTTTTATGATGCTGTGGATCCTATGACTGCATGGTTGTTTGATTCCATGATTCTTCCATTCTTTGATTCTATGATTCTGTGATTGTGATCCTTTGATACTTTGATTCTGATTCTTTGATTGATTCTGATTCTTTGCTTTTGATTCTTTGATTCTGGTTCTATGATTCTTGACTTCTCTGACTCTGTGATTCTCTGATTCTTATTCTTTGATTCTGATTATTTGATTCTTTGATTCTGATTCTTTAATTCTCTAATTCTTATTCTTTGATTCTATGATTCTTTTGTTCTTTTATTATTTGATTCTGATTATTTTATTCTTTGATTCTTTGATTCTGATTCCTTGATTCTGTGATTCTTGTTCTTTGATTCTATGATTCTATGATTCCTTGATTCTGATTCTTTGATTATTTGATTCTAATTCTTAGATTCTCTGATTATTTTGTTCTTTGATTCTATGATTCTATGATTCTTTGATTCTGATGCTTTGATTCTTTGATTCTGATTCTTTGATTCTAATTCTTTGATTCTTTGATTCTGATTCCATAATTCTATGATTCTATGATTCTGTGATTCTGATTCTTTGATTCTGATTCTTTGGTTCTATGATTCTCTGATTCTTTGATTGTGATTCTTTGATTCTCTGATTCTCTGATTCTTTGATTCTGATTCTTTTATTCTCTGATTCTCTGATTCTGTGATTCTGATTCTTTGATTTTATGATTCTTTGATTCTGCAGTTTCATGATCCGATGATTCTTTTATTCTGTAATTCAATGATTTTTCTTCTACCTCTTGGCTCTCTTTAAAAGCAACCTGGACAGTGGCATTGAGTGCACCCTCAGCAAGTCTGCTGACAACACCAAGCTGTTGTGGTGCAGGAGAATCACTCCAGGGCAGTGATGGCATCCAAAAGGATCTGGACAGGCTTGAAAACTGTGCCAGTGCCGACGGCAGGAGGTGCACCAAGCCAAAGTGCAAGGTCCTGTATCTGAATCAGGCCAATCCCAGGCACCAATCCAGGCTGGGTGCAGAGTGGGCTGAGAGCAGCCCTGAAGAAAGAGCCTTGGGGGTGCTGGGTGCTGAGCAGCTCCCCAGGAGCCAGCAGTGCCCTCCTGCAGCCCTCAGGCAGCTGTGTGCTGAACTGCAGCCAGAGCAGGCTGGGCATCAGGGCAGGAGAGGGGATTCTGATCCTGGGCTCTGCTCAGACCTCACCTCCAATCCTGCCTCCAGCTCTGGGGTTCCCAGCAGGAGAAGGACACAGAGCTCCTGGAGAGAGCCCAGAGGAGGCCACAAAGATGCTGCAAGGGCTGGAGCAGCTCTGCTGGGAGCACAGGCTGAGGGAGCTGGGGCTGTGCAGCCTGCAGAGGAGAAGGCTCCAGGGGCACCTCAGAGCTGCTGCCAGGACCTGAAGGGATCCTGCAGGAAGGCTGCAGAGAGACTTCTGCTGAGGGGGTCTGGAGCCAGGCCAAGGGGGAATGGTTTGGAGCTGAGGCAGAGCAGGGTCAGAGTGGAGCTGAGGAAGAAGTTCTTTAGCAGGAGGGAGCTGAGCCTCTGGCCCAGGCTGCCCAGGGAGGCTGCGTCTGCCTCCTGCCTGGGGGTGTTGAAGGCCAGGCTGGATGAGACCTTGAGCAGCTGAGTCTAGCTGAGAGGTGTCCCTGCCTGCTGCAAGAGGGTTGTAGGAGATGATCTGAGGTCTCTTCCCATCTAAGCCATTCCCTGATTCTATGACCATAAAATTCCATGGCAATAAAATATTTTGCCCTGCTATTCAGCCCTCATGGAAACTCTGTCATGTTTTGGAAAATTATGGGTTGTCCTCTTTATTCCACAGCATTTTATTGAAAAAATACATATTTATGGTAACTTTTTTGTTATTATTTTTATTGGTTTTATTGATTTGTATATATGTATTTATTATTATGCTTATTATTTAGTGGAAATGACTCAGTGTTGTTACTTCAGAGCAAGTTAAACATGGGTTAACAATGGAGGAGAGGTGAACAGGGAGCCAAGCCCAGTGAAGGCTGATGGCAGAAGTATCTGCAGGCTCCCTGTGCTGATAAAAGCAAGATAAATGCAGGATTCAGATCTGCATGAAACCAGAAAGGAACCAGGCAGCTCCCAGCACTGATAAAATACAACTCCAGTGCCAGCAGCACCAGCAAGGCAACAGGCACCACCAAGACAGCAGGAGATAGGTTGGCAGGCAGAAGTAGGAGAGAAATTACACAGACCTGCCTGTGGTGACAGGAGGGGAGTTTGAAGTTCTCCAGCTTTGTGCAGCTGGGCAAAGAGCTACCTGCTCCCTCCTGGGGAGTACCCAACTCAGGAGGGGCTGTGGAGGCCACACAGACCCCCACTGGAGCCCCCTTGGCTTGGCTTGGCCACCACTGGGGTACTCCACTGTGGAGCAGGAGCCCCTGGAGTGCTCACTTGTGTCTCACAGGGGCTAAGGGGGAAAAACTTGAAGTAAGAGCGCAGTACAGGATGGGTGAACCTGTGTCTGATTGCCTGCATTCTGCCAGCCTCAGGGAGGAGGGACTGGGCACCCTGGCACTGACCTGTGGGCCAGAGCCTCAAGGGTTCAAGAGCTGCACTCAGGAGCTGCAAGAGAGCTGAAGTGTGTGGACCATTTTTACCCCTAGGTGCCACAGAGCCTGGGATGCAGGAGGCTGTTCAGAGCAAGTCATGTTTGTGGCCTTGAGCAAGCTGAGCTGGTGGGAGGTGTCCCTGCCCATGGGGAGGGGGTTGTGACTGGATGAGCTTCAAGGTCCCTACCATCCCAACCCACTCCATCACTCTCTGCTGTTCCCTCTTCCTGCTTCCCAGAATTGGCTGTACCTGGCTATAAGATTCTGTAATCATATTCCAGCTGGTTCTGAGGCCAGGCTTTGCCTCCTGGCATGCTGGCACACACAAGGAGGTAGATAAAACATTACCTGAGGGCTAAGCTGAAGAGGTTGCCCAGGGAGGCTGTGGATGTCCCCTCCCTGGAGGTGCTCAAGGCCAGGTTGGATGAGGCTTTGAGCAGCCTGGGCTGGTGGGAGGTGTCCCTGGCCATGGGGAGGGGTTTGGAACTGGATGAGCTTTGAGGTCCCTTCCAACCCAACCCATTCTCTGTGCAGACCCATGGGCAGGCTGACACCAGCCCCCCAGCCTGGGGAAACTGGGGAGAGATGAGCACCTGGTGGGGGGAGGAATATCCTTTCCAAAGCATGGACAGCAAATACTGCAGGAAGGTATTGAGATGGTGTCAGGGCATCAGGCAGTCTGCCCAGGTCACAGGAAGAGAGAACAGTAGGGGCTGGAAGGGACCTCCAGAGAGAGAGACCAACCCCCCACTGCCAAAGCAGGACCAGGTCACCCAGGAACACATCCAGGTGGGGTTTGGAAAGGCTCCAGAGCAGGAGACTCCACAACCACTCTGGGCAGCCTGCTCCAGGGCTGCAGCAGCCTCACCACAGAGAAGTTTCTCCTCATGTTGAGGTGGAACCTCCTGGGCTCCAGCTTGTAGCCACTGTTGCTTGCCCTGTGACTGGACACCACCACAAAGAGCCTGGCACCTTCATCCTGACCCCCACTCCCCAGGCATTGATAGGCATTGATCAGATTTAACATCCTCAGGGCAATCAGGAGGAAGTATTCCAAGCTCACGACCCTAGACTTTAGGTGTGCAGATTTTGATCGCTTCAGGGATCTGCTAGCCAAAGTGTCGTGGGACAAAGCCCTGGAGGGAAGAGGGACCCAGGATAGCTGGTCAATATTCAAGGACCACCTCCTCTGTGTCCAGGAGCTCTGTGTACCAACAAAGAGAAAAGCAGGTAAGAATGCTAGGAGGCCTGCCTGGATGGGCAAGGAGCTACTGGACACACTATTACTTAAAAGGAAACTCTACAGGAAGTGGAGAGAAGGACAGGTAGAACAGGGGGAATATAAGGAAGCTGCCCGAGCAGCGAGAGTCCTGGTTAGGAAAGCCAAAGCAGAGTTTGAATTGAATCTAGCCAGGAGATTAGAGGGAACACTAAGAACTTTTACAGTTATATTAATGGGAAGAAGAAGACTAGGGAAGGTGTGGGCCCCTCAGAAAGGAAAATGGTGACATGGTCACAAGGGATGAGGAAAAGGCTGAGGTACTTAATAACTTCTTTACCTCAGTCTTCACTGCAAGGGCCTCTAGCCACACTCCTGATGTTATGGAAGTCAAAGCCAGGGACGGGGAGGAAGAACTGCCCATTGTAAGTGCAGATCAGGTTCGTGATCATCTGAAGAACCTGAAAGTGTTCAAGTCCATGGGACCCGACGGGATACACCCACGGGTGCTGAGAGAACTGGCAGAGGAGGTTGCTAAACCCCTTTCTGTTATATTTCAAAAGTCATGGCAATCTGGTGAAGTCCCCACAGACTGGAAAAGGGGAAACATTGCCCCCATCTTCAAAAAGGGTAAGAAGGAGGAACCAGGAACTCCAGGCCAGTCAGTCTCACCTCTGTGCCTGGAAAGATCATGGAGCAGATCCTCCTGGAGTCACTACTTGCTCAAAAGAATAGTGAAGAGGTAATTGGGAACAGTCAGCATGGCTTTGCCAAGGGCAAATCCTGCCTGACCAACCTGGTGGCCTTCTATGAGCAGGTGACAACATTAATCGATGAGGGGCGAGCAACTGATGTTATTTACCTGGACCTGAGCAAAGCCTTTGACACTGTCCCGCACCACATCCTGGTCTCCAAACTGGTGACACATGGGTTTGATGGGTGACCACTAGATGGATAAGGAACTGGCTTGATGGCCGCACCCAAAGAGTGGCTGTCAATGGCTCCATGTCCCAGTGGAGGCCAGGGACAAGCGGAGTCCCTCAGGGATCAGTCCTGGGACCTGTCTTGTTCAACATCTTTGTGGGTGACATGGACAGTGGCATTGAGTGCACCCTCAGCAAGTTTGCTGATGACACCAAGCTGTGTGGTGCAGCAGACACACTGGAGGGAAGGGAGGCCATCCAGAGGGACCTGGACAGGCTGGAGAGGTGGGCACAAGCCAACCTCATGAAGTTCAAGAAGAGCAAGTGCAGGGTCCTGCATCTGGGTCGAGGCAATCCCAGGCACAAATCCAGGCTGGGCAGTGACTGGCTGGAAAGTAGCCCTGAGGAGAGAGACTTGGGGGTGCTGGTGGACAAAAAGCTCAACATGAGCTCCCAATGTGCACTTGCAGCCCGCAAGGCCAATCAGATCCTGGGCTGCATCAGGAGAAGTGTGGCTAGCAGGTCGAGGGAGGTGATCGTCCCCTCTACTCAGCCCTGGTGAGACCCCACCTGGAGTACTGTGTCCAGTTCTGGAGCCCCTATTACAAGAGGGATGTGGAGGTGCTGGAACGTGTCCAGAGAAGGGCCACAAGGATGATCAGAGGGCTGGAGCACCTCTCCTATGAGAGCAGACTGAAGGAGTTGGGGCTGTTCAGTCTGGAGAAGAGAAGGCTCCGAGGTGACCTAATTGTGGCCTTCCAGTATCTGAAGGGGGCCTACAGGAAGGCTGGGGAGGGACTTCTCAGGATGTCAGGTAGTGATAGGAGTAGGGGGAATGGAATGAAGCTGGAGGTGGGGAGATTCAGGCTAGATGTGAGGAGGAGGTTCTTCACCATGAGAGTGGTGAGACCCTGGAATGGGTTGTCCAGGGAGGTGGTCGAGGCCCCGTCCCTGGGGGTGTTTAAGAGCAGGCTGGATGAGGCTCTGTCCAGCCTGATCTAGTGTGGGGTTTCCCTGCCCATGGCAGGGGGGTTGGAACTAGATGATCCTTGTGGTCCCTTCCAACCCTGAATGAAACTATGAAACTATGAGATCCCTCTCAGCCTTCTCCTCTCCAGACTAAACAGCCCCAGGACTCTCAGTCTCTCTTCACAGGGCAGATGCTCAAGTCCCCTAAGCATCCTCCTGGCTCTGCCTTGGGCTCTCTCCAGCAGGTCTCTGTCTCTCTTGAACTGGGGAGCCCAGAACTGGACACAGGATTGCAGCTGTGGTCTCAGCAGGGCAGAGAAGAGGGAGAGAAGAACCTCCCTAGCCCTGCTGGCCACACTTCTCTTGCTGCACCCCAGGATCCCATTGGCTCTCTTGGCCTCAAGAGCTCATTGCTGGGCCCTGCAGAAGAGGAGGCTCAGGGGAGACCTTATTGCTCTCTCCAACTCCCTGAAGGGAGGTTGGAGCCAGGTGGGGGTTGGTCTCTTCTGCCAGGCAGCCAGCACCAGAACAAGAGGACACAGTCTCAAGCTGTGCCAGGGGAGGTTTAGGCTGGATGTTAGGAAGAAGTTCTACACAGAGAGAGTGATTGCCCATTGGGATGTGCTGCCCAGGGGGGTGGTGGAGTCACCATCCCTGGAGGTGTTTAGGAGGAGCCTGGATAAGGCACTTGGTGCCATGGTCTGGTTGATTGGATAGGGCTGGGTGATAGGGTGGGCTGGATGTTCTCAAAGCTCTCTTCCAACCTGGCTGATTCTATGATTCTGTTATTCTATGCCATTAAATATAAAAGTTGGTAATCAGGAAGAACAATCTGGCCAGTGGGGAGCTGCTGAAAGCCACTCTCCTGCTGGTGGTTTTATTTCCCCCCTCCTGTTTCAGCTTGGCACCTTTTCTATAACTTGCACTCTCACAAGTCTCTGTGTGCCAGGAGGAGGGAAGTGTCCTCCTGTTGCAAGCTTCTGCTGCTTTAGATAAGCTAGAGATAATTATGGCTGAGTGGGAGAAAATTAACCCTCACCATGGAGCCTGAAGCCACTGAGTTGTTTTGGATGGAGAAGCCCTCTGAGGTCATCAGGTCCAACCAACCCCACCCCACCATGGCCACTCAACCATGTCCCACAGTGCTGCCATTTCTCTTGCACACCTCCAGGGGTGGGGACTCCACCACCTCCCTGGGCAGCCTCTTCCAATTCCTGACCACTCTGGCAGTTTCCAAGGAAGTGGTGGAGTCCCCAGCGTTGAACTCTTCAGCTGGAGAGGCTGCTGGGCCAGCTCTGGGTGCTGCTTTTCCACAGAGAGGTTGAACCAGGTCCCTTCCAACTTGGTATTCTGTGACATAGAGTTGGGGTTGTTCAGTCTGGAGAGGAAAAGGATCCCAGGAGACCTCATTGTGGCCTTCCAGGATCTGAAGGGGGCTCCAAGAAAGCTGGGGAGGGACTTTTGAAGGTGTCAGGCAGGGATAGGACTGGGGGGCATGGAGCAAAACTAGAAGTGGGGAGATTGAGATTGGCTGTGAGGAAGAAGTTGTTGCCCATGAGGGTGGTGAGAGCCTGGCCCAGGCTGCCCAGGGAGGTGGAGGAAGCCTCCTGGCTGGAGGTGTTTGCAGCCAGGCTGGAGGTGGCTGTGAGCAACCTGCTGTGGTGTGACGTGTCCCTGCCCATGGCCCTGATAATTCTGTGATTCTGTGCCATGATTGATACTAAATGCCCTCTCGAAGTGCCTGTGCCCTGCTTCCTGTGATTTTGTCACATCTAATGGTCTTATTTTAGCAGACTTCATGGTCACAGATTCCCAGGTTGATCAGGTTGGAAGGGATCCTCAAAGGCCATCTTCTCCAACCCCCCTGCAGGCAGCAGGGGCACCTCCAGCCAGAGCAGGCTGCCCGGGGTCACATCCAGTCTGATCTTGAATGCCTCTAGGGACAGAGCCTCATCCACATCCCTCTGAGTCCATTGGACTTTCTCCACTAATTCCCTCAGAGGGAATAATTTTCTCCTGAAGTTCAAGTGAAACCTCCTGTGTTCTAATTTTACTACAAAGAGGTTCAGTCAGCCAATGACTCTGAACCAACCATGCCCACCTGGAGCAAGCTGGGCATCTGCTGGAGGTGTGTTTGGCTGCACAGCAGAGCAACACCTACCTAGCCCTTCAGGCTCATGAAGAAGCCACAGAATTGTCAGGGTTGGAAGAGACCCCAAGGATCAGCCAGTCCCAACCCCCTGCCATGGCCAGGGAGACCTCACACCACAGCAGGTTGCTCACAGCCACCTCCAGCCTGGCTGCAAACACCTCCAGGCAGGAGGCTTCCACCACCTCCCTGGGCAACCTGGGCCAGGCTCTCACCACCCTCATGGGCAACAACTTCTTCCTCACAGCCAATCTCAATCTCCCCACTTCTAGTTTTGCTCCATCCCCCTCAGTCCTATCACTCCCTGACACCCTCAAAAGTCTCTCCCCAGCTTTCTTGGAGCCCCCTGCAGATCCTGGAAGGCCACAATTAGGTCTCCTGGGAGCCTTCTCCTCTCCAGCCTGCACAACCCCAACTCCCTCAGTCTGTGCTCACAGCAGAGCAGCTCCAGCCCTCTGCTCATCCTCATGATGTACATCCTTGGATGTAATCAGAAGTGAAGCAAGCAGACAGATGTTGAGCAAGCACAGGGATGTCACCATTCATCAGCAGCTAGCAGATACTGGACTTGGCTGCCCTACCCCAGCTGAGTCAGAGTTTGGCACAGCTGGCTCTCAGGACTAAGTTTTTCTTCACTCAGGATCTTAAATTGCTCTCAAAAGTTCACTCTATAATCGTGGAGAGCTGGGGGGAGGGGGGGGGTGGTCAGATTGGGTTTGCTTGTTTGATCAGTTGGTTGGTTTGGAGGTTTATGCCATCAAATAATGCTGCTAGAATCATACAATCCTAGAATGGCTCAGGTTAGAAAAGACCTCAGAGATCATCAAGTCCAAACTGTCACCCAGCACCGTCTGATCAACTAAACCATGGCACCAAGTGCCTCATCCAGGCTCTTCCTACGCCTCCAGGGCTGGGGACTCCACTACCTCCCTGGGCAGCACATCCCAATGGCCAATCTCTCCTTCTGGGAAGAATTTCTTCCTCACCTCCAGCCTAAACCTCCCCTGGCACAGCTTGAGATCCACTCCAACCTCCCTGCCATGCCCAGGGACACTTCTCAGCTAAACTCAGCTGTTCAAGGCCTCATCCAGCCTGGCCTTCAACACCCCCAGGCAGGAGGCAGCCACAGCCTCCCTGGGCAGCCTGGGCCAGAGGCTCAGCTCCCTCCTGCTGAAGAACTTCTTCCTCAGCTCCACTCTGACCCTCCTCTGCCTCAGCTCCAAACCATTCCCCCTTGGCCTGGCTCCAGACCCCCTCAGCAGCCTTCCTGCAGGATCCCTTCAGGTGCTGGCAAGCAGCTCTGAGGTGCCCCTGGAGCCTTCTCTCCTCTCCCTCTCCTCTCCCTGCCCTTCTCCAGGCAGTTTTGCTGCTGTGTTTAAGTGTCACCTTTCATCTCAAGATAACATCTCTGCCTGTTTCAAAGACAAAAAAAAGGAGAAGCAAAGGCTGTTGGCCAGCTATGAAATTGAATTCCTCTCCTTCACCCTGCATCTGCTGGGTCTTGCATAGGGAGCAGAAAAGGCTCCAGCAAAGGTCAAGTAGGTGGTGGGACCTTAAGGAGCTGCCCATGCCCCTTCTGAATTACAAAGAGACCAAACCAAAGGCAAGCAGGAGCTCAGGAACGTCTCCTCCTGCTTGGCCTCCCTTGTCAGCAGCAGAGCTGTCTCTGATGCACAGCACACTTAGCAGACCAAGACTGCTTCAGGCCAGGTTTGGGTTAAAGAGAACCAACAAAAAGCCAAAGCTTTGCCTCCCACAGGTTTTATCTGCAGCTGCTGGAGCAAACATTTCTTCCTTTCCTCCTCCCTGGCTGGCTGGGACGATTGGGTTTCAGCCCATTGTTTGCTGGAGACACTTATTAACCCCGCTGAATTTAGAGCAGGGCAGTGCACTCGGTGCCTATTGATTAGCAGTCAGGGCTGCAGTAATCCTCAGCACCTGATCAATCCGGGCTGTTGGCTGGGACTTGGTACACAGCAGTGCCCTTTTCAGCAGTCATTGATATGCAGGCAAGGCTATGGGAGAGGCAGGAGGGCAGCTTGGCTGCAAAGTTAAGTGCTTGCCCATGGCAGGGAATTCCTGGTGAGGTGAGGGGAGCTTTCAGCAGAGCCTGACAGAGCCCAGGGTTTAAACCCTGCACCGGATCAAAACTCTTCTGGAGACAACAGCAGAAACCAGAATTCATTATCCAGTGGCTGCAAACCATCAGAAGCTTCACCAAGGTGGAAGAGAGATCAGCAAATTATAGTCACAAAATTGTCAGGGTTGGAAGGGAGCTCAAGGATCAGCCAGTCCCAACCCCCCTGCCATGGGCAGGGACACCTCACACCACAGCAGGTTGCTCACAGCCACCTCCAGCCTGGCTGCAAACACCTCCAGGCAGGAGGCTTCCACCACCTCCCTGGGCAACCTGCGCCAGGCTCTCACCACCCTCCTGGGGAACAACTTCTTCCTCACATTCCATCTCAATCTCCCCACTTCTAGTGCTGCTCCATCCCCCCCAGTCCTATCCCTCCCTGACACCCTCAAAAGTCCCTCCCCAGCTCTCTGGGAGCCCCCTGCAGATCCTGGAAGGCCACAATTAGGTCTCCTGGGAGCCTTCTCTTCTTGATTCATAGAATACCAGGTTGCAAGGAACCTCAAGCAACATCTAGTCCAAACTTGCAGGGTAAGAATGGAGTTTAAATGAGGTCCTATCAAGCTGAGCCTTGAAACTGCAGTTGCAGGTGACTCCACCACCTCCCCTGGGAATTTATTCCAATGTCTAATGCTTTAGTAATGTCAATTTACTGCAGGCCCCCTTAAAGCCCTTCTAAATCAAACCCAGGGTCTTGGGGTGTGTAAAATTCCAGATTTTGATCCCTATGTTTTGAAGAAAAATGCATTTAAGTAGCTTCCAGAATGGTCTGAAGAGCTGGGAATGGATGCTCTTGTCTGTTAGTGATGTACAGCTGTGCCTCTGTATGTCCTGGTTGGATTCACAGGGTGAGGCCAGGGGGTGGTTTAATGCTAGAGAAAGTGAATGAGGGCTTTCAACATTCCCATTGGAGTCTCTGGTGATTGGATGTGACAGCAAAGCTCTGGCTGCTGGGACAACAAAGTTCTGTTTGGGCTTTTTTCCCATGCTGGATTAGAGTCCTGCTGCAATTCTGAGCAAGGAGTTGGTAAAACCTAAGTGCAAGATTCTGTATCAGAGTCAGGCCAATCCCAGGCACCAATCCAGGCCGGGTGCAGAGTGGGCTGAGAGCAGCCCTGAAGAAAGAGCCTTGGGGGTGCTGGGTGCTGAGCAGCTCCCCAGGAGCCAGCAGTGCCCTCCTGCAGCCCTCAGGCAGCTGTGTGCTGAACTGCAGCCAGAGCAGTGTGGGCATCAGGGCAGCAGAGGGGATTCTGCCCCTGGGCTCTGCTCTGCTCAGACCTCACCTCCAATCCTGCCTCCAGTTCTGCTGTCCCCAGCAGCAGAAGGACACAGAGCTGGGGGAGAGAGGCCAGAGGAGGCCACAAGGATGCTGCCAGGGCTGGAGCAGCTCTGCTGGGAGCACAGGCTGAGGGAGCTGGGGCTGTGCAGCCTGCAGAGGAGAAGGCTCCAGGGGCACCTCAGAGCTGCTGCCAGCACCTGAAGGGAGCCTGCAGGAAGGCTGCAGAGAGACTTCTGCTGAGGGGGTCTGGAGCCAGGCCAAGGGGGAATGGTTTGGAGCTGAGGCAGAGCAGGGTCAGAGTGGAGCTGAGGAACAAGTTCTTTAGCAGGAGGGAGCTGAGCCTCTGGCCCAGGCTGCCCAGGGAGGCTGTGGCTGCCTCCTGCCTGGGGGTGTTGCTGGGTTGGATGAAGCCTCAGGCAACCACATCAAGTGGGAGGTGCCCCTGCCCATGGCAGGAGGGTTGGAACTGGATGATCTTTAAGATCCCCTCCAACCCAAGCCATTCTTTATTCCTATGACCTAGGTACCTTCACTTTTCATTCCTGTGCTTTTGGTTTTCTGCCCTTTCCAGAGCCTTAATTGTGATGGGAAGTTTGTGCTCCTGACTGTATGAACTGTGAGTCGTTAGCAGTGCTCAGGAGGGGAACAGATGGCTTAGAGTGTGTGTTAGCACTCCTGGTGTAAATCCAGCCAGCTGAGTAGAGATTGGAAGCTATTTACAGCCAATCCATTTTTAATGATCCCTCTATCAGTTTGATAATGCTATCAGTTAATGAGCTGACTGAATACAGATCTGGAGCCCAAACTCATGGAAGTTTTACCCTGCTGGGTAGTAAGTGCAGAAGGCACCAGGCTGTCCTGAGAACCCTCACTGGGTCTTGATCTTGCTGAGAAAGAATCATGGTGAATCAGGAGGCTGAATAAAATGCACCAAGATGTGATGAGCTTTTACCACTGCCCAGGGAGGTGGTGGAGTCCCCATCCATCCCTGGAGGTGATCAAGGAATGTATGACCATGGCTCTTGGGGCCATGGTTTGATGGCCGTGGTGGTGTTGGGTTGAACTTTGGACTGGATGATCTTGAGGTCTCTCCCAGATGAAGCAATTCTATGATTCTCTGAACTTAGTGAAGCCTTTTGTGCTGTCTCTCACAATATCCTTTCATATAAGGCCAGGCTGGATGTGGCTGTGAGCAACCTGCTGTAGTGTGAGGTGTCCCTGGCCATGGCAGAGGGGTTGGAACTGGCTGGGCCTTGAGGTCCCTTCCAACTCTAACAATTCCATGATGCTATAAAGTGTCCAGCACACAGCTAGATAGGGCCACAATGTGATGGGCTGATCCTCTGACCACTGCAAACAGCAATTTGTTCTGAATTTTATGGCTGATAATTTATTTTTTTATTATAAATAACCAGATAAAAAGAAAAAAGAAAACAAAGGAAAAAGGAAAAAATAAGTAGGAAAAAAAAAAGAAAAATAAAAAAGGAATAAAGAAAAAGGGGGAGAAAAAAAAAAGAAAGAAGAAAGAAGAAAAAAAAACAAATAAAAAAAAGGGGAAAGGAAAAAAGGAAAAGGGAAAAATAAATAAGAAAAAGGAAAAAGGAAATTTAAAAGAAAAAAAAGAATAAAGAAAAAAGGAGGGAAAAAACCAAGAAAAAAAAAGAAAAAGGAAAAGAAGGAAAAGGGAAAAAGAAAAAAGAAAAAGAAAATTTAAAAAGTGAATAAAGAAAAAAAAAGTAAAAAAATAAAAAGAAAGAAGAAAGAAGAAAAAAGAAAAAAAATTAAAAATTTAAAAATTCAAAAATAAAGAAGAAAAAAATATAAAGAAAAAAGAAAAGGGAAAAAGGAAAAATGACAAAGAAAGAAAAAGGAAGAAAAAAAAAGATAAGAAGAAAAAATAAGAAAGAGAAAGAGAAAAAAGAAAGGAAAAGGAAAAGGAAAAGGAAAAGGAAAAGGAAAAGGAAAAGGAAAAGGAAAAGGAAAAGGAAAAGGAAGAGGAAGAGGAAGAGGAAGAGGAAGAGGAAGAGGAAGAGGAAGAGGAAGAGGAAGAGGAAAAGAAGAAAAAAGAAAAGGAAAAGAAAAAGAAAGAGAAAAAGAAAAAAGAAAAACAAAGGAAAAAGGAAAAGAAAAAAAAGAAAAAAAAAGTAAAAGAAAAAGAAATAGAAAAAGGTAAAAAAGAAAGAAGGGAAAAGAATAAAAGGAAAATGGAAAAAAAGAAAGAAAAATAAAAAAGGAAAATAAAAAAGGAAAATAAAAAATAAAAAAAAAAGAAGAAAAAAAGAGGAAAATAATAATAAAAAAAGAGAGAAAAAAGCAAAGGTGGAAAGCACTGATGGACTAAAAAGCCTCCTTTTTTTTTTTCCCTGCAGCTGCCCTTTGCAGGCTTTCATTCTGGAATGCAGAGCCCACCACTTTAATTATCTATCTATTACCCAGGGATAGGGAAGTGTACATTAAATTAATGAAATGGATTACCCCAGTTACCCAGTGCTTATTAACAGGAAGAGCTCCCAGTTTTCATATTATGTACATCAGTAACTTTAATTGTGTTGGGCTGAGCTGGGAGAGACCTATTTCAGGAGATCTTTCTACAGCACAACAATTTCTGTTGGCTTTTTGCCTGCTGGAGCTGGGGTTGGGGTGGGGTTTTTTTTTTGTTGTTGTTGGAGGGTTCCCTCAGAAATGGCAACTTATGATTATTTCTGTCAGTCATCCCTTGAGCAAACACCAACCCTCAGTAAAAAAAAGAAAGCCCTGAAGTGGCTTCAAGGTTGGAGAACTCTCCCTTGGTGTCTCCAGCAGGCAAGCGGTGCTGGAGGGGCTGTTTCTTGCAGTTGGGTTAATAGGTAACAGAGGCATTGAGGACAGAGTAATAAAAGGATTAGTTTTGGGGGTCAAGAGCAGTAAAAATAATCATAGAGTCATGGAATTCTTTCTGTCAGAATCACAGAAGTGTCAGGGCTGGAAGGGACCTCAAGGCTCAGCCAGTTCCAGCCCCCCTGCCATGGCCAGGGACACCTCACACCACAGCAGGTTGCTCACAGCCACCTCCAGCCTGGCTGCAAACACCTCCAGGCAGGAGGTTTCCACCACCTCCCTGGGCAGCCTGGGCCAGGCTCTCACCACCCTCATGGGGAGCAACTTCTTCCTGACATCCCATCTCAATCTCCCCACTTCTAGTTTTGCTCCATCCCCCTCAGTCCTATCCCTCCCTGACACCCTCAGAGGTCCCTCGCCAGTTTTCTTGGAGCCCCCTTCAGATCCTGGAAGGTCACAATGAGGTCTCCTGGGAGCCTTCTCCTCTCCAGCCTGCACAACCCCAACTCCCTCAGTCTGTCTCCATAGCAGAGGTGCTGCAGCCTTCTAAGCCCTCTAAGGCCCATTAATTCCAACCATCAATCCAACACCACCATGGCCACTAAACCATGTCCCAAAGTGCCATGGCCACCCATTTCTGGGACACCTCCAGGGATGGTGACTTCACCACCTCCCTAGGCAGCCTGCTCCAGTCTTTGAGAACTCTTTTACTCAGGAGGTTTCTTCTCATCTCCAACCTAAACCTCTCCTGGTGCAACTTGAGGCCATTTCCTGTAGTCCTACCACTTTTTACCAGGCAGAAGTGAACAACTCCCACCTGGCTCCAACCTCCTCCCAGAGAGCATGGAGGCCTCCCTCAGCCTCCTCTTCTCCACACTAAACACCCCCAGCTCCCTCAGCTGCTCCTCCCCAGCCCTCTTCTCCAGACCCTTCCCCAGCTTTGTTTCCCTTCTCTGGACCCACTCCAGCACCTCAATGTCTTCCTTGGACTGAGAAGGCTTCTTGGAGTTGAGTTAAGAGATAAGAAAAGACCAGTTTGGGGCCAACAGCAGTTAAAATGCTGCAGTGTGATGAGCTCAGTCTTTGTAGTGCAGGACAATATCCAGGCTGGATATGGCTGTGAGCAACCTGCTGTAGTGTGAGGTGTCCCTGGCCATGGCAGGGGGGGGTTAGAGCTGGCTGATCCTTGAGGTCCCTTCCCACCCTGACAATTCTATGAGTCCATAAAGTGCCCAGCACACAGTTAGATAGGGCCACAAAGTGATGGGCTGACCCCCTGACCACCACAAACAGCAATTTGGACTGTCTTTGGTATTAAAAGCAAGTAGCAAATTAGCTCTGAAATGATGATTTGCAAGCACTGTTAGGTGAGTGTAAAACCAATTAGCTGCCAGCTGATGCTTGGTAGTGACTCAGAGACTGCCTTGCTCCTGATGGGAGCTGTGAGCAGAGGTCTCTAAGAGGACAGGCAGGGTGTTTTGTCTCTGGCAGTATTAACTCACCTTGCACTCAGCACTGGTGAGGCCACACCTTGAGTCCTGGGCTCAGTTTTGAGCCCTCCCTCCAAGAAAGACATTGAGGTGCTGGAGCAGGTCCAAAGAAGGACGACGAAGCTGGGGGGCTGGAGAACAGGGCTGGGGGGCAGCAGCTGAGGGAGCTGGGGGTGTTCAGTGTGGAGAAGAGGAGGCTGCAGAGGGGATCTTGTCAATGGGTATAAATTCCTAGAGGGCAAGTGTGGTCCAGCACCCTCAAAGCGAAGAAGCTCTCCTTAAGTTCAAATGAAACCTCCTTTGTCCTAGTTTGTGCCCATTGAGCCTTGGGCTTACAACTGGGCACCACTGAGAAGAGCCCAGCTCCATCATGTTGACCTCTACCTGTTGATCAGCATTGAGATCCCCTCTCAGGCTGCTCTCTTCCAATATAAACAGCCCCAGGGCTCTCAGCCTTTCCTCCTCAAGAGAGATGCTCCAGGCCCCTCAGCATCTTTGTGACCCTCCATTGGACTCTCTCCACTAGTTCTTTGTTCTTCTTGAACTTGGCACAATGCCCTCACTTTCCACTCTCATGCACACTCACACACTGGGATGAAGAGGTTGCTTTGGCTGGTGGTTGCTGTGAACATGACTGAGAGTCAAAGAAGGAGTTGGGGCTGCTCAACCTAAAGAGAAGGCTCTGGAGAAACCTTAAAGCAGCCTTCCAGTACCTGAAAGGGGCTAGAAGAAAGCTGGGGAGGGATTTTGACAAGGGCAGGGAGTGATAGGATGAGGAGGAATGGATTGAAACTGGAAGAGGGGAGATTGAGACTGCAGATGAGGAAGAAATTCTTTAAAGTGAGGGTGGGGAGACTCTGGCACAGGCTGCCCAGGGAGGCTGTGGCTGCCTCCTGCCTGGGGGTGTTGAAGGCCAGGCTGGATGAGGCCCTGAGCAACCTGTGCTGGTGGGAGGTGTCCCTGTCCATAGCAGTTGGAACCTGATGATTTTCAAGTCCCTTCCACCCCAAACCATTCTGTGATTGAAGCCAGGGTTTAGTTAGTCAGGAGGTGTTGGGTGACAGGTTGGACTTGATGATCTCTGAGGTCTTTTCCAACCTTACTGAATCTGTGATTTCCCTGACACAGCTGATGTGTTGGGCTCCTCAGCACGACACAGGCACAGCTCTGAGAGGAGATGAGCACTGGGACCAGCCAGGCTGAACTGGGACCTGTCCTGCTGTCAAAAAGAGCAGGCTCAGTGCTAATCACGTTCTGCTCTGCTGAGGAAGGGGCTCCCACCATAGCATGGTTAAAGAGCTTAACTCCTAAATCCCTTCATCCTCTGGAGGAGGCTGAGGCAGTGACAGCAAGTCACTTAACTCTGTCCAGCCACAGCTGGGTGGGTTTGGCAGAATTAATTATTGAGAGCAAGGCAGGCAGGGTAATTAACTTCCAGCTGAATATGAGCTCCTGATCAGAAAGGCTCTTTGCATTTCAGCCATCCCTCAAGCAAGTGAACTGTCAAAGCTGGACTGGTTTGACAGAGTGGCTCCTGCCAAAACCCCTCCCAGACATCTGCTCCCAGGCTAAAAAAACCCAAGGAACAGAATTCTGCAGGCACTGCTCGCAGACTCCACCTTTCAGCACGCAAAGGAGAAGCAACTCCCAAATCCTGGTGCATTTGATTTGATTTTTGTTTGAGGCAAATCCACCCAAGCTGAGGGAAGAAACCAACTACCACACTGCAGGGTTTGGTGGAGGGTTTTCTTGGGGTGGTGGGCAGGGGAGCAAATGGAGGTTGAGGTTTTTTTTTCCCCCTTCTGGAAATCAATGGTCCCAGGCTGCTGTCAGGCAGGTGCAGGCTGGTAGTGAATCCCAAGGGGTTGAGGATGAGGTGGGGTGAAAGCAGCAGGCAAACAATTTTCTTCCCCTCCTCATTGTCTCTGTTGTGATGAATAGAACTGAGCAAAACTCAGCAGCGTTGCAGGAGGACTCCAGCAGCTGTTTGCTGAGCCTAAGAGTCCCTCAGTATCATAGTACCAGTCAGGATTGGAAGGGACCACAAGGATCAGCCAGTTCCAACCCCCCTGCCATGGGCAGGGACACCCCACACTACATCAGCCTGGCCACAGCCTCAGCCAGCCTGGCCTTAAACACCTCCAGGGACAGGGCCCCAACCACCTCCCTGCACAACCCATTCCAGGGCTTCACCACTCTCCTGGGGAAGAACTTCCTCCTCACCTCCAGCCTGAATCTCCCCACCTCCAGCTTCATTCCTGTCTGCAGTCATTTACCCTGAGACAAAACCTGTGCTGGAGGTTTTTCTTGTTCCCCAGTTTCTGCTTTTTTAAGAGAAAATTTTTAGTCATTGAGTGATTGATCAAAAATAAATAAAATATGAAGAGTGATTAATTAAAAAGCCAAAAGAGTGATTAAGGACAACATTTAAAGAGTGATGGGTAAGAAACAAACACCAAGGGGAATTAAAGATATTAAGTGATTGATAAAAAAATAAGAAATTAATAAATAATAAAAGAGTGGTCAATCAAAAGATTAAAAGAGTGATGCATAAACAAATGAAGAGTGATGGATAAAAAAGCTAAAAGAGTGATTAGTAAAAAAATTAAAGGAGTGATTAGTAAAAAATTAATGAGTCATTAATAAAAATTAAATTAATTATTAATAAAAATAAAGGATGCATTAATAAAAATGAGTGATTAATAAAAATTAATGAGGGAATAATAAAAAATAAAATAGTGATTGATAATGAAAATAAGGAAGTGACTGATGAAGAATTAAGAGGGATTAATAAACAAATTAAAAGAGTGATTGCTAAAAATATATAATAACAATTGATAAAAACATTCAAGGAGTGATTGATAAAAAACAAGAGTGATTGATTAAAAAAAAGGAAAAGTGAATGATAAAAAATGAGAGCTCAATAAAAAAATAAGAGTGATTAATAAAAATATAAGAGTGATTGATAAAAAATTAAGAGGGATTAATAAAAAAATAAGAGTGATTAATAAAAAATTAAGAGGGATTGATAAGAAATTGAGAGTGATTAATAAGGAATTAAGAGCGATTAATAAAAAATAAGAGTGATTAACAAAAAATTTAAAGGGATTAGCAAAAAAATTAAAGGAGTGATTGATAAAAAATTAAGAGAGTTTAATAAACAAATCAAAAGATCAAAAGAGTGATTAATAAAAAGATAAAATAGTGATTGATTAAAAAAATTAAAGGAGTGATTGGTAAAAAAACCAAGAATGATTAATTAAAGAATTAAAAGTCACTGATAAAAATAAAGAAAAGACATTAATAAAAAATAACAGAGTGATTGATAAAAAAATTCAGAGATATTAATAAAAAAGTGGAAGTGATTGGCAAAAAAAAATTAAAAGAGTGATTAATGAAAAATGAAAGGAGTGATTGATAAAAAAATGAAAGGAGTGATTAGTAAAAAATTAAGAGGGATTCATAAACAAATGAAAAGAGTGATTAGTGAAAAAATTGAAAGTGATTAATAAAAAAATTTAATGAGTGATTAATAAAAATTTGAAACAGTGATTAATAAAAAAATAAAAGAGTAATTGGTAAAAAAATGGAAGGGGGCATTGATAAAAAAACAGGCCAGGCAGAGAGGGACCTGGGGGTGCTGGTGGATGGTAGGCTGAACATGAGCCTGCAGTGTGCCCAGGAAGCCAGGAGGGCCAAGGGCATCCTGGCCTGCATCAGGAAGAGTGTGGCCAGCAGGAGCAGGGAGGTCATTCTGCCCCTGGACACTGCACTGGTTAGGCCACACCTTGAGTCCTGTGTCCAGTTCTGGGCTCCTCAGGTTAGGAAGGAGGTTGAGCTGCTGGAAGGTGTCCAGAGAAGGGCAGCAAAGCTGGGGAGGGGTCTGGAGCACAGCCCTGTGAGGAGAGGCTGAGGGAGCTGGGGTTGCTCAGCCTGGAGAAGAGGAGGCTCAGGGGAGACCTTCTTGCTCTCTCCAGCTCCCTGAAGGGAGGTTGTAGCCAGGTGGGGGTTGGTCTCTTCTCCCAGGCAGCCAGCACCAGAACAAGAGGACAGAGCTGTGCCAGAGGAGGTTTAAGTTGGATGTTAGGAAGAAGTTCTACACAGAGAGAGTGATTGCCCATTGGAATGGGCTGCCTGGGGAGGTGGTGGAGTCACCATCCCCGGAGGTGTTTAGGAGGAGACTTGATGGGGTGCTTGGTGCCATGGGTCAGTTGATTAGGTGGTGTTGGATGATAGGTTGGAAGCGATGATCTTGAAGGTCTCTTCCAACCTGGTTTATTCTATTCTACTCTAATTAAAAAATTAAAAGTGATTAATTAAAACATCAGAGTGATTAATAAAAGAGTGATTAATAAAAAATGAGAAGAGTGATTGATAAAAAAATAAAAGCATGAGTGATAAGAAAATGAGTGATTGATAAAACATTAAGAGGGATTCATAAACAAATTAAAAGAGTTAAAAAAATTAAGAGTGATTAATTAATAATTAAGAGTGATTAATAAACAAATGAAATAGTGATTGATAGAAAGTGAAAGGAGTGATTGATAAAAAAACCCAAGAGTGATTAGTTAACAAATGAAAAGTGATTAATAAAAAAATAAGAGTGATGAGTAAAAAATAACAGAGTGATTAACAAGCAAATGAAAAGGGTGATTTGTAAAACAATGAAAAGAGGGATTAATAAAAAAATAAGGAAGTGATTAGTAAAAAAAAATAAAAGAGTGATTAATAAAAAACTAAGAGTGACTAATCAAAAACCAGAGGAGTGATTAATAAAAAACCTTAAAAGTGATTAATAAACAAATTAAAAGAGTGATTAGTAAAAGTTGCAGCAAATGAATGAAGTAATGAAATAATTGAAATAGTCTCATAGTATCAGTCAGGGTTGGAAGGGACCACAAGGATCAGCCAGTTCCAACCCCCCTGCCATGGGCAGGGACACCCCACACTACATCAGCCTGGCCACAGCCTCAGCCAGCCTGGCCTTAAACACCCCCAGGGACAGGGCCCCAACCACCTCCCTGCACAACCCATTCCAGGGCTTCACCACTCTCCTGGGGAAGAACTTCCTCGTCCCCTCCAGCCTCAATCTCCCCACCTCCAGCTTCATTCCATTCCCCCTAGTCCTAGCACTACCTGAGATCCTGAGCAGTCCCTCCCCAGCCTTCCTGGAGCCCCCTTCAGACCCTGGAAGGTCACAATGAGGTCTCCTGGGAGCCTTCTCCTCTCCAGCCTGCACAACCCCAACTCCCTCAGTCTGTCTCCATAGCAGAGGTGCTGCAGCCTTCTAAGCCCTCTAAGACCCATTAATTCCAACCATCAATCCAACACCACCATGGCCACTAAACCATGTCCCAACTCCAGACTGTCTCTTCTCCAGACTGAACAGCCCCAACTCCTTCAGTCTGTCCTCACAGCAGAGCAGCTCCAGCCCTCTGATCATCCTCCTGGCCCTTCTCTGGACACCTTCCAGCACCTCCAGATCCCTCTTGTCCTAGGGGCTCCAGACCTGGAGGCAGTACTCCAGGTGGGGTCTCCCCAGAGCTGAGCAGAGGGGGAGAATCACCTCATAATATATAATCTAATAGACTCAATGGAATAAAGTAATAAAACCCAATTAAATTAATGAAAAGGGTATCAGTAGAAACAAAACCAGTAACAAGTAATTAATCAGAATTGTACTTTCCTGTGGCCTAGAATCACAGAATATTAGGGGTTGGAAGGCACCTTAAAGATCAGCCAGCCCAACCTCCCTGCCAGGGCAGGGGTACCCAGGTCAGGACACCCAGAACACATCCAGGTGGGGCTGGAAAGCCTCCAGAGCAGGAGACTCCACAATCTCTCTGGGCAGCCTGCTCCTGGCCTCCAGCAGCCTCACACCAAAGAAGTTTCTCCACATGGTGAGGTAGAACCTCCTGGGCTCCAGTTCCTGTAGGTGAATCTGCTTGAGCAGAGGGGTCGGACTCTGTGAGCTCCAGAGGTCCCTTCCAACCCCTACCATTCTGTGAGTCTGTGACTGTGGTGCATTAACCAAACCCCACCTGGCTCCAACCTCCTCCCAGGGAGCTGCAGAGAGCAATGAGGTCTCCCTCAGCCTCCTCTTCTCCAGGCTAGACACCCCCAGATCCCTCAGCTGCTCCTCCCCAGCCCTCTTCTCCAGACCCTTCCTCAGCTTTGTTGTCCTTCTCCAACCCCTAATATTCTGACCTCCTCCACCCCTTCAATGTTCTTCTTGTGGTGAGGGTCCCAAATCCAGGATTCAAGATGTGGCTTTATCAGTGCTAAGTGCAGGGGAACAATCCCTTCCCTGGCCCTGCTGGTCACACTCTTGCTGATCCAAGCCAGGATGCTGTGACCTTCTTGGCCACCTGGGCACACCCTGGCCCATTTTCACTCTGCAGACAGCTGCAGTGTGTGCAGCCAGTGCTGATGAGTCTGTGAAGCACACAAGATAGCTGCAGGCATGGACATCCCTTCTGTCCCATTCTCTTGATGCCAATGACAGCCTGAAATGTGAGCTGACAATCATATCCAAGTGACCAGAGCAGATCTCCATCCCTGGAGGTGTTTCAAAGACATTAGAATACAGAGCAACCTGTGCCGGTGTCTCCCCAGGCTCACTGGCAAGGATTTATTCCTTATCTCCAGTCTCAACCTCCTCTCTCCCAGCTCAAAGCCATTGTCCCTTGTCCTGACACTTCCAGCCCTTGTCCAAAGTCCCTCCCTAGCTTTCTTGTAGCCCCTTTCAGGTACTAGAAGCTTGGGGTTGGTCTCTTCTTCCTCAGTAACAATTAATAGGAGGAGAGGAAATGGCCTTGAGTTGTCCCAGGGGAGGTTTAGCTTGGACACAAGTTTGTTGACTGGAAGGGTTCTCCAAGCCTGGCAGAGGCTGTCCAGGGAGGTGGCTGAATCTCCACCACTGGAGGTGCTTATAAGAGGCAGAGCTGTGGTGCTGAGGGCCATGGCTCAGCCCCAGCCTTGGCAGAGTTAGAGAATGGTTGGACTGGATGAGCTTCAAGGGCTTCCTTCCTCAGCCCCTTTGATTCCATGTGGAAAAGACATTCCTTCCATCCTGCATATTTCATGCAGACAGCACTAATGAAACACGGAGTGGGTCATGGTGGCAGATCAATAGAATCAGACAGTCAATAAGGTTGGAAAAGACCTCAAAGATCATCAAGTCCAACCTGTCACCCAACACCTCATGACTACCTAAACCATGGCACCAAGTGCCACATCCAATCCCTTTTTGAACCCCTCCAGTGATGGTGACTCTACCACCTCCCTGGGCAGCACATCCCAATGGCAAATTCTTCTTTCTGGGAAGAACTTTCTCCTCACCTCCAGTCTAAACCTCCCCTGGCTCAGTTTGAGACTGTGGAATCATGGAATCATTGAATTGTTAGGGTTGGAAGGGACCTCAAAGATCATCCAGTTCCAATCTAGTTCCAACCTAGTTCAAGTCATCAAAAGCAGGAGCTGGTGGTACAGATCAGTGATCATCAAAAGCAAGAACTGAGGGTACAGATCAATAATCACCCAAAGCAGAAACTGCTGGTGCCAGCCAGGTACCTGGAACCCCTGAGACCCAGTTCCATCTCTCACCTGTCTCTTCTCTGCAAGCAAACACCCTGAAGGAGCAAACCTTTCCAAGGGAGAACACCACCCCCCTCCACCTTGTCCGAAGTTTCTCATCTCAGCACAGAGAGGCTGATCCTTGCCCCCCTCCCCTTGCAGTATGTGAGGGCACATGAGAGGACAATTAACAGTGACAACTCAGCAGGGCTGCTGGATGCAAGCATGCAGAGCCTGGTCCCCTGTTGCTTCTGGACTGCCACTAGCCTGTCAAAACGCCTGGAAACGAAACTTTCTGGAGCCTTTATTAAGATTCATGGCTAAAAGCAGGCTCCAAACCCACAGCCAAGCAGCAGCATGAAGCATCCCAGCCCTCCTCTCTCCCATAAGCTCTGCCAGCACATCTGGCTGGGGCTGGGAGGGAGGCTGAAGTGGATCTGTCAGCATTTCCTTGCATGACAAGCGGCCACGGAGAGGACGTGCTATGCACAATGCAACCTCCCCAAGCCCCTCCATCCTCTCCTACACCCTGGCTGGAGGCTACTGCACTCCCATTTCTCCCATACATACCAGAGGAGGACTGCAAACCTTCCTACAGGGCTTCACAAAGGGCTGTGATGCACATAAAGGGAGGAGGAGATGACCTCTTTGGGTTTTTTTGGCCTTTCTGCTCTGTTTGAGGACACAGAATCAGATTATCAGAGAAATGGGTAGACTCAGATGGGATGTTAGGAAGTTATTCCCCATGAGGGTGGTGAGAGTCTGGCACAGGTTGCCCAGGGAGGTGGTGGAAGCCTCCTGCCTGGAGGTGTTTGCAGCCAGGCTGGAGGTGGTTGTGAGCAACCTGCTGTGGTGTGAGGTGTCCCTGGCCATGGCAGGGGAGTTGGAATTGGCTGAGCCTTGAAGTCCCTTCCAACCCTGACAATTCTATCATTCTATGATGCAGCCAAAGCCTGGTCCCAAAAATATCTGCTGCCATCCTCATCTTAGCATGAAGAAAAAAAGGAATCATTCCATTCTCAGTTTTTTCTGCTGTCTCAAAAGAAATCTTTCAGCTTTATTATCCTTTTATTTGTTTTGCAGGCTGAGGAGAATGGCCCAGCTGGAGCCCAAGGTGAGCACTCAGCCTGCCTGCATTCAGCCTGCCTGCAAAACTCACTCCTTGCATTCAGGAAGCAAAGATCAGATGAATGAGAGAATCATCTGTCCAGCCTGTCGAGGTCCCTCTGCAGAGCCTCTCTACCCTCCAGCAGATCAACTCCTGCCCCCAGCTTGCTGTCATTTGCTGTCATCTGATGGACTCAATGCCCTCATCCAGATCATCAATGAAGATGTTAAAGAGCACTGGGCCCAGCACTGCTCCCTGGGGCACAGCACTGGTGCCTGGCTGCCAGCTGGCTGTGGCACCATTCACCACCACTCTCTGGGCTCAGCCTCCAGCCACTTCCTAACCCAGCTCAGAGTGCTGCTGTCCAAGCCAGGGGCTGAGAGCTTGGCCAGGAGTTTGCTGTGGGGGACGGTGTCAAAGGCCTTGCTGAGGTCCAGGTAGACCTCATCCACAGGCCTCCTTAATATATTCAATGTATAACCTATGAGAAACATATAGTAGATACTTATATTATACATAATGTATATTTCTGGTTAATGTATTATAGATTTTAATATATTTGAATATATAATATTTATGTTTAATGTATTATATATAAACATATAAACTATATTGATATGTATATGTCTATAACATCTATTTTTATATCTAATAGACATTATAAACAGGTAAATGTAGCTATATAATATTTATATTCCTACAATATATGCATTAAAGATAAATATTTATGTTTATATTAGTTACAGTTATATTGATAGTAATATTTCTATTTATTTGTGCTTGACTTTAAATGTATCTTCATGTTTATGTTTATGTTTAATATATTGATATATTAATTTATTAATTAATTTATATATCTATATAAAAATAAATATTACTTATTATCTATTTTTTACATATATTTCATGTCATAGTAGTATCATAGTACCAGTCAGGGTTGGAAGGGACCACAAGGATCAGCCAGTTCCAACCCCCCTGCCATGGGCAGGGACACCCCACACTAGAGCAGCCTGGACACAGCCTCAGCCAGCCTGGCCTTAAACACCTCCAGGGACAGGGCCCCAACCACCTCCCTGCACAACCCATTCCAGGGTCTCACCACTCTCCTGGGGAAGAACTTCCTCCTCCCCTCCAGCTTCATTCCATTCCCCCTAGTCCTAGCACTGCCTGAGATCCTGAGCAGTCCCTCCCCAGCCTTCCTGCAGATCCTGGAAGGCCACAATGAGGTCACCTGGGAGCCTTAAAATTTGTGCGCCCGAACAGGGACTTGAACCCTGGACCCTCAGATTAAAAGTCTGATGCTCTACCGACTGAGCTATCCGGGCTCCTTGTGGGATCACAGAATGGTTTAGGTTGGAAACAACCTCAGAGCTCCTCTGCTCCAAGCTCCCCACCATGCCCAGGGACACCTCCCAGCTACACTCAGCTGCTCAGGGCCTCATCCAGCCTGGCCTGCAGCACCCCCAGGCAGGAGGCAGCCACAGCCTCCCTGGGCAGCCTGGGCCAGAGGCTCAGCACCTTCCTGCTGAAGAACTTCTTCCTCAGCTCCACTCTGACCCTGCTCTGCCTCAGCTTCAAACCATTCCCCCTTGGCCTGGATCCAGACTCCCTTAGGAAAGGTCTCTCTGCAGCCTCCCTGCAGGCTCCCTTCAGGTGCTGGCAGCAGCTCTGAGGTTCCCCTGGAGCCTTCTCCTCTGCAGGCTGCACAGCCCCAGCTCCCTCAGCCTGTGCTCCCAGCAGAGCTGCTCCAGCCCTGGCAGCATTTCTGTGGCCTCCTCTGGGCTCACTCCAGCAGCTCACTCCCTTTGTAATTACATCCACGATCATAGAATGTTTGGGATTGGACGGGACCTTAAAGCTCATCCAGTTCTAACCCCTGGCCATGGGCAGAGACACCTCCCACCAGCCCAGGCTGCTCATGACCTCATCCAGCCTGGCCTTGAACAGCTCCAGGGAGGAGGCAGCCACAGCCTCCCTGGGCAACCTGTGCCTGTGTCTCACTGGCAAGTATTTCTTCCTCATCTCCATTCTCCATCTCCTCTCTTCCAACTCAAAGCCATTGTCCCTTGTCCTGTGCCTGCAAGACCTTATAAAAAGTCCCTCCCTGTGTTTCTTGCAGGCTGCCTTTTGGCACTGCCAGACCTCTCTAAGGCCTCCCTGTCCTCCCCTTAACCTCCCTTCGATGAATCTTGCTGAGGAAAACTGCACTAATAAAGAATCCCAGAAAATGGCCATATTGCACAATTATCATTTCCCCTCTCTCTCCCCTCCCCCACCCCCCCCCACCCCAAAATAAAAAGAGAAGGAAAAAAATAAAGGCAGATGGTTTGAAGAAGTGGCAAACTCCTATTTTCATTGACAAGAAGCCTACACAGAGTGCAGAAAATACTTTCAAATTAATGATTTGCCAAAAAGAATGAAAAAGAAAAAAAAAAAGAGTAAAAAATATTAACAAAAAAAAAATTAGATTAACACACAGTAAAAAAAAAAAATAGAATAACATAAAAATTAATCAAAAAGATAAAGAAAAGGAGGAAAAAAAAAAAAGATGTCACTGTTCTGGAGCTCTGCCACTGCCTAACATCTTGCTTGCTTGGCTGAGTGCGTGAGGGGAAGGCAGATATGGGCTCCATAATCCTCTGTCGTCGTGCAGAGCACTGGGGGCAGGCTCACAATGGAAGCCAGCTCCAAATAGCCTGCAGGAGGGAGCCAGCTTCACACTCCAGTATTGCAACGGAGCTGGGGAGCAGCACTTGCTTCAGCTCCAGGCTCACGTTCAGCCTCAGGGTGTAATGTGCTCCCTGGGGAAGAGCTCTCTTCTCATTAACCCTTTGTGAGAAGTCGTTGATTTCATTTTTAGGTTCAGAGAGTCACAGAATTGGTCAGGGTTGGAAGGGACCTCAAGGCTCAGCCAGTTCCAAGCCCCTGCCATGGCCAGGGACACCTCACACCACAGCAGGTTGCTCACAGCCACCTCCAGCCTGGCTGCAAACCCCTCCAGGCAGGAGGCTTCCACCACCTCCCTGGGCAACCTGGGCCAGGCTCTCACCACCCTCATGGGCAACAACTTCTTCCTCACATCCAATCTGCATCTCCCCACTACTAGTTTTGCTCCATTCCCCCCAGTCCTATCCCTCCCTGACACCCTCAGAAGTCCCTCCCCAGCTTTCTTGGAGCCCTCTTCAGATCCTGGAAGGCCACAATTAGGTCTCCTCAGAGCCTGCACAACCCCAACTCCCTCAGTCTGTCCTTCCCATTAAGGGTCTGATGTGCTACCAACTGAGCCACCTGAGGGAGACTGTCCTCACAGTCCTAGCCTGTGTGCATCCTATGAGTCTCAAACATTTCCTTTATTTCATCTGGGGCCAGGCTTGCTTAATGTCTTTATCAGTGGTCTGGGTGAGAGGATTGGGGCACCCTCAGTGAGTCTGCAGATGATCCTAAGCTGGGTAGCAGTGTTGATCTGCTGGAGGGGAGGAAGGCTCTGCTGCAGGACCTGAAACAGGCTGGATTGATGGGCCAAGGCCAGGGGGGTGAGGGTCAACAAGGCCAAGGGCTGGCTCCTGCACTTGGGTCACAACAACCCCATGAACACTGCGGGCTTGGGGCAGAGTGGCTGGAAGCTGCTTGGCAGAAAAGGACCTGAGGGTGCTGATGGACAGCAGCTGAAGTCGAGGCAACGTGGCCAAGAAGGCCACCAGCATCCTGGCCTGCATCAGGACTAGTGTGACCAGCAGGACCAGGGAATTAGTTGCCCCCTTGGGACTCAACACTTGTGAGGTCAGAAGAGGCTGAGAAAGAGACCTGACCTGAGGCTGACCTGGAGAAGAGCAATCTGTGAAGGGACCTTAGAATCATGGAATCACAGAATCATGGAATCACTTAACATGGAATCATGGCAAGGAGGAATCATGGCAAGGAGGAATCATGGCCTTGTGGACTTGTTTCAGCTAGAAAAGACCTGTAAGACACAAGGCAGCTTTAAAGCTCCCTGCTTGATGCAGCAGCTCTAGGTGCTGGCTTGTGAGGTTTCCATTTCTGCTGTGGGCAATAAGACTCTTCAGAGTGTGTTGTGACAAGAGACTTCTACTGAGGCAGTTTGTCTCCAGGTGTTTGTTGGGGCTTTTTTCCATCCCCTTTACCCTCCCCAGGGTGATCAGAAAAGCAGAGGAAGCCTCTCAGGTGAAAGCAAACCACAGAGCTTCTCCAAACTTCTATGCCTCTAGGAAAGGTTTTTGCCTTTGGTGGAGCATCTGACATTTTGTCTCACCTCTTTCAACCAGCCCTCACTAACAAGCTCTGCAGAGAGCAGGGCTGCACCTCCTGCTTCCCCTGCATCAAGCTGGGAGGCTCCATGAATTCTGCCAAGCCTCTTGGCAGCTAATATTTTGTTCAACTGCTTGGTACATCTGTCAGCCCGGGGACAATGCAGGGTTTGCCCAGCCTCAACCTTTCAAGCAGAGCCTTTTGGTAGCAGACAAAATGCTGGTGCCTAGCATAAAAGCTAAAGGATCCTCAGGGCTTTGGAAGCTGAGCTTGCTGCTCTAATGCAAACATCCCTTGTGAGGGCTCTGGGTCCTTGTGTGCTCTGAGCAGCAGGAGGAAGATTACATGAATGGAAATGAGCTGCTTAGCAGCCTGCTGAGAATGGAGCTGCAAGAGTTAATGAGGTGGTGTCCTGCTGCTGGACTCCTGCATGCTAAAGAAAAAATCCTGATGGATTTATCCAGCAGCAAGGAAAAACCTCCTCAAAGGTAGTGACTGGGAAGTGCCTGTGAGTACAGAGCAGTGCCTCCTTCCATCCAGCCTCAGGCAGTCATGGAACCACTTCAGACCTCATCCAGTCAAACCATGCTGTACACATTGCCTGCAGATGTAGAGAATCAAGCAGTCAGTTTGGTTGGAAAAGCCCTTTAAGGTCATCCAGCCCAACAATCCTCTAACTCTGCCAAGGCTGGGACTAAACCATGGCCCCCAGCACCACATCTCTGCCTCTTTCAAACACCTCCAGGGATGAGGATTTAACCACCACCCTGGGAGGCCTCTTCTAGTCTTTAAGAACCCTTCCAGTCAGTAAGTTTCTTCTCAAATCCAACCTAAACCTCACCTGGGAAAACTTGAGGCCATTTCCTCTCCTCCTAGCACTTCTTACTAGGGAGTAGGAACCAACCCCCACCTCACTCCAACCTCCTTTCAGGGAGTTGTAGAGATGCAGAAGGTCTTCCTTCAGCCTCCTCTTCTCCAGGATGAACCCCCCCCAGCTCCCTCAGCTGCTCCTCCCCAGCCCTGTTCTCCAGACCCTTCCCCAGCTTCCTTGCCCTTCTCTGGACTTGCTCCAGCCTCTCAGTGTCCTTCTTGTGTTGTGAGGAGCCCAAAACTGAACCCAGGACTCGAGGTGCAGCCTCACCAGTGCTGAGCCCAGAGGGACAAGCCCTTCCTTAGCCCTGCTGGTGACACCACTGCTGCTCCAGGCCAGGCTGCTGGTAGCCTTCTTGGCCAGCTGTGCACCCCCTGGCTCATCTTCAGCTGCTCTCCATCAGCACCCCCAGGGCTTTCTCTGCTGGGCAGTTTCCATCCACTCTGCTCCAAGCCTGGAGTGTTCATAGGGTTGGTGTGCCCCACAGAATCTCTCTTTTCTTAGAGGGATGGAGCCTCAACCACATTCTTGGGCAACCACTTTCCAGCATTTCACCACTCTCATGTCTCAGTGCTTCCTCCTGGTGCCCAACCTAAATCTCCCCTGCTCCAGTTTAAAACCACTACCCCTCATCCTGTCACCCCAAGCCCTACTCAACAGCCCTTCCCTACTCTTGGTTTCAAACAGTGCTCAAGAGAGATTTCCAAGAGCAGAGCTCTTCAGCTGAGAGCAAGAACAAGCAGAGACTTCCCTCCTCTGAAGCTGTGTGAGTGAATTCCACCTAATGTGCCTCAGTGCTTGAGATTCAGCATTCAAAGCTTCTCTCTCTCAACCCTCTCCTGGCACAGAGGAGCAACCTGAAGAGTGCATTGAAAATGCAGGGATAGAAAGAGGTCAATGAGAAGCAGCTCTTCTAAATGGCTCCTATTAATTTCCCCCCTCTTCTCTCCCTGTATTCCCTGCCAGCAGTTAAGGAGGGGAAAATGGAACTGAGGGGAAATAAAATGCAGGGGGGTTGGGGATTTTTACACTAAAACCAAACACTAAACCTTCAGTCAAATGAAAGGGGAGAAAAATAAGGTTGAAAAACTCTTCAAGTCTAAAGAAAATAATAGTTCAGTGGGTGGTTTGGGTGGTTAAAAGGGGGATCCAATTCCCCAAGAGCATGCTGCAAGGACAGAGGCACAGCTTTCATGGCAAGCTGGCCTGATTTTGGTGCTACTGCTGGTGGTAGTGGAGTTAATTTTCTCCCTAGCAGCTTAGAGCTGGGTTTTGGATTCCAGAGTAGGATAATGTTACTGGAGCAGGCTGCCCAGAGAGGCTGTGGAGTCTCCTTCCCTGGAGACTTTCCCATCCATCTGGATGTGTTCCTCTGCAAGCTGCTCTAGGGGATCCTGTTCTAGCAGAGGGGTTGGACTAGGTGGTTCCCCAGAGGTCTCTTCCAAGCCCCAGCACTCTCTAATGGTGTGATAAGACCATGGGATTGGTGTGGCTGAGCAGTGCTTACACTAATCACAGCCACACAGGTTGTCTGTGCTGGGTTAGGAAGTGCCTGGAGGCTGAGCCCAGAGAGTGGTGGTGAATGGTGCCACAGCCAGCTGGCAGCCAGGCACCAGTGCTGTGCCCCAGGGAGCAGTGCTGGGCCCTGTGCTCTTTAATATCTTCACTGATGATCTGGATGAGGACATTGAGTCAGTCATCAGCAAGTTTGCAGATGACACCAAGTTGGAAGAAGATGTTGGTCAGTTGGAGGGTAAAAGGGCTCTGCAGAGGGACCTCGATGTCAGAGTCCAACAGGATGGCATTCAACAAGTCCAAGTGCCAAGTGCTGCACTTTGGCCACAACAACCCCAGGCAGAGCTACAGACTGGGGTCAGAGTGGCTGAGAGCTGCCAAACAGAGAGGGACCTGGGGGTGCTGATTGACAGCTGCCTAAACATGAGCCAGCAGTGTGCCCAGGCGGCCAAGAGGGCCAAGGGCATCCTGGCCTGTAGAAATAGTGTGGCCAGCAGGAGCAGGGAAGTCATTGTGCCCTGTACTCTGCTTTGGTTAGGCCACACCTTGAGTCCTGTGTCCAGTTCTGGGCCCCTCAGTTTAGGAAAGACATCAAAACACTTGAAGATGTCCAGAGAAGGGCAACAAGGCTGGGGAGAGGCCTTGAGCACAGCCCTGTGAGGAGAGGCTG
Source organism: Melanerpes aurifrons (assembly GCA_011125475.1). Lineage (NCBI taxonomy): Eukaryota > Metazoa > Chordata > Aves > Piciformes > Picidae > Melanerpes > Melanerpes aurifrons. The sequence continues at coordinate 3,888,500 of WWNC01000064.1, forward strand.
AGGAAGCTGGGGGAGCTGAGCTCCTGGAGGAGAGGAGGCTCAGGGGTGACCTCATTGCCCTCTACAACTACCTGAAGGGAGGTTTTAGCCAGGTGGGGGTTGGTCTCTTCTCCCAGACAAGCCGCACCAGAACAAGAGGACACAGTCTCAAGCTGCACCAGGAGAAGTTTAGGCTAAAGGTGAGGAGAAAGTTATTGACTGAGAGAGTTGTTAGCCATTGGGATGTGCTGCCTGGGGAGGTGGTGGAGTCCCCATCCCTGGAGGTGTTCAAGAGGGGATTGGATGTGGCACTTGGTGCCATGGTCTAGTCATGAGGTCTGTGGTGAGAGGTTGGACTTGATGATCTCTGAGGTCTTTTCCAACCTTGGTGATACTGTTATACTGTGAAGGGACCCTCAAAGGTCATCCTGTCCCTGTAGTCACCAGGGACACCTCCACTTAGGTCAGATTTGCTCAGGACCCATCAAGTTTGACCCTGAATGTCTAAGAATGTTCAGCTTCTCAATAGTGCCAGCAAGGAGGTTAGGGCTAAATAGGAAACTGGGAGGGAACACAGCTGGGACAGCTGCCTGCAACTGGCCAAAGGGATATTCCATACCTTATGGTGTCACAGTCACCAAAAATGACTAAGGGGAGTTGGCCAGGGGTTGGAGGCCACTGCTCAGGGCGTGCCTGAACATGGGGCAATGAAGGGTGACCAGTGGCACTGTGCATCCCTTCATTTGCATATTCTCTTAGCATTATTAATAGCTCCCTCCTTGTGCTATCAAAGTGTCTTTATCTCTGCCCACTTCACTGCAAGAGTGGTCAGGGATTGGCACAGGCTGCCCAGGGAGCTGGTGGAGTCCCCATCCCTGGAGGTGTTCAAGAAATGTGTGGCCATGGCACTTTGGGGCAAGGTTTAGAGGACAAAGTGGTGTTAGGTTCATGGTTGAATCCAATGACCTTGGAGGTCTTCTCTAACAGAAACAGTTCTGTGGGTCTGAACTGAGCCTGCTGAGTTTGCGCCCTTGGCACAGCAGATCCAGAATCTCCACCTCTGCAGAAGCAGAGGACAGTGAGCAGCATGAGAACAGAACCTGCCCCAGGCTTTGGGAACCCTTTTAGTCAACAAGTTTCTTCTCATGTCCAACCTAAACCTCCTCCTCTCATCCTAGCATTTGTTCCCTGGCAGAAGAGACCAACCCCACCTCATCCCAACCTCCTTTCAGAGAGCAATGAGGTTTCCCTTCAACTTCCCCTTTTTCTTCCCTCCAGACTAAACCACCCCAGGTCCCTCAGCTGCTCCTCACCAGCCCTGCTCCATATATTGATGAATTTCTGATAGATCGCCAGAAACATTTTCCCATGGTACTTTAGACCCAGTGAGCATAAAATCCAGATGCCATCATCCTTTAGGTGATGGTGGCTACATGTAACAGCCAGATTGGCCACAGGAGATAGCCTCCAGTTGCACCAGGGGAAGGTTAGGTTGAAGATGGGAAGTTTGTTGACTGGAAGGGTTCTCCAAGCCTGGCACAGGCTGCTCAGGGAGGAGGCTGAATCCCCATCCCTGGAGGGGTTTGACAGAGGCAGAGCTGTGGTGCTGAGGGCCATGGCTCAGCCCCAGCCTTGGCAGAGTTGGAGCCTGGTTGGACTGAGTGATCTTCAAGGGCTTTTCCAGCTGAAACCTAAAGCTGGGAGCTCTGGTTTCAATTCTGCATCATTCACTGAACTGCTTCCTGCCTTTTGGCAGATGATTCCAGTCAATATTTTCCTCCCTCCAGCTTTTAGACAGCTAATCTGCAAACACATTTGCACCACTTCTCCTCACTTTGCATACCTGTGAATTGCTTCCCTCCAGTCGAATCCACCCTCAAACAAATGGCTCAGGCTTCATTTTCTCTCCCTGCCAAGTGGAACCATTCATTCTGCCCCTAAAAGCGGGCAGGATTGATCACCCAACAAGCCCTGCAAATCTCCTGATCGTTCCTAAACAGGTTCTGATTGGGGGGGGGGAATTAATTGCTTACCTCCTCTCCACAGATGCAAAGCAGCAGAACAATTTCATTTGAAGATTTATTCAGTTATTTATTGCTTTCTTCCTGAGTGTCTCAGCAGCAGATGAGAAGGGTCTGAGGGAGCTGAAAAAGCAGCATCCATAATTTAGACTGATTTGGAGGGTGGCAAAGCTCTCCTGTGGCTGGTTCCCACCTCTCCCCTTCCTGTTCCAAGGCAAAGTGTTTGCTAGAGGAATTAAAATGATATTGCTCTCATGAAATGGAGAACTTTCATTTCTTTTGACACCTCCCATCAATCCCAAGCTTGGTGCCAAGGGAAAAGAAGTGGTGTTTGTCTTGATCAAATGGAAATGATCAAAACACACCATGTCCCATCCTGAATCTTCATCAAAAGCTCATCAAAAGCTCATTTCTGCTCCTGAGGCTGGCAATTGCAGGCTGAGCAGCAAGCCCAGCACAGGGAGGGAAATGGTCCCAAATGGACCCAGCTTCATATGCTTCAACATACTAGAGTGAGTAAATAGGCTGAGGGCAGCCCTGGGCAGCTTGGAGCTCTGTGTCCAGTTCTGGAGCCTCTGTGCCAGGGAGGATCTGGAGGAGGTGGAAGGTGTCCAGAGAAGGGCCAGGAGGAGGAGCAGAGGGCTGGAGCTGCTCTGCTGTGAGGACAGACTGAGAGAGTTGGGGTTGTGCAGGCTGGAGAGGAGAAGGATCCCAGGAGACCTCATTGTGGCCTTCCAGGATCTGCAGGGGGCTGCAAGAAAGCTGGGGAGGGACTTTTGAGGGTGTCAGGGAGGGATAGGACTGGGGGGAATGGAGCAAAACTAGAAGTGGGGAGGTTGAGATTAGCTGTGAGGAAGAAGTTGTTCCCCAGGAGGATGGTGAGAGCCTGGCACAGGTTTCCCAGGGAGGTGGTGGAAGCCTCCTGCCTGGAGGTGTTTGCAGCCAGGCTGGAGGTGGCTGTGAGCAACCTGCTGTGGTGTGAGGTGTCCCTGGCCATGGCAGGGGGTTGGAACTGGCTGAGCCTTGAGGTTTCTTCCAGCCCTGACCAATTCTGTGATTCTATGATTTGGTTGGAGATGTCCCTGCTGCCTGCAGGGGGGTTGGACAAGATGACCTTTGGGACTTCCTTTCCAACCCAATGTAATCTGGGAATCTGTGAAACATCAGAAACAAGGCAGGGACTCCATCACTCTGAAGGGTTCAGGCACAGATCACCTTCCACAGGGTTCTCCAAGACTGGAATGAGCCTCCCCAGGAAAGGATAGGATGGGAGGAAATGGCCTCAAGTTGCACCAGGGGAGGTCTAGGTTGAATATGAGAAGAAACTTCACAGCTGAAAAGGTTCTCAAAGGCTGGAACAGGCTCATCAGGAAAGAATAGGATGAAAAGAAATGGCTTCAAGTTGCCCCAGGGCACGTTTAGGTTGGAGATGAGAAGAAACTCCTTGACTGGAAGGGTTCTCCAAGCCTGGATCAGGCTGCCCAGGGGGGTGGCTGAATCCCCATCCCTGGAGATGATTGGAAGAGGCAGAGCTGTGGTGCTGAAGGCCATGGCTTAGCCCCAGCCTTGGCAGGGTTAGAGGTTGGTTGGCCTGAATTCTCTTAAAGAGCTTTTCCAACCAAACCCATTCTGGGAGTCCAAGGTTAATGATGGTTAATGGCCAAGCACTGGCTTTGCAGAACCCTTTGGCAGGGAGGAGCTGCAGATGGTTCTTCTCCTTGTCCAAGCCCCCAGGGGAGCTCACCATGAAGCCCTGGAGCTCCAGGGCAGCGCTGCTTTGCACGCTGGTGCCATGCCCTGGGAGCACAGGCACCAGTTTAGACGTGGAAGGGGAATTCCTGCTGCTTTAAACCTTCTGTGCAGCATCAGTGAGGAGCTGTGCAGAAACTGCCACCCATGGCCCTATCTATCAAGCCATCCAGGCTGACAGCCAGGGTAGCTTCATCATTAAAGCTCTGCCTCTCTCCCTCTGAGGGTCTCGGGGGGCCTTGTTTAATGCAGCAGCCAGATGGCACCGAGGAAACTCAGGTGGTGCCTGCTGAGGTTTGGGGCTTGCCTTTCATGCTGCTGCTCAACCCCCTCACATGGATTAGGTTCCACTGGAAAGAAATCACTCCAGCTCCCAGGGCTGGGGACTTTATTAGCACACACACCCCACCCCACCCCCAAGCTCTTCCACTGAAGAATTGATCCTCCAGCAGCAGCCAGGCTTGGTGGGGGGAAGGTAACACTTTTGTTCCTGTAGCACTGTGCACCATCTGTTAGAGCCCCTCCACCCCCTGCAGAAGGAGGTGGAAGCAGCCAAGTGTAGCTGGGTAATTACCCACTGAAATCCAGCTTGCAATCACAGAGTGATGGGGGGTGGAAGGCACCTCTGGAGATCATCCAGTCCAGCCCCCACTCCTAAAGCAGGATTGCAAAGAGCAGGTCACCCAGGAACACATCCAGGTGGGGTTGGAAAGTCTCCAGAGCAGGAGACTCCACAACCTCTCTGGGCAGCCTGCTCCAGGCCTCCAGCAGCCTCACACCAAAGAAGTTTCTCCTTAAGTTCAGATGAAAGCTCCTGGGTTGTAGTCTGTGCCCCTTGCCCCTTGCCCTATCACTGGGCTCCACTGAGAAGAGCCCAACCCATCCCCATGACCTCCACCCTTCATATATTGATCAGCATTGGTCAGATCCCTCTCAGGCTGCTCTTCTCCAGGCTCACCAGCCCCAGGGCTCTCAGCCTTTTTGATTCACAGAGCTGCTCCAGGCCCCTCTGCAGTTTTGTAGCCTGCACTGGACTCTCTCCAGTAGATCCTTGCTCTTCTCAACCTGGAGAGCCCAGAACTGGACCCAACACTCCAGATGTGGCCTCACCAAGGCAGAGCAGGGGGTGAGGATACCCTCCCTGGACCTGCTGGCCAGGCTCATCTTGATGCACTCCAGAAGACCTTTGGCCTTCTTGGCCACAAGGGCACATTGCTACCTCGTGGTCAACTTCTTGTCCACCAGGACTCCCAGGTCCTTCTCAACAGAGCTTAGCTCATTTCAGCACCCACCTATCTGTCCTGAGTTCAGGCTCTCTCAGGTCTCTTTAGTCAAGGACATGACCAATGTCACTGATGCTCAACCTCATGGTTGTCTCTTCCCCCAGGCAAGCATCACCAGAACAAGAGGACACAGTCTCAAGCTGTGCCAGGGGAGGTTTAGGCTGGAGGTGAGGAAGAAATTCTTCCCAGCAAGAGAGATTGGCTACTGGAATGTGCTGCCCAGGGAGGTAGTGGAGTCACCATCCCTGGAGATGTTCAAGGAAGGCTTGGATGTGGCACTTGGAGCCATGGTTTGGTTGTCAGGAGGTGTTGGGGTATTAGGTAATAGGTTGGACTTGATGACCTCTGAGGTCTCTTCCAACCAGGTTGATGCTATGATTCTATTCTATGATTTCAGTGGTACCCAGTGACAGGCCAAGGAGCACTGGGCACAAACTTGACCCCAGATGGTTTCACTTGAAGTTAAGGAGAAATTTCTGTGCTGTGAGGGTGCTGGAGCCCTGCAGCAGGCTGCCCAGAGAGGTTGTGGAGTTTCTTCCTCTGGAGACTTTCAAAACACACCTGGGCATTGTGATCCAGGGCAACCTGCTCTGGATGGCCCTGCTTTAGCAGAGCAGTTGGACTTGAGTATCTCCAGAGGTCCCTCCCAAGCCCTAAACCTCTCTGATCCTGGGATTTGATAGAATCAATAAGGCTGGAAAACACCTCAGAGATCATCAGGTCCAACCTGTCACCCAACACCTCCTGACTAATTAAACCATGGCTTCAAGTGCCACATCCAAGCCTTTTTTGAGCACCTCCAGGGATGGTGACTGTGGTGAAGGCACATTATGCCCCAATACTGAATCTTGTCCCAGCATGTGGGCAAGTTCCCCCTCCCTCCAGGAGGAAGACAAAAGCCAAGGCATTAGCCAGGCTTGCACGCACCCAGCGCATGCAGCACTTGTGCTGACACCAAGTATGGGCATATTCTAGCTTCACGCTTTCTATAGGCTGAAGCCAGTTGCTTATGAGAGTGCCCATTGGTCAAGCCCAGCCTCGAGGAATCTATAAGTGTCACCCCAGTTGGTGAACACGTGGCCCCCTCATTTACTTTGTCTCTGTCCTTGCTCGAGAGAGTAAGTCTCGAGCTTTAGCCTTTGCCATTGAGCTTATTGTTAGCTTCTGTTATACATGCACGCATACTGGAAGCGTCTGCATCGTTAAGAAGCCCAGAGGGAGGACCTTCGCTGAGGCTGAGGAGCTCAGCATTGCTACAACCAGTCGTGCCGATCGGAAGAGCCCATCGTGCCGCCGGAGGACTGGACCAACCCCCGCGGGTAAGATCTGCCCAGTTGCCGGGGAGAAGGGACTTGATTAATACCGAGTCCACGTATGCCTAACCCCGCCGTGCGGGAGAGGAGCCACCGAGTGCCGCTCTGAGGAGCCGCCGAGGGCCGCTCTGAGCCCTGTGAATTCCAGGGAAAACCAGAGCATTGTTAATGTTTGTACTGCACCGAATCTGGGACCATTCTGAGAGTCCTGTTGCTCCTTTAACCTCATTAACGAGAGACGCCGCTTAACGCAGCCGCATTCTCTCCCCAAGGCTGTTTGCATCAGCCCCGAGAAACCGCCGTGGTTGGGCCGACCCCCGTAGCTTTGCCTGCTTCCGTCGTTCGAGCCCACCTATCGGCCACCGTCGTCCCGCCCCGCTGTGCGAGCCGACTTTAGAGGGCCGACCCCACGGACCGACCCTGTCCAGGACCGATCCCTGTTGTCTGAAGGGAACTGAATATCGTCCACGTGCTTTCCACCCACTAGCACTCAGTTCAAAGTATCCGCGTCCAGCAGAGTAAGCGCTGACGCATAGAAAGATTGTAATATTGCTGTGTATAGCCAGAAGCCGCCCGCGTCCGCCGAGTCTCCATCTAGTGGCCAAGCGGCGGAACTGCACCCTTCGTTATATAAATACAGAAAGGGTTTATAGATAGTTTAATTACATTATAATCATAACACTAAGCCAGTTGTGGAATGTATTTCACGAACGTGCATTAGAACATGTATATAAGTTGGTGATTCATCGGTTATTAATAGTTTGATAATTAATAAAATTATATTTTTCATAATTCATATTTCATATTCATAAATTTAATAACCTCTTCACCACAATATGGCGCAGCGAGCAGGGTGCACAGCTGTGAAATATTTCCATAACTTGGGATACAAAATTACAGCCCCAGACTTGGAATGGGCAAAATTAAATTGTAAAAATATAGATGGCATTTTCGCAAAGCTAAGCGAACCCAGCAGCGAACATGCTGTCCTGATGGCATCTTGTATTATACAGATGCAGGAGGAAATTAAATTCTTTGACCAAAAGGTTTCCCAATTGGAAAGGGAACTGGCGAAGTCAGAGGCACAAAGCCAGAGACTTCATGATTTATTTGAGCTGCACATAAAAGAGACCATGTCTGTTTTCAAGTCTCAATGGCAATCACATGCTACCTATGAAGTAGCCATGGCACATGACACACGAGAGCCAGGCTCTCCTATTCTGTCTGTCCCAGTTGACAAGCAGAAACCAGCTGATTTTGATTCAGCAGCTGCCCAGCATCAGCACATGAGCAATGTTAGCTCACCCACACCAGACAGGTCAGCAGCTATAGCACCGGTGCAGCAAGCCAAGCCAGGCTCCACATCACCGGATGATGACAGTGAAGCCACCAGCTTCAACCAGCAACGAATTCCCAAGAAGAAGGTGAGATTCAACTTAGCATCGCTAGATGACTCCAAAGCCAGCAGCGGACCGAGTTTCCCACAGCATGGCAGACCAAGAGGTAACCAGGGAAATAGAAGCTCCTGCAATAAGGTAGCCAAGCTGACTCGACAACAGTTTGCACAGCATCCCAGCAAGAGAGCTTACTACGATCCCAGAGACACACAGAGCACCACATCAGACTCAGATTCTGGATGTGAGTCTAGCCCACAGCATTACCGCGAACTGTGGAAGAGCCAAGCTGCTATAGAAGCCAATGAGGCTGAACCTCGCAGCATCCTGAAAGCAAAGCTCCAGGAAAAGACCTCCAAAAGGGAGAGTTCCAGAAGGGACCACAGACCCAGCAAGGAGGGACACCGGCAAAAGGTATATACTGCCAACCGTAAAGCGATACCACATGGCCAGAGAAGGGAAGAGCAATGCTCTCAAGCATCCCCTTCCACCATCCCAGGCAGACATAAATACTGCACTGGAAAACAACACTCACGAGGTTCCTGCAACCCCAGTAGAGGGAATGAAAACATGCAGAGTGACAGGGAACGCTCTAATTCACGAGATTCACCTGACTCACTAGATCCATGGTGTTGGGTACTCCTCAAAATGGAATGTCCCGAGGAAGTTGTATTTGGCTTGGAACCAGAGATGAGAAAGAAAGTGGCAAAAAAGGTACTCACTGAGCTGATAAAAGAAGCAGTGGAAAGAGATTATTCTCATCTCAATACTGAGGAAGTCCTGTCATAGTGACAGAGCCCATCTTATCAAGGGGGTGGGAAATTGACAAACTCCATAGACACTTTGATAGCTTCAGTGTCATATGGGAATCAAACCCCATCACTTAGTCAAGGGGGTGGTGGGAGATAATTGAGAGTACCAATATTGGTTTCGGAGCAAACATTTGTTCCACACTGCTAAGACAGCTCGCTCTGTTAAGAGTATAGTTTAAAGTCTGTATACTGTTCATATAGTGCTAAGGTATTGTAAGTCACTATGTTTGAAAATGTATTCTACCAAACAGGTATGATATAGCTTAATCCTATATGGGATAAACCTTGTTAAGGGTAATCTATACTGAGGCTTATACATGCCCATGGGCAAGGGGGTGGTAATGTGGTGAAGGCACATTATGCCCCAATACTGAATCTTGTCCCAGCATGTGGGCAAGTTCCCCCTCCCTCCAGGAGGAAGACAAAGCCAAGGCATTAGCCAGGCTTGCACGCACCCAGCGCATGCAGCACTTGTGCTGACACCAAGTATGGGCATATTCTAGCTTCACGCTTTCTATAGGCTGAAGCCAGTTGCTTATGAGAGTGCCCATTGGTCAAGCCCAGCCTCGAGGAATCTATAAGTGTCACCCCAGTTGGTGAACACGTGGCCCCCTCATTTACTTTGTCTCTGTCCTTGCTCGAGAGAGTAAGTCTCGAGCTTTAGCCTTTGCCATTGAGCTTATTGTTAGCTTCTGTTATACATGCACGCATACTGGAAGCGTCTGCATCGTTAAGAAGCCCAGAGGAGGACCTTCGCTGAGGCTGAGGAGCTCAGCATTGCTACAACCAGTCGTGCCGATCGGAAGAGCCCATCGTGCCGCCGGAGGACTGGACCAACCCCCGCGGGTAAGATCTGCCCAGTTGCCGGGGAGAAGGGACTTGATTAATACCGAGTCCACGTATGCCTAACCCCGCCGTGCGGGAGAGGAGCCACCGAGTGCCGCTCTGAGGAGCCGCCGAGGGCCGCTCTGAGCCCTGTGAATTCCAGGGAAAACCAGAGCATTGTTAATGTTTGTACTGCACCGAATCTGGGACCATTCTGAGAGTCCTGTTGCTCCTTTAACCTCATTAACGAGAGACGCCGCTTAACGCAGCCGCATTCTCTCCCCAAGGCTGTTTGCATCAGCCCCGAGAAACCGCCGTGGTTGGGCCGACCCCCGTAGCTTTGCCTGCTTCCGTCGTTCGAGCCCACCTATCGGCCACCGTCGTCCCGCCCCGCTGTGCGAGCCGACTTTAGAGGGCCGACCCCACGGACCGACCCTGTCCAGGACCGATCCCTGTTGTCTGAAGGGAACTGAATATCGTCCACGTGCTTTCCACCCACTAGCACTCAGTTCAAAGTATCCGCGTCCAGCAGAGTAAGCGCTGACGCATAGAAAGATTGTAATATTGCTGTGTATAGCCAGAAGCCGCCCGCGTCCCGCCGAGTCTCCATCTAGTGGCCAAGCGGCGGAACTGCACCCTTCGTTATATAAATACAGAAAGGGTTTATAGATAGTTTAATTACATTATAATCATAACACTAAGCCAGTTGTGGAATGTATTTCACGAACGTGCATTAGAACATGTATATAAGTTGGTGATTCATCGGTTATTAATAGTTTGATAATTAATAAAATTATATTTTTCATAATTCATATTTCATATTCATAAATTTAATAACCTCTTCACCACAGTGACTCCACCACCTCCCTGGGCAGCCCTGTGAGGAGAGGCTGAGGGAGCTGGGGTTGCTTAGCCTGGAGAAGAGGAGGCTCAGGGGAGACCTTATTGCTCTCTGCAACTCCCTGAAGGGAGGTTGTAGCCAGGTGGGGGTTGGTCTCTTCTCCCAGGCAGCCAGCACCAGAACAAGAGGACACAGTCTCAAGCTGTGCCAGGAGAGGTTCAGGCTGGATGTTAGGGAGAAATTCTTCAGAGAGAATGAATGTGCTGCCCAGGGAGGTGATGGAGTCACCATCTCTGGAGGTGTTTAGGAAGAGCCTGGATGAGGCACTTGGTGCCATGGTTTAGTTGATCAGGTGGTGCTGGGTGATAGGTTGGACATGGCCACCTGCTCCCCTTCTGTGCATTACCAGGTGCAGAATGGTTTGGGTTGGAAAAGACCTCGAAGCTCATCCGGCTCCAACCCCCTGCCATGGGCAGTGACACCTCCCACCAGCCCAGGTTTCTCATCCAGCCTGGCCTTGAACACCTCCAGGCAGGAGGCAGCCACAGCCTCCCTGGGCAGCCTGTTCCAGTGTCTCCCCAACCTCAGTGTGAAGATCTTTGCCTGCTGCTTTGGAATGTTTATGAGGCTTGGTCAGGCTGCATCACAAACTTCTCAGCTGCCCAAAGCTGTTGAGTTTGATGTTTTTTTGCCCCTCTCCATTCCTTTCCTCTCTACCACCTACCTTTCAAGCTGGAGTGAAGTGTGGGTAAGCCCAGACTGGAATCCTGTTTCCCTTTTGCTCTCAGTGCCACTGGGCAGTTGCCATGCAGGGGTTTCATTCTGGCTCAGATTTCAGGAGCTTTGTGTCTGAGAAATGGGAAGCAAGTGAGAGCCAGATGAGAATGGCACAGCTCAGAACCCCTGCAGGGCCAGAGGGCTGGAAATGCAGCAGGCAAAGACGACCTGCTGGGCAGCTGAATTGGAGGAGCAGCAGGAGCTGTTCCCATGCCATCTATTTTGCTCTTCTTTCTGGTGCTGCAGTGGCTTGCAGAAACCTAATGCCTCAGGATTTCACACAGATGAATGCACTTTTAGCCCTCCATAATCCTGGGGAAATGAGAAGCCATCTCCTCCTTCCACATAGGGGACACTGAGTGCAGGATGGACTGGGGCATGGTCACAGCCTGGGTGGCAACCCAAGGCTGAGTCTCAGGTCTCTCCTTTCTGGCCCTACAAATAGGAAGGCAGAGGCTTCTGAAATAGTATCATAGTATCACAGTATCAGTCAGGGTTGGAAGGGACCACAAGGATCAGCCAGTTCCAACCCCCCTGCCAGGGGCAGGGACAGCCCACACTAGATCAGCTTGGCCACAGCCTCACCCAGCCTGGCCTTAAATACCTCCAGGGACAGGACCCCAACCACCTCCCTGCACAACCCATTCCAGGGCTTCACCACTCTCCTGGGGAAGAACTTCCTCCTCCCCTCCAGCCTCAATCTCCCCACCTCCAGCTTCATTCCATTCCCCCTAGTCCTAGCACTCCCTCAGATCCTCAGCAGTCCCTCCCCAGCCTTCCTGGAGCCCCCTGCAGATCCTGGAAGGCCACAATGAGGTCACCTGGGAGCCTTCTCTTCTGCAGACTGAACAGCCCCAACTCCTTCAGTCTGTCCTCACAGCAGAGCAGCTCCAGCCCTCTGCTCATCCTCCTGGCCCTGCTCTGGACACCTTCCAGCACCTCCACATCCCTCTTGCCATAGGGGCTCCAGAACTGGAGGCAGGACTCCAGGTGGGGTCTCAGCAGAGCTGAGCAGAGGTGGAGAATCACCTCCCTTGCCCTGCTGGCCACACTTCTCCTGATGCAGCCCAGGCTCTGGTTGGCTTTCTGGGCTGCAAGTGCAGACTGAGAGCTCCTGGTGAGCTTCTCCTCCCCCAGCACCCCCAAGGCTCTCTCCTCAGGGCTGCTTTCCAGCCAGTCCCTGCCCAGCCTGGATTTGTGCCTGGGATTGCCCTGAGCCAGCTGCAGGACCTCTGCCCTTGGTCTTGTTGAAGCTCATGAGGTTGGCTTGTGCCCACCTCTCCAGCCTGCCCAGGTCCCTCTGGATAGATCCCTTCCCTCCAGCCTGTCTGCTGCACCACACAGCTTGGTGTCATCAGCATATTAACTGATCCTACTGACTAAAGTTCCCCATTCCACCTGGATTTCCATCTCCACAGCCTTACTTTTCAGGCTGGCAGGAAAACAGATGGTCTACAACCCTCCAAAGGCTGCTTTCAGCTTGAGTTTGCCATGAATATCTCCAGCTTTAGGTCCCAAGGCTGTCAACAGGAGGGGCAGAAAAAGGTTTCCACTTCTCCCAGTCCCACTCCAGTGCTGACTGGTGAGGTGCACTCAGGAGAGCTTCTCTCCTTCTCTTCTTGTCGTGGAGTTGATCTGCTGGAGGGTAGAGAGGCTCTGCAGAGGGACCTGGACAGGCTGGGCAGATGGGCAGAGGCCAAGGGCAGGAGATTGAACACATCCAAGTGCCAGGTGCTGCACATTGGCCACAACAACCCCAGGCAGTGCTACAGGCTGGGGTCAGAGTGGCTGAGAGCAGCCAGGCAGAGAGGGACCTGGGGGTGCTGGTGGATGGTAGGTTGAACATGAGCCAGCAGTGTGCCCAGGTGGCCAAGAGGGCCAAGGGCATCCTGGCCTGCATCAGGAAGAGTGTGGCCAGCAGGAGCAGGGAGGTCATTCTGCCCCTGGACACTGCATTGGTTAGGCCACACCTTGAGTCCTGTGTCCAGTTCTGGGCCCCTCAGGTTAGGAAGGAGGTTGAGCTGCTGGAAGGTGTCCAGAGAAGGGCAACAAAGCTGGGGAGGGGTTTGGAGCACAGCCCTGTGAGGAGAGGCTGAGGGAGCTGGGGTTGCTCAGCCTGGAGAAGAGGAGGCTCAGGGGAGACCTTCTTGCTCTCTCCAACTCCCTGCAGGGAGGTTGGAGCCAGGTGGGGGTTGGTCTCTTCTCCCAGGCACCCAGCACCAGAACAAGAGGACACGGTCTCAGGTTGTGCCAGGGGAGGTTCAGGCTGGATGTTAGGAAGTTTTACACAGAGAGAGTGATTGCCCATTGGAATGGGCTGCCTGGGGAGGTGGTGGAGTCACCATCACTGGAGGTGTTCAGGAGGAGACTTGACAGGGTGCTTGGTGCCATGGGTTAGTTGATTAGGTGGTGTTGGATTGGTTGATGGGTTGGACACGATGATCTTGAAGGCCTCTTCCAACCTGCTTTATTTTATGTAATTCTCCCTAGCAAGAAGCAGTAGGATGAGAGGAAATGGCTTCAAGTTGCATCAGGGGAGGTTGAGGCAGGGGGTTGGACCTGGGTGATCTTTAAGGCCCTTTCCAACTTAAACCATTCCATGGATGGTTTTAACTTGGAGATGAGAAGAAAATCCTTGGCTGAAAGGGTTCTCAAAGGCTGGCAGAGGTTGCTCAGGGAGGAGGCTGAATCCCCATCCCTGGAGGGGTTTGACAGAGGCAGAACTGTGGTGCTGAGGGCCATGGCTCAGCCCCAGCCTGGGCAGAGTTAGAGACTGATTGGGGTTGGGTGAGCTTCAAGCTGTTCTCTAAACAAAACACTTCTGTGACTCCCTAGGTGTGCTTCAAGCATATCTGAGAGCCAGCAGTAAAGCTTCAAACACTTCTAAATTGTTTTGTGAATAAGGGAAGGACAAATTGTGTTTTGCTGCAGTGGGGTTTGAACACTTGCTGGGGGCAGGGCTCCTGCAGCCCTTGCCTAAGCAGTAACACCCTTCCAGCATGAATAAATAAACCCCACAAAAGCAATAAGACCAGAAACGCTTCCTCAGCTCCTTCCCCAGCATGCCAGGGGCTGGGGTGAGGTGTGTGTCACTTGCTGCAGAAGCACAGAAGGTTGGGAGTTGAGAGGGACCTCCAGAGATCATCCAGCCCAAGCCCCCTGCCAGAGCAGCATCACCCAGGGCAGGGCACACAGAACACAGCCAGGTGGGTCCTGAATGTCTCCAGAGCAGGAGACTCCACAACCTCTCTGGGCAGCCTGCTCCAGGGCTCTGCACCCTCAAAGGGACAAAGTTTTCCCTTCTGTTCCCTCCTGTGGCTCCTCCTCTGCTCCAGCTTGCCCCCAGTGCCCCTGGTGCTGTCCTTGGCCATCCCTGAGCAGAGCCTGGCTCCAGCCCTGCACATCTTTACCCCCAGCACTGAGGGCAGCCCTCAGGCTGCTCTGCTCCCAGCTCCCAGCCCCAGCTGCCTCAGCCTGGTCTCACAGGGAGATGTTCCACTGCCTGCAGCAGCTCTGTGCCTCTGGGCTGGACTCTCTCAAGCACTTCCCTGAGGTTCTTCTTGGGCTGAGTGGCCCAGAACTGGACACAGCCTTCCAGATGTGGCCTCAGCAGGGCAGAGCAGAAGGGGAAGAGGACTTCTCTGACCTACTCTCCACAGCCCTCCTAATCCACCCCATTGTCATTTCTCAGGTTTTGTTCTGGTTTTAATTGATTTGTTTGGGCTTCTTTTTTTCCTCCTGGTTGCCTTCAGAGATGCAGAAATGTCAGATGGTCACTTGCTGGAAGAAGCAAACTCCTCCAAAGAATGAAGAGGAGACCTTAATCTTCCTTTGTGTACAACTTAATCCCTGGTGTGTGTTTGCAAGGCTCCATGTTGCTTGCTGACCTATCCACCCAGTGCTTAACTGCTTCTGGCAAGCAGCTTTTAATGTCACACACCCCAAGAGACCCAGGGGGTTAATGGCACCAATCCTGAGCTACTTTCCCGAGCAAACTGTGATTATCCAAACACCAATTTCAATCCCTCACTAACCTCCAAGCACAAAAGACTCACAACCAACACCACCATGGCCACTAAAACCTGTCCCAGAGTGCCACGTCCTCCACTCTGCTGAGACCACAGCTGCAGTTCTGGGTCCGGAGCTTCTGTGCCAGGAAGGATCTGGAGGGGCTGGAAGGTGTCCAGAGAAGGGCCAGGAGGAGGAGCAGAGGGTTGGAGCTGCTCTGCTGTGAGGACAGACTGAGGGAGTTGGGGTTGTGCAGGCTGGAGAGGAGAAGGCTCCCAGGAGACCTCATTGTGGCCTTCCAGGATCTGCAGGGGGCTCCAAGAAAGCTGGGGAGGGACTTTTGAGGGTGTCAGGGAGGGATAGGACTGAGGGGGATGGAGCAAAACTAGAAGTGGGGAGATTGAGATTGGCTGTGAGGAAGAAGTTGTTGGCCATGAGGGTGGTGAGAGCCTGGCCCAGGTTGCCCAGGGAGGTGGTGGAAGCCTCCTGGCTGGAGGTGTTTGCAGCCAGGCTGGAGGTGGCTGTGAGCAACCTGCTGTGGTGTGAGGTGTCCCTGGCCATGGCAGGGGGTTGGAGCTGGCTGAGCCCTGAGGCCTCTTCCAGCCCTGACAATTCTGTGATTCTATGCCCAGATGCTTTTTGAACACCTCCAGGCCTGGTGACCCCAGCAGCTCCCTGGGGAGCCTGTGCCAGTGCCTGAGCCCTCCTTCAACAAAGACATTTTCCTACTATCCCTCCTTGCCCTCCTGTCTCCCCAAATCCAGGTGTCTGGGTGAGTCAACCCTTGGAACACCTTCTGCCTATTGTGTTCATGGAGAATATTTTTGTCAGTTAGAGCTGGGGGGCAGCTGGGGGTGTTCAGCCTGGAGAAGGCTCCAGGGGGACCTCAGAGCTGCCTGCCAGGACCTGAAGGGAGCCTGCAGGAAGGCTGCAGAGAGACTTCTGCTGAGGGGGTCTGGAGCCAGGCCAAGGGGGAATGGTTTGGAGCTGAGGCAGAGCAGGGTCAGAGTGGAGCTGAGGAAGAAGTCCTGCAGCAGGAGGGAGCTGAGCCTCTGACACAGGCTGCCCAGGGAGGCTGTGAATGTCTCCCTCCTGCTAGCCCAGGTCATTCAAGGCCTCTTTTAACCTGGCTTTGAAATTCTC
Source organism: Melanerpes aurifrons (assembly GCA_011125475.1). Lineage (NCBI taxonomy): Eukaryota > Metazoa > Chordata > Aves > Piciformes > Picidae > Melanerpes > Melanerpes aurifrons. The sequence goes on from WWNC01000064.1 coordinate 3,904,645, forward strand.
CAGGGATGAGGCATCCACAGCCTCCCTGGGCAGCCTGTGCCAGAGTCTCCTCACCCTCATGGTAAAGAACTTCTTCCTAACATCCAATCTAAACCTCACCTGCTGTAGTTTCAAACCACTGGCCCTTCCCCTTACACCACAGCTCCCTATGAAATTCCCTCTCCAGCTTTCCTGCAGGTCCCTTTCAGGAGCTGGAAGGCCACAATTAGGTCTTCTTGGAGCCTTCTCCAGGATGAAGAGCCCCAACTCCCTCAGCTTGTCCTTGTAGGAGAGGTGCTGCAGCCCTCTGATCCCCTTTGTGGCCCCCTTCTGGACCCTCCCCAACAGATCTATGTCCTTCTTGTGTCAGGGGCTCCTAGAATCATTTCAGCTTCAAAGATCATCGAGTCCCAGTGTCACCAAGGCCATTAAACCACGTCTTGGGGTGCCCCACATGTTGGATTAGCTGTGGCACAGCCCCAGGGTCTGTTGCTTCCAGGCTCAAGCTGCTTCTCAGAGTGTCAGCCTTGAGAGGGAGATGCTGCACTGAAGCTCATGGCACCACTCTGCTCCAGTTTGCTAACCCTGCCCTTTTTTAACAGCTCCTGCCTCAAGCAGCTCTTCCCCAGCACCCAGAGGCTCCCTTGTGCTCCCAGTTTGAGGCAAGCTGGCAGCTAAAGCCTCAGGAAGCAATTCACAGCATGGCTCACCAGCTCTTCCTGCCATCAGCAGTTGTAGTGACTGCAGGCACCTTTGTCAGCAGCAGTGTGAAATGTGGATGCCACCAGCAGCAGTGGTGAGGAGCAGCAGCAGTTTAGGAACAGCAGCAAGGCAGCCCCTGGTGCTTCCTGGCAGGCTGCCACGGTGCTTTCACAGGGATGAGACTGCACTAATGATGCACTGAGCAGCTCACAGCATCATCACAGTGCATTAGAGGGGGGAAGGGACCCCCAGAGATCATCCAGTCCAACCTCCCCTGCCCAAAGCAGCATCACCCAGGACAGGCTGCACAGGAATGCAGCCAGGGGGTTGGAAAGTCTGCAGAGGAGACTCCACAACCTCTCTGGGCAGCCTGCTCCAGGGCTCCAGCAGCCTCACACCAAAGAAGTTTCTCCTCATGTTGAGCTGAAACCTTCTGTGTTCCAGTTTGTCTCCATTGTTCCTTGGCTTATTGCTGAGCACCAGCCATGAGAGCTCAGCCACCTCCACGTGCCCCCCCACCCCTCAGATATTGATAGACATTGATCAGATCCCTCTCAGCCTTCTCCTCTCCAGACTAAACAGCCCCAGGGCTCTCAGTCTCTCTTCACAGGGGAGATGTTCAAGTCCCCTAAGCATCCTCTTGGCTCTCCCTTGGACTCTCTCCAGCAGCTCTCTGTCTCTCTTGAACTGGGGAGCCCAGAACTGGACACTGGATTGCAGCAGTGCTCTCATCAGGGCAGAGCAGAGGGGGAGCAGAACCTCCCCACCCTGCTGGCCACACTTCTCTTGCTGCCCCCCCAGGACCCCATTGGCACTCCTGGCCACAAGAGCTCATTGCTGTCCCAGGCAGAACTTGCTGCCCACCAGTACCCCAAGGTCTAGTGTGAGCTGTCCCGGCCCAGGGCACGGGGGTTGGGACTGGGTGAGCCTTGAGGTCCCTTCCAACCCTGACAACTCTGTGATCCTATGGTTTGCTGCCCATGGTGGTGTTGGGATGAAGGTTGGATTCAGTGTTCTTAGAGCTCTCTTCCAAATGAAACAATCCTGTGATTCTCTGCTTCCTTTAGGCAAGTGAGGGAAGGGAAGAGTAAGAAGTGTGGGCTGCAAGCTGAGACCTGAGGCAGTGCCTCCTGTCTGGGATGCTTGCACAGAGTGTTTTGGACACTGAGCAATGGCTGCTTGGACAGAAGCTGATCAGCTCAGGTCATTGCAAAAGCAAGAGTGATAAATCCGGGTTATCCCTGCAGGAACTGCACATGGAATGGTCTGCCAAACAGAACAGCTCCATGAAAGGCCATGCTGGGGCTGGGCTGCTGGTTGGAGTCCATGATCCCAAAGGGCTTTCCCATCTGAAACAATTCTATCAGTCCATGATTCTGTGACCTATGATTCTATTTTGGCCACAACAACCCCAGGCAGTGCTACAGGCTGGGGTGAGAGTGGCTGAGAGTTGCCAGACAGAGAGGGACCTGGGGGGAGTGGTTGATGGTAGGCTGAACATGAGCCTGCAGTGTGCCCAGGTGGCCAAGAAGGCCAATGGCATCCTGGCCTGCATCAGGAGCAGTGTGGCCAGCAGGAGCAGGGAGGTCATTCTGCCCCTGGACACTGCACTGGTTAGGCCACACCTTGAGCCCTGTGTCCAGTTCTGGGCCCCTCAGGTTAGGAAGGAGGTTGAGCTGCTGGAAGGTGTCCAGAGAAGGGCAACGAAGCTGGGGAGGGGTCTGGAGCACAGCCCTGTGAGGAGAGGCTGAGGGAGCTGGGATTGCTTAGCCTGGAGAAGAGGAGGCTCAGGGGAGACCTTCTTGCTCTCTGCAACTCCCTGCAGGGAGGTTGTAGCCAGGTGGGGGTTGGTCTCTTCTGCCAGGCAGCCAGCACCAGAACAAGAGGCCACAGTCTCAAGCTGTGCCAGGGGAGGTTCAGGCTGGAGGTGAAAAAGAAGTTCATCATAGAAAGAGAGCTTGGCCATTGGGATGTGCTGCCCAGGGAGGTGATGGAGTCCCCATCCCTGGAGGTGTTTAGGAAGAGCCTGGATGTGGCCCTTGGTGCCATGGGTTAGTTGATTAGGTGGTGTTGGGTGATAGGTTGGATGTGATGATCTTGAAGGTCTCTTCCAACCTGGTCTATTCTATTCTATTCTATTCTATTCTATTCTATTCTATTCTATTCTATTCTATTCTATTCCATTCCATTCCATTCCATTCCATTCCATTCCATTCTATCATCCCCTCCCCCCAGAGCCAATCCCTTAGGCTCCTCTTTGTACCTCAGCTTGAGGCCTTGAGCAGCCTGCTGTGGTGGAAGATGTCCCTGCCCATGGAAGCAGAGTTGGAACTCAATGAAACTCAAAGTCCCTTCCAACCCAAACCATTCCTATGAATCTATGAAGCTTTGTCCCTCCAAAGCTGCTCTGACTCTGGGTTTTGTGGGGGATTTTCCCTTCTCTCAGCCCTTTCCTGGTTCTGAGCAGTGCTGAAGCTGTTGCCAGAATGAAGCCAAGGGTGCTTCCTGTAGGCTGAGGGATGGAAGTTTAGCCTCTGATGACAAAGAGCTCAGCATTTCCTACGCCTTGGCCCAGAAATGAAGGAGGGAGCATTTATTGAAGAGCAATTATACAGATGGGAGGCTGCCTCCAGGTAATGAGACCTTTCCTTGCTGTGATTATCTTGCTAAAAATAGAGGAATGTAGGACAAAAAGGAAGGAGAAAAGTTACAACAGGAATGGGGGGGAGGGGAGGGGAGAAAATAGGGAAGGAAAAATCCATCCCTGGGGGTCCTGCAAGGAGGCAGAAGATACTGCAAAGAAAAATGAAAGCAAATCAACCCTGCAGCAGCAAAACCTTTGCCTGGAGGAGACAAACAGAGCCCTGAGTGTGGTGTAAAGAAGCTCTGAGCATCTGTGCTGTGTTTATTGGAACACTGTCTGTGATGCCCTAAGTGAATGGGGAGATGCAGGGGGGGCAGGGGATGGAGTCTGCCTTGGCCTCAGTGAGGCCTTGGAGACTGTCTCCCATCACAGCCTTGGGAGCAAGCTCAGGAAGTGTGGGGCAGAAGGGCAGGCACTGGGATGGGTTAGGAAGTGGTGACAAAAGAGAGGACCAGGAGTGGTGCTGATGGTGCCAAGTCCAGCCCTGGAGAGCTGTCACTGCTGGAGTCCCCCAGGGGTGAGTGCTGGATCCAGTCCTGTTCAACATCTCCATCAATGCCATTGATGAGGGGACAGACAGACAGACAGACAGAGTCTGCTCAGCAAGCTTGCTGCAGGTACCAAACTGGGAGGCTTGGCTGAGACACCTGAAGGCTGTGAGGCCATTCAGAGCCTTGGGCAGGCTGAGAGCTGGGCAGAGAGGAACCTGAGGAGGCTCAACAAGGACAGAGCAGAGTCCTGCAGCTGGGAAGAGAGAACAAACTGCAGCAGGGCAGGCTGGGAGGTGACCTGCTGGAGAGCAGCCCTGGGGAGAGGGACCTGGGAGTGCTGGGGGGCAGCAAGTTCTGCATGGGACAGCAATGTGCCCTGGGGGCCAAGAAGGCCAAGGGGATCCTGGGGGGATTTTAGAGGAGTGTGGCCAGCAGATCCAGGGAGGTTCTCCTCCCCCTCTGCTCTGCCCTGCTGAGAGCTCACCTGGAGTATTACATCCAGCTCTGGGCTCCCCAGTTCAGGAGGGACAGGGATCTGCTGGGGAGAGTCCAAGGGAGGGCTGCAAGGATGCTGAAGGGACTGCAGCACTGCCTGGGGAGGAGAGGCTGAGAGCCCTGGGGCTGTTCAGGCCAACCTGGTTAATTCTGTGTTCTGTATGAGGAGGTTGACTTGCTCTGGCACTGCTTTAGGAGCTGTTGAGTGACAAGCAGGAAAGCAAGCAGGCAGGGACCTGAATCCTTTCCAGGTGCACAATGCTTCTGACTGGCAACTTTAATTCCTCAGGGCCCTTGAGGAGTCCAAAAGAAGCACTCTGAGCCTTGCAGAGCTGAGCCTGTGCTCATAAACCCTCCAGTGAAAGGCAGCTCCCAGAACATCAGGCAGCTGCTTTCTATTTCAGATGCCACCAGCCCAAAGCAGAGCTTTTCCATTCTGCTGATAAGTGACTAAACATTTACACAGAAAGCACTTAGAGCAGGAGCTTCAATCACCCAGCCCAGCATTCACAGCTGGAGTGTACACAGCCCCTCCCTGCAGCCTGCTTCCTGCTGCCCTTTGGTGGATTCATTGCATTCTGTGCTTTAACCTACTTCTGCCTGCTGGGATTTCCTCTGAGCTGCTCTGACTGATGGCTGTGAGGTGGTGAGAGATGGGAACAGGTTGCCCAGGGAGGGATGTCCCTTCTCTGGGGGTGTTCAAGGCCAGGCTGGATGAGGCCCTGAGCAGTCTGGGCTGGTGGGAAGTGTCCCTGCCTATGGCAGGGGGTTGGAACTGGATGAGCTTTAAGGTTCCTTCCAACCTAAAACTCTTCTGTGAGTGTCTGAAAGGCTTCTGTGCTGTATGGTGCCGTGCTGTGCGTGACCCTGCTTTAGGGGGGGTTGGAACTGGATGATCTTGAAGGTTCCTTCCACCCCAAACCCTTCTGTGAGTGTCTGAAAGGCTGCTGTGCTGTGTGGTGCTGTGCTGTGCTGTGGGTGACCCTGCTTTAGAGGAGTTGGAGCTGGATGATATTGAAGCTCCCTTCCACGCCAAGCCCTTCTGTGATTCTATGAGTCTCAGCATCAAGTTGTGTTCCTCTGCCTGCAGTGTGCTTGCAGAGACAAACTGTGCCCCAACTAGAATGGGAGAAACTCAGAAGAAGAAATCAAGGGTCTGAATTATTGTCTATGTGCGCTTGCAGCCCAGGGAGGCCAACTGTGTCCTGGGCTTCATCAGAAGAGGGGTGACCAGGAGGAGAAGTGAGGTGATTCTCCTCTTCTACTCTGCTCTGGTCACACAAAGAGAGACAAGGACAGAAAAACTCTACAAAGAGCTCAGGTCTGTCTACAAAGAGAGCAGATCACTACAAAGAGTTCAGATAGGTCTACAAAGAGCTCAGGTCAAACAATCTCACAGTATCACCAAGGTTGGTAGAGACCTCAAGGATCATCAAGTCCAAGCTGTCACCACAGACCTCATGACTAGACCATGGCACCAAGTGCCACATCCAATCCCCTCCTGAACACCTCCAGGGATGGTGACTCCACCACCTCCCTGGGCAGCACATCCCAATGGCTAACAACTCTATCAGTGAAGAACTTTCTCCTCATCCAGCCTAAACCTCCCCTGGCACAGCTTGACACTGTGTCCTCTTGTTCTGGTGCTGGCTGCCTGGGAGAAGAGACCAACCCCCACCTGGCTACAACCTCCCTTCAGGGAGTTGGAGAGAGCAAGAAGGTTTCCCCTGACCCTCCTCTTCTCCAGGCTAAGCAACCCCAGCTCCCTCAGCCTCTCCTCACAGGGCTGTGCTCCAGACCCCTCCCCACCTTTCTTGCCCTTCTCTGGACACCTTCAAGTCTCTCAATGTCCTTCTTAAACTGAGGGGCCCAGAACAGAACACAGGACTCAAGGTGTGGCCTAACCAAAGCAGAGTCCAGGGACACAATGACCTCCCTGCTCCTGCTGGCCACACTATTCCTGATGCAGGCCAGGATGCCCTTGGCCTTCTTGGCCACCTGGGCACACTGCTGGCTCATATTCAGGCAGCTGTCACCCAGCACCCCCAGGTCCCTTTCTGCCTGGCTGCTCTCAGCCACTCTGACCCCAGCCTGTAGCTCTGCCTGGGATTGCCGTAGCCAAAGTGCAGCCCCTGGCACTTGGACTTGTTGAATGCCATCCTGTTGGCCTCTGCCCATCTGCCCAGCCTGTCCAGGTCCCTCTGCAGAGCCTTTCTGTCCTCTAACTGACCAACATCTGCCCCCAGCTTGGTGTCAGCTGCAAACTTGCTGATGGCTGACTCGACCTCCTCATCCAGATCATCAATGAAGATGTTAAAGAGCACAGGGCCCAACACTGCTCCCTGGGGCACACCACTGGTGCCTGGCTGCCAGCTGGCTGTGGCACCATTCACCACCACTCTCTGGGCTCGGCCCTCCAGCCAGATCCCTCTGCAAAGAGCTCAGGTCCATCTACAAAGAGTTCAGGTCAATCTCCAAAGAGCTCAGGTCTCTCCATCCATCCATGACAGGAGGAATGTTCCCTCAGTACTCCTAAACACCAGCAGAAAAGTCCAGACAGGGAAAACTGGGAAGGAGCAGCTAGGATTGCATTGACTTGTGCAGCAAAGGATCAGTCAGTGAGGAGAAAACACTGGGGCCAAGGAAAATGTGGGACCAAGAAACATGCCAAGAATTGGAGCTCTTCAGCCTAGAGAGGAGAAGGCTGCAGGGAGACCTTAGAGCTGCACTTCAGTATCTGCAGGGGAGCTACAGGCAGGCTGGGGAGGGACTGCTCAGGAGGGGCTGTGGGGATAGGATGAGAGGCAGTGGTTTGGAACTGGAGCAGGGCAGGGTTAGGTTGGACACCAGGAGGAAGTTCTGCACAGTGAGGCTGGGGAGGCACTGGCACAGGCTGCCCTGGGAGGTGGTGGAGGCTCAATTCCTGGAGGCATCTGGGTGGAGGCAATCCCAGGCACAAATCCAGGCTGGGCAGGGACTGGCTGGAAAGCAGCCCTGAGGAGAGAGCCTTGGGGGTGCTGGGGGAGGAGAAGCTCACCAGGAGCTCTCAGTGTGCACTTGCAGCCCACAAAGCCAACCAGAGCCTGGGCTGCAGCAGGAGAAGTGTGGCCAGCAGGGCAAGGGAGGTGATTCTCCCCCTCTGCTCAGCTCTGGGGAGACCCCACCTGGAGTCCTGCCTCCAGGTCTGGAGCCCCTATTGAAAGGGGGATGTGGAGGTGCTGGAAGGTGTCCAGAGCAGGGCCAGGAGGATGAGCAGAGGGCTGGAGCTGCTCTGCTGTGAGGACAGACTGAAGGAGTTGGGGCTGTTCAGTCTGCAGAAGAGAAGGCTCCCAGGTGACCTCATTGTGGCCTTCCAGGATCTGCAGGGGGCTCCAGGAAGGCTGGGGAGGGACTGCTGAGGATCTCAGGCAGTGCTAGGACTAGGGGGAATGGAATGAAGCTGGAGGTGGGGAGATTGAGGCTGGAGGGGAGGAGGAAGTTCTTCCCCAGGAGAGTGGTGAAGCCCTGGACTGGGTTGTGCAGGGAGGTGGTTGGGGCCCTGTCCCTGGAGGTGTTTAAGGCCAGGCTGGCTGAGGCTGTGTCCAGGCTGATGTAGTGTGGGGTGTCCCTGCCCATGGCAGGGGCGTTGGAACTGGATGATCCTTGTGGTCCCTTCCAACCATGACTGATACTGTGATACTATGATACTATGACATTCAAGCTCAGCCTTGCTGTGAACCTGGGCAGCCTGCTCCAGCTGGAGCTGTCCCTGCTGCCTGCAGGGGGCTTGGGCAAGATGCCCTTGGAGGGTCCCTTCGAAGCAATCAGTGCAAGCTGACTCTCTGGATGTGTGCAGCATCCCCTGCCACAATCACCTTCAGATGTGTCCAGCTGCTAATGCAGTTGGAAACTAAAGCCTGTGTTTATTTTTGCATCAACTCTTCTCCTCATGGAAAAATCTTCTCCAGTTTTCAGGAGTGGCCCTGCAGGGGACAGGGGGGGGCTCAGTTTCCTGGTGGGGGTGGAGGAGCTGCAAGCCATGAGAGCAGACTTTCCCATCAGTGCCTCTGCTCCCCTGGGAGTCCAGGAACCAAATTCCTTAATGTCTCCTTTTGGATGCATCCCACGTGTGCTCCAGGAGAGTGACCTGAGGAGAGCTCCTGCCAGCTACACCTCCCAGCACATCTGATCCTCTAATGGCTTTTGCAGGACACAGCAGAAAGTTCATTTCTCCTTACTCTGCCTCTGTTTCATGCAAAAATGTTCACCACTGTCAGCATTTCTGTTCTGGCCAGCAAGAGAGAAGGAGCTGAGAGTGCTGGTGCACACCACCAGCAATCTGCCCTCATGGCCAAGGAGGCCAATGGTGTCCTGGAGTGCATGAAGAAGAGTGTGGCCAGCAGGTTGAGGGAGGTTCTCCTTCCCCTCTACTCTGCTCTGGGGAGCCCTGTGTTGAGTTCTGGGCTCCTCAGTTCAAGGGGAACAGGGATCTACTGGAGACAGTCCCATGCAGGCTACAAAGATGTTGAGGGGCCTGGAGCATCCCTCTGAAGAGGAGAGGCTGAGAGCCCTGGGGCTGTTGAGCCTGTAGAAGAGAACCCTCAGAGGGAATCTGATCAATAGCTGAAGGATGGAGCTCATCAGGATGGGGCTGGGCTCTTCTCAGTGGTGCCCAGTGATAGGACAAGGGACAATGGGCACAGAGTGAAGCCCAGGAGGTTCTATTAGAACATGAGAGCAGGAGTTGATCTGTCAGAGGGTAGGAGAGCTCTGCAGAGGGACCTGGACAGGCTGGACAGATGGACAGAGCCCAACAGGATGGCATTCAACAAGTCCAAGTGCCAGGGGCTGCACTTTGACCACACCAACCCCAGGCAGTGCTACAGGCTGGGGTCAGAGTGGCTGAGAGCAGTCAGGCAGAGAGGGACCTGGGGTACTGGGGGACAGCAACTGAACATGAGCCTGCAGTGTGCCCAGGCAGCCAAGAAGGCCAAGGGCATCCTGGCCTGCATCAGGAAGAGTGTGGCCAGCAGGAGCAGGGAGGTCATTCTGCCCCTGGACACTGCACTGGTTAGGCCACACCTCGAGTCCTGTGTCCAGTTCTGGGCCCCTCAGGTTAGGAAGGAGGTTGAGCTGCTGGAACGAGTCCAGAGAAGGGCAACAAAGTTGGTGAAGGGTTTGGAGCACAGCCCTGTGAGGAGAGGCTGAGGGAGCTGGGGTTGCTTAGCCTGGAGAAGAGGAGGCTCAGGGGAGACCTTCTTGCTCTCTGCAACTCCCTGCAGGGAGGTTGTAGCCAGGTGGGGGTTGGTCTCTTCTCCCAGGCACCCAGCATCAGAACAAGAGGACACAGTCTCATGCTGTGCCAGGGGAGTTTCAGACTGGATGTGAGGAAGAAGTTCTTCCCAGCAAGAGAGCTTGGCCATCGGAATGTGCTGCCCAGGGAGGTGGTGGAGTCACCATCCCTGGAGGTGTTTAAGGAGAGCCTGGATGTGGCACTTGGTGCCATGGTTTAATTGTCAGGAGGTGTTGGGTGATAGCTTGGCCTTGATGATCTCTGAGGTCTTTTCCAGCCTTATTGATTTCATGATTCTATGAAGAGAAACTTCTTTGGTATGAGGCTGCTGGAGCCCTGGGGCAGGCTGCCCAGAGAGGTTGTTGGAGTCTCCTGCTCTGGAGACTTTCCAGCCCCACCTGGATGTGTTCCTGAGTGACCTGCTCTGCCCTAGCAGGGGCCTGGACCTGCTGATCTCTTCCAACCCCTTTGTCCTTCTGTGCTTCTGTAAGAGGGGGAAAGAAAGGGGGAAAAGAGAGAGTGAGCAGCTGCCAGCACTTCTCATTTCTTTCTAAGTTGTTCTTAGCAGCCCTCTCCTGGAGGGAATTAGATCATTTCTCTGATCCCCAGAGCTGAGACAAAGAAATGCCAAGGAAAGAGGAAAATCTGCCTGTGACAGAGTGCAGAAAACGAACAGAAGGCTGTGGAGGCCCTCTGGAGAAGGAAGGAGAAGACAGATTTAGTTGTTTTCTTGCAGCTCAGAGCTGTTAATGTTTCCTAATGCTGAGAAATGAGGCAGAAGCCATGTGGATGTTGGGTTGGAAACTCCAAGGGAGGCTTTCAGGCTCATTATCAATAATCCTTTCTTGAGCTCCTCCCTGCAGCCACTTTCTGGGCCCTCAAAAGTCCACTGGCTCAGAGCTTTTGAGTGTTTTCTCTCCCTGGATCACCCAGACCCCATCCTGAGGGGCAACACAACCCAGGCTGTGCTGCTGGGGAGCCTTGACAGACAAACACAGTGTCTGGGTCTCAGGGGCTGGGGTTTGGAATGGCTCCCACATGAAAAAGGACCTGGAGGAACTGCCTGCAGCTGCCTTGCTGTGCACAGGAGATGATGTGAGGAGCTGACATCTCTTTTGGCCTCTGCCTTGACAGCTTTAAGGCTGATCCTTAAGCCTGATGTATGCAAAGGTTGGATGTGAAAAGTGGTCATTGAGATGGATGGCTGCAGGGGGGAGGGAGGAGGGGGTTGGGTTTCTCCTCCTGGCAACACTCATTTGGCTGATTCCCAAGGGCAAGGGGAAAATGAGAGACCCCAACCCACCCCTACCTCCTGAGCTCATTGCAAGTGAAAGGGATTTGGTGTCTTGTGGGATCAAAACTTCCTGGCATTAGGCATGGGGGAAGCAAAAGCAAATAGAGTCAGGCTTCCAGGTGTTCAGAACAGCAATCTGGATGTGACTGGAGGAGCTCTGGATAGCTCTGAACCCTCCAATGGTTAGGAAATGCAGTGGTGTGCTGGGCAAATGCCTTCCACAGCACAGCCTCTGCTTCCCTCTGCTTCCCCTGGGGCAGGCCAACCCCATCACAGACTCACAGAATTGTCAGGGCTGAGGGAACCTCAAGGCTCAGCCAGTCCCAACCCCCTGCCACGGCCAGGGACACCTCACACCACAGCAGGTTGCTCACAGCCACCTCCAGCCTGGCTGCAAACACCTCCAGGCAGGAGGCTTCCACCACCTCCCTGGGCAACCTGGGCCAGGCTCTCACCACCCTCCTGGCCAACAACTTCTTCCTCACAGCCAATCTCAATCTCCCCACTTCTAGTTTTGCTCCATTCCCCCCAGTCCTATCCCTCCCTGACACCCTCAAAAGTCCCTCCCCAGCTTTCTTGGAGCCCCCTGCAGATCCTGGAAGGCCACAATGAGGTCTCCTGGGAGCCTTCTCCTCTCCAGCCTGCACAACCCCAACTCCCTCAGTCTGTGCTCACAGCAGAGCAGCTCCAGCCCTCTGCTCATCCATGCTCCAGGCTTGGGACACAGTGGTTGGCAGCTGCCCAGTACAGGAAACCTGGGGGTGCTGATGGACAGCAGCTGAAGATGAGCCAGGGGGTGCCCAGCTGGCCAGGAAGACCACCAGCAGCCTGGCCTGGGTCAGGAATAGTGTTGGCAGCAGGACCAGGACAGGGATTGTCCCCCTTGTCTCAGCACTGGGGAGGCCACAGCTGGAGTCCCAGGTCCAGATTTGGGCTCCTCACTCAAGGAAGTCATTGAGAGGCTGGAGCAGGTGCAGAGAAGGGCAGGGAAGCTGGGGAAGGGTCTGGAGAAGAGGGCTGGGGAAGAGCAGCTGAGGGAGCTGGGGGAGTCTAGCCTGGAGAAGAGGAGGCTGAGGAGATATCTTCTGGCTCTCTTGAAGGAGGTTGAAGCCAGGTAGGGCTTGGTCTCTTCTCCCTAGTAAGCAAGTGACAGACCAAGAGGAAATAGCTTCAATAACACCAGGAGAGCTTTAGGTTGGAGATGAGAGGAAACTTGTTGACTGGAAGGGTTCTCCAAGCCTGGCACAGGCTGCCCAAGGAGGTGGCTGAATCCCCATCCCTGGAGGGGTTTGGAAGGGGCAGGGATGTGGTGCTGAGGGCCATGACTCAGCCCCAGCCTTGGTAGAGCTAGAGACTGGTTGGACTGGGTGATCTGAAAGACCTTTTGCAACTGAAGCAATTCTATGATTGCACCTTCCTGGCCACCTGGGCACTCCCTGGCTCTCACCCAGCACCCCCAGGGCTTTCTCTGCTGCATGGTTTCCAGTCACTGTGCCCCAAGCCTGGAGCCTTCCTGGGCTTGTTGTGACACAAGCACAAAACACAGCCCTTGGCCTTGTTGAACCTCCTCCCATTGCCCCTGGCCCATGGATCCAGCCTGGCCAGAGCCTTCTGCAGAGCCTCCAGCAGATCTGCATGCCCTCCCAGCTCAGTGCTGTCTGCACGCTTGCTGAGGGTGCCTCAATCCCCTCACCCAGACCATTGATTAGAATAGAATAGGGTAGGGTAGGGTAGGGTAGGATAGGATAGGATAGGATAGGATAGGATAGGATAGGATAGGATAGGAAAGGAAAGGATAGAATAGAATAAACCAGGTTGGAAGAGACCTTCAAGATCATTGTGTCCAACCTATCAACCAATCCAACAACACCCAAACAGCTAACCCATGGCACCAAGCACCCCATCAAGTCTCCTCCTGAACACCTCCAGTGATGGTGACTCCACCACCTCCCCAGGCAGCACATTCCAATAGGCAATCACTCCCTCTGTAGAACTTCTTCCTAAAATCCAACCTAAACCTCCCCTGGCACAGCTTGAGACTGTGTCCTCTTGTTCTGGTGCTGCTTGTCTGGGAGAAGAGACCAACCCCCACCTGGCTACAACCTCCCTTCAGGGAGTTGGAGAGAGCAAGAAGGTCTCCCCTGAGCCTCCTCTTCTCCAGGCTAAGCAACCCCAGCTCCCTCAGCCTCTCCTCACAGGGCTGTGCTCCAGACCCCTCCCCAGTTTTGTTGCCCTTCTCTGGACACCTTCAAGTTTCATAGTTTCATAGTTTCATTCAGGGTTGGAAGGGACCACAAGGATCATCTAGTTCCAACCCCCCTGCCATGGGCAGGGACACCCCACACTACATCAGCCTGGCCACAGCCTCAGCCAGCCTGCTCTTAAACACCCCCAGGGATGGGGCCTCGACCACCTCCCTGGACAACCCATTCCAGGGTCTCACCACTCTCATGGTGAAGAACCTCCTCCTCACATCCAGCCTGAATCTCCCCACCTCCAGCTTCATTCCATTCCCCCTACTCCTAGCACTACCTGAGATCCTGAGCAGTCCCTCCCCAGCCTTCCTGGAGCCCCCTTCAGATCCTGGAAGGCCACAATGAGGTCACCTGGGAGCCTTCTCTTCTGCAGACTGAACAGCCCCAACTCCTTCAGTCTGCCCTCACAGCAGAGCAGCTCCAGCCCTCTGATCATCCTCCTGGCCCTTCTCTGGACACCTTCCAGCACCTCCACATCCCTCTTGTAATAGGGGCTCCAGAACTAGACAGAGTACTCCAGGTGGGGTCTCACCAGGGCTGAGTAGAGGGGGAGGATCACCTCCCTCGACCTGCTAGCCACACTTCTCCTGATGCAACCCAGGATCTGATTGGCCTTGCGGGCTGCAAGTGCACATTGAGAGCTCATGTTGAGCTTTTTGTCCACCAGCACCCCCAAGTCTCTCTCCTCAGGGCTACTTTCCAGCCAGTCCCTGCCCAGCCTGGACTTGTGCCTGGGATTGCCTCGACCCAGATGCAGGACCCTGCCCTTGCTCTTCTTGAACTTCATGAGGTTGGCTTGTGCCCACCTCTCCAGCCTGTTCAGGTCCCTCTGGATGGCCTCCCTTCCCTCCAGCCTGTCTGCTGCACCACACAGCTTGGTGTCATCAGCAAACTTGCTGAGGGTGCACTCAATGCCACTGTCCATGTCACCCACAAAGATGTTGAACAAGCCTGGTCCCAGGACTGATCCCTGAGGGACTCTGCTTGTCCCTGGCCTCCACTGGGACATGGAGCCATTGACAGCCACTCTTTGGGTGCGGCCATCAAGCCAGTTCCTTATCCATCTAGTGGTCCACCCATCAAACCCATGTGTCACCAGCCTGGAGACCAGGATGTGGTGTGGGACAGTGTCGAAGGCTTTGCTCAGCTCCAGGTAAATGACATCAGTTGCTCGCCCCTCAGCTATTAAGTCTCTCAATGTCCTTAACCTGAGGGGCCCAGAACTGGACACAGGACTCAAGGTGTGGCCTAACCAGTGCAGAGTCCAGGGGCACAATGACCTCCCTGCTCCTGCTGGCCACACTCTTCCTGATGCAGGCCAGGATGCCCTTGGCCCTCTTGGCTGCCTGGGCACACTGCTGGCTCATGTTCAGCCTACCATCAACCAGCACCCCCAGGTCCCTCTCTGCCTGGCTGCTCTCAGCCACTCTGACCCCAGCCTGTAGCACTGCCTGGGGTTGTTGTGGCCAATGTGCAGAATCCAGCACTTGGATGTGTTCAATCTCCTGCCCTTGGCCTCTGCCCATCTGTCCAGCCTGTCCAGGTCCCTCTGCAGAGCCTCTCTACCCTCCAGCAGATCAACTCCTGCCCCCAGCTTGCTGTCATTTTCTGTCATCTGATGGACTCAATGCCCTCATCCAGGTCATCAATGAAGATGTTAAAGAGCACAGGGCCCAGCACTGCTCCCTGGGGCACACCACTGGTGCCTGGCTGCCAGCTGGCTGTGGCACCATTCACCACCACTCTCTGGGCTCAGCCTCCAGCCACTTCCTAACCCAGCTCAGAGAGCTGCTGTCCCAGCCAGGGGCTGACAGCTTGGCCAGCAGTTTGCTGTGGGGGACAGTTGGAGATATTCAAGGGAGAGTGGCCCCAGTGCTGAGTCCTGGGCTCAGTTAATTAGGGTTGAAGAGCTGCAGAGTTTGCTTTTGCCTTTGCAGCAACCATTTCCTTATCACACCATCTGCTGACTGGTATTTTTTATTTAGGTTGGGTTTTTTTTTCCCCCTAAAGCAGTTGAAAATGAGCAGAAAAAGGACTCGTTAGAATTTTATTCTGCTGCCTGACCACTGAGATAGTTTAATAATCAATAGGATGTTAATTAAAGTCCAGGCTTTGGACATGTTGAGTAGGCAGAGTTCCCACTGACTTCAGCAAGCTCTGCAGTTCACAACAGCTCTGAAAGCAGAGAAGGGAAAGGGAAAAAACAAAAGGCAAACAAAAAAATTGATTAGGTAACTAAACAGGTCAAAAATGTTGCCCCCCCCCCCCCCAATTGCTTTGCATCCAGCCTGGTAGCCAGGAAAAAACCCAACCAACACCAGGGATATGTCAGGATGGAGTTTGTGTGCACTGCCTTATAGTATCACAGTATCATTCAGGGTTGGAAGGGACCACAAGGATCAGCCAGCTCCAACCCCCCTGCCATGGCCAGGGACACCCCACACTACATCAGCCTGGCCACAGCCTCAGCCAGCCTGGCCTTAAACACCCCCAGGGACAGGGCCCCAACCACCTCCCTGCACAACCCATTCCAGGGCTTCACCACTCTCCTGGGGAAGAACTTCCTCCTCCCCTCCAGCCTCAATCTCCCCACCTCCAGCTTCATTCCATTCCCCCTAGTCCTAGCACTCCCTCAGATCCTGAGCAGTCCCTCCCCAGCCTTCCTGGAGCCCCCTGCAGATCCTGGAAGGCCACAATGAGGTCACCTTGGAGCCTTCTCTTCTGCAGACTGAACAGCCCCAACTCCTTCAGTCTGTCCTCACAGCAGAGCAGCTCCAGCCCCCTGCTCATCCTCCTGGCCCTGCTCTGGACACCTTCCAGCACCTCCACATCCCTCTTGCCATAGGGGCTCCAGACCTGGAGGCAGGACTCCAGGTGGGGTCTCCCCAGAGCTGAGCAGAGGGGGAGAGTCACCTCCCTTGCCCTGCTGGCCACACTTCTCCTGCTGCAGCCCAGGCTCTGGTTGGCTTTGCGGGCTGCAAGTGCAGACTGAGAGCTCCTGGTGAGCTTCTCCTCCCCCAGCACCCCCAAGGCTCTCTCCTCAGGGCTGCTTTCCAGCCAGTCCCTGCCCAGCCTGCATTTGTGCCTGGGATTGCCTCAACCCAGCTGCAGAATGCTGCCCTCGGTCTTGTTATACCTCCTGTTGAACCTCCAGTCTGTCCAGGTCCCTCTGGATGGATCCCTTCCCTCCAGCTGTCTGGTGCACCACACAGCTTGGTGTCATCAGCAAACTTGCTGAGGGTGCACTCAATGCCACTGTCCATGGCACCCACAAAGATGTTGTGTTGTGCCTTCAGATTAATCACATTGAAAGAGGAAGAGAACCACAACAGTTCCTACAGAGAGGAAGAAAAAGCCCAAGGGAAAGGGAGTGATGCACAGAGGGAAAGCAGCAGCTGATGTCTTCCAACAGCCTTGCCTAGGATATGGTCTCCTGAGGGCTGTTCATGGGTTTGCTGGGCCAAAAAGTGACTCTTTTGGTCATCAGAAGGCTTACAGATTCAGGTGGCATCAGGTGGGAAGGGACCCTCAGAGGTCATCTTGGCCAACCCCCGCTGCAGGCAGCAGGGACACCTCCACCCAGAGCAGGATGCCCAGGGCCACAGAGTCTGACCTTGAACATCTCCAGGGATGGGATCTCGAACACTTGGGCAACCTGTTCTACTATTTCACCACCCTCACTGTGCAGAACTTCCTCATGATGTCCAACCTCAACCTCCCCTGCTCCAGTTTCAAGTCACTGTTAACCCTATCCCAGGGCCTCATAGAGCCTGATCTTGAATGTCTCCAGGGATGGGGTCTCAACCCTACCCCTCGGCAACCTCTTCCAGCATTCCACCAGCCTCACAGTGCAGAACTTCCTCCTGATATCCATCCTGAATCTGCCCTGCTCCAGTTGCAAACCACTGCCCCTTGTTCTATCAGCCCAAGCCCTTCTGAACAGTCCCTCCCCAGCCTGCCCTGATACTGAAATGCAGCTCTAAGGTCTCCCTGGAGCCTTCTCCTCTCCAGGCTGCTCAGCCCCAATGCCTTCAGCCTGGCTTGCTAGGGGAGGAGCTGTACAGTGTCTGTGTGGACTGACAGTGCCTCTAGTGTAGAATTAAACAGGTTGGAAAAGACCTTTGACAACCTGAAGTCCAACCTATCACCCAACACCATCTGATCAACTAAACCATAGCTTCAAGTGCCTCATCCAGGCTATTCCTAAACACCTCCAGGGATGGTGACTCCACCACCTCCCTGGGCAGCACATCCCAATGGCCAAGCTCTCTTGCTGGGAAGAACTTCTTCCTCACATCCAGTCTGAAACTCCCCTGGCACAGCTTGAGACTCTGTCCTCTTGTTCTGGTGCTGGCTGCCTGGGAGAAGAGACCAACCCCCACCTGGCTACAGCCTCCCTGCAGGGAGTTGGAGAGAGCAAGAAGGTCTCCCCTGAGCCTCCTCTTCTCCAGGCTAAGCAACCCCAGCTCCCTCAGCCTCTCCTCACAGGGCTGTGCTCCAGGCCTCTCCCCAGCTTTGTTGCCCTTCTCTGGACATGTTCAAGATTCTCAATATCCTTCTTGAACTGAGGAGCCCAGAACTGGACACAGGACTCATGGTGTGGACTCAGACTCCTCTCACTAGGGGTGATAGCTGTGTGGTTTCTGTGTGGTTGCTGACAGAAGACCCTGGAAGGAGCAGAAGACAGAGCTGTAGAGCCAGCCATTAGCTCTGGTAGATTCATGGTCCCCTCTCAAAGCCTGGTGGGGCTTTCCTGAGCTCTAACCTTCCCACTGAAGTCTGCTGCAATGGGATTTGGCTCTCCTCCAGGCCTGAAACAAAGGGGCTCCAGTTTTGCTTGGGTCTGTAGGTTAATCTGACTTTGCTCTGCTCCAGGAGAATTCATTCTGAGGAGCAGAAGAAATGAATTCTGCTGATCACTTGTGCAAATATGATTAATAAAAGACATCTTTCTGCTCTTTAAACAGCACAGTGCCTCAGGAAAGAAAAATAATAACCATCTCTCTCTCTCTCTCTCCTAGTAGCCTGGAGACAAATTTTTGGCACCAGTGCACAATGTGCATCTGAGTGGCTCTGAACCATGGCAGAGATCAAACTCTTCAGCTTGCATAATCCCAGCTCCCATGGAAAGCTGTTTGACATTATCTGTCAGGCTCTTGCTCTTTGTGATCAGTGGAGGATGGATGTGGCAGGAAAGGAATCAGCAGCACAGCCCTGAACTCTGCAAGAGAGAGAGCTCTGGAGAGGAGGGGAGGGGAGGGTGGGGTGGGGGGAAGAGAGAAAGGCAGCAAAAGAAGCTGTTCAGCATTGAAAGCAGGGCTGCAGGAGGCAGGAGGTGGACTTCAGGGAACACCTGGGACTTGGTGGAGCTGCCTGGAGCATGGTTTTGCCTTCCATGTGATGCCTGGGCACACACAAATAAAGCTGCATGGCAGGAGGTTGTGGCCACTGGTGGCATGATGTGACTCCAGCTAGGAAAGTCTCTCTTTCTGCAGCACAGGGCTTTAAATACTGCAGCAACCAGCTGCACATTGCACTCTGGGCCTCTCAGGAATGGGCTCTCTGCAGGTGAAAGGAAGAATAAAGGGACACCCAAACTCTGCATCCAGGCAGAGGAGCTTTTCCAACCTGCTTCATTCTATTCTATTCTATTCTATTCTATTCTATTCTATTCTATTCTATTCTATTCTATTCTATTCTATTCTATTCTATTCTATTCTATTCCATTCCATTCCATTCCATCCCATCCCATCCCATCCCCTCCCATCCCATCCCCTCCTATCCTATCCTATCCTATCCTATCCTATCCTATCCTATCCTATCCTATCCTACCCTATTCTCTCTGCAAAAGAGCTTCTGGAAGCTGGGGAAGAGCCAGGAAAGGACAACATTCTCTAAGATAAGTTCATGGAATGAGAGAATTGTTTCAGTTGGAAAAGGCCTCAGAGATTCCCCCAGCCCAACCATCAACCCAATCCCACCATGGCCCCCAAACCCTGGCCCCAAGTGCCATGGCCATAGGGTTCTGCAACACCCCCAGGGCTGGGGGCTCCACCACCTCCCTGGGCAGCCTCTGCCAGCCCCTGACCACTCTTCCTGGGAAGAAGATTTTCCTCCTCTCCTACCCAACCCTCCCCTGGCACAACCTGAGGTCATTTCCTCTTCTTCTCTCACCTGAGGCTCGGGAGAAGGAGCTCCTGTCACCTTTGACATGCAGTGGGTGTTCAGTCCAGGGAGGGACTTTTAAAGGTCATCTCTTCCAGCACTCCTGCAGAAAGCAAGGGACATTCCCAACTAGATCAAGTTGCTCAGGGTCCCAGCAAGTCTGACTTTGCCTATCTCCAAGGGTGGGACCTCCACCACTTCCATGGGCCACCTGTTCCATTGTTCCACCACC
Organism: Melanerpes aurifrons; assembly: GCA_011125475.1. Classification (NCBI taxonomy): domain Eukaryota; kingdom Metazoa; phylum Chordata; class Aves; order Piciformes; family Picidae; genus Melanerpes; species Melanerpes aurifrons. The sequence goes on from WWNC01000064.1 coordinate 3,924,174, forward strand.
CTCATGGCAAAGAACTTCCCAATATCTAAACACCTCCTGCCCAATGTCCAACTTTGCCCCAGCCCATCTAAGCCTTCCTGTCAGACCTGGAAATCAGTGGGAGGGGAGAAGTCCAGGTGAGAAAATGCTGCCCTCAGAGTCAGAGCAGACACAGGATCACAGACTGGTAATTGAGAGGCATTTATTAGATGCCCTTCTCAGTTTTCTCCTCTCCTGACTAAAAAGCCCCAGGTCTCTCAGCCTTCTTCCCAATGTCCAGCTGCACCCCAGCTCATCTAAGCCTTCCTTCCAGACATGGACATTAGTGGAACTGGAGAAATCCAGGTGAGGAAATGCTGCCCTCCGAGTCACAGAGGATACAGAAGCATTGAATCCTAGAATCAACCAGGTTGGAAAAGACCTCAGAGATCATCACGTCCAAACCTACTACCTAATACCTAACACCTCCTGACAGCTAAACCATGGCTCCAAGTGCCTCATCCAAGCCTTTCTTGAACACCTCCAGGGATGGTGACTCCTCCACCTCCCTGGGCAGCACATCCCAAGGGCCAGTCTATGAAGAACTTCTTCCTCACCTCCAGCCTAAACCTCCCCTGGTGCAGCCTGAGACTGTGTCCTCTTGTTCTGGTGCTGCTTGTCTGGGAGAAGAGACCAACCCCCACCTGGCTACAACCTCCCTGCAGGGAGTTGGAGAGAGCAAGAAGGTCTCCCCTGAGCCTCCTCTTCTGCAGGCTAAGCAACCCCAGCTCCCTCAGCCTCTCCTCACAGGGCTGTGCTCCAGACCCCTCCCCAGTTGCTGCCCTTCTCTGGACACCTTCCAGCATCTCAATGTCCTTCTCTAAACTGAGGAGCCCAGAACTGGACACAGGTCCCTCTCTGCCTGGCTGCTCTCAGCCACTCTGACCCCAGCCTGTAGCACTGCCTGGGGTTGTTGTGGCCAAAGAGCAGTTCCCAGCACTTGGATGTGTTGCCATCCTGTTGGGCTCTGCCCATCTGTCCAGCCTGGCAAGGTCCCTCTGCAGAGCTCTCCCACCCTCTAATAGATCAACTCCTGCCCCTAGCTTGGTGTCATCAGCAAATTCAGTGCTGATGGACTCAATCCCCTCATCCAGATCATCAATAAAGATACTGAACAGGATCAAGCCCAATACTGAATGGTAGAGGCTGGAAGGGACCTCTGGAGATCATTGAGTCCAACTCACCTACTTGTGCTCGGTTGACGCTGTCCCCTTAAGAAAGGGAATATGGTGGACGGAAGTTGGTAAACGGAAGGAAGAGTCTAAACTAATTTTCAATTGGTCAAGTGGGAGGAAGCACTATCTGGCCTGAGAGTGAAGTGGGCATTCCCAGCACTTCTCTGTCACTCTTGCTTCCGCATCTCCTTTGAGCAGCAACTCCTTGCTGTGCTGGGCTTTCTGCCAAGACTTCGGCCTTGAAGATAAGATTAACCTTTTTTTCAATTAACACAAACTGCTTCTAACATTTTTCTTTCTCTCTTTTCTCCCTCTTTTCCGAACTATTCTGGGGAAAGGGGGGAAGAGAGGGGAGAGCGGAGGTGAGGATCCCCCTCGGCCGAGGGGGGTTACTCTCATTTCTGTGTTACACTGCTGTATATCTTTGTATATATTGTAGATATTGTAAATTTGTAAATATTCCCCTGCAAAACCCTACACTGCTTTGTAAATATAGCTCCACTGCTTTGCTAATTCGGCTGGTGAGTTTTTTTTTCCTTTCCCTTCAAACTTTTCTTTCCCTTTACTTACAGGGGGGGGAGGGAAGAGGCTTCTTGGCCTCACCCCTTCCAACCCACCACATTTTTTTATTGGCGCCCAACGTGGGGCAGATAACTAGTTTAATTTATTACTTGATTGATTCAGTGTTTTCCAGCTGAATTAGCAAACATGAAGGTCTTGTGGTTTGTGGAGCGATTGTTCTTTTCAATTTTTGGGGCTCTGGTTTACAGATATTGTTTGGGTTTGATTTTGGATTACCTGGGTAAATATTTGGTGCGGACAATTTATATGTGGGTTATGTATAGAGTTAAATTATGGTATGGAAAATGTATTAATTTACTATGGCCAGTGAGATACAGGAATGTTACCTCCACCACTCTCCCAATTGAGATAAAGGGTTTTAAGATTCCGCCTGAGGAGAGAGTAACTTTAGGTGATGCCTGGGATCCAAAGGTGATTTATTTGGTGTGTATAATTCTGCTGCTGGTGATAACTAATGTGTATTGTCTATATTCCTGGCGTCGAGAGAAAAAGGTGTCCAGAGCTTGTTTTGTTATTAAAACTAGACCAAAAAAGAAAACGCCGTAGCTCGAGATCAGTCCCAGAGTCATCTAGTGATGAGGACTGTGGAGAACCCGTGTCAGTTAAAAAGAAGGCTAAAAAGTTAATTGGTAAAGCAGCTCTAAATGACTTTGCTGATTCTAGCAAGCAGCCAAGGGCATCGGCTGGTATCAACATGGCACCTACTCCTTCTCCCACTCCTTCTCCTTCTTCTTCTTCTCCATCGGCCATTAACGGAGCAACGTCACTTCCGCCTACTCCCTCGGTGGGACCGGAAGTCACTGCCCCAGCAGCTGATTTATCTCAGGATCTGTCAGCTTCCAGTAAGGTGGCTGTAAATTCAAACACAGCTCCAGTTAAGGTGGCTCCTTTAAAGACTAGAGGTGCAAAGGCCAAAGATGGAGAAGAAGAGGAGCTGGAGACTGATCCTGGTGAGGGGCCCTCTGCTCTAAGAGATCCTGCTCAGGAGGAAGAGGTGGTTTGTTTTAAAGATCTAGTTAACCTAGTGAGATCAAAGCAGGATACAGATGAAGCTAGGAAAGCAGCTGGCAAAGGTGGTTCTCAGCTTAAAGAGATCCTTAGGAGAATGACAGCAGGATTATATGGGCAAAGAATTCAGGGAGATGAAGAGCAAGATGATATTTTGAATGTTCTTCGCCCCCGCGAGGAATTGCGCAATGTCCGTAAAGATTTCACCAGGGCGGATAAGGAGCCAGTTCTAGCTTGGCTCAGTAGGTGTTATGATACAGGTGCTCCAGCTCTAACAGTTGGAGACAAGTCAGCAGCTCAGTTAGGAACTCTCTCAAGGGACAATGGAATAGATAGACATCTAGGCAGAGCTCTCGGTAAGGTTAATCTGTGGATACGCCTTTTAATGGCGGTTGCCCTGAGATACCCTTCCCGAGATGATCTTCCATGGAATCCTAAACCCTGGACTACCATAGATGAGGGAATTAAGCGCTTGAGAGAATTTGCTGTTAGAGAGCTACTCTATGGTGAACATGAAACTCTGAATCCTGATGACATTCCTGTGGGTATTGGTCTTGCTAAAAAGATTATCAAACTTGCTCCTTCCAATTATGCAAACATTCTGGCAAGCAGAATTGTGTCAAGAAGTTATGGTGGAGCTTCTCCCACGGTTGGCCAATTCAGTGATCAAATGAGACAATTGGAGGATAGCATGACACGTGGTTCTTTGGTTTCGCCATTAAAACGATGTCTGGTGATATTCAGAATTGCATAAGAGAGTTAAAAGATGAATTTAGAAATTCCATATCCCAATTGGCACAAAGGGATAATTTCAATTCTTCCTCCAGGTGGATACAAGTTTCATCTGTGAGGAATACACGTCCTCCAAGGAGGTCATTCCAGAACAGGTCATTCCAAAACAGGTCGTTCCAAAACAGACCGCCAAGGCAATCACGTAGAACTATTTGGATAACTCTGCATGATCAGTTTGGTGAGAACATGAACCGCTGGGATGGCCAACCAACTTCTAATCTTTTCAGGAGACTGAGGGAATTGCAAAGTGGCAGAACCCAAGGTAGCAATACCAGAAGGGTAGCTGTTACTTCCACAGTTCCCCAGAACGACTCTTATGGCTCCAACAGTGGCTCCAGTTATAACATGCAAAGTTATAACCCTGCAAACTATGTGCAATGCACATGTGCACATGTTCCCCATAACTAGGGGTGCCCTGCCTCCCGCCAGGGGGAGGAGAGGGATAACAGAGATAATAGAATCTATTGGGATGTGTACATCCAGTGGCCTGGCACTTCACAATTTCGGAAGTACAGGGCCTTGGTTGACACAGGAGCTCAGTGCACCATAATACCATCAAATTATCAGGGATCAGAATCTATAACTATTCTGGGAGTCACTGGTGGATCTCAAGAGTTAAGTAAGGTAGAGGTTAATATAAGTTTAACTGGTAAACAATGGAAGAAGCATACAATTGTGACCGGACCTGATGCACCTTGTATTTTGGGAATTGATTTTCTGAGAGAAGGGCGTTTCAAAGACCCTAGAGGTTACAAATGGGCTTTTGGAGAAGCTTCAATAGAAATTGATGGACAGAAATTGAAGCTATCTGCCAGACCTGAACTTTCTGATGAATCTGCAGTTGTGGGACAACATAAGATACAGGACATTAAATTGCCGGTTGCTTCTCAGACTGTGCATCACAGACAATACAGAACCAACCGTGACTCTTTGTTGCCCATTCAGAATCTGATTCGTCAGTTGGAGAGTCAGAAAGTCGTCAGCAAAACTCATTCACCTTTCAACAGTCCAGTGTGGCCTGTGAGAAAGCAGAATGGAGACTGGCGTCTGACAGTAGACTACCGAGCCCTAAATGAAGTGACGCCACCTATGAGTGCAGCAGTACCAGACATGATGGAGCTACAGTATGAGCTGGAATCCAAAGAGGCCAAATGGTATGCTACCATAGACATTGCTAATGCATTTTTCTCTATTCCCATAGCAGAGGAATGCAGGCCTCAGTTTGCTTTCACCTGGAGAGGAATCCAGTACACTTTCAACAGGCTGCCAATGGGCTGGATCCACAGCTCAAGCATCTGTCATGCAGTGATCCACGATGCTCTGGAGAAAGGCAGTGCTCCAGAACACATCCAGTTCATCGATGATATCATTGTCTGGGGTAAAACTGCTGAGGAAGTCTTCGAGAAAGGTAACAAAATCATTGACATTCTTCTGAATGCAGGTTTTGCCATCAAGCGAGACAAGGTGAAAGGACCTACCACAGAGATTCAGTTTCTGGGAGTGCGATGGCAAGATGGACGCCGACACATTCCAGTGGATGTGGTAAATAGAGTCTCTACCATGGCAAGTCCCACAAACAAGCAAGAGACCCTACGTTTCTTGGGGATAGTGGGATTTTGGAGACTACACATTCCTGGATACAGTCAGATTGTGAAACCTCTGTATGATGTGACTCGAAAGAGAAACCATTTCCACTGGGGACCTGAACAACAAGCAGCCTTTGACCAAATAAAGCAAGAGGTAATTCAAGCAATGGGTCTGGGACCTGTCCGAGATGGTCCAGACATTAAGAACATTTTGTATACGGCTGCAAGTGACAATGGTCCAACCTGGTGCTTGTGGCAAAAAGCTCCAGGTGAAACACGTGGACGACCTCTTGGTTTCTGGAGTCGAGGTTACAGGGGTTCAGAGGCTAATTATACTCCAACAGAGAAAGAAATCTTAGCTGCCTATGAAGGAGTGAAAGCATCTTCTGAAGTGATTGGAACTGAATCACAACTTCTTCTAGCTCCCAGATTACCAGTTTTGAATTGGATGTTCAAAGGCAAAGGTTCCACACCACATCATGCCACAGACTCCACATGGTCTAAGTGGATGGCTCTGATAACACAGAGAGCTCGAATGGGAAATCTTGAAAGACCTGGTCTAGTGGAGGTGATCTCAAGTTGGCCTGAAGGTATCAACTGTGCTAAACCTCCAGAGGAGAAAGTAACTCGTGCTGAGGAAGCTCCTCCTTACAATGACCTTTCTGATGATGAAAAGAAATATGCTTTGTTCACAGACGGTTCCTGTCGTCTTGTTGGAAACAAGCGAAGGTGGAAGTCTGCAGTGTGGAGTCCAACACGCCGAGTTGCAGAGGCGAAGGATGGAGAAGGAGAATCCAGTCAGTTCGCAGAGGTAAAAGCTGTCCAGCTAGCTCTCGACGTGGCTGAACGTGAGAGATGGCCAAAGCTTTATCTCTACACCGACTCATGGATGGTAGCCAATGCTCTATGGGGTTGGCTAAAGAACTGGAAGAAGAATGGTTGGCAGAGAAAAGGAAAACCCATTTGGGCAGCCAACCTGTGGCAGGACATTGCTGATCGAATCGAGAGAATTCCGGTGAAAGTGAGACACATTGATGCTCACATTCCTAAGAGCAAAACTACTGAGGAACAGCAACACAACCATCAGGCAGATCTAGCTGCAAGAGTTTCTCAAGTAGACATGGACTCTAATCTCGATCTCGACTGGAAACACCGAGGTGAGATATTTTTAGCTCGGTGGGCTCACGATTCGTCAGGACATCAAGGCAGAGATGCAACATACCAGTGGGCTCGTGACAGATCCATAGACATTTCCATGGATGCTATCACGCAAGTCATCCATGACTGTGACATTTGTGCTGCTATTAAGCAGGCAAAATGACTTAAGCCCTTGTGGTATGGTGACAGATGGTCCAAGTACAAGTATGGTGAAGCTTGGCAGATTGACTACATCACTCTACCACGTTCTCGTTCTGGTAAGCAATACGTGCTTACTATGGTAGAGGCAAACACTGGATGGTTGGAAACTTATCCAGTTCCACATGCAACTGCACGCAACACCATTCTCGGTCTGGAGAGACAAATCCTGTGGAGACACGGAACTCCAGAGAGGATTGAGTCAGACAACGGAACTCATTTTAAGAACAACCTTATAAAGAACTGGGCAAAAGAGCACGGTATTGAGTGGATATTCCACATTCCCTACTATGCACCAGCTTCAGGGAAGATTGAACGCTACAACGGTTTGTTGAAGACCACTCTTAAAGCCATGGGGGGTGGATCTTTGAAAAACTGGGAAAAACATTTAGCACAAGCAACCTGGCTGGTAAATAGTAGAGGTTCAGTGAACTGAGCTGGACCTGCACATTCAGATTTGCTACGGAAAGTAGAAGGTGATAGAGTTCCTGTTGTTAGAGAAAAGAATCTGTTAGGTAAAACTGTTTGGGTATTTTCACCCTCAGGAGAGGCTAAACCTGTCCGAGGGGTGGTTTCAGCTGAAGGTCCGGGTCACACTTATTGGGTAATGCAAGAGAATGGTGAAATTCAGTGTATTCCACAAAGAAATTTAACTTTAGCTGAAAGAGGTTAACTTCGAACTGCTGTACAGCTACATCGCGCCCAAAAGAAGAATCAACGAGGAATCTACGGTGCACGAACCCTGAGGTCCCTGAGAGCCCTGAGTCAACTAAGAGACCCTGAGATTTCCCTGTTTCCCTTTTCTTTGCTTCGTCGGCGAAGAAATGAACTGTTTTCCATGTTTCTCATTTTCTGATTTTCTTGGACTTTTGAATCATCTACATCTGAGCATAGCCGGAATGGACTATGAACTTTACTCACGAACTGTAAATATCATCTTGGATTGGACGGACAGTATAAACAGCCAATGAAAATTGTTTAGAAGGGGTGGATTGTGCTCGGTTGACGCTGTCCCCTTAAGAAAGGGAATATGGTGGACGGAAGTTGGTAAACGGAAGGAAGAGTCTAAACTAATTTTCAATTGGTCAAGTGGGAGGAAGCACTATCTGGCCTGAGAGTGAAGTGGGCATTCCCAGCACTTCTCTGTCACTCTTGCTTCCGCATCTCCTTTGAGCAGCAACTCCTTGCTGTGCTGGGCTTTCTGCCAAGACTTCGGCCTTGAAGATAAGATTAACCTTTTTTTCAATTAACACAAACTGCTTCTAACATTTTTCTTTCTCTCTTTTCTCCCTCTTTTCCGAACTATTCTGGGGAAAGGGGGGAAGAGAGGGGAGAGCGGAGGTGAGGATCCCCCTCGGCCGAGGGGGGCTACTCTCATTTCTGTGTTACACTGCTGTATATCTTTGTATATATTGTAGATATTGTAAATTTGTAAATATTCCCCTGCAAAACCCTACACTGCTTTGTAAATATAGCTCCACTGCTTTGCTAATTCGGCTGGTGAGTTTTTTTTTCCTTTCCCTTCAAACTTTTCTTTCCCTTTACTTACAGGGGGGGGAGGGAAGAGGCTTCTTGGCCTCACCCCTTCCAACCCACCACACTACTAGAGCAGGTTCACCTAGATCAGGTTGCCCAGGATAACATCCAGATGAGTTGGGAACGACTTCAGAGAGGACTCTATGACTCCACAACCTCTCTGGTCAGGCTGCTCCAGTGCCCTACCTCCCTCCAAGTAGAGAAGTTCCTCCTCATGTCTGGCTGGAACTTCTTCTGTTCAACTTTGAGCCCAGTTTGGAGCTTGAGCATAGTTTGGCTCCTGCATGGAGCTGCATTAGTCCAAGGAACCAATTTTATGAGCCCCCAAAAGCAGAGCTGCCAACCAGCTCTCCATTTCCTGAAGGCCATTAATTGCTCTTTAAAATAGAGTGCAATTCCTCTTGGAAAGGAAGAAGAAAACCCACCCTCACAAAGCATAAATCTTCAATGTAGAGAGAGATGTAGTTCCAGAGGAGCATCTAGAGATAATATCCACCATTAATCACTGGTTCTTGGGATGTCTGGCAACATTTGGTACAGCCTTTCAACATCTATTTGTTTTAAAGCCTTAAAGAAAGCCAAGGAATTAGAGTAGAAAAACATTTCACAGGCTCACAGACCCCAGGATCAGAGGATGTTAAGGATTGGACCCCCAAAGATCATCCAGTCCAACCCCCCTGCCAGAGCAGGACCAGAGAACCCAGCACAGGGCACACAGAACACATCCAGATGGGGCTGGGAAGGCTCCAGAGAAGGAGACTCCACAACCTCTCTGGGCAGCCTGCTCCAGGGCTCTGGGAGCCTCAGAAGTTCCTCCTCATGTTGAGGTGGAACCTCCTGGGTTGGAGTTTATATCCACTGCTCCTTGTCCTATCCCAGGGAGTAATGAGCAGAGCCTGTCCCCTCCCTCCTGACCCCCAGCCCTCAGCTATTGATAGACATTGATCAGATCCCTCTCAGCCTTCTCCTCGCCAGACTGAACACCCACAGGGCTCTCAGCCTCTCCTCCCCAGGCAGTGCTGCAGTCCCTGAAGCATTCTTGCAGCCCTCCCTTGGACTCTCTCCAGCAGATCCCTGTCCCTCTTGAGCTGGGGAGCCCAGAGCTGGATGCAATATTCCAGGTGAGGTCTCAGCAGGGTAGAGTGGAGGGGGAGGAGAACCTCCCTGGATCTGCTGGGCACACTCCTCTGAATGCCCCCCAGGATCCCCTTGGCCTTCTTGGTCAGTGAGGAATTGACCTAAAGATCTCTAAAAAGCCTTCATTTGGGAAAAAATAAATAAATGTGGAGTGATGGCAGAAAAGTTAAGCTCTGCTCCAATAAATCCATTAGCAGGGAGGTGCTTTGTTCTGATGGGAAGGGTCAGTGGATTTATAAGGTTCAAAGAGGAGAATTACAGCTCCCAAGAGGGATGACTGGTGTGAGGAACTGCTCCTGCAACTGGGAGCTGCTCAAGAGCCAGAGCTGGGACTCCTGAGCAGCAGAAATTTGTCTGGCAGCAAGGAACTTTGCTCCTGGAAAGGGCTGCTGCAGAGCTGTAGCTTACATCAACGTCTCTGAGAGCTTGGTTTACTACTATTACTATTGTCAGAGAATCACAGAGCTGTCAGGGCTGGAAGGGAGCTCAAGGCTCAGCCAGCTCCAACCCCCTGCCATGGGCAGGGACACCTCACACCACAGCAGGTTGCTCACAGCCACCTCCAGCCTGGCTGCAAACACCTCCAGCCAGGAGGCTTCCACCACCTCCCTGGGCAACCTGGGCCAGGCTCTCACCACCCTCCTGGCCAACAACTTCTTCCTCACAGCCAAACTCAATCTCCCCACTTCTAGTTTTGCTCCATCCCCCTCAGTCCTATCCATCCCTGACACCTTCAAAAGTCCCTCCCCAGCTTTCTTGGAGCCCCCTGCAGATCTTGGAAGGCCACAATGAGGTCTCCTGGGAGCCTTCTCCTCTCCAGCCTGCACAACCCCAACTCCCTCAGTCTGTCCTCACACCAGAGCAGCTCCAGCCCTCTGCTCCTCCTCCTGGCCCTTCTCTGGACACCTTCCAGCCCCTCCAGATCCTTCCTGGCACAGAGGCTCCAGCACTGGCCCCAGAGCTGCAGCTGTGGTCTCAGCAGAGTGGAGCAGAGGGGCAGAATCCCCTCCCTGGCCCTGCTGGCCACACTTCTCTTGCTGCAGCCCAGGCTCTGCTTGGCTCTCTGGGCTGCAAGTGCTGACTGCTGGCTCCTGTTGAGCTTCTCCTCCCCCAGCACTCCCAAGGCCTTTCCTTCAGGGCTGCTCTCAAGCCAGTTATGATTATTGCTGCTGCCATCACCACTGTTGTCATCATTATTGCTGTGGTCATTGCTGCTGCTGATATCATTATTGCTACTCTTACTAATTTCTATTCTTTCATTAATTTTGCTATTCTCATTATTATAATTATCAATTTTCCTTGGTTTATTAATATGATTTGTTATTTCCATCACTGCTGTTGCTCCTGCTCTTCTCACTGTTGCTGTGATGATGATTATTATTGCTATCATCACAACTATTACTATCATAATTATGACTATTATGATACTATTAAGGTCATTATTATAACTATTATTATTAATGTCATTATTAATATTTTTTAATGGTTTTATTATCTTGTTATTTTCGCCATCATTTTTGGTGTCACTGTTACTATTATTGTTATTATTGCTATTATTAGTGTTGCTGGTTTGGTTGATGATGATGATGATGTTGCTGTTGACGATGATGATGTTGCTGTTGATGATGATGTTGTTGCTGTTGATGATGATGTTGCTGCTGTTCAGTATCAGTATCACCAAGTTTGAAAGAGACCTCAAAGATCATCGAGTCCAACCTGTCACCACAGACCTCATGGCTAGAGTAGGGAGGACATTACTGCCCACTGCAGGCTTGAACTCACAACCATCCCATTAAGGGTCTGATGTGCTACCAACTGAGCCACAAGCCCCTGTTGATGATGGTGATGTTGCTGATGATGATATTGTTGTTGTTGATGATGATGTTGCTGTTGATGATGATCTTGTTGCTGTTGTTGTTGCTGTTGATGACGGTGATGTTGATGATGATATTGTTGTTGATGTTGCTGTGGATGTTGTTGCTATTGATCATGATGACGTAGATGTTAGTGATGATGATGATGCTGTTGATGATGATGTTATTGCTATTGATGTTGTTGCTGCTGTTGATGATGCTGATGTTGATAATGATGATGTTGCTGATGATGTTGATGTTGTTGCTGTTGATGTTGCTGTTGATGATGATGTTGTTGCTATTGATGTTGTTGTTGCTGTTGATGATGCTGATGTTGATAATTATTATGTTGATGATGTTGCTGTTGCTGTTGATGTTGATGTTGATGTTGATGATAATGTTGTCGCTATTGATGTTGCTGTTGATGCTGATGTTGATAATGATGATGTTGTTGCTGTTGCTGTTGTTGCTGTGGATGTTGTTGCTGTTGATCATGATGATGTAGTTGTTAGTGATGATGATGTTGCCGTTGATGTTGCTGTTGATGATGATGTTGTTGCTATTGATGTTGTTGCTGCTGCTGCTGCTGCTGTTGATAATGATGATGTTGATGATGATGTTGTTGATGTTGCTGTTGATGTTGTTGCTGTTGATGTTGCTGTTGATGTGATGTTGTTATTGATGTTGTTGTTGCTGTTGATGATGCTGATGTTGATAATGATGATGTTGCTGATGATGTTGTCGATGTTGATGTTGATGTTGCTGTGGATAATGTTGCTGTTGATGATGATGATGTAGTTGTTAGTGATGATGATGTTGCTGTTGACGATGATGATGGAATTGTTGTTGTTGATGATGTTGATGTTGTTGTGGCTGTGGTTCATGATGATGTATGCGGAGACCAGAGAGTGGTGGTGAATGGTGCCACAGCCAGCTGGCAGCCAGGCACCAGTGGTGTGCCCCAGGGAGCAGTGCTGGGCCCCAGCCTGTTCAATATCTTTATTGATGATCTGGATGAGGGGGTCGAGTCAGTCATCAGCAAGTTTGCAGATGACACCAAGTTAGGAGCAAATGTTGGTCAGTTAGAGGACAGAAAGGCTCTGCAGAGGGACCTGGACAGGCTGGACAGATGGGCAGAGGCCAATGGAATGGCATTTAACAAGTCCAAGTGCCAGGGGCTGCACTTTGGCCACACCAACCCCGTGCAGAGCTACAGGCTGGGGGCAGAGTGGCTGGAGAGCTCCCAAACAGAGAGGGACCTGGGGGTACTGATTGACAGCCACCTGAACATGAGCCAGCAGTGTGCCCAGGTGGCCAGGAGGGCCAATAGCATCCTGGCCTGCATTAGGAATAGTGTGGCCAGCAGGAGCAGGGAGGTCATAGTGCCCCTGTACTCTGCTTTGGTTAGGCCACACCTTGAGTCCTGTGTCCAGTTCTGGGCTCCTCAGTTTAAGAAGGATATCGAAACACTTGAAGGTGTCCAGAGAAGGGCAACAAAGCTGGGGAGAGGCCTTGAGCACAGCCCTGTGAGGAGAGGCTGAGGGAGCTGGGGTTGCTTAGCCTGGAGAAGAGAAGGCTCAGGGGAGACCTTCTTGCCCTCTCCAACTCCCTGAAGGGAGGTTGTAGCCAGGTGGGGGTTGGTCTCTTCTCCCAGGCAAGCAGAACCAGAACAAGAGGACACAGTCTCAAGCTGCACCAGGGGAGGTTTAGGCTGGAGGTGAGGAGAAAATTCTTCACTGAGAGAGTTGTTAACCATTGGGATGTGCTGCCCAGGAAGGTGGTGGAGTTCCCATCCCTGGAGGTGTTCAAGAGGGGATTGGATGTGGCACTTGGTGCCATGGTCTAGTCATGAGGTCTGTGGTGACAGCTTGGACTTGATGATCCTCCAGGTCTCTTCCAACCTTAGTGATAATGTGAGACTGTGATATAGTTTTTTGATCATGATGTTGTTGTTGATGATGATGTAGCTGTTGTTGTTGTCATCTATTTGCATTGCAGAGGTGTCCAGACTTCTCCTGAGGGGGTCTGGAGCCAGGCCAAGGGGGAATGGTTTGGGCCTGAGGCAGAGGAGGGTTAGAGTGGAGCTGAGGAAGAAATTCTTCAGTAGGAGGAAGCTGAGCCTCTGGCCCAGGCTGCCCAGGGAGGCTGTGGCTGCCTCCTGCCTGGGGGTGTTGAAGGCCAGGCTGGATGAGGCCCTGAGCAGCTGAGTGTAGCTGAGAGGTGGCCCTGCCCACGGCAGGGAGGTTGGAGCAGATGAGCTCTGAGGTCCCTTCCAACCTGAGCCATTCTCTGATGATTCTGTTGATAACATTCCTGTGAAAGTTCACTTGCTGGCTATCACAGAAAGGGAGGAGTTAGAAGGGACCTCTGGAGATCATCTACTGCAAACCTCCCTACTAGAGCAGGACCACCCAGAGCAAATCACACAGCCACACCTCCAGGTGGGGTTGGAAAGCCTCCAGAGAAGAAGACTCTCTGGGCAGCCTGCTCCAGGGCTCTGCCACCCTCCACATGAAGAAATTCTTTGTCCACATGTTTAGATGCAACCTCCTGTGTTCCAGTCAGTGCTCATGGTCCTGTTAGTGGACACCAGGGAGCCACTTGTTTTGCTTAAGGATAGCTTTGGGAACTGTCAGCATCACAGTGGTGATAGAATGGATCCAAAGCTTCTGAAGGGCATCAAAGGGCATCTGCATGATTTGAACTCCACCACTGACAACAGCTGCCTGCAGAAGCTGTCTGTGTGGAATCATGGAGTCATTTCAGCTGGAAAAGCCCTTTGAGACCATCAAGTCCAGCCATGATCTAACTACCAAGTCTGCTGCTGATTCCTTCCTTTTTTGATTGGCTCTTCCACTTTCTAATCATCATAAGTTCTAGCAGCCCAAATGCACATCAGGTCCAGGCAGCATCACAACTGCTTTGCAAGGGTTCAGCAATGTCCCAGAGCTTTCTTGTGCAGCTATCTGATTTCAGCTTCCAAAAGGCTCGTCAGGATCATGTTAACAGAGTTTGCAGCCCATGCCTTGGACTGGAATAAACCTCAAAGCCCAAGGGGAATCTCCTCTCCAGTCTTAAGAGCTGGATCAAGGCTGTGCCTAATCCACTGCAAACTCTACCCTCCCTGCAACCCTCTCATGTGTTGTGAGAGGATTTGGAAAGCTCAGCAAAACCTTGAGCAGAATCCACTTTCTTGGCTGGTGACCAAACCTCAGACCTTAGGAACTGATTTTCTTCTCCTTGCAGAGGTTTTACAGAGTTCTCCTCACCCTGCAGCTGGGTCCAAGGCACTGCCTCCTGCTCTTCTGCTGAAGTGAGAAGAATCATTCCTGAAGGGAGCAGAAAATTACCTCATAGGCTGGCAGAGTCACAGAAGGGTTTGGGTCAGAAAGGACCTTAAAGACCATCCAGTTCCAACCACCCTGCCTGGGGCAGGGATCCTCCCACCAGCCCAGGCTGCTCAAGGCCTCATCCAACCTGGCCTTCAACACCCCCAGAGAGGAGGCAGCCACAGACTCCCTGGGCAGCCTATTCAGCTCCAAACCATTCCCCCTTGGTCTGGCTCCAGACCCCCTCAGCAGAAGTCTCTCTGTAGCCTTCCTGCAGGCTCCCTTCAGGTGCTGGCAGCAGCTCTGAGGTGCTCCTGGAGCCTTCTCCTCTGCAGGCTGCACAGCCCCAGCTCCCTCAGCCTGTGCTCCCAGCAGAGCTGCTCCAGCCCTGGCAGCATCTTTGTGGCCTCCTCTGGGCTCTCCCCAGCAGCCCTGTGTCCTTCTCCTGCTGCAGACCCAGAGCTGGAGGCAGGATTGGAGGTGAGGTCTCAGCAGAGCAGAGCCAAGGGGCAGAATCCCCTCTCCTGCCCTGCTGCCCACCCTGCTCTGGCTGCAGCCCAGCACACAGCTGCCTGAGGGCTGCAGGAGCAAGCTGCCAGCCCATGGTATTGGTCTGCCACGATGAAAATTCCAATTTGAAGGCAAGAGAACCACACAGTCATCCAGAAAACAAAACAAAACAGAATAGAACAATCAAAACAAACCAACCCCATCCCACCCCACATATATCACTGAATCACAGAACCAACCAGGTTGGAAAAGACCTCAGAGATCATCAAGTCCAACCTATCACCTAACACCTCCTGACAACTAAACCCTGGCTCCAAGTGCCACATCCAAGCCTTTCTTGGACACCTCCAGGGATGGTGACTCCACCATTCCAATGGCCAATCTCTCTTGCTGGGAAGAATTGCTTCCTAACCTCCAGCCTAAACCTTCCCAGGCACAGCTTGAGACTGTGTCCTCTTGTTCTGGTGCTGGGTGCCTGGCAGAAGAGACCAACCCCCACCTGGCTACAACCTCCCTGCAGGGAGTTGGAGAGAGCAAGAAGGTCTCCCCTGAGCCTCCTCTTCTGCAGGCTAAGCAACCCCAGCTCCCTCAGCCTCTCCTCACAGGGCTGTGCTCCAGACCCCTCCTCAGCTTTGTTGCCCTTCTCTGGACACCTTCCAGCAGCTCAGTGTCAGGACTCCTTTTTAAACCTTATTTTTTTCCCCCAAGGCTTTCTTAAAAGCCAATCATCATCAACACCCATGGAATCAAACTCACCATAGATTCCTTGACTGACTGCTGAGAGATCAACCAGAGTGGGACTGGAGGCACTCTGCAAAGTGAGGCATCTCCTGCTCACACCAGCCACTTTGTCTTCATCATCTCTAGAAATTAAATCCTGGGACCTGTCTTGTTCAACATCCCTGTGAGTGCCATGGACAGTGGCACTGAGTGCACCCTCAGCAAGTTTGCTGATGACACCAAGCTGTGTGGTGCAGCAGACAGCTGGAGGGAAGGGATCCATCCAGAGGGACCTGGACAGGCTGGAGAGGTGGGCACAAGCCAACCTCAGGAGGTTCAACAAGACCAAGGGCAGGGTCCTGCAGCTGGCTGGAGGCAATCCCAGGCACAAATCCAGGCTGGGCAGGGACTGGCTGGAAAGCAGCCCTGAGGAGAGAGCCTTGGGGGTGCTGGGGGAGGAGAAGCTCACCAGGAGCTCTCAGTCTGCACTTGCAGCCCACAAAGCCAACCAGAGCCTGGGCTGCAGCAGGAGAAGTGTGGCCAGCAGGGCAAGGGAGGTGATTCTCCCCCTCTGCTCAGCTCTGGGGAGACCCCACCTGGAGTCCTGCCTCCAGTTCTGGAGCCCCTATGGCAAGAGGGATGTGGAGGTGCTGGAAGGTGTCCAGAGGAGGGCCAGGAGGATGAGCAGAGGGCTGGAGCTGCTCTGCTGTGAGGACAGACTGAAGGAGTTGGGGTTGGGCAGGCTGGAGAAGAGAAGGCTCAAAGAAGACCTCATTGTAGCCTTCCAGGATCTGAAGGGGGCTGCAGGGAATCTGGGGAGGGACTTTTGAGGGTGTCAGGGAGGGATAGGACTAGGGGGAATGGAATGAAGCTGGAGGTGGGGAGATTGAGGCTGGAGGGGAGGAGGAAGTTCTTCCCCAGGAGAGTGGTGAAGCCCTGGAATGGGTTGTGCAGGGAGGTGGTTGGGGCCCTGTCCCTGGAGGTGTTTAAGGCCAGGCTGGCTGAGGCTGTGGCCAGGCTGATGTAGTGTGGGGTGTCCCTGCCCATGGCAGGGGTGTTGGAACTGGCTGATCCTTGTGGTCCCTTCCAGCCCTGACTGATTCTATGACACTATTTGAAAAGTCCTGTTCCAAGTGGGAGAAAGAGAACACAACACATTTGCTGTGCCCTGTGATCCCTTTGCTCTTTGGTCACACAGCCTGGGTGCACATCAGAGGCTGCTGAGCTGGTCCAAGAGCAGGCAGGTTGCTGCTGGCAGACAACAGATGGCATGCAGCCAAGGTATTTAAAGTAGTTTATTTTACCCTTTCAGTTTCTCAGTCGTTTATGCTCCCATTTTAATCACCATGCAGCTCAGACCTGCCCCTGGCCTCCTACTTTTGGGAGGGGGGTTCTTTTCCTCTTGATAACAATGCCTGTTACCAGGAGGTGGGAGATATTGGAATAGATCCTTGCCTCCCACCCTCCCCATCACCAATGCTCACACCTCACAAATAAAGCCAGGTCAGAAGACAAAACCTCTCCTCCTGTGGCACTTCACCACAGAGAGCTGTGGATAAGCTACATTGGCTGTTAACACTTGGGGGGTGGGGGGGGGGCAGGGAGGGTGATGAAGTGAGGGTTCAGCAGCAGAGAGAGAAACCTTGGAGGCAACACTGGGGCTGCGCTGTGTAGATGCTGCTGGATACTCCTCTCCCACTGCCTGTAGGCTACTTGCTGCCTCTCCCTCCACATATTCACCTTGGCCATGTCTACATCTGGCTCCCTGACCCTCTGGGCCTTCTCTGCTGGCTCTGCTGCCTGCCACAGAACCACAGTCACAGAATGTCAGGGCTTGAAAGGGACCTCCAGAGATCACCCAGCCCAAGCCCCCTGCCAGAGCAGCATCACCCAGGGCAGGGCACACAGAACACAGCCAGGTGGGTCCTGAATGTCTCCAGAGCAGGAGACTCCACAACCTCTCTGGGCAGCCTGCTCCAGGGCTCTGCTCCCTCACAGGGACAAAGTTTTCCCTTCTGTTCCCTCCTGTGGCTCCTCCTCTGCTCCAGCTTGCCCCCAGTGCCCCTGGTGCTGTCCTTGGCCATCCCTGAGCAGAGCCTGGCTCCAGCCCTGCACATCTTTACCCCCAGCACTGAGGGCAGCCCTCAGGCTCCTCTGCTCCCAGCTCCCAGCCCCAGCTCCTCAGCCTGGCCTCACAGGGAGATGTTCCACTGCCTGCAGCAGCTCTGTGCCTCTGGGCTGGACTCTCTCAAGCACTTCCCTGAGCTCCTTCTTGAACTGAGGACCCCAGAACTGGACACAACCTTCCAGATGTGGCCTCAGCAGGGCAGAGCAGAGGGGGAGGAGGACTCCTCTGACCTACTCACCACAGCCCTTCTGATCCACCCAGGATACCACTGGATGTCCTTGGCCCCAGGGGCACATTGCTGGCTCCTGGGCATCCTGCTGTCCACGAGGACCCCCAGATCCCTTTCCCCAGATCTGCCCTCCAACAGCTCAGCCCCCAAACTATCCTGGCCCATTTTCTTCAGTCACTCTTCCTATTTCCCTGCTTCCTCCCCAGCTAACCTCTTCCTGCAACAAAAAGGTGACACTGGTGACACCAAAATACAGTCCAGAAGGCTTCTGGAACTATTTGAAATGTTCACTTCTATTATTCCCTTCCTTCCTTCCCCCTTCCTTCCTTCCTTTCCCTCCTTCCTTCCTTCCTTCCTTCCTTCCTTCCTTCCTTCCTTCCTTCCTTCCTTCCTTTCCTTCCTTCCTTCCTTTCCCTCCTTCCTTTCCCTCCTTCCTTCCTTCCTTCCTTCCTTCCTTCCTTCCTTCCTTCCTTCCTTCCTTTCCCTCCTTCCTTCCTTCCTTCCTTCCTTCCTTCCTTCCTTCCTTCCTTCCTTCCTTCCTTCCTTCCTTCCTTTCCCTCCTTCCTTTCCTTCCTTCCTTCCTTCCTTCCTTCCTTCCTTCCTTCCTTCCTTCCTTCCTTCCTTCCTTCCTTCCTTCCTTCCTTCCTTTCTTTCCCTCCTTCCTTTCCTTCCTTCCTTTCTTTCCCTCCTTCCTTTCCTTCCTTCCTTCCTTCCTTCCTTCCTTCCTTCCTTCCTTCCTTCCTTCCTTCCTTCCTTCCTTCCTTTCTTCCTTTCTTCCTTTCTTCCTTTCTTCCTTTCTTTTTCTTCCTTTCCTTTCTCCCTTTCTTTCTTCCTTTCCTTTCTTTCTTTTCTTCTCCTGCAGTTCCTTGGTTTGTTGCTGGTGCCCTCTAGAGAATCATTAAGAAAAATTAATGCAGATTGAAAAATCTCTCTTCAGTGAATCATAGAAAAGTTGAATTGTTTCCATTGGAAAAGACCTTCAAGCCCACCCAGTCCAATCCTTCTCTGACTCTGCCAAGGCTGGGGCTGAGCCATGGCCCTCAACACCACAGCTCTGCCTCTGAAACCCCTCCAGGGATGGGGATTCAGCCTCCTCCCTGGGCAGCCTCTGTCAGGCTTTCAGAACCCTTTCAGACAATAACTTTCTTCTCATCTCCAACCTAAACCTCCCCTGGGGCAAATTGAGGTCTTTGCCTCTTATCCTATCACAGTTTCCTAGGGTAAAGAGCCCAATCCTCACCTCTCTTCAACCTCCTCTCAGGGAGCTGCAGAGAGCAATGAGGTCGCCCTCAGCCTCCTCATCTCCACACTCAACACTCCCAGCTCCCTCAGCTGCTCCTCCCCAGCCCTCTTCTCCAGGCCCTCTCCAGCTTGGTTGCCCTTCTCTGAGTCCTGCTCCATTCTCTCAATGACCTTCTGGGAGTGAGGGCCCCAAACCTGAAGGATTTATTGTGGGTTTGCTTTGCTGCAGATCATTTCTAAGCTCTGTCAGCATCAAGAAGAGGAAGGAGTGATGAAAGGCAAGTGAAATAGGATGGGGGGAAAAAAAAGGGCTTCTGATGGGGAAGAGTTGTCCACTTATACTGGACACCAAGTACAAAGCTTTAAGACAAATCTTGCCCCTGGAATGTGTCCAGTGAGAAATGGCACAGAAGCAGGGGCAGTCCAGAGGAGTGATAGTTAATGAAGAAGGATTTAAAAGCCAACAGTTCTCATTTCCAGCCATTGTAAAGGGGGTGACAGCTTCTTGATCCATTCCATGGAGATGCTGGAAGGTGTCCAGAGAAGGGCCAGGAGGAGGAGCAGAGGGCTGGAGCTGCTCTGCTGTGAGCACAGACTGAGGGAGTTGGGGTTGTGCAGGCTGGAGAGGAGAAGGCTCCCAGGAGACCTCATTGTGGCCTTCCAGGATCTGCAGGAGGCTCCAAGAAAGCTTCTTGTGGCAGCTGTGCACTTCCTCCAAAGTAAAACCTTTACAACCAGCAAGCAGGGGCCAGGATGAACTTCAACAGGACCAATGCAAGGTCCTGCAGCTGGCTCAGGGCAATCCCAGGCATTGATATGGGCTGGGCAGAGACTAGCTGGAGAGCAGCCCCGAGGAAAAGGCCTTGGGGGTGCTGTGGGAAGAGAAGCTCAGCAGAAGCCAGCAGTGAGCACTTGCAGCCCAGAGAGCTAAGCAGAGCCTGGGCTGAAGCAAGAGAAGTGTGGCCAGCAGGGCCAGGGAGGGGATTCTGCCCCTCTGCTCCACTCTGCTGAGACCACAGCTGCAGCTCTGGGGCCAGTGCTGGAGCCTCTGTGCCAGGAAGGATCTGGAGGGGCTGGAAGGTGCTATAAATTTAGCCTCTGATGTTCTAAAAGAGCAACAAAAAAAAACCCCTGATTTCAACTGTGCCACCTTTCCTGCCACAGGATCCTGCATTGGTGCACCCAGCTGTGTGCAGGGGAATAAGCTCATCCTGCCTCCACACAGGGACCTGAACAGATTAACCTGGATGAAGAAGAAGAAAGTTTTACCTAGAGCTCTGCAAGCTCAGGCCAGCCTTTGGTAATCATTCTGATAAAGCTGGAAGTGCTCTGGGTTGGTTCTGCACCTGATTAAAGTGCCAATGGGGGTGACAAATGACTTGCCCATGCTCTATCATTTGACTCATTAATCTCAGGTCTCCATTGATGGCATTGATGACACTGATGGTGCCAGAGCTGGAGGAGGTGGTGGCCCTGCTCTGAGAACTGGTTGTGGTCAGATAGGAATTTGATCCTTCTGCTGGGTGTGAGGGAGAAATTCTCCCCAGAAAGAGAGGTTGCCCCATTGAATGTCGCATCAGAACAAGAGGACACAGTCTCAAGCTGTGCCAGGGGAGGTTCAGGCTGGAGGTGAGGAAGAAATTCTTCCCAGAGAGAGAAATTGGACACTGGAATGTGCTGCCCAGGGAGGTGGGGGAGTCCCCATCCCTGGAGGTGTTTAGGAAGAGCCTGGATGAGGCACTTGGTGCCATGGTTGAGTTGATGAGATGGTGCTGGGTGATAGGTTGGATTGGATGATCTCTGAGGTATTTTCCAACCTGGTTAATTCTATTCTATTCTATTCTATTCTATTCTATTCTATTCTATTCTATTCTATTCTATTCTATTCTATTCTATTCTATTCTATTCTATTCTATTCCATTCCATTCCATTCCATCCTATCCTATCCTATCCCATCCCATCCCATCCTATCCTATCCTATCCTATCCTATCCTAATCTTTCCAGCCATGAAGGAAGGTTGTGAAGTTGTCAGTGATACTAGGAGAAGAACAGCAGTTTTCAATCAATGCCCTGCCTCTATATTTGGGCAGAAGCAGAGGGCTGCATCCATACCATATGAGGCCAGGGCAGCTCTTGCTAGGCTATTAATAAGCCTGAGGAGGAAGTTAGGCAACATCTCCCTAGGACAAGGAGACCTAAGTAAACCTCCAGCAGAGGGTCACACAAAGGCTGCTCAAGGAAATTTGGGGCTTACTGATATTAGTTTATAATACAGGTTGTATATGCAGGCAGAAAATAATGCCAGGAGGCCTAAAAATAGCCAAGGTCAGGTCCCTGTATCCAATGGGAAGGCAGAGATGAGGCAGCTAAAAGCCAGGTTAAGGCAGGTTAAGTCAGAAATCGCAGGAAGTGGGGCTCAGGATTTCATTAACTCAAGTGGCTGTGTGCAGAGGAAAATAGAAACAGCTCTTTGCTCTGGGTCTGCCTTTGGGAGCACTAAAAGCCCTTGCAGATCATCCAGTCCAACCATTCCCCAGCTGCACCACCTGTAGGACTAACCCTTGGCTCTCAGCACCACAGTTCTGCCTCTTTTAAGCCCCTCCAGGGATGGGGATCCAGCCACCCCCCTGGGCAGCTTGTGCCAGGCTTGGGGAACCCTTCCAGACAACAAGTTTCTCCTCATCTCCAACCTAAACCTCCCCTGGGGCAACCTGAGGCCATTTCCTCTCCTCCAATCACTTGTGACAGGGGAGGAGAGATTGATGCCCAAGAATAGATACAAACCCAATACCCAACACATCTCCCTGCTGCCCATTAGTCACTGTCACCACTGATGATGAAGCAGAAGCCCCAGAGTGGATTCAGCAGCAAATAGGAACCAACTCCAGGAGCTCAGGATTGACACTGAAGGCAGAATGGAGAGAGTCCTGCTCAGACACTGGCCAGGGAGCAATAGGAAGGAGGAGAGTTTAACCCTCATGATCCCTGAGTTTGAGGTAGATGGAGTGGAAACCTCAGCTGGTCAGTTCAGGGTCCACTCCTTCCTTCAGTGTGGCCTTTTGCTCTGCACTTATGGTGCCCCCAGCATAAGAGAGACATCAAACAGCTGGAGTGGGTCCAGGGGAGGCCATGAAGATGCTTAGGGGGCTGGAGAACCTCCCCTGTGGGCACAAGCTGAGAGAGTTCAGCCTGGAGAAGAGAAGGCTCCAGGGAGACCTCAGAGCAGCCTTCCAGTACCTGAAGGGGCTCCAGGAGAGCAGGGGAGGGATCTCACCAGTCTATGCTGCAGTCCCTGCAGCATCCTAGTAGCCTTCCCTTGGACTCTTCCCAGCAGATCCCTGTCCCTCCTGAACTGGGGAGCCCAGAGCTGGATGCAATATTCCAGGTGAGGTCTCAGCAGGGCAGAGGAGAGGGGGAGGAGAACCTCCCTGGCTCTGCTGGCCACACTCCTCTGAATACAGCCCAGGACCCCATTGACCTTCTTGGCCCCCAGGGCACATTGCTGTCCCATGCAGAACTTGCTGCCCCCCAGCACTCCCAGGTCCCTCTCCCCAGGGCTACTCTCCAGCAGGTCACCTCCCAGCCTGCCCTGCTGCAGTTTGTTCTCCCTTCCCAGCTGCAGGACTCTGCTCTGTCCTTGTTGAGCCTCCTCAGGTTCCTCTCTGCCCAGCTCTCAGCCTGCCCAAGTCTCTCTGAGCAGCCTTCATCCCCAGGAGGCATAGAACCAAATCAGCTTTCCTCCTGCCTTCAGCTTGAATCTGTGCTAAAAGGAGACCCCCAGAAGCCCTCACTCTGGGCAGAAATTCCAGTGCAGCACAAATTGTAGCCAGCACTGACTCTGCCTCCTGCTTCCTTCCATGCCCTTTTCTCTGAGCCACCAGAGGAAGCTTGCTGAGGCTGGGAGGAGCTGGCAGGAGCTGTTGATAATGAAGAGGGAGGAAAAGTTAATTAAAGATTTCAAATGAGCATTTTGATACCCTATGTGTTCAAACAAAGTGTCTCTCTCAGATCCCACAAAGCCTTCCCCATATGCTAATTTCATGGAAATTAGGTTTATTATACTCCAAGGATTTCCTCCCCACCCCCCATTAAAGAAGCAGAGGCCCAACCAGATTTAGTCCTCCCTCCCTCTACCCCAAGCTCTCACACATGCTGGGGAAGGTGTGATAGCTCCTTGCTTTTCATCCTTTTCTGATCCCTTGTCAACTTGCCTCTGTTGAATCAGCATAAAAGGAGGCAGTTTGGATCCCCAGGCTGGCTGCACTCAGCATCTCTTATCCCCCAGCCCAGCACTGCTGCCTGCTCCCTGAAAGGCAAAGCTGCCACGAGCAAACTGCTTCCTGAGGATGCTGCTGGAGCATCCAAGTGTGCCAGGGACTGAGCTCAGCCCTGGGGACAGCTCCTGCTAATCTCTTTATCAATCATCTGGATGAGGGAATAAATAAATAGGATAGGATAGGATAGGATAGGATAGGATAGGATAGGATAGGATAGGATAGGATAGGATAGGATAGGATAGGATGGGATGGGATGGGATGGGATGGAATAGAATAGAATAGAATAGAATAGAATAGAATAGAATAGAATAGAATAGAATAGAATAGAATAGACCAGGTTGGAAAAGACCTTTGAGATCATCAAGTCCAACCTATCACCCAACACCATCTGATCAACTAACCCATGGCACCAAGCACCCCATCAAGTCTCCTTCTGAACACCTCCAGGGATGGTGACTCCACCACCTCCCTGGGCAGCACATCCCAGTGGCCAATCTCTCTTGCTGGGAAGAATTTCTTCCTCACCTCCAGCCTGAACCTCCCCTGGCACAGCTTGAGACTGTGTCCTCT
This sequence comes from Melanerpes aurifrons, assembly GCA_011125475.1. Taxonomy (NCBI): domain Eukaryota; kingdom Metazoa; phylum Chordata; class Aves; order Piciformes; family Picidae; genus Melanerpes; species Melanerpes aurifrons. Next base: position 3,948,223 of record WWNC01000064.1, read on the forward strand.
TGTTCTGGTGCCTGGGAGAAGAGACCAACCCCCACCTGGCTACCACCTCCCTTCAGGGAGTTGCAGATGGCAATAAGGTCTCCCCTGAGACCTTATCCAGGCACCCTCAGTGAGCAGGCAGAGGACATTGAGCTGGGTGGCTGTGTGGATCTGCTGGGTCCTACACTGAGGTCACAACAAACCCATAAAGGCTCCAGGCTTGGGGCAGAGGGGCTGGAAAGTGCCCAGGACAGAGAGACCTGGGGGTGTTGATGGACAGTGTGTGTCCAAGCTGGCCAAGAGAGACACTTATGTTCCCCTGGCACCTCCTCTGCTCCAGCTTGCCCCCAGTGCCCCTGGTGCTGTCCTTGGCCAACCCTGAGCAGAGCCTGGCTCCAGCCCTGCACATCTTTACCCCCAGCACTGAGGGCAGCCCTCAGGCTGCTCTGCTCCCAGCTCCCAGCCCCAGCTGCCTCAGCCTGGCCTCACAGGGAGATGTTCCACTGCCTGCAGCAGCTCTGTGCCTCTGGGCTGGACTCTCTCAAGCACTTCCCTGAGCTCCTTCTTGACCTTCCCTGAGGTCCTTCTTGAACTGAAGGGCCCAGAACTGGACACAGCCTTCCAGATGTGGTCTCAGCAGGGCGGAGCAGAGGAGCAGGAGAACCTCTCTGACCTACTCACCACAGCCCTTCTACCCCAACCTTGGATGCCCTTGGCCTTCTTGGGCTCAAGACAACATTGCTGGCTCCTGGGCATCCTGCTGTCCACCAGGACCCCCAGATCCTTTTCCCCAGAGCTGCTCTCCAAAATAAGGAATCTTTCAAGGAGACTTTTCCAAGGAGACTCTTTCAAGGAGACTCTTTCTCTTCTAAGGAGACTCTTTCTCTTCCTCCAACCATCCCCAGTAATTCCCCTGCTGGTAGATCACCTTGAGGCTGCATTTTAACCCACTTTGATCCTGTTCCTGCTCCAAGATGCAGTGCCTGGTGGCTCAGGACATGGCAGCTTTATGACCTGGGCAAGAGGATGGTGAAGGAGCCCCTTCCAGAAAGGGCAATTACCGGAGGCTCTGAGATGTTATTTACAGGAGTTCCTTTATCTCCCAGCAGCAGCATTTTGAACCCCCCTGCTCGTCCAGGTGGCTAAAAGGCTGGCCCCAGCCCCTCCTGCAGCAGAAGGGGCTGGCAGAGCTGATGAATGGCCCTGCAGGAAACGGTGGCCATGAAAAGCAAATTCCCAGTGAATCACCCTCAGCAGCCGACTGGAGGAAGAGCTCTGCACAGCTGATTTGTGGCCTGATGTTGCCATTTAATGTGGTTTCCATCAAGCTGTTCATAAAATTCATAGCTGCAGCTAACCTCCATTACTGTGTCCTTGTGCATTCTTCTTCCCAATAACTTGTTTATGAAGCTGGAGCTCTGCAGAGGGAGGCTGCGGGGTCTGGAGGGGACGGAGGAGCCTCACGCAAACAGCACTGCAGAGGGGTGGCCCCAAGGTGCCTCCACTGCTGGGCTTCAGCTCCTTACAGTGTGATGCTGTCCAACAGCCTTTGTGACTGAAGATGAGGCAAAGGCTGAGGTCCTGAACACCTTCTTTGCCTCAATGTTTAACAGCAAGGCAGGAGGAGTTCAGGAGGAGTGGCCTCCGGAGCTGGGCGATGGGGTCAGGGAGCAGTGTAGTGCCCCGGTAATCCATGAGGAATTAGTTGGGGACCTGCTGAGCCACTTGGACACTCACAAGTCCATGGGGCCGGATGGGATCCACCCTAGGGTGCTGAGGGAGCTGGCAGATGAGCTGCCAAGCCGCTCTCCATCATTTTCCTCCAGTCCTGGCTCACTGGAGAGGTCCCAGATGACTGAAACTGGCCAAGGTGGTCCCCATCCATAAGAAAGGTCAGATGGAGGAACCTGGAATCTCCAGGCCTGGCAGCCTGACCTCAGTGCCAGGGAAAGTGATGGAGCAGATTATCCTGGCGGCAATAACTGCACCTGAAGGATGGCCAAGGGCTCAGGTCCAGCCAACATGGATTTAGAAAGGGCAGATCCTGCCTCTCCAACCTGATCTTCCATGATCAGGTGACTGCCTGCTGGCTGTGGGGCAGGCTGTGGATGTGGTCTGCCTGGACTGCAGCAAGGCCTTTGACACCATCCCCCACAGCAAACTGCTGGCTAAGCTGTCAGCCCCTGGCTTGGACCACTACACTCTGTGCTGGGTTAGGAAGTGGCTGGAGGCTGAGGCCAGAGAGTGGTGGTGAATGGTGCCACAGCCAGCTGGCAGCCAGGCACCAGTGGTGTGCCCCAGGGAGCAGTGTTGGGCCCTGTGCTCTTTAACATCTTCATCAATGATGAGGGGGTCGAGTCAGTCATCAGCAAGTTTGCAGATGACACCAAGCTGGGAGCAAATGTTGGTCAGTTAGAGGACAGAAGGGACCTCGACCGACTGGACAGATGGGCAGAGTCCAACAGGATGGCATTCAACAAGTCCAAGTGCCGGGTGCTGCACTTTGGCCACAACAACCCCAGGCAGAGCTACAGGCTGGAGGCAGAGTGGCTGAGAGCTGCCAAACAGAGAGGGACCTGGGGGTGCTGATTGACAGCTGCCTGAATATGAGCCAGCAGTGTGCCCAGGTGGCCAAGAAGTCCAAGAGCATCCTGGCCTGTATCAGGAACAGTGTGGCCAGCAGGAGCAGGGAAGTCATTGTGCCCCTGGACACTGCACTGGTTAGGCCACACCTTGAGTCCTGTGTCCAGTTCTGGGCTCCTCAGTTTAAGAAGGACATTGAGAGACTTGAAGGTGTCCAGAGAAGGGCAAGAAAGCTGGGGAGGGGTCTGGAGCACAGCCCTGTGAGGAGAGGCTGAGGGAGCTGGGGTTGCTTAGCCTGGAGAAGAGGAGGCTCAGGGGAGACCTCATTGCTCTCTCCAACTCCCTGAAGGGAGGTTGTAGCCAGGTGGGGGTTGGTCTCTCCTCCCAGGCATCCAGCACCAGAACAAGAGGACACAGTCTCAAGCTGTGCCAGGGGAGGTTTAGGCTGGAGGTGAGGAGAAGTTTTTCATAGAAAGAGTTATTGGCCATTGGGATGTGCTATCAGGGAGGTGGTGGAGTCACCATCATTGGAGGTGCTCAAGAGGAGACTTGATGGGGTGCTTGGTGCCATGGGTTAGTTGTTTAGGTGGTGTTTGATTGGTTGATGGGTTGGACACAATGATCTTGAAGGTCTCTTCCAACCTGGTCTGGTCTATTCTATTCTATTCCATTCCATTCCTATTCCATTCCTATTCCTATTCCTATTCCTATTCCTATTCCTATTCCTATTCCTATTCCATTCCTACTCTATTCCATTTCTATTCTATTCTATTCTATTCTATTCTATTCTATTCTATTCTATTCTATTCTATTCTATTCTATTCTATTCTATTCTATTCTATTCCATTCCATTCCATTCCATTCCATTCCATTCCTATTCCTATTCTTATTCCTATTCCTATTCCTATTCCTATTCCTATTCCTATTCCTATTCCTATTCCTATTCCTATTCCATTCCTACTCTATTCCATTTCTATTCTATTCTATTCTATTCTATTCTATTCTATTCTATTCTATTCTATTCTATTCTATTCCATTCCATTCCATTCCATTCCATTCCTATTCCTATTCTTATTCCTATTCCTATTCCTATTCCTATTCCTATTCCTATTCCTATTCCTATTCCTATTCCTATTCCTATTCCTATTCCATTCCTACTCTATTCCATTTCTATTCTATTCTATTCTATTCTATTCTATTCTATTCTATTCTATTCTATTCTATTCCATTCCATTCCATTCCATTCCATTCCATTCCATTCCATTCCTATTCCTATTCTTATTCCTATTCCTATTCCTATTCCTATTCCTATTCCTATTCCTATTCCTATTCCTATTCCTATTCCTATTCCATTCCTACTCTATTCCATTTCTATTCTATTCTATTCTATTCTATTCTATTCTATTCTATTCTATTCTATTCTATTCTATTCTATTCTATTCCATTCCATTCCATTCCATTCCATTCCTATTCCTATTCTTATTCCTATTCCTATTCCTATTCCTATTCCTATTCCTATTCCTATTCCTATTCCTATTCCTATTCCATTCCTACTCTATTCCATTTCTATTCTATTCTATTCTATTCTATTCTATTCTATTCTATTCTATTCTATTCTATTCTATTCTATTCTATTCTATTCTATTCTCAGCCCAGGAGCTTGAACAAGGAAAAACACAAAGGGGAAAGATTTTCCTGCTTGCCTGTGGCACTGGAGAGAGTCACTTTGCAGCCCCTTTACAAGGGCCTTGATTTTTCATGAGGCACAGAGGCAGCCTTGAAGCAGCTGAAGCTGAGCACCCCAAGCTGAAAGAGCTACTCCTTTATAAGTGGTTATCAGCAGCCTCTGGCAAGTGGCAGCTTTGAATTCAGCTTCAGGAGGATGAAAAGGGGAAAAAAAAAAAAAGAAAAAGAAAGAAATTGATTAATAAAATACAACAAAATCAATTAAAATAATAATGGATCAAAGAGCCAAATCCAATTTGATCAGGAGAGCCCAGTCCTGCTCACGTTTAATTATTGATCAAGCAGATCAGGGATGCAAACTGCTGCTGGCATCCTCATGCTTGGGCTTCCCAGGGCAAGCCTGGAGGAGCCTGGGACGTGGTGCTGCATCCTCAAGCTGAGCTCCTGCTCTGCCAAGCCCTCACCCCCACCGCCCAGAACAACAGCTAATTGGATTAAGAAGTGGATTATGACACCCAGCCTCGTTGGAATCAGTTAATTGGATTAAAATAGATTGGACTTGGCCATTTGGATTAAGGCAGCATCAAACTTCTCCATGGACAAAGGAGCTGAGGAGCAAGTTGGGAGGGGGGGAGGATTAAATACAAGGGAAAATAAACAAAACAAAACAAAGAGATAATAGACAAGAAATGTTTGGTAAGGAGTGGCAGGGTTCCTGCTGTCCCCCTCCTGGATGGTTTTTAATGAAGGGCAAAGGATGGCAGCTGAAACAACATTGGGTGACTGGAAATGAGCTCAGCAAAAGGGCTGCAGTCACTCTGCAAGGTAAAAATCCCTCAACATTTATGAGAGGAGAGGAGAGGAGAGGGAGAGGAGAGGAGAGGAGAGGAGAGGAGAGGGAGGAGAGGAGAGGAGGGAGGAGAGGGAGAGGGAGAGAGGAGAGGAGAGGGAGGAGAGGGAGAGAGGAGAGGAGAGGAGAGGAGAGGGAGGGAGAGGGAGAGGAGAGAGAGGAGAGGAGAGGAGAGGAGGAGAGGAGAGAGAGAGGAGAGGGAGGGAGGAGGAGAGGAGAGGAGAGGGAGAGGAGAGGAGAGGAGAGGAGGAGAGAGGAGAGGGAGAGGAGAGGAGAGGAGAGGAGAGAGGGAGAGGAGAGGGAGAGGAGAGAGGAGAGGAATTAACCAGGTTGGAAAAGACCTCAGAGATGATCAAGTCCAAGCTCTCACCCAATGATCATAAATACATTCCAAAAGGATAAAAGAACTTTAAACATTGCAATATCACATTGCTCCCCCACCTCACCCCAAAAAACCACCCCCACACAACCCCCCCAACCCCTGCCAGTACTGCATCCCCTTCCCCACTATTGATTTTTGAATCACATTGTCTTTGATCACTTTTCTCTCCTGTCGCTGTAAGGAGTGACAGCAAATCTAATCAGGCTGGAAGGAAAGCATCCATCTGATCAGCTGCTTCAGGTGGCTGCTGAATAACATCACAGCCCCTGCTCCTGCTCAGGGCAAGGAAATCAAATCACAGAGTCACAGAACTGTCAGGTTTGGAAGGGACCTCAAGGCTCAGCCAGCTCCACCCCCCCTCACCACCCTCATGGGCAACAACTTCTTCCTCACAGCCAACCTCAATCTCCCCACTTCAAGTTTTGCTCCATCCCCCCCAGTCCTATCCCTCCCTCACACCCTCAAAAGTCCCTCCCCAGCTTTCTTGTAGCCCCCTGCAGATCCTGGAAGGCCACAATGAGGTCTCCTCAGAGCCTTCTCCTCTCCAGCCTGCACAACCCCAACTCCCTCAGTCTGTGCTCACAGCAGAGCAGCTCCAGCCCTCTGCTCCTCCTCCTGGCCCTTCTCTGGACACCTTCCAGCACCTCCAGATCCTTTCTGGAACAAAGGCTCCAGCACTGGCCCCAGAGCTGCAGCTGTGGTCTCAGCAGAGTGGAGCAGAGGGGCAGAATCCCCTCCCTGGCCCTGCTGGCCACACTTCTCTTGCTGCAGCCCAGGCTCTGCTTGGCTCTCTGGGCTGCAAGTGCTCACTGCTGGCTCCTGTGGAGTTTCTTCTCCCCCAGCACCCCCAAGGCATTTTCCTTCAGGGCTGTTCTCAAGCCAGCCCCTGCCCCGCCTATATCTGCTTGGGATTGTCCTGAGCCAGCTGCAGGACCTTGCATTGGTCCTGTTGAAGTTCATCCTGGCCCCTGCTTGCTGGTTGTAAAGGTTTTGCTTTGGAGGAAGTGCACAGCTTAGGAGATGACCTCAGATCCTCCAGTCCAACCATTCTCTAACTCTACCAAGGCTGTGTCTAACCCAAGGCTCTCAGCACCCCATCCCTGCCTCTCTGGAACACCTCCAGGGATGGGGATTCAGCCACCTCCCTGGGCAGCCTGTGCCAAGCTTTTAGAACAAGTTTCTTCTCATATCCAAAGCTGAACTTCCCCTAGGGCAACTTGAGGCCATTTGCCTTTGTCCTCTCCCCACTAGGGAGAAGAGACCAACTCCCACCTGGCTCCAGCCTCCTTTCAGGGAGTTGTGGAACTCAAGAAGTTCTCCCCTCAGCCTCCTTTTCTCCAGACTAGATAATCCCATGTCCCTTGGATACTCCACCCCAGCCCTGTTCTCCAGACCCTCTGTTTACCATGGAACCAAAATCTGAGGCTCTCAGATCATCACCAGCAGAGATCTTCCCTGGGGAATCCAGCAGGGCACACAAGCCATGAAATGCTGGTGCTGGAGCTGGAGCTGGAGCAGTGACATTCATTTATAGAACCCTGAAGCATAAATTCAAGCTTGAGGGAGCTAAAGCCCTCCTGGATCCCTTCAGATGAAGTTCTGGAGTCATGGAACTCTGACAGAGTTCCCTGGAGGTTTGGAAGGCCAGGCTGTATGTGGCTGTGAGCAACCTTCTGTAGTGTGAGGTGTCCCGGGCCAAGGCAGGGTGGTTGGAACTGGATGAGCCTTGAGGTCCCTTCCAACCCTGACAGTTCTGTAACTCCAACATGTGCCAAGCTCCTTGTGCAGATCACAGAACCATTGGACTCTTTTGGTGGGAAAAGACCTCCAAGCTCATCAAGTCCAACTGTTGGGGATGCCCCAGCTTTGTCCTGGTGCAAGGGTTAGAACAGGGTGAAACCTTCTGGGCTCCAGCACTGCACATAGAATAGAATAGAATAGAATAGAATAGAATAGAATAGAATAGAATAGAATAGAATAGAATAGAATAGAATAGAATAGAATAGAATAGAATAGAATAGAATAGAATAGAATGAACCAGGTTGGAAAAGACCTCAGAGATCATCAAGTCCAAGCTATCACCCAACACCATCTGATCAACTAAACCATGGCACCAAGTGCCTCAGCCAGGTTCCTCTTAAACACCTCCAGGGACAGGGACTCCACCACCTCCCTGGGCAGCACATCCCAATGGCCAATCTCTCTGTGAAGAATTTTTTCCTCACCTCCAGCCTGAATCTCCCCTGGCACAGCTTGAGACTGTGTCCTCTTGTTCTGGTGCTGGGTGCCTGGGAGAAGAGACCAACCCCCACCTGGCTGCAACCTCCCTTCAGGTAGTTGTAGAGAGCAAAAAGGTCTCCCCTGAGCTTCTCCAGGCTAAGCAACCCCAGCTCGGTGAGGTTCTTGCAGGGAAACTGCCAGAAATGATCTGGATTAAACTTTCCCTGCAGAGGACCTTCTGAGGTCAGAGTTGAGGTCATTAACAGGACAGTGTGGGGAAACTCACCCTGCTGCTCTCTCCTGTTAGCAGCTTGGGGGTAAACAACAGCCCTGCAGCCTCAAATATTGCAGGCCATTAATCTTCATAAATACAAATATTTGGAAGGCAGCAGGAATGGATGAAGCCCTCCCTGCCTTGCTCCCCTCCCTGCCTTGCCCCCCTCCCTGCCTTGCCCCCCTCCCTGCCTTGCCCCCCTCCCTGCCTTGCTCCCTCCCTGCCTTGCTTCCCTCCCTGCCTTGCCCCCTCCCTGCCTTGCCCCCTCCCTGCCTTGCCCCCTCCCTGCCTTGCTCCCCTCCCTGCCTTGCCCCCTCCCTGCCTTGCTCCCCTCCCTGCCTTGCTTCCCTCCCTGCCTTGCTCCCCTCCCTGCCTTGCTCGTCTCCCTGCCTTGCTCCCCTCCCTGCCTTGCTCCCCTCCCTGCCTTGCTCCCCTCCCTGCCTCCTGGTTGCCTGGGCACACTGCAGGCTCATGTTCAGCCTACCATCAACCAGCACCCCCAGGTCCCTCTCTGCCTGGCTGCTCTCAGCCACTCTGACCCCAGCCTGTAGCACTGCCTGGGGTTGTTGTGGCCAATGTGCAGCACCTGGCACTTGGATGTGTTCAATCTCCTGCCCTTGGCCTCTGCCCATCTGTCCAGCCTGGCCAGGTCCCTCTGCAGAGCCTCTCTACCCTCCAGCAGATCAACTCCTGCCCCCAGCTTGCTGCCATTGCTGTCATCTGATGGACTCAATGCCCTCATCCAGATCATCAATGAAGATGTTAAAGAGCACAGGGCCCAGCACTGCTCCCTGGGGCACAGCACTGGTGCCTGGCTGCCAGCTGGCTGTGGCACCATTCACCACCACTCTCTGGGCTCAGCCTCCAGCCAGTTCCTAACCCAGCTCAGAGAGCTGCTGTCCCAGCCAGGGGCTGACAGCTTGGCCAGCAGTTTGCTATGGGGGATGGTGTCAAAGAATAGAATGGAATGGAATGGAATGGAATGGAATGGAATGGAATGGAATGGAATGGAATGGAATGGAATAGAATAGAATAGAATAGAATAGAATAGAATAGAATAGAATAGAATAGAATAGAATAGAATAGAAATTATTGCCTTATGTAGTGTTATATATTATATTATATCATTAACAGATTATTATTCATTATCTATTCTTAATTATACATGCTTATTAATTATATCCTAATTGATATAATTACTTACTAATGATGCAGTACTATTCTCTATTATTATTCTTATCATTAATTGTTATTATTCTTTCTGGTGCTCTGTTCCCAAACTTCACAAAGCCCTAAAGGTTCTGCTGCAGGAGCTGTGTTTCCAGAGCCAGGCTTCACTCTGTGGTGATCCTCAGCTGCAGAAAGCCAGGCCTCGTTCTCCTCCACCCCTGGAAGTGTGTGCCAGCAGAGCCTTGGGTTGCATCACAGACTCCTGGAGCAGGGAATCGTTAAGGCAGGAAAAGCCCTCTCAGATCATCCAATCCAGCTGCCAGCCCAGCACCACCATGGCCACCAAACCCTGGCCCCAGCTGCCATGGCCACAGGATTCCGGAGCACCTCCAGGGCTGGGGACTCCACCACCTCCCTGGGCAGCCTCTGCCAGCCCCTGGCCACTCTGGCAGCAAGGAAATTGTTCATAATCTCCAACCCAACCCTCCCCTGGGGCAGCTTGAGGCCATTTCTTCTCCTCTACCAATTGTCACTAGGCAGCAGAGCCCAGCCCCAGCTCCCTGCAGCCTCCTCTCAGGGAGCTGCAGAGAGCAATGAGGCCTCCCTCAGCCTCCTCTGCTCCACACTCAACACCCCCAGCTCCCTCTCCCCAGCCCTCTTCTCCAGACCCTTCCCCAGCTCTGTTGCCCTTCTCTGGCCCTGCTCCAGCCCTTAATGTCCTTGGAGCAAGGGCCCCAAAACTGAGCCCAGCACTCAAGCTGGGGCCTCAGCAGTGCTGATCCAGAGGCACAATCCCTGCCCTGCTCCTGCTGCCCACACCACTGCTGCTCCAGGCCAGGCTGCTGCTGCCCTTCTTGGCCACCTGGGCACCCTCTGGCTCCTCTTCAGCTGCTGTCTATCAGCATCCCCAGGGCTCTCTCTGCTGGGTAGGTTTCCAGCCTCTCTGCCCCAAGCCTGGAGTGCTCCTGGGGTTGTTGTGACTCAAGGGCAAGACCCAGCTTTTGGCTTTGTTAAACCTCATCCTATAGGCCTGGGCCCATGGATCCAGGCTTGGCAGGTCCCAGTGCAGAAGGAATTTATCTCAGTCTCTATTAGAGCCTCATCCCATCCTCTCTCTTTCCACCTATTTGTATTTCATTCCACCACATCCTCCCTGAACAAAGCTAACTTCTGGAAGGTCTGCTCTGGAACCTGAGTCTGTTCAAATTCCCTTCAATACTTCCTCTAATTAAGTAATGTTCCACTGCAGAGTGGCTCTGAAACACAGGCAGGGCAGAGGACTCTGCTGATTGTCTCACCTCTCCAAAGGGCACTTTGAAGGTCGGAGAGATTTTCTCTTCCTGGCTGCTCTCAGTCCCTGTGGTACATTTGGTGGATGCACAGAGCTAAGTGCTTCCATCTGCAGGGTGCAACCTTCAAGAGGTCTTAGACCTCTCAGCTCTTTTCTGGGCCAACACACAGCTTGCCAGAGCCATCTCTGAGCAGAGCAGAGGGATGTGAGGAGCACAGCAGAAGGATGTGAGGAGCAGAGCAGAGGGATAAACCTGTACTTAAAATAAACCAAACCAGGTTGGAAGAGACCTTCAAGATCATGGTGCCCAACCCATCAACCAATCCAACCCACCCAAACAGCTAACCCACGGCACCAAGCACCCCATCAAGTCTCCTCCTGAACACCTCCAGTGACAGTGAATCCACCACCTCCCCAGGCAGCACATTCCAATGGGCAATCACTCTCTCTGTATAGAACTTCTTCCTAGCATCCAACCTGAACCTGCCCTGGCACAGCCTGAGACTGTGTCTTCCTGTTCTGGTACTGGGTGCCTGGGAGAAGAGACCAACCTCTGCCTGTCTACAACCTCCCCTCAGGTAGTTGTAGACAACAAGAAGGTCTCCCCTGAGCCTCCTCTTCTCCAGGCTAAGCAACCCCAGCTCCCTCAGCCTCTCCTCACAGGGCTGTGCTCCAGACCCCTCCCCAGCTTCGTTGCCCTTCTCTGGACACCTTCCAGCAGCTCAACCTCCTTCCTAACCTGAGGAGCCCAGAACTGGACACAGGTCTCAAGGTGTGGCCTAACCAGTGCAGTGTCCAGGGGCAGAATGACCTCCCTGCTCCTGCTGGCCACACTCTTCCTGAGGCAGGCCAGGATGCCATTGGCCCTCTTGGCTGCCTGGGCACACTGCAGGCTCATGTTCAGCCTGCCATCGACCAGTCCCCCCAGGTCCCTCTCTGCCTGGCTGCTCTCAGCCCCTCTGACCCCAGCCTGTAGCACTGCATGGGGTTCCTGTGGCCAATGTGCAGGACCTGGCACTTGGATGTGTTCAATCTCCTGCCCTTGGCCTCTGCCCATCTGCCCAGCCTGTCCAGGTCCCTCTGCAGAGCCTCTCTACCCTCCAGCAGATCAACTCCTGCCCCCAGCTTGCTGTCATCTGCAAATTTACTGATGATGGACTCAATGCCCTCATCCAGATCATCAATGAAGATGTTAAAGAGGATGGGGATGTGAGGAGCACAGCAGGGGGATGTGAGGAGCACAGCAGAGGGATGTGAGGAGCAGGGCAGAGGGATGTGAGGAGCAGAGCAGAGGGATGTGAGGAGCAGAGCAGAGGGATGTGAGGAGCACGGCAGAGGGATGTGAGGAGCAGGGCAGAGGGATGTGAGGAGCAGAGCAGAGGGATGTGAGGAGCACAGCAGAGGGATGTGAGAAGCAGGGCAGAGGGATGTGAGGAGCACAGCAGAGGGATGTGAGGAGCAGGGCAGAGGGATGTGAGGAGCAGGGCAGAGGGATGTGAGGAGCACAGCAGAGGGATGTGAGGAGCAGGGCAGAGGGATGTGAGGAGCACAGCAGAGGGATGTGAGAAGCAGGGCAGAGGGATGTGAGGAGCAGGGCAGAGGGATGTGAGGAGCACGGCAGAGGGATGTGAGGAGCAGGGCAGAGGGATGTGAGGAGCACAGCAGAGGGATGTGAGGAGCACAGCAGAGGGATGTGAGGAGCAGGGCAGAGGGATGTGAGGAGCACAGCAGGGGGATGTGAGGAGCACAGCAGAGGGATGTGAGGAGCAGGGCAGAGGGATGTGAGGAGCAGGGCAGAGGGATGTGAGGAGCACAGCAGAGGGATGTGAGAAGCAGGGCAGAGGGATGTGAGGAGCAGGGCAGAGGGATGTGAGGAGCACGGCAGAGGGATGTGAGGAGCACAGCAGAGGGATGTGAGGAGCACAGCAGAGGGATGTGAGGAGCAGAGCAGAGGGATGTGAGGAGCACGGCAGAGGGATGTGAGGAGCACAGCAGAGGGATGTGAGAAGCAGGGCAGAGGGATGTGAGAAGCAGGGCAGAGGGATGTGAGGAGCAGGGCAGAGGGATGTGAGGAGCACGGCAGAGGGATGTGAGGAGCACAGCAGAGGGATGTGAGGAGCAGGGCAGAGGGATGTGAGGAGCACAGCAGAGGGATGTGAGGAGCAGGGCAGAGGGATGTGAGGAGCAGGGCAGAGGGATGTGAGGAGCAGGGCAGAGGGATGTGAGGAGCACAGCAGAGGGATGTGAGGAGCAGGGCAGAGGGATGTGAGGAGCACAGCAGAGGGATGTGAGGAGCACACACCCATGGCAGGCACAGGCACAGCAGTTCCTGGCACAGCAGAGTCCTAGAGGGCTCTTCTCAGGGCCAGGATCTTCTCCAGGGTAGGGTTGGACCTCACAGTTGTTGTCTCCTCCCGGGGGCCCTGTGTCCAAGCACAGAGAACTGGACCCTGAACCCAGTTCATGTCCAGCACTGAAGGAGACCACAGCACTAATGAAGGGCTGCAGGAGGGGAGCAGTGTGACTGACACAGCCAGGCTCTGCTTCTACCATGGCATGGACTGATGGGGGGCACCTGGCCTGGCATCTCAGATCAGAGTCTCAGGATCCAGATTCTTCATTTGCAATACTGTGCCCAGTTCTGGGTTCCCCAGTTCTGAGAGACAGGGAACTACTGGAGAGAGTTCCATGGAGGGACACTGAGGTGAGGAGGGGACTGAAGCATCTCTCCCATGAGGAAAGGCTGAGAAAGCTGGGGGGCTGTCTAGCCTGGAGAAGAGCAGCCTGAGAGGAGATAAAGAGTGGGGGGGCAAGAGGATGGGGCCAGGCTCTCCTCAATGGTGCCCAGGACAAGGGGCAGTGGGCACAAACTGGACCCCAGGAGGTTCCACCTAAACCTAAGGGGGTGTGGGGGGGGAAACATTCTTTTGATGGTGCTGGGTCACAGCAGCAGGCTGCCCAGAGAGGCTGTGGAGCCTCCATCCAAACCCAGCTGGAGGTGTGTTGCTGTGGGAGTTACTCTGGGTGCCCCTGCTGCAGCAGGCTGGGGGTGGGGGTTAGGACTGGATGGTCTCCAGAGATCCCATCCAGCCCCCTCCATTCTTTGTCATTCTGTGGTCCAGGAGCTCAGCTGCCCACGGGTGCCCAGCTTGGACCCTAGGGCATTTCGCAGAGCAGTGCTTGAACTGTGCCTCCAGACACTGCTGAAGCCTCCTGCCTTGGCTCTGCCTTGGCTCTGCCTTGGCTCTGCCTTGGCTCTGCCTTGGCTCTTCTTCTTTTGTTGGCTTCTTGAAGAACTCCTTCAAGCACATTTTACACAGAATCACAGGAGGTTAGGGGTTGGAAGTGATCTCCAGAGATAACAAGTCCATGCCCCTGCCAGCGCAGGGACACCCAGGGCAGGGCACACAGGAACCCCATGCAGAGCTACAGGCTGGGGTGAGAGTGGCTGAGAGCAGCCAGGCAGAGAGGGACCTGGGGGGACTGGTCGATGGTAGGCTGAACATGAGCCTGCAGTGTGCCCAGGCAGCCAAGAGGGCCAAGGGCATCCTGGCCTGCATCAGGAAGAGTGTGGCCAGCAGGAGCAGGGAGGTCATACTGCCCCTGGACACTGCACTGGTTAGGCCACACCTCGAGTCCTGTGTCCAGTTCTGGGCTCCTCAGTTTAGGAAGGAGGTTGAGCTGCTGGAACGAGTCCAGAGAAGAGCAACAAAGTTGGTGAGGGGCTTGGAACACAGCCCTGTGAGGAGAGGCTGAGGGAGCTGGGGTTGCTTAGCCTGGAGAGGAGGAGACTCAGGGGAGACCTTATCACTCTCTACAACTACCTGAAGGGAGGTTGTAGCCAGGTGGGGGTTGGTCTCTTCTCCCAGGCAGCCAGCCCCAGAACAAGAGGACACAGTCTCAGGCTGCGCCAGGGGAGGTTCAGGTTGGATGTTAGGAAGAAGTTCTACACAGAGAGAGTGATTGCCCATTGGAATGGGCTGCCTGGGGAGGTGGTGGAGTCGCTGTCATTGGAGGTGTTCAGGAGGAGACTTGATGGGGTGCTTGGTGCCATGGGTTAGCTGTTTGGGTGGGTTGGATTGGTTGATGGGTTGGACACCATGATCTTGAAGGTCTCTTCCAACCTGGTTTGGTTTACTCTAATAAAAGTTTATTCTAAAGGAACACATCCAGGAGGGTCTGGAATGACTCCAGAGGTGGAGACTCCACCACCTCTCTGGGCAGCCTGCTCCAGGGCTCTGCCACCCTTCAGTCACAGAACTTCCTCCTCCTCTTCAGAGGAACCTCTGCTCTTCCACTCTGTGCCCCTTACCCCTGTGCTGTCCCTGGGCACCACTGAACACAGCCTGCTGCCAGCCTCCTGACCTCCACCCTTGGAGGATTGATCAGCATTGATCAGATCCCCCTGGGGCTGCTCTTCTGCAGGCTCTCAGCCCCAGGGCTCTCAGCCTCTGCTCCTGACAGAGCTGCTCCAGGCCCCTCAGCACTGCTGCAGCCCTTTGCTGTCCCCTCTCCAGCAGCTCCCTGTCCCTCTTGAATTGGGGAGCCCAGAGCTGGACACAGAGCTCCAGGGGTGGCCTCAGCAGGGCAGAGCAGAGTGAGATGAGAGCCTCCCTTGCCCTGCTGGCCACACTCTGCTTGATGCACCCCAGGATGCCCCTTGGCCTCTTTGCCCCCAGGGGCACATTGCTGGCTCCTGGTCACCCTGCTGCCCCCCAGGCCTGCCAGGTCCTTTCCCCCCGAGCTGCTCTCCAGCAGCTCAGGCCCCAGCCTGCTCTGACCCCTGGGGTGGTTGTTCCTCCCCAGGAACAAAGATCTAAAGCCTATAGCAAGTAGAGCAAATCAGAAGCAGGGAGGGAGTTTAACCCTTGTCTCTTTTTCTTCTTGTTGGCTTCTTGAGTTGAAAACAGGTCTGTGAGTGAAGCTGTGTGGGAGATGATTTCAAACTGGACCTTCTTCCACCCTGCTGGAATAAAAGGATCCCCTGTGGCTTCAGGGTCAAGACAGATGGAAGGGTTTATTCTCCACACTCCAGTGTCTCAGGAGGCCATGGGGCACAGGTGCCCACAAAGCTGCCACAGCTGAAGCCACAAATGCCACAGCAATAATGACAGCACAGGGATGGTGGTGCTGCTTCAGCCCCAGGGTATTTCACCTCTCTGTGTGTCCCATGCCAAGGTCTCCAGCAGGATGAACACCAGAGCTGTCAGCTCGTGGCTTGGACCACTACACTCTGAACTGGGTTGGGAACTGGCTGGAGGCTGAGCCCAGAGAGTGGTGGTGAATGGTGCCACAGCCAGCTGGCAGCCAGGCACCAGTGGTGTGCCCCAGGGAGCAGTGCTGGGCCCTGTGCTCTTCAACATCTTCATTGATGATCTGGATGAGGAGGTCAAGTCAGTCATCAGCAAGTTTGCAGCTGACTCCAAGTTAGGAGCAGATGTTGGTCAGTTAAGAGGGTAGAAAGGCTCTGCAGAGGGACCTGGACAGACTGGACAGATGGGCAGAGGCCAACAGGATGGCATTCAACAAGTCCAAGTGCCAGGGGCTGCACTTTGGCTACGGCAATCCCATGCAGAGCTACAGGCTGGGGTCAGAGTGGCTGAGAGCTGCCAAACAGAGAGGGACCTGGGGGTGCTGATTGACAGCTGCCTGAATATGAGCCAGCAGTGTGCCCAGGTGGCCAAGAAGGCCAAGGGCATCCTGGCCTGCATCAGGAAGAGTGTGGCCAGCAGGAGCAGGGAAGTCATTGTGCCCTGTACTCTGCATTGGTTAGGCCACACCTTGAGTCCTGTGTCCAGTTTTGAGCCCCTCAGTTTAGGAAGGACATTGAGAGACTTGAAGGTGTCCAGAGAAGGGCAACAAGGCTGGGGAGAGGCCTTGAGCACAGCCCTGTGAGGAGAGGCTGAGGGAGCTGGGGTTGTTTAGCCTGGAGAAGAGGAGGCTCAGGGGTGACCTCATTGCCCTCTACAACTCCCTGAAGGGAGGTTGTAGCCAGGTGGGGGTTGGCCTCTTCTCCCAGGCAGCCAGCAGCAGAACAAGAGGACACAGTCTCAAGCTGTGCCAGGGGAGGTTTAGACTTGAGGTGAGGAGAAAGTTCTTCCCAGAGAGAGTTGTTAGCCATTGGAATGTGCTGCCCAGGGAGGTGGTGGATTCACCATCCCTGGAGGTGTTCAAGAGGGGCTTGGATGTGGCACTTGGTGCCATGGTTTAGTCATGAGGTCTGTGGTGACAGCTTGGACTCGATGATCCTCGAGGTCTCTTCCAACCTTGGTGATACTGTGAGACTGTGATACTGTGAAATGAGCGCTGCAAGCCAGGCTGATTAGGCTCAGTTTCATTAATGAGCTCTTGGGGTCTCCCTCTAAATATGCAAATATTGGCCTTCACCTACGGAGAATTTCCTCTCTGCCACCCCAAGCCCATCCTGGCTGCCTGCAGCTGTGTCCTCTGCAGGCTGTCAGCCTCACATATGAACTGATTTGTCACCACTTTGGCCTGAGCTGCATCTGTACCTGAGCCCCAGGTGGGGAAGCCAAGGCATGGAGCACAGAACATGCAGGCTGCTGGGAGCTGTGGGACCTTCAGAAGGCAGGAAGCCTCCCTCAGTCAAGCTGCACAAGCCAGGAGCTCCAGGGTGGTGTGGAGAAACTCACATGGCTCCTCCTGAACTTCTCATCAGTGTGCCTGCACATGGATCTCCTGCACACAGCCCTGCTCCACTGACCTCTGCTTACACTCACACAGCCTCATGGAATGGTGCAGGCTGGAAGGCACCTCCAGAGCTCATCCAGTCCAACCTCCTTGCAGCCAGCAGGGACATCCCCAGCTAGATCAGGTTGCTCATCAAGCCTCACCAAGCCTCACCTTGAATATCTCCAGGGTAGGAACCTCAACCACCTCCCTGTGCAACCTGTTCCAGTGTTCCACCACCCTCATGGTACAGAACTTGTTCCTAACATCCAACCTCAAGCTGCTCTGCTCTAGCTTGAAGCCACTGCCCCTGGTCCTGTCCCTGCAGGCCTTTGCAAACAGCCTCTCTCCATCCTTCTTGTAGCCCCTTTCAGGTACTGGCAGGCTGCTCCAAGGGCCCACCTGGAGCCTTCTCTTCCCCAGGCTGAACACCCCCAGCTCCCTCAGCCTGGCCTCATAGCAGGTTGCCCAAGTGTTTGAGGTCTTATCCCTGGAGACATTCAAGATCAGCCTGGATGTGTCCCTGGGCAGCCTGCTGTGGCTGGAGGTGTCCCTGTGGCCTGCAGGGGGGTTGGACAAGATGACCTTGGAGGGTCCCTTCCAACCCAATGCCCCCTGTGAATGGATTAAAGCTTGAGGAGGGCAGATTGAGCATGGAGATGAGGAAGAATTCTGTGCAGTGAGGCTGGGGAGAGCCTGGAGCAGACTGCCCAGGGAGGCTGTGGCTGCCCCCTCCCTGGAGGGGTTCCAGGCCAGGCTGGATGAGGCCCTGAGAAAAAAGGACTGGTGGGAGGGATCCCTGCCCATGGCAGGGGGGTTGGAAGTGGATGATTTTTAAGGTCCCATCCAACCCAAAGCATGCTGTGCACCCCTGGGTGTCAGCTGGCCAGTCCCCTGCCCAGCACCTAGAGGAGCAGGCAGCAGTGGAGGCAGTTTGCAGCTGGACAGATGGCCATGGCTGAGCAGATCTGCCTCAGGCAGGGGAGCTGCTCTGGCTGAGATGCAGCCTTGGCTGTCTGTAGCTAAATGGCTTTGGGGTTAGTTTAGGGATTTGGGGGTTTTGTTGTTGTTTGTACTTTCTCTTTACTGTGAACTCCTCAAGTCCAGAGGGTAAAAGCTCAGCCTAAGGACCCAAGCTGCCAGAGGGCAAAGCCTAAACTGCACTGCTTGAAGCCAAGCACCCTTTAAAACCCAGACTCCCAACCCCTAGATTTCAGAACCCATCTCCTTTGCACTCCATTTCACTTTGCAAAGCCCTTCCCCAGCCTCCTCCTTTTCCCATGCAGTGGGAGCCCAGCTGCAGCAGAACCTTCTCATTAAATGCATCAAATCTTGCAGCTGTCCTCTCCTTGCCCCCTTTGAAGTGACATGTGCTTCAATTTAGTTTTAATCTTCTAAGTGATGTTGTAAGTCCAGCCTCCCTGGGTGACATCTGAAGTTACTCTTTGGGGTTTGATGGGGCTTTTTTTATTGCTGCCCCCCTCCCCTTGCTGTGCAGCTCCAGAACTCAAGGCAGCAGTGGCTGAAGTCAGATTGAATCAGGCTGTGGAGCTTCAGTGATGAGGCATGAAAGAAAATCCTTTAGTTGGGAGGACCAAATGCAACCAGGAAGACACAGAAGACACCAAAGCACTTCAAACCCCCACCCCACCTCCCCTCCCCTTCTCCCCTTCTCCTCTCCCCTCCCTCTCCCTCTCCTGTCCCCTCCTCTCCCCTCTCCCCTGTCCTCTCTCCTCCTCTCCTTTCCCCTCTTCTCCCCTCTCCTCTCTCCTTTCCTCTCTCCTCCTCTCCACCTCTCTCCTCTCCTCTCCCCTCCTCTCTCCACTCCTCTCCCCTGCTCTCCCCTCTCCTGTCTCCCCTCTCCTCTCTCCTCTCTCTCCTCTCCCCTCTCCCTCCTCCCCTCCCTCCCTCCCCTCCCCTCCCCTCCCCTCCTCTCCAAACCTCTCCTAAGGCACAGAGGCAGTGCCAGAGGAAGCCATTCAGTTGGAGCTGGTGTGGAACAAGAGTGGCATCCAGTGGTTAGTTGGTTAACCACACACTGCTCTGCCCCCCACATTTGGCCAGAGCATCCCAAGCTGGCCACCAGAGATGACAGCTTGAGAATCATAGACTCACAGAGCTGTCAGCATTGGAAGGGACCTCAAGGCTCAGCCAGCTCCAACCCCCCTGCCATGGCCAGGGACACCTCACACCACAGCAGGTTGCTCACAGCCACCTTCAGCCTGGCTGCAAACACCTCCAGCCAGGAGGCTTCCACCACCTCCCTGGGCAACCTGGGCCAGGCTCTCACCACCCTCATGGGGGGAACAACTTCTTCCTCACATCTAATCTCAATCTCCCCACTTCTAGTGCTGCTCCACCCCTGGCCAGTTCCTCTTCTCCTAGCACTTGTGACTAGGGAAGAAGAGCTCAACCCCCACCTGACTCCAGCCTCCTCCCAGGGAGCTGCAGAGAGCAATGAGGTCTCCCTCAGCCTCCTCTTCTCCATGCTGAACACCCCCAGCTCCTTCACCTGCTCCTCCCCAGCCCTCTTCTCCAGACCCTTCCCCAGCTTGGTTGCCTTTCTCTGGACCTGCTCCATTTCCTCAATGTCCTTCTTGCAGTGAGGGCCCCAAAACTGACCCCAGGACTCAAGCTCCCCATTGCTGAGTCCAGGGGGACAACCACTGCCCTGCTCCTGCTGCCCACACCACTGCTGCTCCAGGCCAGGCTGCTGCTTTGCACCAGGCTGCTGCAAGAAGACTTTGTAGTTCTTAGGTGGTGTGGTCCAGGCCAGTTTAACCTTCTCAGACCTGAACTCTGGAAAGCCCTTCAAGAGGACTGCCCAGACCTCCAGCTAGCCCAAGGAGGACCAAGCAAGGAGGTCTACAGACACTTTGCCAACCTCCAACAGCCTCCAGCGCTTGCAGCCCAGGGTTTTCCAGGTCCTTCTGTGTTCAGCAGCCTGTAGGTTGTCCAGTGGCTCAGGTACACTTTGATCCTTCCCACACATCAAGGAACCTTTTGGCTGATTTGTCTTTGTGCAGGAAAACAGCTTCTGAGCTGGCTCCACCACTTGCTCCTCCTAATGCTGGGCAAGGAAATGAATTGTCCATCCTGATGCAGTTTTCTTCTCTCCCATCATGGTTCCAATCATACAGTCATAGAATGGCTTAGGTTGAAAGGGACCTTAGAGACCATCTCCTGAAAGGAAATGGCCTGAAAGTGTGCCCAGGGGAGGTTCAGGTTGGAGATTAGGAACTTTTCTTTGCTTCAGGAGTGGTCAGGGCCTGGCAGAGGCTGCCCAGGGAGGTGGTGGAGTCCCCAGCCCTGGGGGTGTTCCAGAACCCTGTGGCCATGGCACTTGGGGCCACGGTTTGGTGGCCATGGTGGGGTTGGGTTGAAGGTTGGACTGGGGGATCCCAGAGGCCTTTTCCAGCTGAAACAATTCCAGGATTCTGTGGTGTCAGATCTTCCCTTATCCACTTTTCCATCCACCCAGACCTGCACCACTCCACCTCCTCCATCTTCTCTGACCTCCCCAGTGCAATTATAACCCCAGGCAGTGCTACAGGCTGGGGTCAGAGGGGCTGAGAGCAGCCAGGCAGAAAGGGACCTGGGGGTGCTGGGTGACAGCAGCTGAACATGAGCCTGCAGTGTGCCCAGGCAGCCAAGAGGGCCAATGGCATCCTGGCCTGCATCAGGAAGAGTGTGGCCAGCAGGAGCAGGGAGGTCATTCTGCCCCTGGACACTGCACTGGTTAGGCCACACCTTGACTCCTGTGTCCAGTTCTGGGCTCCTCAGTTTAAGAAGGACATTGAGAGACTTGAAGGTGTCCAGAGAAGGGCAACAAGGCTGGGGAGGGGTCTGGAGCACAGCCCTGTGAGGAGAGGCTGAGGGAGCTGGGGTTGCTTAGCCTGGAGAAAAGGAGGCTCAGGGGAGACCTTCTTGCTCTCTGCAGCTCCCTGCAGGGAGGCTGTAGCCAGGTGGGGGTTGGTCTCTTCTCCCAGGCAAGCAGCACCAGAACAAGAGGACACAGTCTCAGGCTGTGCCAGGGGAGGTTTAGGCTGGAGGTGAGGAAGAAATTCTTCCCAGCAAGAGAGATTGCCCATTGGGATGTGCTGCCTGGGGAGGTGGTGGAGTCACCATCCCTGGAGGTGTTTAGGAAGAGCCTGGATGAGGCACTTGGTGTCATGGTTTAGTTGATCAGATGGTGCTGGGTGATAGGTTGGGCTTGATGATCTCTGAGGTCTTTCCCTACCTGGTTAATTCTATCCCATTCCATTCCATTCCATTCCATTCCTAGCCCCCCACTATCTTTTTGGAGACAAGGGACACAGGGGCTGCAGATCATGTTGAGGATGCAAGCTGACCATGATTTTGGGTTGGTTTGGGTTGGTTTGGGGTTGTTGGTTTTTTTTTGCCAAGCCTGAGTTCACTTCCAATAACTGAAAGTCCAAATTAATATCAGAGCTGTGTTTCCTCCAAAGATCTCCAGGAGTATTAAAAGAAATTGATTTGGCTTTATTGTTTCCCTGCATTTCCCTCTGACCTGGGGATTAAATATTCATGCCCCTCTCCATAGAACCTCTCTGCAGTATTTAATATTTCATGCTGTGATTTGCCAGGCCCTAAATCAAATCTCTTTTCCATGTTACTGGCCTGGCACTCCCTGAAATTGTCCCAGGAAATCCAATAAAGGATGTTTTGCAAACTGGGGGACACGATAAATAACATTAAAGAAAGAGATTGAATCTGTCAGAAAAATCCAACTTTCCTTTCTGCCTCGGCCCCAAAGGGTTTAGAGGAGGCCCTGAGCAGCCTGCCCTAGCAGGAGGTGGCCACAAAGGTGAGCCAAGTGCTGCAGCAGCTCTGCTGGGAGCACAGGCTGAGGGAGCTGGGGCTGTGCAGCCTGCAGAGGAGGAGGCTCCAAGGGGACCTCAGAGCTGCTGCCAGGACAGAATCACAGGGGCTGGAAGGGACCTTGAGAGGTCACCCAGTCCAAGCTCCCTGCCAAAGCAGGAGCACCTGTACCAGGTCACACAGGAACTCACCCAGGAGGGTCTTGAGTATCTCCAGAGAGACTCCACAACCCCCCCTGGATAGCCTATACCTGGTGGAATCCTGCAGGAAGGCTGCAGAGAGACTTCTGCTGAGGGGGGCTGGAGCCAGGCCAAGGGGGAATGGTTTGGAGCTGAGGCAGAGCAGGGTCAGAGTGGAGCTGAGGCAGAAGTTGTTCAGTGCCAGGGAGCTGAGCCTCTGGCCCAGGCTGCCCAGGGAGGCTGTGGCTGCCTCCTGCCTGGGGGTGCTGCAGGCCAGGCTGGATGAGGCCCTGAGCAGCTGAGTGTAGCTGGGAGGTGTCCCTGGGCATGGTGGGGAGCTTGGAGGAGAGGAGCTCTGAGCTCCCTTCCAACCTGAACCATGTTGGGATTGGATGATTCAATGATATTTAAGATCCCCTCCAACCCAAACCATTCTATGAATCTCCTCTCCTCCCTTTCCCTTTCCCTTTCCCTTTCCCTTTCCCTTTCCCTTTCCCTTTCCCCTTTCCCCTTTCCCTTTCCCTTTCCCTTTCCCTTTCCCTTTCCCTTTCCCTTTCCCTTTCCCTTTCCCCTTTCCCTTTCCCCTTTCCCTTTCCCTTTCCCTTTTCCTTTCCATTTCCCTTTCCCTTATTTCTTTCCCATTAAATTTCCTTTCCCTTAAATTCAAGGCTTAATTTTCCCTTCCCTTCCATTTGTTTTATCTTCATATTCCTTTCCATTCATTTTCCTTTCCCTTAAATTTCTTTTCCTTTAGTTTTTCTTTCATTTCCTTTTCCTTTCCTTTCATTTCCTTTTCCCTAAATTTTCCTCTCCCTTGAATTCCCTTTTTCAGGGCCTAATTTCCTTTCCCTTAGTTTTGCTTTCCCTTAAATTCCCTTTCCCTTCATTTCACTTTCCCTTCAATTTCCTTTCCCTTAAGTTTCCTTTCCCTACATTTTCCTTTCCCTTCATTTTTCTTTCCCTACATTTTCCTTTCCCCCAAAGCTCTCATTTTCAGGGCTTCATTTTCCTTTCCCTTCCTTTTCCTCTCCCTCCAGAAGAAACTCAGCAGCCTGACAGCCCAAGACCCCTCTCAATCCTTCACTCCCTGCACCCTCTCTGCTTCACTGCAGGAGCATGCTGGAGATAAGGAATTGTACAGAGGGCCATAAGTGACTTAGGCACAATTAGCTCTGTGCTCTTCAGCCTGCCAGGTGCACTTAGAAGCCTCCCCAGCCAGGCTATGACCATTTGTAGCCTCATTTATACAGCCTGCCAGGACTACTTCTTTAAATTAGCTTGAAGCAGGCCAGATAAACCTGGAAGGAAGTCAGTTGTCTTTTCTGAGGCTTCTGCTTTCCAGGCTCTCCAGCAGACAAGATGAGGGTGGAGATAAAGAGGAACAAAGCCTTCAAGCATCTTTTTCCCTGAAGAGCTCAGCAGGCAAGCAGCAAAATGTCAAAAGCAAGTGGGGTGGACAAGTGGAGCCAACTGCAAGGGGAACAATAGAGCTTTGGGACAGAAAAGGCTGCCTGCCAGCCTCCAAATGTTCCTTGGCTGAGTTACCTCTGCCCCAGCAAAGCTCATGGGATCCTCAGGTTGAAGCAATCACAGCTAAAATGATGAGGGAATGGGGAAGGTTTGGACCACAAGGCTTGAACTTGGCCACAAGAAGAAGAAACCAAACCAGAAAGAAAAGAGGAAGATTAAAGCTCTCTGCTCAGCAGGTTTCAGTTGGGGCTGAAAGTCCTGGAGATGCTACAAGAGTGAGAGAGAGGAGGAGAGGGGAGGGGAGAGGAGAGGGGAGGGAGACTCGAGGAGAGGAGACTCGAGGAGAGGAAAGGGGAGGAGGAGGGGAGGGGAGGAGGAGAGGGAGGAGAGGGAGGAGAGGAGAGAGAGAGGAGAGGAGAGGAGAGGAGAGGAGAGGAGAGGAGAGAGAGAGGAGAGGAGAGGAGAGAGAGGAGAGGAGAGGAGAGGAGAGGAGAGGAGAGGAGAGGAGAGGAGAGAGAGGAGAGGAGAGAGAGGAGGAGAGGGAGGAGAGGAGAGGAGAGGGAGAGGGAGGAGAGGAGAGGAGAGGAGAGGAGAGGAGAGGAGAGGAGAGGAGAGGAGAGGAGAGGAGAGGAGAGGAGAGGAGGAGAGGAGAGGAGAGGGGAAGGAGAGGAGGAGGAGAGGATGGGTGACAGCATCTCTGGCAGACTAACTGGAGCTGAGTGCTGCAAAACTGGGTGGAGGTCTTACATGGAGACTCCACCACCTCTCTGGGCACCCTCAGAGCAAAGAAGTTTCTCCTTCAGTTCAAGTGGAACCTCCTGGGTTCCGGGGTGTGCCAGCTGCCCCCTGTCCTGTGTTTGGCTGTCACTGAGAGGAGCCCAGCCCCATCCTCACCCAGCCCCTCCACGTTTTAGCTATTGATCAGCATTGAACAGATCTCCTCTCAGTCTTTTCCTCCCTGCTTAGGACAGCTCAGAAATTTGTCCTTCAGGGCAGAGCAGAGGCAGCAGAGTGCTCCTCCTCCTGCCCCGTCCTGCAGCAAGTGAAATGCTCCAGATCCTCCCAGCTGTGCCACTAATTCCACTGAGGGTTTTTGGGGACACCAGCCCACCCCTGGGGTCCTTTTCTTGCTGGAATTAGTGACCTGCTGTGGCCTGTGGGACAGAGATGGACGCTGATCTCAGCAGCAGCAGTGCTGGCACTGCCTGGAAAGGCTGCAGCACTGCAAAGCAGCTTCCAAAAGCAAAAGCTGTTGGGAAATCAGCTTCAAATGGGAAGCCAAAGAGCTCTGCTGGCATGGCCCAGAGAGACCTTCCAAGACTTACAGAGTGTGTTGAGAAGAGTGCGGCCAGCAGGGCAAGGGAGGTTCTCCTGCCCCTCTGCTCTGCCCTGGTGAGGCTGCACCTGCAGTGTTGTGTCCCTAGTTCAAGAGAGACAGGGAACTGCTGGAGAGAGTCCAATGAGGGCCATGAATAGAATAAACCAGGCTGGAAGAGACCTTCAAGATCATCAAGTCCAACACCACCTAATCGATTAAGCAACCCCAGCTCCCTCAGCCTCATCCAGGCTCTTCCTAAACACCTCCAGGGATGGTGACTCCACCACCTCCCTGGGCAGCACATCCCAATGGCCAAGCTCTCTGTCTGGGAAGAACTTCTTTCTAACATCCAGCCTAAACTTCCCCCTGGCACAGCATGAGACTGTGTCCTCTTGTTCTGGTGCTGGCTGCCTGGGAGGAGAGACCAACCTCTGCCTGGCTCCAACCTCCCTTCAGGGAGCTGTAGAGAGCAAGAAGGTCTCCCCTGAGCCTCCTCTTCTCCAGGCTGAGCAACCCCAGCTCCCTCAGCCTCTCCTCACAGGGCTGTGCTCCAGACCCCTCCCCAGCTTCGTTGCCCTTCTCTGGACACCTTCCAGCAGCTCAACCTCCTTCCTAACCTGAGGAGCCCAGAACTGGACACAGGACTCGAGGTGTGGCCTAACCAGTGCAGTGTCCAGGGGCAGAATGACCTCCCTGCTCCTGCTGGCCACACTCTTCCTGATGCAGGCCAGGATGCCCTTGGCCTTCTTGGCTACCTGGGCACACTGCAGGCTCATGTTCAGCCTGCCATCGACCAGCACCCCCAGGTCCCTCTCTGCCTGGCTGCTCTCAGCCTCTCTGACCCCAGCCTGTAGCACTGCCTGGGGTTGTTGTGGCCAAAGTGCAGAGCCTGGCACCTGGCTGTGATCAGTCTCATGCTGTGTGATTTGCTCTGGGTGCCTCTGCACCCAGAGGGGTGCAGGGGGGGCTGGACTCAGTGATCTCCAGAGGACCCTTTTGACAGGTTGGACTCGATGATCTTTGAGGTCTCTTCCGACCCTAGTGATACTGAAAGCACAAAACAAACCCCTCAGCCTCCTGTGATTCTGTGGCCCCTGCAGGGGCACGAAGGGGTTAAGAGCCCGGCTGGAGCCTGCGCGCAGCTGCAAGCTGAGCCGGAGCCTCGCAGCCTCTCTGCTGCGCTGCTTGCAGAGGCTTCCTCTCCTCCTGCACTGCAGCAGATCCCCGGCCCTGCTCAGCCAGGCAGGAGCAGCACCCAGACACACACCCAGGAGCCCCTCTGAGAAGATTCCAGCCCCCAGCAGCCACCACTGCCCTTGGGCCTCGACGGTGCTGCTAACTGACGAGGCTTCAGCGCTTCTCCAGCCCTGACACTGGATTGCTCCTTGGGTGATGCAGCCTCAGCCAGCCTGCCAGCAGAAAAGAGCTCAAAGGTGGCTTGCTTGGTTTGTTTATTTATTTATCTTGCCTGATCTGCCTTCAGCAGAAGACAAAACCACCTCACACCCTGGGTGCTCTGCTGAATAAACCAAGCACAGGCTCAGCCCTCGTCCAAAGGAGCTGCCACCCCCAGCTGGGTTTGCATTCCTGCTGCCTGGATTGTTGGAAGCCAGCTCTGCGGACAAGGACCAGGAAGGTCTGCTGGAGATGTGCTGCTGAGGGCCATGGCTTAGCCCCAGCCTAGGCAGACTTAAGAGAATGGCTGCTTGATGGTCTTCAGGGTCTTTCCCAAGTAAAGTGATTCCATGACTCCATGAGGGTCTCCCTCTGTGCTTACCCAGAGCTGTCCTGGAAGCTCCAAAGCTGCTTCCTCACTGCTCTCTCACCCCCTGGAAGCTCCAAAGCTGCTTCCTCAGTGCTCTCTCACCCCCTGGAAGCTCCAAAGCTGCTTCCTCACTGCTCTCTCACATCCTGGAAGCTCCAAAGCTGCTTCCTCACTGCTCTCTCACCCCCTGGAAGCTCCAAAGCTGCTTCCTCAGTGCTCTCTCACCCCTGGAAGCTCCAAAGCTGCTTCCTCACTGCTCTCTCACCCCCTGGAAGCTCCAAAGCTGCTTCCTCACTGCTCTCTCACCCCCTGGAAGCTCCAAAGCTGCTTCCTCACTGCTCTCTCACCCCCTGGAAGCTCCAAAGCTGCTTCCTCAGTGCTCTCTCACCCCCTGGAAGCTCCAAAGCTGCTTCCTCACTGCTCTCTCACCCCCTGGAAGCTCCAAAGCTGCTTCCTCAGTGCTCTCTCACCCCCTGGAAGCTCCAAAGCTGCTTCCTCACTGCTCTCTCACCCCCTGGAAGCTCCAAAGCTGCTTCCTCACTGCTCTCTCACCCCCTGGAAGCTCCAAAGCTGCTTCCTCAGTGCTCTCTCACCCCTGGAAGCTCCAAAGCTGCTTCCTCACTGCTCTCTCACCCCCTGGAAGCTCCAAAGCTGCTTCCTCACTGCTCTCACCCCCTGGAAGCTCCAAAGCTGCTTCCTCAGTGCTCTCTCACCCCCTGGACGCTCTGAAGATGCTTGCTCGGTGCTCTCTCACCCCCTGGACGCTCTGAAGATGCTTGCTCGGTGCTCTCGCTCCCTCTCGTGGCTCTCCACGATCCCCACAGCAGCTCCCAGCGATGCTTTGCAGGACCTGGTCTAAAACACTACCAGGGATGAGGCTCCTCTGGGCAGTTATGAGATGTGGCTCAAGCCAGGAAGCCCTCAGCACAGGAGGGACCTGGAGCTGATGGAGCAGGTCCAGAGCAGGGCCATGAAGATGCTCAGGGGGTTGGAGCAGCTCTGCTATGGGGCCAGGCTGAGGGAGCTGGGGGTGTTCAGCCTGGGGAAGAGAAGGCTCCAGGGACACCTAGTAGCAGCCTGCCAGCACCTGAAGGGGCTACAAGAAGGCTGCAGAGGGACTGATCCCAAAGGGACAGGAGCAGGGGCAAGGGTTTGAAATGAGAGCAGAGCAGATTGAGATTGGATGTGAGGAACAGCTGGGAAGGGACTTTTGACAAGGGCTGGGAGTGAGAGGATGAGAGGCAGTGGCCTTGAGCTGGAAGAGGGGAGAAAGAAACTGGAGATGAGGAAGAGATTCTGGAATGGTTTGGGTTGGGAGTAGCCTCCAGAGCTCCTCCAGTCCAACCCCTGCAGGCAGCAGGGACATCCTCCACTGGATCAGGTTGCTCAGAGCCTTCTCCAGCCTCACCTTGAACATCTCCTCAACCCCCCTCCCTGGGCAAACTGCTGCAGTGTTCCAGCAGCCTCCTGGTGCAGAACTTGTTCCTCACATCTGATCTGCTCTGCTCTGCTCTCATTGCCCCTGGTCCTATCCCTGCAGCCCCAGCCCTTTGCGTCCTATCCCTCTGCAGCCTTCTTGTAGCCCCCTTCAGGTGCTGGAAGTCCTGCTGGGAGAGGCCAAGGGGTGATGGTTTGAAGTGACAGAGGGAGATTCAGACTGGAGAGAAGGGAGAAATGTTTTGACACTGAGGCTGGCAGAGCCTGACCCAGGCTGTGCAGAGCAGTGGGGTAGAAACCCCATCCCTGGAACCATTCCAGCTGAGGTTGTTTGGGGCCCTCAGCAGCCTGCCCCTGTGGGGGCTGACCCTGCTGACTGCAGGGGGTTGGAACTGGATGACATCTGAAGGTGCTTGTCAGTCTGAAGCATTCTGTGCTGCTCTGCTTCAGACCAGAGCTGGTTGGAATAAGCTCCCTGGGATGCATGGAGGGCCCACACTGGCTCCCCTGTGCCAGCTCCTCTCTGCTCCAGCTCTGCCCTGCTTGTTCCAGGCCACCTGCTAATAACACAGGGACAGTCCCCAGGAGGCTGCTCTGCTGCTTCCCAAGCCCTCTCCCTGCTGCAATGGGTGAATTGTGCCACTCTGGGCACCATCTGGCAGCCCTGCAGGCCTCCAGCTGTCACCCTGCAGATCAACAGCTCAGCCAAATGGCTGCTGTCAGAGCTGGCAGCCACAGCAGGGCAGCCCAGAGACCGCAGGGACAGGAACTGCCTGGGCAGGGCTCTGGGCAGGCAACGCAGTCCCCAGGGAGTGCAGCCTCTGAGCCTCCTCCTGGGAGAGCAAATGGGAGCAAGAGAGGCTGGAGATGAGGGGGAAAGGGATGGGGAGGAGAGGGGAAGGGAAGGGGAAAAGGAGAGGAGGGGAAGGGAGAGGGAAGGGAAAAAGGGAGGGGAAGGGAGGGGAAAAGGGAGGAGGGCAGGGAAGGGGAAAAGGGAGGGGAGGGAGGGGAAGAGGGAAGAGGGGGAAGGGAAAGGGAAGGGAAAAAGGGAGGGGAAGGGCAGGGAAGGGGAAAAAGGAGAGAAAGGGAAGGGGAAAAGGGAGGAAAAAGGGAGGGAAGGGAAGGGGAAAAGGGAGGGGAGGGGAGGGGAGGGAAGGGCAGGGAAGGGGAAAAAGGAGAGGAAGGGAAGGGGAAAAGGGAGGAAAAAGGGAGGGGAAGGGAAGGGGAAAAGGGAGGGAGGGGAGGGGAAGGGCAGGGAAGGGGAAAAAGGAGAGGAAGGAAGGGGAAAAGGGAGGAAAAAGGGAGGGGAAGGGAAGGGGAAAAGGGAAGGGGAAAAGGAAGGGGAGGGAAAGGGAGGAAAGGGAAGGGAAGGGGAGGGAAGGAAGGAAGGGAAGGAGGGAAGGAAGGGAAGGGAAGGAAGGGAAGGAAGGGAAGGGAAGGGAAGGGAAGGAAGGAAGGGAAGGGAAGGGAAGGGAAGGAAGGGAAGGGAAGGGAAGGAAGGAAGGGAAGGTTTGGGAAGGAAGGAAGGAAGGAAGGGAAGGGAAGGGAAGGGAAGGAAGGAAGGAAGGGAAGGTTTGGGAAGGAAGGGAAGGGAAGGGAAGGGAAGGGAAGGGAAGGGAAGGGAAGGGAAGGGAAGGGAAGGGAAGGGAAGGGAAGGAAGGGAAGGGAAAAGGAAGGAAGGGAAGGTTTGGGAAGGTTTGGGAAGGAAGGGAAGGTTTGGGAAGGAAGGGAAGGGAAGGTTTAGGAAGGTTTGGGAAGGTTTGGGAAGGAAGGAAGGGGAAGGGAAGGAAGGGAAGGGAAGGGAAGGGAAGGAAGGTTTGGGAAGGTTTGGGAAGGTTTGGGGAAGGAAGGAAGGAAGGGAAGGAAGGGAAGGGAAGGGAAGGGAAGGGAAGGGGAAAAGGAAAAAGGAAAAGGAAGGGAAGGTTTGGGAAGGTTTGGGAAGGTTTGGGAAGGTTTGGGAAGGAAGGAAGGGAAGGGAAGGGAAGGGAAGGAAGGGAAGGAAGGGAAGGGAAGGGAAGGAAAAGGAAGGAGGGGAGGGGAGAGGAGGGGAGGGGAGGGGAAGGGGGGAAAGGAGAAGAAGGGAAGGGGAGAGGAAGAAGGAAGGGGAAGGGGAAGGGGAAGAGAAAGGGAAAGAGGAAGGGGAAGGAAAGGGAAAGGGGAAGGGGGGGGAAGGATGTACTGAGTCTACCTTTATTTCCAGGACAGATCCATTGCTAATTGCACTTCACCCATGGCTCAAACCCACTTCACATCTGAGCTCTGCTCTTTCTGGCTCTGCAGCTCATTGCTGACCCCACGAAGGGTTATCCTCATGTTCAGCTCTGCACTCAAGAGTGAGAATCATGGAACTAATCACACAGTCACAGAATGCTTTGGGTTGGGAGCAGCCTCCAAAGCTCCTCCAGTCCAACCTCTGCAGGCAGCAGGGACATCCTCCACTGGATCAGGTTGCTCAGAGCCTTCTCCAGCCTCACCTTGAACATCTCCACGGATGGAGGCTCAACCACCTCCCTGGCAGCCTGCTGCAGTGTTCCAGCAGCCTCCTGGTGCAGAACTTGTTCCTCACATCCACTCTCAACCTGCTCTGCTCTCATTTCAAGCCCTTGCCCCTGCTCCTGTCCCTTTGGCAACAGTCCCTCTGCAGCCTTCTTGTAGCCCCCTCCAGGTGCTGGCAGGCTGCTATTAGATGTCCCTGGAGCCTTCTCTTCCCCAGGCTGAACACCCCCAGCTCCCTCAGCCTGGCCCCATAGCAGAGCTGCTCCAACCCCCTGAGCATTTGTGTGACCTCCTCTGGACCTGCTCCATCAGCTCCAGGTCCTTCCTGTGCTGAGGGCTGCAGAGCTGGAGGCAGTGCAGTGAGCTCTGTCACACAGCCACGGCAGGAAGAGCTTCTCCTGCTGATGGAAGACACAACCTGAGGGGATCTTGGAATGTGTCCTAGTGGCAGAGAGCACCCAGGGGTACTTCATACCCTACTCCAGTGTGTATGAGCCTTTACTGAGAACACTGAGGAACCTGTGAGGAGGAGTTTGCCTTACACACAACAGTTCAGCAGGCAAAGGTGAAGCAGACAACTCAGATTCTCACTGACAAGAAGGAAGAGAAGATTCTTGGGTGGGGCGCATTTTTAGGTACCCACACCAGAAGGAAGAATACAAACAATCCCTTAAAGTGCACTGAAAACAAAGTGGTCCTCTGGGTGCTGTCCTCCAGGAGCTGCTTTCACCACCCACACTGTTTCTTAATGACTTGCAGCACTGTCTTGAGGACCTCCTCCTTGCAGGGGCTGGCATCAACCTCTTGGCAGGCAGGGTTCAGCATCCTTCTATAGGACTCTTCAACCCTAGTTAAAAACAAAAGCAGAGGAATGAAGGAGCAGCTATGGACCTCAGGAAGAAGTTTTGGATGTAGTCTACCTGGACCTCAGCAAGGCCTTTGACACCATCCCCCATAGCAAACTGCTGGCCAAGCTGTCAGCCCCTGGCTGGGACAGCAGCTCTCTGAGCTGGGTTAGGAAGTGGCTGGAGGCTGAGCCCAGAGAGTGGTGGTGAATGGTGCCACAGCCAGCTGGCAGCCAGGCACCAGTGGTGTGCCCCAGGGAGCAGTGCTGGGCCCTGTGCTCTTTAACATCTTCATTGATGATCTGGATGAGGGCATTGAGTCCATCAGCAGTGAATTTGCTGATGACACCAAGCTGGGGACAGGAGTTGATCTGCTGGAGGGTAGAGAGGCTCTGCAGAGGGACCTGGCCAGGCTGGGCAGATGGGCAGAGGCCAAGGGCAGGAGATTGAACACATCCAAGTGCCAGGTGCTGCACATTGGCCACAACAACCCCAGGCAGTGCTACAGGCTGGGGTCAGAGTGGCTGAGAGCAGCCGGGCAGAGAGGGACCTGGGGGTACTGGTCGATGGTAGGCTGAACATGAGCCTGCAGTGTGCCCAGGCAGCCAAGAAGGCCAATGGCATCCTGGCCTGCATCAGGAAGAGTGTGGCCAGCAGGAGCAGGGAGGTCATTCTGCCCCTGGACACTGCACTGGTTAGGCCACACCTTGAGTCCTGTGTCCAGTTCTGGGCCCCTCAGTTCAGGAAGGAGGTTGAGCTGCTGGAAGGTGTCCAGAGAAGGGCAACAAGGCTGGGGAGGGGTCTGGAGCACAGCCCTGTGAGGAGAGGCTGAGGGAGCTGGGGTTGCTTAGCCTGCAGAAGAGGAGACTCAGGGGAGACCTTCTTGCTCTCTACAACTCACTGCAGGGAGGTCTCTTCTCCCAGGCACCCAGCACCAGAACAAGAGGACACAGTCTCAAGCTGTGCCAGGGAAGGTTCAGGCTGGAGGTCAGGAGGAAGTTCTACACAGAGAGAGTGATTGCCCATTGGAATGGGCTGCCCAGGGAGGTGGTGGAGTCCCCATCCCTGGAGGTGTTCAGGAGGAGACTTGATGGGGTGCTTGGTGCCATGGGTTAATTGTTTAGGTGGGTTGGATTGGTTGATAGGTGGGACACCATGATCTTGAAGGTCTCTTCCAACCTGGTTTATTCTATTCTAAGGTGTTAGGAGTGGGATGAAATATTTCTCTATAGCATCCAAATGATGAACAGAAAGATTAAATGCTTTGGAGATGAGGAGGAAGTTCTGGGCATCAGGGAGGGGGGTTGGGGCCTTAGGAAGTCGTTTTGATGTCAGAAGGTGTTTTGGAGATTGGGAAGAGGTTTTGGACACTGGGAAGGGGGTTTTGGAGATTGGGAAGAAGCTTTGGACATCAGGAAGAGGTTTTGCACACTGGGGAGAGGTCTGGAGACTAGGAGGAAGTTTGGGGCATTGGGAAGAGCTTTGGAGATTGGGAAGAAGTTTGGGAGATTGGGAGATTGGGAAGGTGTTTTGGACACTAGAAAGAAGTTTTGGGACACTGGGAAGAGGTTTGGGACATTAGGAAGATGGCTTGGATGCTGGGAAGAAATCTGGTCCTTAGGAAGAAGGTTTGGACCTTAGGAAGAAGTTGGGACATTAAGAAGATGTTTTGGACCTTAGGAAGAAGATTTGGGTGTTAGGAAGAAGTGTGGAGAAGGTAGGAAAAGGTTTGGGACTTCAGGAAGAGGTTTGGACCTCAGGAAGATGTTTGGGCATTAGGAAGAAGTTTGGGTATTAGGAAGAACATATGGACCTTAGGAAGAGGGTTTGGAGACTAGGAAGAAGTTCTTCACCATGAGGGTGGTGGAACACTGGAACAAGTTGCCCACAGAGAGAGTCAAGGCCCCATCCCTGGAGACTTCCAAGGTCTTGAGGGGCTCTGAGCAACCTGCTCTGGTTGAGGATGTCCCTGCTGACTGCAAGGGGTTGGACTAGATCACCTTTAAAGGTCCCTTCCAACCCAAACCATTCCATGATTCTGTCCATGTCCACATGGCAGGGACCTGAAGTCTTTCTTTCCACACAGTGTAGCACTGGATACACTCTGGTGGAGCACTGCAGGGGACAGCCTGCTTCCAACTGTGCCTCAGTGTGAGCAGCAGGAGCAGGGCAGGGGATTGTCCCCCTGGACCCAGCGCTGGGGAGGCCACACCTTGAGTCCTGGGTTGGGTTTTGAGCTCCTCTCTCCGAGGACACTGTGGGGCTGGAGCAGGTCCAGGGAAGGGTCTGGAGAAGAGGGCTGGGGAGGAGCAGCTGAGGGCCCTGGGGGTGTCGAGTGTGGAGCAGAGGAGGCTGAGGGAGACCTCATTGCTCTCTGCAGCTCCCTGAAAGGAGGTTGCAGTGAGGTGGAGGCTTGGTCTCCTCCTCCTAGGAACAAGTGATAGGAGAGGAATTGGCCTCAGGTTGCCCCCGGGGAGGTTTAGGTTGGATCTGAGAAGAAACTTGTTGACTGAAAGGGTTCTCCAAGCCTGGCACAGGCTGCCCAGGGAGGTGGCTGAATCCCCATCCCTGGAGGGGTTTGGAAGAGGCAGAGCTGTGGTGCTGAGGGCCATGGGAACCTGCTTGAGTTGGGGATGCCCCTGCTGAGTGCAAGGAGGTCGGACTGGATGAGCTTTGTAGGTCCCTTCTGGCCTGGACCATTCTATGAATCATCTATGGCTCCATGATTCCATGCTTCCACCCTCTCCTCCCTGATGCCTACCTTTGTCTGAACAAGCTGTTAGCTTCCAGCTCTGCTTCCTCCTTTGTCTTCTCCAGCCCTCGGCGCTGAAGCCTCCGGACTCGCTCCTCGGGGTCAACAGTCAGGAGAAGGACAAGGTCTGGCCTGAGGAGGTCCTCAGGCCACTGGTACACCTCATCCTGCGCTGGTGGCAGGTCCTGGACTTGCCCATTTATTTCAGTGGCAATTGTGTAGGCAGCTGTGCTGTGCCAGTACCTGCCAAGGACAAGGCAGAGCACACTGAGAGACATCTCGAAGCAGACACCGATTCCTCAGCAGTGCTGGGGAGGAGAAGGGTCACCAATGACAGCCAAGAGGAGGTTGGGGACACTGCTTTTGAAGGGCAATGCAATGAGGTTATGGAAGGGGAAAGGGAGAGTAACTGGGCTTGATATTCCAGAGAGAAGAAGGCTGAGGGGAGACCCTCTGGCTCACTACAACTCCCTGAAAGGAGGTGGGAGCCAGAGTTGGTTCCTTCCTGTTACAAGTGATAGGATGAGAGGAAATGGCCGCAAGTTGCACCAGGGCAGGCTTAAGCTGGACATGAGAAGCTTCTCCACTGAGAAGGTTCTCAAAGGCTGGAAGAGGCTGCCAGGGAGGTGGTGGAATCCCCACCCCTGGAGGTGTTTGAAGGAGGCAGAGTTGTGGTGCTGAGGGCCATGGTTTAGCCCCAGCCTTGGCAGAGCTGGAGACTATACAGAGAGAGTGATTGCCCATTGGAATGGGCTGCCTGGGGAGGTGGTGGAGTCACCATCACTGGAGGTGTTCAGGAGGAGACTTGATGGGGTGCTTGGTGCCATGGGTTAGTTGTTTGGGTGGGATGAATTGGTTGATGGGTTGGACATGATGATCTTGAAGGTCTCTTCCAACCTGGTTATTATTGTTCTATTTACTGGCTGGATTCAGTGACCTTGAAGGCCTGCTTCCAACCAAAAGCATTCCATGATTCTCTACCCTGCTCTAACCCCCCAGTGCTACTCTGCAACCCAGAGACTATCCCTGAGGACCTCTCCTGGTAGCCCCGAACAGCCTCAGGGGGGCTCTGACAGAAGAAGACTTCAGAGAGACACAAACCTGTCCACGATGACAGGGGCCTGAGTGGATGCCTTTGCTATTTCTGAAGCCAGAATGTAGTTGCCTGCAGCATAAAAAGCTCTTTTGATAGGTGCTGGCTCCTCATCAAATATTGTCCTCCACTGGCTGATGGAGGCTGGTGGGGACCTGAGGAGAATGCCGTTGAGGGTGTCCTTAACAGCCTGGGTGAGGGTGGTTTTGCCTGGAGGTCATTCAGAGAAGGGGAGAAAGAAACAAAGCAGAAAGTGTTAATTTTACACAGCAGGAACCAGTCTGCACCTGAGAGAGCCAAGCAGAGCCTGGGCTGCAGCGAGAGAAGTGTGGCCAGCAGGGCCAGGGAGGGGATTCTGCCCCTCTGCTCCACTCTGCTGAGACCACAGCTGCAGCTCTGGGGCCAGGTCTGGAGCCTCTGTGCCAGGAAGGATCTGGAGGGGCTGGAAGGTGTCCAGAGAAGGGCCAGGAGGAGGAGCAGAGGGCTGGAGCTGCTCTGCTGTGAGGACAGACTGAGGGAGTTGGGGTTGTGCAGGCTGGAGAAGAGAAGGCTCCCAGGAGACCTCATTGTGGCCTTCCAGGATCTGCAGGGGGCTCCAAGAAAGCTGGGGAGGGACTTTTGAGGGTGTCAGGGAGAGATAGGACTGGGGGGGATGGAGCAAAACTAGAAGTGGGGAGATTGAGATTGGCTGTGAGGAAGAAGTTGTTGGCCATGAGGGTGGTGAGAGCCTGGCCCAGGCTGCCCAGGGAGGTGGTGGAAGCCTCCTGCCTGGAGGTGTTTGCAGCCAGGCTGGAGGTGGCTGTGAGCAACCTGCTGTGGTGTGAGGTGTCCCTGCCCATGGCAGGGGGTTGGCACTGGCTGAGCCCTGAGGTCCCTTCCAGCCCTGACAATTCTATGATCCAAGGTGAAGAGTCCAGCTGGAGACTGTCACCAGGGGTGTTCCCCACAGGTCAGGACTGGAGCCAGTCTTATTCAACATCTTCATCCACAACCTGGGTGAGGGGATAGAGAGGACCCTCAGCCAGTTTGCTGGTGAGACCAAAGTGGGAGGAGTGGCTGCCAGCCCCTCAGGCTGTGCTGCCATGCAGTGAGAGCTGGCCAGGCTGGAGAGCTGGGCAGAGGGGAACCTCCAGAGTTAAGTGTAGAGCCCTGCACCTGGGGAGGAGCAGCACCATGCACCAGCACAGGTTAGGGGCTGACCTACAGAGATGTGGTGCTGAGGGACATGGTTTAGCACCAGCCATGGTAGGGGTTGAGGATGGCTGGGGTATATGATCTCAAAGGTCTTTTCCAACCTAAAGGATTAAGGTATTCTATGACAAGGAACCCAAGCACTGAAGAGCCATGGACAGATTGGTCCTTTAGAACCTTAGGACTGTTGAGCTTGGAAGAGACCTTTGAGATCATCCAGTCCAACCACTTCCCTACATCTCCCCACTCACAGGTCAGAGAAGGCAGACTGCTCTTCAGGATCATTCATTCCCCCAAATCTGCCACCAGCTTCCCAGGATTGTTGGAAATCCCAAGCCCTATGCAGGGCTGAAGGCCACAATTGTTCTCTCCCAACAGCTTCTCATCTGCAGCTGCATTGCCCTTACCTGTGGCGTCCAGCCCCTCGAAAACCACCACGGGAAAGCCTCCTTTCTTCTGGTGCTCAGGACATTTGCCCAGCAGGTCGAGGAGTGCCCCAGCCTCTGGGATCCGAGGAGTACACTGCAAGGGGAGAGAGGGGAGAGAGGAGAGGAGAGAGAGAGAGGAGAGAAGAGAGAGGGGAGAAGAAATGAGGAGAGGGGAGAGGAGAGATGAGGAGAGGGGAGAGGAAAGATGAGAAGAGGGAGAGGAGAAGAGGAGAGAGGGGGAGAGGAGAGAGGGGAGAGAGAGAGAGAGGGGAAAAAGGGAAAGAGAGAGGGGAAAGGGGAGAGGAGAGGGGAGAGGGGAGGAGGGGAGAGGAGAGGAGAGAGAGGAGAGGAGAGGAGAGAGAGGAGAGGAGAGGAGGAGAGGAGAGGAGAGAGAGGAGAGGAGAGGAGAGGAGAGGAGAGGGAGAGGAGGGAGAGAGGAGAGGAGGGAGAGGAGAGGAGAGGAGAGGAGAGGAGAGGAGGGAGAGGAGGGAGGGGAGGGAGGGAGGGGAGGGAGGGAGGGAGGGAGGGGAGGGAGGGGGAGGGAGGGGGGAGGGGAGGGAGGGGAGGGAGGGAGGGGAGGGAGGGAGGGAGGGGGGAGGGGAGGGAGGGGAGGGGAGGGAGGGAGGGGAGGGGAGGGAGGGAGGGAGGGAGGAGAAGTAATGGAGGAGAAGGAGAGAGAAGAGCGAGAGAGAAGGGGAAGAGAAGAGGGATAAGGAAAGGGGAGAAGGAAGAGGGAGAGAGGAGCGGTGAGAGGATAAGCAGAGAGGGGCAGCCCCTTCCCCGGCACCCAGCGCACGGCCGCTGCCCTCCCCGCTCCCCGCGCAGGCCCCAGCGCAGCCCGCAGCGCCCCGCAGCGCCCCGGGCGGTCGCTCACCTCCCTCAGGCGAGCGCGGACGGCGGAGGCGGCGGGCGGCAGGGTGCGGCGCAGGCGGCGGTGCCCCGGCGAGCCCGGGGCGCAGCTCCGCAGCATGGCGGCCGGCGGCGGGGCGGAGGAGCCAGCGGGAAACGAAACCGGCGGCGGCGGCTGGCGGAGCGCCGGGCTGCGGGGGAAAGCGCAGCGGCAGGGGGCTGATCCCGGCAGGGGGAGGAGGTTTGCTGCCTCCTGCCCGCCCCCCCGGCCTGCCGGAGCGAAGGGGACGGAAACGAAAGTGACCCCAGCGGTGACATCGGAGCGCCGGGATGCGCGCTGCCCGCCCCGGGGCGGCACACCGATGGGTGGGCGCAGCTCCCGCGGGTGGGTCCCGGTGGGCAAACCCAGCTGCGAGGACGGAGGAGCCCCGGCCGGCAGCTCTGCCGCTCCCCGCTGCACCAGCGCCGCCGGCGATGGATTGTGTGCGGCGGCAGCCGGGCAGCCCCGCGGCGCCAGAGCACCACTCGCGATCAGGCAACCGTGGCGTGGATTGGCTTGGAAAAGACCCGTAAGGGCATCCGGGCCAACCAGCCTCTTAACTGTGCGAGGCTGAACCATGGCCTCAGCTCCACATCTCCTCCTCTTCCAAACGCCTGCGGGGATGGGGATTCAGCCACCTCCCTGCGCAGCCTGTGCCAGGCTTGGAGAACTCTTTCAGTGCAGGAGTTTCTTCTTGTGTCCAACCTAAACCTGCCCTGGTGCAACTTGAGGCCATTTCCTATCATCCTAATACTTGTACCTTGAGGGAAGAGTCCAACCCCCACCTGGCTCCTATCTCCTTTGAGGGAGATGGAGAAAGCCAGAAGGTCTCCCCTCAGCCTTCTCTTCTCTACACACCCCCAGGGCCTTCAGCTGCTCCTCCCCAGCCCTCTTC
The DNA here is from genome assembly GCA_011125475.1 of Melanerpes aurifrons. Taxonomy (NCBI): domain Eukaryota; kingdom Metazoa; phylum Chordata; class Aves; order Piciformes; family Picidae; genus Melanerpes; species Melanerpes aurifrons. The sequence continues at coordinate 3,986,948 of WWNC01000064.1, forward strand.
TCCAGACCCTTCCCCAGCTTCCTTGCCCTTCCTTGGACCAACTTCAGCCCCTCAGTGTCCTGGGAGTGAGGAGCTCAAAACTGAACCCAGGATTCAAGGCCTGTCCTCCCTAGTGCTGAGTCCAGGGAGACAATCCCTGCTCTGGTCCTGCTGCCCACACCACTGCTGATCCAGGCCTGGCTGCTGGTGGCATTGGCACACCTGGGCACACCGACCAGAGGAAGACATGAAGCTTCTGAGGAATTTCTTGAAGGCTGAGCTCATTTGTAAGGTAGTTCCTTCCAGAAGGTGCACCACGGGGTGAAGGTCAGACATCTCTACATGGCAGTTTTCCAGCTGTTAGAAGGGAGACAGGATCCTGCAGAGGTGCAGCTCCTGCATGTCCAAGTTCCATCTTTTGCAAACACAGACTCTGTGGTTTTGGGAAACATGACTCACAGCAGCTGACATGAAACTGAGCGCCACAGCTATTTGCAGTGCTTCTGGTTCCTCCCCCACAGCTGATGAGAGCTGAAATTGGGTATCATGGAAGAGAAGGGAAGGTTTGGGAAGGTTTGGGAAGGTTAGAGAAGAGAAGAGAAGAGAAGAGAAGAGAAGAGAAGAGAAGAGAAGAGAAGGAAGGGAAGGGAAGGAAGGAAGGGAAGGAAGGAAGGAAGGAAGGAAGGGAAGGTTTGGGAAGGAAGGAAGGTTTGGGAAGGAAGGAAGGAAGGGAAGGAAGGAAGGAAGGAAGGGAAGGGAAGGAAGGAAGGGAAGGGAAGGAAGGGAAGGTTTGGGAAGGAAGGGAAGGTTTGGGAAGGAAGGGAAGGTTTGGGAAGGAAGGAAGGGAAGGGAAGGAAGGGAAGGGAAGGTTTGGGAAGGGAAGGTTTGGGAAGGAAGGGAAGGGAAGGTTTGAAGGAAGGGAAGAGAAGAGAAGAGAAGAGAAGAGAAGAGAAGAGAAGAGAAGAGAAGAGAAGAGAAGAGAAGAGAAGAGAAGAGAAGAGAAGAGAAGAGAAGAGAAGAGAAGAGAAGAGAAGAGAAGAGAAGAGAAGAGAAGAGAAGAGAAGAGAAGAGAAGAGAAGAGAGAAGAGAGAAGGGAGGGAGGGGAGGGAGGGGAGGGAGGGAGGGGAGGAGAGGAGAGGAGAGGAGAGGAGAGGAGAGGAGAGGAGAGGAGAGGAGAGGAGAGGAGAGGAGAGGAGAGAGAGGAGAGGAGAGGAGAGGAGAGGAGAGGAGAGGAGAGGAGAGGAGAGGAGAGGAGAGAGAGGGAGAGGGAGAGAGGAGAGGAGAGGAGAGGAGAGGAGAGGAGAGGAGAGGAGAGGAGAGGAGAGGAGAGGAGAGGAGGAGAGGAGAGGAGAGGAGAGGAGGAGAGGAGAGGAGAGGAGAGGAGAGGAGAGGAGAGGAGAGGAGAGGAGAGGAGAGGGAGAGGGAGGAGAGGGGAGGAGAGGGGAGGGAGGGAGGGGAGGGGAGGGGAGGGAGGGGGGAGGGGGAGGGGAGGGGGAGGGAGGGGGAGGAGGGGAGGGAGGGAGGGGAGGGAGGGGAGGGGAGGGAGGGAGGGAGGGGAGGGAGGGGGGAGGGGAGGGGGGGAGGGAGGGGAGAGGAGAAACAAAATAGACCAGGTTGGAAAAGACCTTTGAGATCAGGGCATATTCATATTCATTTCATAACAAGGGACCCTTGCTGACCCTACTCTAGCAGGGGGGTTGGACTCTGCTTTCCAGAGGTCCCTTCCAGCCCCTGCCATTCATTCCCAGCTGATTCCATGACAGACATCAGGTGCCTGTGACAAATGTTTTCAGCGGCTCTTGAGAAACGAGAAAGGAAACATCAGGCCCCTGGCTCAGGAATGCTTACACGGAGGGTTTAATCGAGGCGGTGGGAGGGGAAAACGGAAACCGAAAGTTAAGTTCTTTGCAATGAGTCATCCGGGAGGGAGAAGGCAGCAGCGGCAGCGGCAGGAGAGAGCCAAGAGCCAGGCCGCCGAGTCGGGAACACAGGCAGCTTCCCGAGCGCTTGCGAAGCGAAACTTGGCTGAGAGTCAATTTGACCTCGAGAAAATAATCAACAGAAAGGTGGCCAGAACAGCTCTGCTGGGAGCACAGGCTGAGGGAGCTGGGGCTGTGCAGCCTGCAGAGGAGAAGGCTCCAGGAGCACCTCAGAGCTGCTGCCAGCACCTGACGGGAGCCTGCAGGAAGGCTGCAGAGAGACTTCTCCTGAAGGGGTTTGCAGATAGGCCAAGGGGGAATGGTTTGGAGCTGAGGCAGAGCAGGGTCAGACTGGAGCTGAGGAAGAGGTAGGAGGGTAGAGGCTGCCCAGGGAGGCTGTGGCTGCGTCCTCCCTGTAGGTGTTGAAGACCAGGCTGGATGAGACCTTGAGCAGCTGAGTCTAGCTGAGAGTTGTCCTTGTCCACGGTGGGGAGGTTGGGAGCAGTTGAGCTCTGAGGTCTCTTCCACCCTGAGCCATTCTGGGATTCTGTGATAAGCTTCAGTGTAAATAAATGTGAAGCAATGCATGCAGGAAAGAAGAATTGAAATCTTGTATGATGCTGATGGCAGCAGTGGCAGTGACAGCTTGGCCATTGGGATGTGCTGCCCAGGGAGGTGGTGGAGTCACCATCACTGGAGGTGTTGAGGAAGAGCCTGGATGAGGCACTTGGTGCCATGGTTTAGTTGGTTAGTTAGGGTTGGGTGAGCAGTTGGACTTGATGATCGTGGAGGTCCCTGCCAACTTTCTTGATTCTGTGATTGTGTGGTTCTGAAGCAAGTTAACCCCCGTCAAGGAAGGCAAAAAACCCCAACCCTAATGTGGGCAATCCCATCATTCATTCAGATACTCTGCAAGTTAACTATTTTCACCCATAACAGTGATGAGAAATTAAAGACCCCACAAGGATTTTCTTTTCATAGACTTACAGAAATGGTAGGTGGAGGAAGGTACTGCTGGAGGTCATCCTGCCTGAGGATCCTCCCTGCCTGAGAAGGATCACCCAGAGTAAGCCACACAGGTGTGTTTGTAAAGCCCTACAGAGAGGGAGGCTCCACAACTTCCCTGGGCAGTCTGGTCCAGTGCTTGGCCACTCTCAAAGTGCAGATGTAGCTCTTCAAGGCATGATTAATGGCCATGGAGGTGCTGGGGAGAAGGTTGGACTTCATGAATGTAGAGGTCTTTTCCAACCATAATGATCCTGTGAAGGAAAGTGAAGACTTGTGGCTTGAGCTGATGTTTGCTCCTCTGTTCCTGTTTGTATGCATTACCCCTTGTCCTGTCACAGATCACCATTGAGAGGAGTCTGGCTGCATCCTCCTCACTCTCACCTTTTAGGTGTTGATCAGCATTTTCATCACTCAGAAGCCATCAGGCTCCCTCATCTGAAGTGCTCTGCCTGGCAAACCCATTTAAACTTGGAAGAGCTCCTGGCTGTCTCCAAGAAGGCTGCAGCACAGCTACAAAAGCTCAGCTTCCCCTATGCTTCCATCAGTCACACTGAGGTTTCACGAGGAGAACTGAAGCCACTGAGCCAATATAGATCAAAATCAGTCCTCAGATGCTAGAGATGCTCAAACCCAGAGATGCTCACACCCAGAGATGCTCACCCCTTGAGATGCTCACACCTAGAGTTGCTCACACCCAGAGATGCTCACCCCTAGAGATGCTCAAACCCAGAGATGCTCAAACCCAGAGATGCTCACAGCCAGAGATGCTCACAGCCAGGGATGCTCACAGCCAGGGATGCTCACACCCAGAGATGCTCACAGCCAGGGATGCTCACAGCCAGGGATGCTCACACCCAGAGATACTCCTACCCAGAGATACTCACAGCCAGAGATACTCATACCCAGAGATAATCACAGCCAGAGATGCTCACACCCAGAGATGCTCTCCCCCAGAGATGCTCACAGCCAGAGATGCTCACACCCAGAGATGCTCTCACCTAGAGGTGCTCACAGCCAGAGATGCTCACAGCCAGAGATGATCAGACCTAGAGATGCTCACAGCCAGAGATGCTCACAGCCAGAGATACTCACAGTCAGAGATGATCAGACCTAGAGATGCTCACGGCCAGAGATACTCACAGCCAGAGATGATCAGACCTAGAGATGCTCACAGCCAGAGATGCTCACAGCCAGAGATGATCAGACCCCTAGAGATGCTCACAGCCAGAGATGCTCACAGCCAGAGATACTCACAGTCAGAGATGCTCACACCCAGAGATGCTCACAGCCAGAGATACTCACAGCCAGAGATGCTCACACCCAGAGATGCTCTCACCTAGAGATGCTCACCCCTAGAGATGCTCACACCCACAGATGCTCACAGCCAGGGATGCTCACACCCAGAGATACTCATACCCAGAGATACTCATACCCAGAGATGCTCACAGCCAGAGATACTCACACCCAGAGATGCTCACAGCCAGGGATGCTCACACCCAGAGATACTCACACCCAGAGATGCTCACAGTCAGGGATGCTCACACCCAGAGATACTCACACCCTGAGATGCTCACAGCCAGAGATGCTCTCCCCCAGAGATGCTCACAGCCAGAGATGCTCACAGCCAGAGATGCTCTCCCCCAGAGATGCTCACACCCAGAGATGCTCACAGCCAGAGATGCTCACAGCCAGAGATGCTCACATGTAGAGATAGAATAGAATAGAATAGAATAGAATAGAATAGAATAGAATAGAATAGAATAGAATAGAATAGAATAGAATAGAATAGAATAGAATAGAAAATAAATACAATAGAAAATAAATAAAATGGAAAATAAATACAATAGGAAATAAATACAATAGAATAGAATCAACCAGGTTGGGAAAGACCTCAGAGATCATCGAGTCCAGCCTCTCACCCAACATCATCTGGTCAACTCAACCATGGCACCAAGGGCCTCAGCCAGGCTCTTCCTAAACACCTCCTGGGATGGTGACTCCACCACCTCCCTGGGCAGCACATCCCAAGGGCCAAGCTCTCTTGCTGGGAAGAACTTTCTCCTCACCTCCAACCTAAACCTCCCCTTGGCACAGCTTGAGACTGTGTCCTCATCTTCTGGTGCTGGGTGCCTGGGAGAAGAGACCAAGCCCCACCTGGCTACGACATCCCTTCAGGGAGTTGGAGAGAGCAAGAAGGTCTCCCCTGAGCCTCCTCTTCTCCAGGCTAAGCAACCCCAGCTCCCTCAGCCTCTCCTCCCAGGGCTGTGCTCCAGACCCCTCCCCAGCTTTGTTGCCCTTCTCTGGACACCTTCCAGCATCTCAACATCTTTCCTAACCTGAGGGGCCCAGAACTGGACACAGGACTCAAGGTGTGGCATAACCAGTGCTGAGATGCTCACACCTGGACATGCTCACACCTAGAGATGCTCACACCCAGATAGGTTTTACCTAAAGATGTCACATCCAGAGAAGGTAATACCTAGAGGTGCTCACACCTAGAGGGGCTCACACCAGTGACCCTCAACCCTGGGCAGCCAGTGGGTTCGGTGAGGAGACTGCAGAGCCAGGGATAGGTACAGGTTGTGGAGCAGGAGAAAGAAAACAGGGAATCGGAGCCCGTGGCTCGGAGCCTAGTTTCTGTTCTGCGAGAAAGGAAAACGAAACTCAGCTCTTCCCCTCGCCCCGGCGCGGCAGCAGCGGGAGGGGATGGGGCTCTTAAAAGCGGAGCCTGCGAACCGAGCTGAGCCGAGTCCAACCAGGCTAAGTCAAGCCGAGCTGAGCCGAGCCGCGCTGAGGAGAGCCGAGTCGATTCTAGCAGAACTGAGCCCAGCCGGGTTGAGCCGAGCCGAGTCGATTCTAGCAGAACTGAGCCCAGCCGTGCTGAGCCGAGCCCAGCCGATCCAAGTGGAGCGGAGCGATGCCGCTGCGGGTGGCAGGGCGCCGTGCGCTGGCGCTAGTGCGGGCGGTGCTGGTGGTGCTGTGCGAGCGGCTGGATGCGCTGACCCTGCAGCCCCTCTTCCTGCCCCTGCTAGGCTGGAGCCGGAGCCCGACCCTCAGCACCGCCGCCCCCATGGCGGGCAGCCGGCGGGAGAAGGAGTGGGAAGCCGAGACCCCGACGCCTACCAGCGTTAATTATCACTTCACCCGGCAGTGCAACTACAAGTGCGGCTTCTGCTTCCACACGGCCAAGACCTCCTTCGTGCTGCCCCTGGAGGAGGCCAAGCGGGGGCTGAAGATGCTTAAGGAGGCAGGTGAGTGGGGGAGGAGGCCCCCGGTGGCCGGGGCCCCGTGGTGCCGTGGCCTCACAGATTCATTCGGGCTGGAAAAGACCTTTAAGCTCATCCATTTCAACCCTTCTCTAACCCTACCAAGGCTGGGGCTAAATCATGGCCCTCAGCACCACAGCTCTGCAGCTTTCAATCACCTTCAGGGATGGGGATGAAACCACCTCCCTGGGCAGCCTCTGCCAGGCTTGGAGAACCCTTTCAGTCAAGGAGTTTCTTCTCAGATCCAACCTACACCTCTCCTGGTGCAACCTGAGGCCATCTCCTCTGAAGGTCCATGTAGCCATCCCGAGGGCTGTCCCCTCCATAGCACTGACAGCATGTGGAAGGAGCAGGCAGCAGGCAGGCAGAGAGGTTCACTACATCTTTCTTTGTCCCTTTTCTAGGCATGGAGAAAATCAATTTCTCAGGAGGAGAGCCCTTTCTTCAGGACAGAGGAGAATTCGTGGGCAAACTGGTCCAGTTCTGCAAGCAGGAGTTGAAGCTACCCAGCGTCAGCATCGTTAGCAACGGCAGCTTGATCAGAGAGCAGTGGTTCAAGAAGTATGGTAAGGAGAGACCAGAGAGCACAGCAGCATTGGTGGGGCTGGGGCAGCCTCCCTGGGACAGCCTCACCCAGAGATGAGGTTTGGTGCAAGTAGGAGAAGGTTCATTTGCTGGGGGCAGTGTGGCTGAGAGCTCCCAAACAGAGAGGGACCTGGAGGTACTGATCGATAGCCACCTAAATACGAGCCAGCAGTGTGCCCAGGTGGCCAAGAGGGCCAATGGCATCCTGGCCTGCATCAGGAAGAGTGTGGCCAGCAGGAGCAGGGAAGTCATTGTGCCCCTGGACTCTGCATTGGTTAGGCCACACCTTGAGTCCTGTGTCCAGTTCTGGGCTCCTCAGTTTAGGAAGGACATCGAAACACTTGAAGGTGCCTAGAGAAGGGCAACGAGGCTGGGGAGAGGCCTTGAGCACAGCCCTGTGAGGAGAGGCTGAGGGAGCTGGGGTTGTTTAGCCTGGAGAGGAGGAGGCTCAGGGATGACCTCATTGCCCTCTACAACTACCTGAAAGGTGTTTGTAGCCAGGTGGGGCTTGGTCTCTTCTCCCAGGCAGCCAGCACCAGAACAAGAGGACACAGTCTCAAGCTGTGCCAGAGGAAATTTAGGCTGGAGGTGAGGAGAAAGTTCTTCCCAGAGAGAGTTGTTAGCCATTGGGATGTGCTGCCCAGGGAGGTGGTGGAGTCCCCATCCCTGGAGGTGTTCAAGAGGGGATTGGACGTGGCACTTGGTGCCGTGCTCTAGTCATGAGGTCTGTGTTGATAGGTTGGACTCGATGATCCTCGAGGTCTCTTCCAACCTTAGTTCTACTGTGATACTGTGATACTGTGATACTGTAAACCAGGTGTGGTGAGGAGGAAGCAGCAGAGTGCACAGCAGCACTGGTGGGGCTGGGGCAGCCTCCCTGGGTTAACGTGCAAGAGGGAGATGGTTTGCTAGTGATTCATTTACACTAAACACAAACCAAGTTGGATGGATGAGGCCTTGAGCAATCTGGGCTGGGGGGAGGTGTCCCTGCCCATATCAGTGGGGTTGGAACTGGATGACCTCTAAGGTCCCTTCCAACCCAACCCATTCTGTGAATCTGTGAATAAATAAGGTGAGGAGAACGCAGAGTGCACAGCAGCACTGATAGGGTTGGGGCAGCCTCCCTGGGGCAGCCTCACCCAGAGGTGAGGTTTGGTGCAAGCAGGAGATGATTCATTTGCACTAAACCAGGAGTGGTGAGGAGAAAGCAGAGTGCACAGCAGCACTGGAGGGGTTTGGAAGCCTCCTTGGGGCAGCCTCACCCAAGGATGGGTTGTGGTGCATAGCGGGAGGTGTTTTGGTAGTGCTTCACTGACACTAAATGTAAACCAAATAGAAATCCCAAGGGCATGTGATGAATCTTGTGTGATGAGCACAGGCAGTGTGGCCTCTCTGGCATGAAAGGGTAATGAAGTGAGAGCTCAGACCACCTCTGTAAGGCTGGAGCCACACAGTCTGTGTGTGCTGTGATGCTGCTGCAGCTGCTGTGGCTTTTGTGGTTGCAGTGATGAGTCCCCAGAACTGCATTTCCACAGCACTTGGTGACAAACCATGAGGAAGTGAAAGTGGGCAGAGTCCTGACAGCTCCCAATGTCTTTATTGATGATCTGGATGAGGGGATTGAGTCCATCATCAGTGAATTTGCAGATGACACCAAGCCAGGGAAAGAAGTTGAGCTGCTGGAGGGTAGGAGAGCTTTGCAGAGGGACCTGGACAGGCTGGACAGATGGGCAGAGGCCAAGGGCAGGAGATTGAACACATCCAAGTGCCAGGTTCTGCACATTGGCCACAACAACCCCAGGCAGTGCTACAGGCTGGGGTCAGAGTGGCTGAGAGCAGCCAGGCAGAGAGGGACCTGGGGGTAGAGGTTGAGATGAGCCTGCAGTGTGCCCAGGCAGCCAGGAGGGCCAATGGCATCCTGGCCTGCATCAAGAACAGTGTGGCCAGCAGGAGCAGGGAGGTCATTCTGCCCCTGTACACTGCACTGGTTAGGCCACACCTTCAGTACTGTGTCAAATTTTGGGCACCTCAGTTCAAGAAGGACATTGAGACACTTGAAGGTGTCCAGAGAAGGACAACAGAGCTGGGGAGGGGTCTGGAGCACAGCCCTGTGAGGAGAGGCTGAGGGAGCTGGGGTTGCTTAGCCTGGAGAAGAGGAGGCTCAGGGGAGACCTTCTTGCTCTCTCCAACTCCCTGAAGGGATGTCGTAGGCAGGTGGGGGTTGGTCTCTTCTGTCAGGCAGCCAGCACCAGAACAAGAGGACACAGTCTCAAGCTGTGCCAGGGGAGGTTTGGGCTGGATGTGAGGAAGAAATTCTTCCCAGCAAGAGAGCTTGGCCATTGGGATGTGTTGCCCAGGGAGGTGGTGGAGTCCCCATAGAATCATAGAATCACAGAACTGTCAGGGTTGAAAGGCACCTCAAGGCTCAGCCAGTTCCAACCCCCCTGCCATGGGCAGGGACACCTCACACCACAGCAGCTTGCTCACAGCCACCTCCAGCCTGGCTGCAAACACCTCCAGGCAGGAGGCTTCCACCACCTCCCTGGGCAGCCTGTGCCAGGCTCTCACCACCCTCATGGGGAACAACTTCCTGACATCCAATCTGAACATTTCTAGTTTTCCTCCCTTCCCCCCGGTCCTATCCCTCCCTGACACTCTAGACAGCATCACTGGAGGTGTTTAAGAAGAGCCTGGATGAGGCACTGGGTGCCCTGGTTCCCTTGCTTGGGTGGTGCTGGGTGGCAGGCTTGGGCTGGGTGACCTCTGAGGTCTTTTCCATCCTGGTGACTCGGTGATTCTGCAGCTCTTCCCTCCGAGGGGCTGGGTGTTGAGTGGTGTTTGCAACCCTGCCTGCAGGTGAATATTTAGACATCCTGGCCATCTCCTGTGACAGCTTTGAGGAGGAGGTCAACGCCTTGATCGGCCGTGGGCAGGGCAGGAGGAGCCACCTGGGGAACCTGCGGCGGCTGAGGCGCTGGTGCCGCGACTACGCCGTGGCCTTCAAGCTCAACTCAGTCATCAACAGATTCAACGTGGAGGAAGACATGAACCAGCAGATCCAGGCCCTCAGCCCTGTGCGCTGGAAGGTGAGGAGCTGATGGCTGCCTTGGGTCTCCCCTTTGGATCACAGCCCTGTTTGGGTGGGAAAAGGCCTCCAAGATCGCCCAGCCCAGCCCTCGACCCAACACCACCGTGGCCACCAAACCATGGCCCCATGAGCCGTGGCCACAGGGTTCTGAAACACCTCCTGGGCAGCCTGTGCCAGAGGCTCAGCACCCTCCGTGCTCCACTCTGACCCTGCTCTGCCTCATCTCCAAACCATTCCCCCTGGCTCCAGACCCCCTCAGCAGAAGTCTCTCTGCAGCCTTCCTGCAGGCTCCCTTCAGGTGCTGGCAGCAGCTCTGAGGTGCTCCTGGAGCCTTCTCCTCTGCAGGCTGCACAGCCCCAGCTCCCTCAGCCTGTGCTCCCAGCAGAGCTGCTCCAGCCCTGGCAGCATCCTTGTGGCCTCCTCTGGGCTCACTCCAGCAGCTCTGTGTCCTTCTCCTGCTGGGGACCCCAGAGCTGGAGGCAGAATTGGAGGAGGGGTCTCAGCAGAGCAGAGCCGAGGGGCTGAATCCCCTCTCCTGCCCTGCCTTAGTTCATTTCTTGACCATCAGGAATTTCCACTCAACACAAATCACAGAATGGTTTGGGTTGGAAGGGAGCTCCAGAGCTCAGCCAGTCCAAGCCCCTGCACTCAGCAGGGACATCCTCCACTGGAGCAGGCTGCTCAGAGCCCTGTCCAGCCTGACCTTGAGGGATGGAGCCTCAACCACCTCCCTGGGCAGCCTGTTCCAGTAACTGGCCTCCTCTGGCCTCTCTCCAGCAGCTCTGTGTCCTTCTCCTGCTGGGGACAGCAGAGCTGGAGGCAGGATTGGAGGTGAGGTCTGAGCAGAGCAGAGCCCAGGGGCAGAATCCCTTCTCTTGCCCTGCTGCCCACACTGCTCTGGCTGTGTGCTGGGCTGCAGGAGGGCACTGCTGGCTCCTGGGGAGCTGCTCAGCACCCAGCACCCCCAAGTGTCTGTCTTCATGTCACAGTGTGTGTCAGTGTGGCTCTAGTGACAGGAGAATTAAGGCCATTCCTGCTGAAGGCTTTTGCCGTGGGGTCAGCTCCATGCTCTCCAGCCAAGTGCAAACAGCAAATCTTGAGGAGGTGCTCTCTGCCCTCAGGTGTTCCAGTGCTTGCTCATCGAAGGGGAGAACTGTGGTGAGGATGCCCTGAGAGAAGCAGAGAGATTTGTTATCAGTGATGAGGAATTTGAGCAGTTCCTGGCTCGCCACAAGGACATCTCCTGCTTGGTACCTGAGTCTAATCAGAAGGTAAGGATGAACCTGGCCTGTTGGATCTTCCTGGAGCTGGGCAGGAGCTAGAGGCTTTCCTGGCAATGGACACTTCTCCTGTGAGCATTGTCTGAGAGAGGGCACAGCTTTGGCAGCCACTGCTTTGTTATGGTGGAAACCAAGGTTTGCTGCTTTCCTTCAAGCCTTTTACTGAGCACAAAGTGAAGAGCAGAGTAGAGCAGGAACCTTCTGACAGCCTTGTGTGGGCTCCAGGACACTAAATCATAGAATGATGGAATTGGTTTGGTTGGAAGAGGCCTTCAAGAGACCTTCAGGGAGCAGGGAAGTGATTGTGCCCTTCCCTGCACCTTGAGTCCTGGGTTCAGTTTTGGGCTCCTCACTCCCAGAAGGACACTGAGGAGCTGGAGCAGGTCCAGAGAAGGGCAAGGAAGCTGGGGAAGGGTCTGGAGAAGAGGGCTGGGGAGGAGCAGCTGAGGGAGCTGGGGTTGGTTTAATCTAGAGAAGAGGAAGCTGAGGGAGACCTCATCGCTCTCTGCAGCTCCCTGAGAGGAGGCTGCAGCCAGGAGGGGGATGGGCTCTGCTCCCCAGTGTCAGGTACCAGGAGGAGAGGAAATGGCCTGGAATGTGCCAGGGGAAGTTTAAGTGGAATTTTAGGGGAAATTCCATGACTGCCAGAGTGGTCAGGGACTGGCACAGGCTGCCCAGGGAGGTGGTGGAGTCACCTTGCCTGGAAGTGCTCAAGGAATGTGTGGCCATGGCACTCTGGGACATGGTTTAGTGGCCATGGTGGGGTTGGGTTGCTGGTTGGACCTCTTGGAGGCCTTTTCCAAATGCAAGATTTCTCAGATGCTGTGGTTCCAGCTGTTGGGCTCTTGCTTGGTGCAGAACTGAAAGCTTTTCCAGCTGGGAGGCTACCTTTGGGCTGGGAGGACACCTTGGTGAGCTGGGGTGATAATCAGGCAGCCCTCATCATGTCATTTGGTAGGAAAATGGCATCACCATCCCAGTATGCAAAAAGTTCTGCTGGTCTGGGAGTTAAGCAAAAGCTCTGATATTATTTAAAACACCTTTGTCCAGTGGGCTTTCACATTTCACTTAGACACTGCCTGAAAGCTTTGAAGATCAGGCTTTGAGCCCTTAGTTGCTTGTTTAGAATCCCAGATTGGCTCAGGTTGGAAGAGGCCTCAGAGCTCATCTCCTCCACCCTCCCTGCCATGCCCAGGGACACCTCTCAGCTAGACTCAGCTGCTCAGGGCCTCATCCAGCCTGATCCTGAGCACCCCCAGGCAGGAGGCAGCCACAGCCTCCCAGGGCAGCCTGTGCCAGCGGCTCAGCAGCCTCCTACCAAAGAACTTTGTCTTCAGCTCCACTCTGACCCTGCTCTGCCTCAGCTCCAAACCATTCCCCCTTGGCCTGGATCCAGACACCCTCAGGAGAAGTCTCTCTGCATCCTTCCTGCAGGATGCCTTCAGGTCCTGGCAGCAGCTCTGAGGTCCCCCTGGAGCCTTCTCCTCTGTAGGCTGCATAGCCCCAGCTCCCTCAGCCTGTGCTCACAGCTTGGAGCATCTTTGTGTCCTCCTCTGGCCTCTCTCCACCAGCTCTGTGTCCTTCTCTTGCTGGGGACACCAGAACAGGAGGCAGGATTGAAGATGGGGGTCTCCACAGAGCAGAGTCAAGGGGCTGAATCCCCTCCCTTACCCTGCTGCCCACACTCCTCTGGCTGCAGCCCAGTCCTTGCTTCTTCACTGGGATGGAATTTTGCTGTCTGTGTTAACTGAGCTCTCCCTCTGGGTCTGTTTCAGATGAAGGACTCCTACCTGATTCTGGATGAATATGTAAGTCTCTTTTTGGCACTTTGCAGTTCTGTGCATGCACAGAGCAGGGAGCAGTGGCATTGCTCCTGCTGAACTGTGTGCCTGTGTCAGTCTGTGAGCTTCTGAGCCTCCTGAGCCCTCCAGTGAAGCTTCATGCACTTGGGCTTTGGGGGAGATGTTTAAAAGGGGCATGGATGTGGTGCTGAGGGATGTGGTGCAGTGGCAGTGGCTTAGCAGCAGTGGTGGAACTGTGAGCTGCAGGTGAAGGGCTGGGCTCGGAGATCTCAAAGGTCTTTTCCAGCCTCACCAGTTCTGGGGTGCTATGGGGTTTAAGGGGTTGCAGTGCAAGTTGCTTCCTTGCCTAGAAGAAGGAAGCTTTTACTGAGTGACCTGGAGATATCCAAGGTCAGGCCTGCAGGGACAGGATGCAGGGGCAAGGGTTTGAAATGAGAGCAGAGCAGATTGAGATTGGATGTGAGGAACAAGAAGGCTGCTGGAACTCTGCAGCAGGTTGCCCAGGGAGGTGGCTGAGGCTCTGTGCCTGGAGATCTTCAAGGTGAGGCTGGGCAAGGCTGTGAGCAACCTGATCCAGTGGAGGATGTCCCTGCTGGCTTCAGGGGGTTGGACTGGAGGGGCTTGGACTGGAAGAACTTTGGAGGTGCCTTCCAACCCAGTGCATTCTGTGGTTCTCTGACTTCCCAACACCTTCTCTGCTGTGTTCCAGATGCGTTTCCTAAACTGCCAAAAGGGACGGAAAGAGCCTTCCAGGTCCATCCTGGACGTTGGTGTGGAAGCAGCTATCAAACACAGTGGATTTGATGAGAAGATGTTCCTCAAGAGAGGAGGGAAGTATGTGTGGAGCAAAGCAGACATGAAACTGGACTGGTAACTCCATGCAGGGAGAGCAGACAGGCACAGTGTGCAAAGACAATGGGTTTGTGTGTGTGTGTGTGTGTACCTGATAGAGCCTTCAGAGCATGGATCAAGGTAGAACATGAGCAAGGATCATCAGAGATTTCTCATCAATAGATCTTGGCAGAGAGGCTGGGGAGACACTGGTTGCCCAGGTGGGTTGTGGATGTCCCCTCCCTGGAGGTGCTCAGGGCCAGGCTGAATGAGGCCTTGAGCAACCTGTGCTGGTGGGAGGTGTCCCTGCCCATGGCGTCACCCCTGGATGAGCTTTAAAGTCCTTTCCAACCCAAACTTTTCCATGGAGCTATGAAATCAGCTTTCTAGTCCACTGTATGAAGGACTTGAGGAAGGACAGAGAAGGCATGTAGTGCCACACAGGAAATGGTGTCTGCCTGCCAGAGGAGAACCCAAAAGCCACTCTGCTCTCTAATTCATTCTGAAGCAGCTGATGCGATGGAGAAGTGGAAAAACTCTTCTCAAGGAGCATCTTCTGCCTTCTTCACATGGAAAAGTGCTTTGCCTGTTCCCACTAGGTCACAAGAGGGCTTCTTGGCAGCCCTCTGGAGTGGAGGAGAGGCTCAGAATCTAGGACCATGATCACCAGTAACCTATTTCAAAGGAAATCAAGGTGACAGCAATTGGCAGCTTTAAGACTGAACCCTAAAAGCATCTGGCTGTTCTCCTCCCTCTCCCCCAGGCACAGGCATGGTCCTGGCAAGAGCAGTCATTTGTTTTCCTGTGCAAACCACCTTCTTAGTCACAAAAGAAGACTGCTTTTGCCCTGAAACATCAAACTGCATTTTACCCAGGGATGAGGAACCTCTTATGCCACACTGGCAATGGCTTTGGTTCTGAAATGGTTAGAATGAATCCCAGAACTGTTGGAGGCTGGAAGAGACCTTTGAGATCCTCAAGTCCAGCTGCTCCCTTACAGCTCACAATGCCACAACAAACTCCTGGCCAAGCTGGCAGCTTGGACAGCAGCTCTCTGAGCTGGGTTAGGAAGTGGCTGGAGGCTGAGCCCAGAGAGTGGTGGTGAATGGTGCCACAGCCAGCTGGCAGCCAGGCACCAGTGGTGTGCCCCAGGGAGCAGTGCTGGGCCCTGTGCTCTTTAACATCTTCATTGATGACCTGGATGAGGGCATTGAGTCCATCAGCAGTAAATTTGCAGATGACAGCAAGCTGGGGGCAGGAGTTGATTTGTTGGAGGATAGGAGGGCCCTTGACAGGCTACATGGCAGAGGCCAATGGGATGAGATTTAACAAGGCTAAGTGCAGGGTTCTACACTTTGGCCACAACAACCCCAGACAGTGCTACAGGCTGGGGTCAGAGGGGCTGAGAGCAGCCAGGCAGAGAGGGACCTGGGGGTGCTGGTTGACTGCAGCTGAACATGAGCCTGCAGTGTGCCCAGGTAGCCAAGAGGGCCAATGGCATCCTGGCCTGCCTCAGGAAGAGTGTGGCCAGCAGGAGCAGGGAGGTCGTTCTGCCCCTGGACACTGCACTGGTTAGGCCACACCTTGAGTCCTGTGCCCAGTTCTGGGCCCCTCAGGTTAGGAAAGATGTTGAGATGCTGAAAGGTGTCCAGAGAAGGGCAACAAAGCTGGGGAGGGGTCTGGAGCACAGCCCTGTGAGGAGAGGCTGAGGGAGCTGGGATTGCTTAGCCTGGAGAAGAGGAGGCTCAGGGGAGACCTTCTTGCTCTCTCCAGCTCCCTGAAGGGAGGTTGGAGCCAGGTGGGGGTTGGTCTCTTCTCCCAGGCAGCCAGCACCAGAACAAGAGGACACAGTCTCAGGCTGTGCCAGGGGAGGTTCAGGCTGGATGTTAGGAAGAAGTTCTTCACAGAGCCATTGGCATGTGCTGCCCAGGGAGGTGGTGGAGTCACCAGCCCTGGAGGTCTTCAAGAAGAGCCTGGATGAGGCACTCAGTGCCATGGTCTGGTTGATTGGATAGGGCTGGGTGCTAGGTTGGACTGGATGATCTTGGAGGCCTCTTCCAACCTGGTTGATTCTATGATTCTATGCCACCACTACTGCTAAGTCACCACCACTAAGCCCCATCCCTCAGCACCACATCCATGAGTCTTTTAAACAGCAGCAGGGATGGTGACTCCACCACCTCCCTGGGCAGCCTGTTTGGACACTGTTTGGGGTCTGTGTTGATAGGTTGGACTCGATGATCCTCGAGAGGATCCAATATGCAGACCAGACCAATTTCATAGAGCGGTCAGCTGCCTCCCTGGTGCCCAAGTTAAAGACGTTGTAGACAGAATTCCCAACCTCGTGAGTCCTTCAGACTACTACCCACTGCTGGTCTTTCAGGTGGGCAGTGATGATGTAACAATGAGAGGCTCACAATCTATTAAAAAAGACTTCAGAACTTTAGGGCAAATGCTAAAGGGATCAGGGGCTCAAGTCGTGTTCTCTGCCATCCCTCTAACGTCAGCAATGGATGAGGACACACTGAGGAAGGGCCGACAGATCAATTCATGGCTCAGGGGCTGGTGCCATCGACAGGGCTTTGGGTTCCACAATCATGGATTGGTTTTCAAGGCACCTGAGCTGAAAACAACTCATGGGACACACTTGTCCCAGAGGGGGATAAGAATCCTGGGGCAGGAATTGGCAGGGCTCATTGATAGGGCTTTAAACTAGATTTGAAGGGGAAGGGGTTAATAGTCTCCTGCTGGCTGGTGACAAACAGAGGGCAGCTCACCAGCAGTAGAGAGAAGGAGAGCTGGTAAGGGCTCTCAACTTGCTGCCCTGAGGCAAGCCATGAATGATCCACCAGGACATTCTGTGGAAACTGAGGGGATTTGGCACAAGAGGAGGACAGGGCCAGCCCAGCTGAAGTGCTTCTATGCAAATGCGCGCAGCTTGGGCAACAAACAGGATGAGTTAAGGGCCACTGTGCTGCTGGGATGCCACGACATAGTGGCTGTTACTGAAACTTGGTGGGATGAATCCCATGACTGGAATGTAGGCATAGATGGATATAAACTCTTTAGGAAGGATAGGCAGGGAAGGAGAGGAGGAGGTGTTGCCCTCTATGTCAATAGCCAGTTGGAATCAGTGGAGCTCCAACTGGGGAGGGATGATGAGCTAGTTGAGAGCGTATGGGTTAAAATTAAAGGCAGGACAAGGGAAGGAGATATTACTGTGGGGGTCTCCTACAGGCCATCTGACCAGCAGATCCAAGCAGATGAGGCCCTCCATAGGCAAATAGAAGCGGCTTCCAGGTCACAAGCCCTGGTCCTCATGGGTGATTTCAACCACCCGGACATCTGCTGGAGGGACAACACAGCAAGGCACCAGCAATCCAGGATGTTCCTGGACTGCATAGAAGACAACTTCCTCCTCCAAATGGTAGAGGAACCAACAAGAAATGGTGCCATGCTGGACCTTGTTCTCACCAACAGGGAAGGGCTGGTAAGCAATGTGAGGCTCAGAGACGGCCTTGGCTGCAGTGACCATGAAGCAGTTGAATTTAACATCCTCAGGGCAATCAGGAGGAAGTATTCCAAGCTCACGACCCTAGACTTTAGGCGTGCAGATTTTGATGGCTTCAGGGATCTGCTAGCCAAAGTGTGGTGGGACAAAGCCCTGGAGGGAAGAGGGACCCAGGACAGCTGGTCAATATTCAAGGACCACCTCCTCTGTGTCCAGGAGCTCTGTGTACCAACAAAGAGAAAAGCAGGTAAGAATGCTAGGAGGCCTGCCTGGATGGGCAAGGAGCTACTGGACACACTATTACTTAAAAGGAAACTCTACAGGCAGTGGAGAGAAGGACAGGTAGAACAGGGGGAATATAAGGAAGCTGCCCGAGCAGCAAGAGTCCTGGTTAGGAAAGCCAAAGCAGAGTTTGAATTGAATCTAGCCAGGGAGATTAGAGGGAACACTAAGAACTTTTACAGGTATATTAATGGGAAGAAGAAGACTAGGGAAGGTGTGGGCCCCCTCAGAAAGGAAAATGGTGACATGGTCACAAGGGATGAGGAAAAGGCTGAGGTACTTAATAACTTCTTTACCTCAGTCTTCACTGCAAGGGCCTCTAGCCACACTCCTGATGTTATGGAAGTCAAAGCCAGGGATGGGGAGGAAGAACTGCCCATTGTAAGTGCAGATCAGGTTCGTGATCATCTGAAGAACCTGAAAGTGTTCAAGTCCATGGGACCCGACGGGATATACCCACGGGTGCTGAGAGAACTGGCAGAGGAGGTTGCTAAACCCCTCTCTATTATATTTCAAAAGTCATGGCAATCTGGTGAAGTCCCCACGGACTGGAAAAGGGGAAACATTGCCCCCATCTTCAAAAAGGGTAAGAAGGAGGAACCAGGGAACTCCAGGCCAGTCAGTCTCACCTCTGTGCCTGGAAAGATCATGGAGCAGATCCTCCTGGAGTCACTACTTGCTCAAAAGAATAGTGAAGAGGTGATTTGGAACAGTCAGCATGGCTTTGCCAAGGGCAAATCCTGCCTGACCAACCTGGTGGCCTTCCCTGAGCAGGTGACAAAATTAGTAGATGAGGGGCGAGCAACTGATGTCATTTACCTGGAGCTGAGCAAAGCCTTCGACACTGTCCCGCACCACATCCTGGTCTCCAAACTGGTGACACATGGGTGTGATGGGTGACCACTAGATGGATAAGGAACTGGCTTGATGGCTGCACCCAAAGAGTGGCTGTCAATGGCTCCATGTCCCAGTGGAGGCCAGGGACAAGCAGAGTCCCTCAGGGATCAGTCCTGGGACCTGTCTTGTTCAACATCTTTGTGGGTGCCATGGACAGTGGCATTGAGTGCACCCTCAGCAAGTTTGCTGATGACACCAAGCTGCGTGGTGCAGCAGACACGCTGGAGGGAAGGGAGGCCATCCAGAGGGACGTGGACAGGCTGGAGAGGTGGGCACAAGCCAACCTCATGAAGTTCAAGAAGAGCAAGTGCAGGGTCCTGCATCTGGGTCGAGGCAATCCCAGGCACAAATCCAGGCTGGGCAGGGACTGGCTGGAAAGTAGCCCTGAGGAGAGAGACTTGGGGGTGCTGGTGGACAAAAAGCTCACCAGGAGCTCTCAGTGTGCACTTGCAGCCCGCAAGGCCAATCAGATCCTGGGCTGCATCAGGAGAAGTGTGGCTAGCAGGTCGAGGGAGGTGATCCTCCCCCTCTACTCAGCCCTGGTGAGACCCCACCTGGAGTACTGTGTCCAGTTCTGGAGCCCCTATTACAAGAGGGATGTGGAGGTGCTGGAAGGTGTCCAGAGCAGGGCCAGGAGGATGATCAGAGGACTGGAGCACCTCTCCTGTGAGGGCAGACTGAAGGAGTTGGGGCTGTTCAGTCTGCAGAAGAGAAGGCTCCCAGGTGACCTCATTGTGGCCTTCCAGGATCTGAAGGGGGCTACAGGAAGGCTGGGGAGGGACTGCTCAGGATGTCAGGTAGTGCTAGGACTAGGGGGAATGGAATGAAGCTGGAGGTGGGGAGATTCAGGCTGGATGTGAGGAGGAGGTTCTTCACCATGAGAGTGGTGAGACCCTGGAATGGGTTGTGCAGGGAGGTGGTCGAGGCCCCGTCCCTGGGAGTGTTTAAGACCAGACTGGATGAGGCTGTGGCCAGGCTGATGTAGTGTGGGGTTTCCCTGCCCATGGCAGGGGGGTTGGGACTAGATGATCCTTGTGGTCCCTTCCAACCCTGAATGAAACTATGAGGTCTCTTCCAACCTTAGTCATACTGTGATACTATGATACTGTGACACAAGGAGGAAGGTTTTGGACCTCAGGAGGAAGTTATGCACAAATGAGAGTGGTGAAATAGTGCCACAGGTTGCTCAGGGATATATGGTTGAGGTCCCATCCCTGGAGACATTCAAGATGGGACTGGATGTGGCCCTGGGCAGCCAGACCTAGTTGGAGGTGTCCCTGCTGAGCGCAGGGGAGGTTGGACAAGATGACCTGAGAGGGTCCCTGCCCCTGCAGTGCAATCTGTGCAGCTGTTCCAGTGCCTGGGAAGCCTTCCTGGGAAGTCTTTTTTCCTGAGACAACATTTGTATTCTAATCCTAATTTCCCTCACTCCCCTTCTCTCTGCAAGCATGGCTGTGCTGCGTTGGACAGGGTTTTCTCTCCCCGCCACACACCCTTCTGATGAAGGTTCCTGCTGAAATGGCTTCTAACTGTGTGTCATGAGTAGCCTGGAGGATAAGTCTTAAGCATTCAATGTACCCTGCAGAGGGATTTACACCTTCTGCAGGGGGATTTACACCTCCTGCCATTCTTCTGATAACACCAAAGAGCTTTGCAGCAGCAAGGTTTTACATTCGCCCCGTGGAGCGTCGGAGTTGAAGGGGAAAGCCCTCAAGTAGGAGCTGCTGCTCCTGGGTAAGGGAGGATGCAGCTCTGAAACCACTGTGAAAGTAGGTCCATGTCTAACCCCTTGCTTTCTGTTTGGACTCTCCTCATTGTAAATAAAACATTTCAGCCCTGATCCTTTGTGGCTTTGGATCTGGTGTTTTGCAGTCACAACACTTCCCAGAGACTTTCACTCTTTCCTCTTCTCCTCTTCTCTTCTCTTCTCTTCTCTTCTCTTCTCTTCTCTTCTCTTCTCTTCTCTTCTCTTCTCTTCTCTTCTCTTCTCTTCTCTTCTCTTCTCTTCTCTTCTCTTCTCTTCTCTTCTCTTCTCTTCTCTTCTCTTCTCTTCTCTTCTCTTCTCTTCTCTTCTCTTCTCTTCTCTTCTCTTCTCTTCTCTCCTCTCCTCTCCTCTCCTCTCCTGAGTCTCCTCTCCTCTCCTCTCCTCTCCTCTCCTCTCCTCTCCTCTCCTCTCCTCTCCTCTCCTCTCCTCTCCTCTCCTCTCCCTCCTCCTCTCCTCTCCTCTCCTGAGTCTCCTCTCCTCTCCTGAGTCTCCTCTCCTCTCCTCTCCTCTCCTGAGTCTCCTCTCCTCTCCTGAGTCTCCTCTCCTGAGTCTCCTCTCCTCTCCTGAGTCTCCTCTCCTCCTTTTTCTTTTCTTTCCCTTCCCTTCCCTTCCCTTCCCTTCCCTTCCCTTCCCTTCCCTTCCCTTCCCTTCCCTTCCCTTCCCTTCCCTTCCCTAACCTTCCCAAACCTTCCCTTCCCAACCTTCCCTTCCCAAACCTTCCCTTCCCTTCCCAAACCTTCCCTTCCCCTCCCTTTTACTTTTCCCTTTCTTTCCTTTTCCTGTTCTTTCTATTTAATTTCCTTTTTTCTTCCCTTTCTTATTTAATTATTTTTTTTATTTTCTCATTTATTTTCTGCCCTTTTACTTCCTCTTTTCTTCCCTCTCCCTCTCCTCTCCCTCCCCACGTACCAGTGGCTTTAGTGCCTCCACGTACCAGTACACCCAGTGGCTTGCTCCTGCTGCAGCAGATGCCAGCTGTGACACACAGCAGGCAGCTGTGGGGTGCACAAACTCCCATTCAGATCCACAAACCCTGCCTTGCTCTGTGTGTCCCTCTGCAAGTGGCTGTTCTTGTGCTGCAAGACATCCTTTGTGCCTAAGGGGAAGCTGCAGGGTAAACAAACTGGGGCTGAAAATGTGGTGTGGGTGGAATTCAGGCA
This sequence comes from Melanerpes aurifrons, assembly GCA_011125475.1. NCBI lineage: Eukaryota > Metazoa > Chordata > Aves > Piciformes > Picidae > Melanerpes > Melanerpes aurifrons. The sequence continues at coordinate 4,008,321 of WWNC01000064.1, forward strand.
CTGCAGATGGATTCTATCAGAAGCTTTTGAGTTCTGCAAAGTATCTTAAAGAATTGACATCATAGTTTTATTACATGGAATCATGGAATCACAGGGGGTTGGAAGGGACTTGTGGAGATCATCCAGTCCAGAGCAGGATCACCCAGGGCAGGGCACACAGAACACATCCAGGAGGGGCTTGGAAGTCTCCAGAACAGGAGGCTCCACAACCTCTCTGGGCAGCCTGCTCCAGGCCTCCAGCACTCTCTACACCAAAGAAGTTTCTCCTCATGTTGAGGTGAAATCTCCTGGGTTCCAGTTTGTGTCCATTGCCCCTTGTCCTATCCCTGGGCACCTCCCAAAAGAGCCTGGCCCCTTCTTCTTGACGCCCTCCTGCCATAGACATTAACCAGGTGCCCTCTGAGCTTTCTCTTCTCCAGACTACACAGCCCCAGGGCTCTCAGTCTGTCTTCACAGAGATGTTCAAATCCCTTAATTCTCCTGGGAGCTCTCTGTTGGACCCTCCCCAGCAGATCCCTGCCTCTCTTGAGACAGTTTGAGAGACAATCCTTGAAATCAACAGCCCAGGATGCCCAGGGAGGTGCTGGAGTCCCCATCCCTGGGGGTGTCCCAGAACCCTGTGGCCATGGCACTTGGGGACAGGGTTTGATGGCCACAGTGGGGTTGGGTTGAAGGTTGGCCTGGATGATCTCAGAGGGCTTTTCTAACCCCAAACTATTCAGATTCCATGATTCTGTCTCCCCAGCTTGATGTCTTCCCCTTTTATGTCTCCACACAGAGCCCTTGCTCCATACACAAAACAAGAAGAAAGCAGCTGGGTTTTGAGTTTTTTTCTCTGCTGTAAAACAACCATTCCTGTCCTGGTTTCCTGATGTTTCCCTTCTGCCTTCCCCTAAGACAGGCCAGGGAACCTCTGCTTTCAAACCAACTCCCTCTGAGGGGGCTGGAGCTGCTCTGCTGTGAGGACAGACTGAGGGAGTTGGGGTTGTGCAGGCTGGAGAAGAGAAGGCTCCCAGGAGACCAAACTGTGGCTTTCCAGGATCTGCAGGGGGCTCCAAGAAAGCTGGGGAGGGACTTTTGAGGGTGTCAGGGAGGGATAGGACTTGGGAGGGATGGAGCAAAACTAGAAGTGGGGAGATTGAGATTGGCTGTGAGGAAGAAGTTGTTGCCCAGGAGGGTGGTGAGAGCCTGGCCCAGGCTGCCCAGGGAGGTGGTGGAAGCCTCCTGCCTGGAGGTGTTTGCAGCCAGGCTGGAGGTGGCTGTGAGCAACCTGCTGTGGTGTGAGGTGTCCCTGCCCATGGCGGGGGGGGTGGAACTGGCTGAGCCTTGAGGTCCCTCCCAGCCCTGATAGTTCTGTGATTATTTTTGTCCTGCCCGGTAGGGTTGGGGAGGACGGACGCAGCCGCACCAGCCTGCGATGCGCCGCTTTAAAGCAAATCACAGAGTCCCAATTCGAATCAGAATAATTAAGATTAAAAACAGAGCAGAGGGGAACACGGCTGCCGGTGCTGCGCAGGGAGCCCGCGGCCAGCGCCAAGCGGGAACCCCCAGGATCCCCGCTTCCCGCCGGCCCCGCGGCTCCCTCCCTGCGCCGCCAGGCGGCGCCGCTCCGCCTGGCGCGGCGCAGCGGCCGCTTCAAAGCGCCGGGGCGGGCGGGCGGCGGCAGCGCGGCGGTTAATGGCGGCTGCCTGACTGCGGGGCGCGCCCGCCCTCACCCCACCTTCCTCCTCCTCCTCCGCTCCCCCCTCCCCCACCGCCCCGCGCCGCAGAAAAGCCCGGGAGCGGCTCCCGCTGTCCGCACTCCGTCTCTGCGGCAGGGTGAGGACCATGGTGGAGGCGAGGGCTCTGCCCTGCGGCGGCTGGGCGGGGTAGCGCGGGCCGCCCTGTGCCGGCGACCGGCGGAGGCTGAGGGTAAGGCGTGCGGCGAGCCGGGCGCGGCGGCGCAGCCCCCGCGGCGGGGGCAGTGCGGGGCAGTGCGGCGGGGGCAGCCTGCTTGCGGCGGGGGCAGTGCGGGGCAGTGCGGGGCAGTGCGGCGGGGGCAGCCTGCTTGCAGCGGGGGCAGTGCGGGGCAGTGCGGCGGGGGCAGCCTGCTTGCAGCGGGGGCTGTGCGGCGGGGGCAGCCCCTGCGGCGGGGGCAGTGCGGGGCAGTGCGGCGGGGGCAGCCCCTGCGGCGGGGGCAGTGCGGGCAGTGCGGCGGGGGCAGCCCCTGCGGCGGGGGCAGTGCGGGGCAGTGCGGCGGGGGCAGCCCCTGCGGCGGGGGCAGTGCGGGGCAGTGCGGCGGGGGCAGTGCGGGGCAGTGCGGGGCAGTGCGGCGGGGGCAGCCTGCTTGCAGCGGGGGCAGTGCGGGGCAGTGCGGCGGGGGCAGCCTGCTTGCAGCGGGGGCAGTGCGGCGGGGGCAGCCCCTGCGGCGGGGGCAGTGCGGGGCAGTGCGGCGGGGGCAGCCCCTGCGGCGGGGGCAGTGCGGGGCAGTGCGGCGGGGGCAGCCCCTGCGGCGGGGGCAGTGCGGGGCAGTGCGGCGGGGGCAGTGCGGGGCAGTGCGGCGGGGGCAGCCTGCTTGCGGCGGGGGCAGTGCGGGGCAGTGCGGCGGGGGCAGCCCCTGCGGCGGGGGCAGTGCGGGGCAGTGCGGCGGGGGCAGCCCCTGCGGCGGGGGCAGTGCGGGGCAGTGCGGCGGGGGCAGCCCCTGCGGCGGGGGCAGTGCGGGGCAGTGCGGCGGGGGCAGCCTGCTTGCAGCGGGGGCAGTGCGGGGCAGTGCGGCGGGGGCAGCCCCTGCGGCGGGGGCAGTGCGGCGGGGGCAGCCCCTGCGGCGGGGGCAGTGCGGCGGGGGCAGCCCCTGCGGCGGGGGCAGTGCGGGGCAGTGCGGCGGGGGCAGCCTGCTTGCAGCGGGGGCAGTGCGGCGGGGGCAGCGATCCACAGATCCCTCGATAGACAGCTCGATAGACGGATAGATGGGGGTGGAGGTGCGGCGGCGAAAGGCGGCGCCCAGCCGCCTCCATCCTTGGGGGGTGTTCAGCAGCTCTTCCCGCGAGGGCTGCTGCCCGCCGCCGGCTCCAGGCCTCCCCCGCGGATGGGCTGCTGGCGGCGGCCGGGGCTGGGGGCTGCGCCCCGGGGCAGGGCTGGCTGCGGTTCTCTCCCCGACCCCCCCGCGGATGGGTGCCTCGGGGCCGTTCGGGGATGGGCGAGGCGCAGGAGCGAGGTGGTACCCGGGTGCTGCCCCGGAGGAGAGGGAGCTGCGGGCACGGCACGGCATGGCAAGGGAGCCCTAGCCCCCCGCGTTCCCTGGGCTGTGGTTTCCACACATGAGCTAAAAAGCCGCTGCCTGGAGCGCCGATGAGTGCGGCGGAGGCCAGCAAGCCCTCTTGCAGGGTGTGAAAGCAATGGATTGAAAGAGGGCTGTGTGGATTCTGTGGCTCTGTGATGGTGTTCTGGGTACAGAATTAACCAGGCTGGAAGAGACCTCAAAGATCATCTGAGTCCAACCTATCGCCCAGCACCATCTGATCAGCTACACCATGGCACCAAGTGCCTCATCCAGGCTTTTCCTAAACACCTCCAGGGATGGTGACTCCACCACCTCCCTGGGCAGCACATCCCAATGGCCAATCTCTCTGTCTGGGAGCAATTTCTTCCTAATGTCCAGTCTAAACCTCCCCTGGCACAGCTTGAGATGCAAGTGAGCTGTGTGCTCTGGGGAGAATCACAGCATCATAGACTCACAGAGCTGTCAGCATTGGAAGGGGCCTCAAGGCTCAGCCAGTTCCAACCCCCTGCCATGGGCAGGGACGCCTCACACCACAGCAGGTTGCTCACAGCCACCTCCAGCCTGGCTGCAAACACCTCCAGGGATGGGGCAGAAATGGCTTGGTTTGGGCTGCAGGGTGGAAAGCACAGAACTGGGCTTGGTGGGGGTTGTGCTTTCATCTTTCTCTCTTTTTTTCTGCTGTCTGCCTTCACTGCTCTGAAGAAATGCTGCTGTTGGCTTTGGTGAGGGGTTAGAACAATCATGGAATCAGTAAGGCTGGAAAAGAGCTTAGAGATCATCAAGTCCAACCTATTACCTAATACCTAACACCTCCTGACAACTGAACCATGGCTCCAAGTGCCACATCCAATCTCCTCTTGAACACCTCCAGGGACGGTGACTCCACCACCTCCCTGGGCAGCACATCCCAATGGCCAAGCTCTCTGTCTGGGAAGAACTTTCTCCTCACCTCCAGCCTAAACCTCCCCCTGGCACAGCTTGAGACTGTGTCCTCTTGTTCTGGTGCTGGCTGCCTGGCAGAAGAGACCAACTCCCTCCTGGCTACAACCTCCCTTCAGGGAGTTGGAGAGAGCAAGAAGGTCTCCCCTGAGCCTCCTCTTCTCCAGGCTAAGCAACCCCAGCTCCCTCAGCCTCTCCTCACAGGGCTGTGCTCCAGACCCCTCCCCAGCTTTCTTGCCCTTCTCTGGACACCTTCCAGCAGCTCAATGCCCTTCGTAAACTGAGGGCCCCAGAGCTGCACGCAGGACTCAAGGCACCATGTACATGGTGTGAGCTTGGCCTGGATCCTCAGTGTCCTTTTAAATCAAGGCTATCTTGTGCCTGAAAAGTCAGGCCCTGCATTGCTGTGCTTTTATTGCCTCTGGAGAGCTGGGACAAGGGAGTGCCAAGTGGGGCAGGCTGCTGAGGGAAGCACAGAATGGGTAGGGAAAGACCTTTGGGAGAGAGACAAACTGGGGTTTGAGTCCTCACTGTGTTCTTGGCAATATTGACATTTCTGCCCTGGAACTTCCTCTTCTCTCTTGTAGCCCAAGCTTGACTGATAGTTTGGAAGGGGATCTGTTTGTTTGGATCCTTCCCAGTCTAGCCAAACATCTGTTTACCCTGCAAGTGCATTGCTTCATTTCACATTTGCTTATCAGTGCTGACCCAGGAGTGGCTCCAGCTGAGGTTAGTCTGCTCTTGGGCACAGTGCTGCCAGAGAGATTGTATCAAGACTGTCAGACTCCTGCTTGCTGGCCCTTCTGGAAGGGTTTAGAGCCAGGCTGGATGAGGCTTGGAGCAGCGTGGGCTAGTGGGAGGTGTCTGTGCCCATGGCAGGCTGGTTGGGGCTAGGGGAGCTTGAAGGTGCCCTCCAAATCAAGCTGGTCTGTGAGGCTCTTGTGGAGATGAAGTTGCAGCCAAGGGTGGGGTGGTGAGAGAAGGGGGTGTGGGGGGTGGGTTGTTCCCTTACAGAAAGTGCTCTGCCTAAACTGAGGTGGAGACTGGAGTGTGGGGGAAGTGCAGTGATTGATTGCTGGCCCTGTTAGAGCATGGGAGTGACCTGACCTGGCATTTGTCTCTGCTGCCATTCCACCAGACCTGGAGAGGGCAACCTCATGAAGTTCAGGCAGGGCAAGTGCAGAGTCCTGCACATGGGGAGGAGCAAACCCCTGCAGCAGGACAGCTGAGGGCTGCCCTGCTGGGAGGCAGCTCTGTGGAGAAGTGCTGGTGGAGAGCAAGCTGCCCATGAGGAAGACAGTGTGCCCTTGTGGCCAGGAAGGTCAGTGGTCTCCTGGGGTGTAAGAAGAAGAGTGTGGCCAGCAGGGCAAGGGAGGTTCTCCTGGCCCTTTGCTGTGTCATGATGAGGCCACACCTGGAATATGGTTCTGGTTCTGGGCTCCCCAGCTCAAGAGGGACAGAGAGCTGCTGGAGAAGCCCAAGAGAGAGCCTTGAGGCTGCTGAGGGGATTGGAGCATCTGTTGTGAGGGAAAACTGAGAGATCTGGGGCTGTTTAGTCATGGGGAGAGCAGGCTGAGAGGGGATCTGATCAGTGATGATCAATAGCTAAAGGGTGGGCATGTGGCTGGGCTCTTCTCAGTGGTGCCCAGGGACAGGGCAAGGGGCAGTGGGCACAAACTACAGCCCAGGAGGTTTCACTTGAACTTAGGAGAATCTTCTTCCCTTTTGAGGGTGCCAGAGCCCTGGGGCAGGCTGCCCAGAGGGGTTGTGGAATCTCCTTGGCTGGAGACTTTCAGGCTCCACCTGGATGTGTTCCTGGGTGACCTGCCCTGGGTGCCCCTGCTTTAGCAAGGGGCTTGGAGTGTCTGATCTGCAGAGGCCCCTTCCAGCCCCCACCATCCTGCCCAACAGCAGGAGGATCAAGTGGGAACGGAGTGGGGATGATGTGTGGTGAGAACCTTTGCTGCTGCTGCTGTGGAGCTCTTTGAAGCAGGCAGGATTTGGCTGGGAGGGGGAGATTGTATTCCTCCCCTCCTCCTTTCTGGGGCCACCATGGCTCAGCATCCTCTTGTGCAATCTTTTGTGTTGCTCATGAGGAGGAGAAACCATCTGGGATGGCAGTACAATGAGGGATGCTTGCAGCCTGATATAAATACCCTGGGTGAGACAGCCTGGAGCTGAGACAAAGGCTCCATCCATTTCCCCTCCTGTCTCAGTTGCCCTGATGCCTCTTCTAGGAGCTGTTAGCCCTCATCATGTGTTCAGCAGGAGCTGCTGCTAGACCCAATCATGTGCTTGTCAGCTGCAGGGTTTTTGCCCTTGAAGCACAGCTCTGGGGGACACCTTCACTTGCAGCCTGGATTTTGGCACATCTCACTGGTTTTGGAAGGGGAGAATCAAAACCCCCAACCCTGTGCTTGTTGAACTGATTTGGGCTCTGACATTTCCTTTTCCCAGCCCCACTGCTTCCCCCCAGGGCTCTGTCAGAGTTTCTGTGTGGGTGTGATGCTGTTTGGGAGTTTTGCTCCTTGGTCTGTTGAGGTTACTGCAGCCTCTGACAGCTTCCCTTTCAGCCAAGCCAAGGGCAAGGCTGCTGCCTCAGCCCTGAGCTTTGGCTGCAGCTGCCCATCCTGGGGTTATGAATGGCCTCAGTGTGTCTGCTCTGCTCACAGCAGCACTCTCATAGGCTGGCAGAGGAGTGGTGGTTACCCTCCCCACTGCTGATTCAGGCACAGAAATCCACAGAGCTCCATGCCACACCAGCTCTGCCCATCCTGCACACACAGCCCCTGCCTGTCCCAGGCTCCTGAGCAGGCAGCAGGGGACTTGCAGTCTCATCTGCTCCTCACTGGGTGTCCTGGAGAGGAGCTTTGACAGCTGGGCAGCTCCTTTGGTGCATGGCTGCAGGAGGCTTGCTTGGAACTCTGCTTCCTTTTGTATCTTGAGTGGGAAAAAGTCATGGAGTGCTGTGATGGCTTAGGTTGGAAGGGACCTGGAGGTCGTCTACACCAACCTCCCACCAGCCCAGGCTGCTCAAGGCCTCATTCAGCCTGGCCTGGAACACCTTCAGGGAGAGAGCATCCACAGCCTTCCTGGGCAGCCTGTGCCAGTCTCCCTGCCCTCACTGTCAAGGTCTATTGATGAGAAAGCTCTGAAGATCCTTGGTCATGTTCTGCCTTGACCCATGCTCTGAAGGCATCTAAAGAGTTTCTTCCTCATCTCCAGTCTCAATCTGCCCCCTCCCAGCTCCAAGCCATTGTTCCTCGTCCTGCCCCTCCCAGCCCTTGTCACAAGTCCCTCCCCAGCTCTCCTGCAGCCCTTCAGGCACTGGAAGGCTGCTCTGAGGTCTCCCTGGAGCCTTCTCTTCTCCAGGCTGCACAGCCCCATCTCCCCCAGCCTGTGCCCGTAACAGAGATGCCTCAGCATCAGGATGGCCTGCGTCAGGAAGAGTGTGGCCAGCAGGAGCAGGGAGGTCATTCTGCCCCTGGACACTGCACTGGTTAGGCCACACCTCGAGTCCTGTGTCCAGTTGTGGGCCCCTCAGGTTAGGAAGGAGGTTGAGCTGCTGGAAGGTGTCCAGAGAAGGGCAACAAAGCTGGGGAGGGGTCTGGAGCACAGCCCTGTGAGGAGAGGCTGAGGGAGCTGGGGTTGCTCAGCCTGGAGAAGAGGAGGCTCAGGGGAGACCTCATTGCTCTCTCCAGCTCCCTGAAGGGAGGTTGTAGCCAGGTGGGGGTTGGGCTCTTCTCCCAGGCACCCAGTACCAGAACAAGAGGACACAGTCTCAGGCTGCACCAGGGAAGGTTTAGGCTGGAGGTCAGGAGGAAGTTCTACACAGAGAGAGAGATTGGCCATTGGGATGTGCTGCCCAGGGAGGTGGTGGAGTCACCATCACTGGAGGTGTTCAGGAGGAGACTTGATGGGGTGCTTGGTGCCATGGGTTAGCTGTTTGGGTGGGTTGGATTGGTTGATGGGTTGGACACGATGATCTTGAAGGTCTCTTCCAACCTGGTTTGATTTATTCTAAATAAAGGTTTATTCTCTGACCATCTCCATGGCCTCCTCTGGACCACCCCCCTCACACTACCATTCTCTTACTGAGATTGCAGCTATCTGCTGAGCTCTTCCTTGCCCCCCTCACCTTGAGTGAAACTGCCAGACACATGGAGTCAGTCTCCAAAGAGGGAGGAAGAGAGGGGGAGGACAGCCAGAGTGTCCCCATCAGCAAGCAGGCTGCTGGCAAAGCCAACCTTGTCCCAGCACTGCCAGCTCCAGCAGGCACTGCCTGCAGAGGCAGAACGCAGCTGTCAGCATTTCTGAGCTGCTGTGCTGATGGGACAGAGAGATCAGTGGCCTGCCCTTGCAGCAGGCAGCCAGGGCACTGACAGCAGCCCCCTCCCAGCCCCCAGCAGGGACACCCAGAAAGGACCAATTGACCTAATTGACCTCATTGTGGCCTTCCAGGATCTGAAGGGGGCTCCAGGAAGGCTGGGGAGGGACTGCTGAGGATCTCAGGCAGTGCTAGGACTAGGGGGAATGGAATGAAGCTGGAGGTGGGGAGATTGAGGCTGGAGGGGAGGAGGAAGTTCTTCCCCAGGAGAGTGGTGAAGCCCTGGAATGGGTTGTGCAGGGAGGTGGTTGGGGCCCTGTCCCTGGGGGTGTTTAAGGCCAGGCTGGCTGAGGCTGTGGCCAGGCTGATGTAGTGTGGGGTGTCCCTGCCCATGGCAGGGGGGTTGGAACTGGCTGATCCTTGTGGTCCCTTCCAACCCTGACTGATACTGTGATACTATGACCAAGGGGATCTTTTGGCTTGGTCTCCTTCAAGAGGGCTACAAAGACATCAGGGGAGTAGAACATCTCCCCTGTGAGGAAACAGCTGAGCAGGGCTGGTGGTGGCAGCATGAGAGGGAGTGGAATAAAGCTGGGAGAGGGGAGACTGAGCCTGGAGATCAGGGAGAACTTCTGGAGAGTGAGGGTGGGGAGACATTGGAACAGGCTGCCCAGGGAGGCTGTGGAACTTAGAGCAGCCTTCCAGGACCTGAAGAGGCTCCAGGAGGTCTGTATCACAGTATCACAGTATCACAGTATCACAGTATCACTTAGGTTGGAAAGGACCTCGGGGATCATCGAGTCCAACCTATCAACACAGACCCCATGACTAGACCACGGCACCAAGTGCCACGTCCAATCTCCCCTTGAACGCCTCCAGGGTCAATGACTCCACCACCTCCCTGGGCAACCCGTTCCAATGCCGAATGACTCGCTCGGTGAAGAACTTCCTCCTCACCTCGAGTCTGAACCTCCCCTGGCACAGCTTGAGACCGTGTCCCCTCGTTCTGGTGCTGGCTGCCTGGGAGAAGAGGCCAACCCCCTCCTGGCTACAACCACCCTTCAGGTAGCTGTAGAGGGCAATGAGGTCACCCCTGAGCCTCCTCTTCTCCAGGCTAAACAATCCCAGCTCCCTCAGCCTCTCCTCATAGGGCTGTGCTCAAGGCCTCTCACCAGCTCAGTCTGGGGAGGGACTTGTGACAAGGGCTGGGAGTGACAGGACCAGGGACAATGGCTTGGAGCTGGGAGAGAGGAGATTGAGGAAGAACTTCTGGAGAGTGAGGCTGGGGAGGCTCTGGCACAGGCTGCCCAGGGAGCCTGTGGCTGCCTCCTGCCTGGAGGTGTTCCAAGCCAGGCTGGATGAGGCCTTGAGCAGCCTGGGCTGGGGGGAGGGGTCCCTGCCCGCAGCAGGGGGCTGGCACTGGGTGGTCTTTGAGGTCCCTCTCTGAGAGCACTGTCTCTCAGCAGCATTCCCATCTCTTGACTCAACAGCAAGTGGCAGCTTGTGGCATTAAAGTGCTCTGCTGGGAGCTTCCAGCTGCCACTGTGAGAGTTTAGTGCAGCTACCAATGTAATGCAATTACTGGAACAGGCTGCTCAGGGAGGTGGTTGAGGCTCCATCCCTCAAGGTCAGGCTGGACAGGGCTCTGAGCAGCCTGCTCCAGTGGAGGATGTCCCTGCTAAGTGCAGGGGCTTGGACTGGCTGAGCTCTGGAGCTCCCTTCCAACCCAAACCATTCTGTGATTTGTGTTGAGTGGAAATTCCTGATGGTCAAGAAATGAACTAAGGCAGGGCAGGAGAGGGGATTCAGCCCCTTGGCTCTGCTCTGCTGAGACCCCTCCTCCAATTCTGCCTCCAGCTCTGGGGTCCCCAGCAGGGGAAGGACACAGAGCTGCTGGAGTGAGCCCAGAGGAGGCCACAAGGATGCTCCAAGGGCTGGAGCAGCTCTGCTGGGAGCACAGGCTGAGGGAGCTGGGGCTGTGCAGCCTGCAGAGGAGAAGGCTCCAGGGGCACCTCAGAGCTGCTGCCAGCACCTGAAGGGAGCCTGCAGGAAGGCTGCAGAGAGACTTCTGCTGAGGGGGTCTGGAGCCAGGCCAAGGGGGAATGGTTTGGAGCTGAGGCAGAGCAGGGTCAGAGTGGAGCTGAGGAAGAAGTTGTTCAGTGCCAGGGAGCTGAGCCTCTGGCCCAGGCTGCCCAGGGAGGCTGTGGCTGCCTCCTGCCTGGGAGTGTTCAGGGCCAGGTTGAATGATGCTTTGGGCAGCTGAGCCTAGCTGAGAGGTGTCCCTGGGCATGGCAGGGAGGGTGGAGGAGGTGAGCTCTGAGGTCTCTTCCACCCTGAACCATGCTGGGCTTTGCTGCCTCCCTCGGCTTCTGAACCAGCAGAGGTTCTGCTCCTAGTTTTTGACCTCCTCTGTGACTTCCTCTTGGGGTGTTTTTGTCAGGCTTTTTGAAGATGGTGGAAGAGCAAATGTTTAGGTTTTAGCCTGAAATAGCTTTCTGAGGAGGAATGAAAGAGGCTCTTGAGCTTAGAGAAATGGCTCTGTGAAGGACACATCCTTCTGCTCTGCTGATCTCAACTCCTTTGTTGGAAGAACTGGTTTGAATACTGGGGGTTAGTTCCTTTTCATCTTGCAGTGCCAAGCTGTTGCCCACCAGGACCTCTTAGGTGTTGTCTCCTCCATCAGGTGTGCCCTGAAGCTGGGGCATGTCTCTTGGTAGGAGCCCAAGTGAAGCAAGTCAGTGTCAGTCCTGCATCCCTCTTTGTCTCCCCTCCTCTGAGCCTCTCAGCTGGCTGCTCCTGTTTGGCACACTGCTCTCCACTGAGCACACCTTGCAGTCCCCTGTTTGTGCTGGGGTCTTCTGCCATCCTCTGCCCTGGTGTGTGATGTGCACCTGGGCATGCCCTTGGGGCCTGGAGGGGAGCACACCCCCACAGCACCTCCGTGTGGCTGGAGAGCTCCCAAACAGAGAGGGACCTGGGGGTGCTGATTGACAGCTGCCTGAACATGAGCCAGCAGTGTGCCCAGGTGGCCAAGAAGGCCAAGGGCATCCTGGCCTGCATCAGGAAGAGTGTGGCCAGCAGGAGCAGGGAAGTCATTGTGCCCCTGGACACTGCATTGGTTAGGCCACACCTTGAGTCCTGTGTCCAGTTCTGGGCTCCTCAGTTTCAGAAGGACATTGAGAGACTTGAAGGTGTCCAGAGAAGGGCAACAAAGCTGGGGAGGGGTCTGGGGCACAGCCCTGTGAGGAGAGGCTGAGGGAGCTGGGGGAGCTGAGCTCCTGCAGAAGAGGAGGCTCAGGGGAGACCTTCTTGCTCTCTGCAGCTCCCTGCAGGGAGGTTGTAGCCAGGTGGGGGTTGGTCTCTTCTCCCAGGCAGCCAGCACCAGAACAAGAGGACACAGTCTCAAGCTGTGCCAGGGAGGTTTAGGCTCCAGGTGAGGAGAAAGTTCTTCACCAAGAGAGTCATTGGCCCCTGGAATGGACTGCCCAGGGAGGTGGTGGAGTCCCCATCCCTGGAGGTGTTCAAGAGGGGATTGGATGTGGCACTTGGTGCCATGGTCTAGTCATGGGGTCTGTGTTGATAGGTTGGACTTGATGATCCTCATGGTCCTTTCCAACCTTAGTGATACTGTGATACTGTGATGAGCCTGCCCTGGCTTGGCAAACCCTCCCAAGCTCACCCAGTCCAGCCAGCAACCCAACCCCACCAGGGCCACCAAGCCCTGGCCCCAAGTGCCATGGCCACAGGGTTGTGGAATACCCCCAGGGCTGGGGGCTCCACCACCTCCCTGGGCAGCTTGTGCCAGGCCCTGCCCAGTGGAGAGCCACTGAGGTGCTGAGGGGATTGGAACATCCACCTGATGGGCAGAGGCTGAGGCCTGGAGCTGTTTGACCTGGAGAAGAGGACCTGGAGAGGAGAGCTGGCTGTGAGCAACCTGCTGCAGTGAGAGGTGTCGCTGGCCATGGCAGGGGGTTGGAGCTGGCTGAGCCTTGAGGTCCCCTCCAGCCCTGACAGCTCTCTGATCCTGTGCTGATCAGTACATGAAGGGTGGGGGTCAAGAGGCTGGGGCTGGTTCTTCCAGCTTGCTGTGTGGTTATTCCTCTACACCCAGCCCTGGAATCACAGAATTGGTGTGGTTGGCAAAGGCCTCAAAGCTCCTCCAGTCCCACCCCCAACCCACCCCCCCATGGCCCCCAAACCCTGGCCCCAGGTGCCATGGCCACAGGGTTCTGCAACACCCCCAGGGCTGGGGACTCCACCACCTCCCTGGGCAGCCTCTGCCAGCCCCTGACCACTCTGGCAGTCCACAAACTTTGTCCTAATCTCCAAGCTAACCCTCCCCTGGTGTAACTTTAGGCCATTTCCTTGTTACTGGGGAGAAGAGGCCAACCTCCAGCTGGCTCCAACCTCCTTTCAGGGCGCTGCAGAAACCAGAAGGTCTTCTCTCAGCCTCCTTTCCTCCAGGCCAGGTCCCTGGGGTGCTTCTCCCCAGCCCTGTCCCCCAGCTTTGCTGTGGGGATGACAGTGCCAAGCTGCAGAGCTGGGGCAGGTACCACAGCCAAGGCCCCAGGGCTGCAGCATGCCTGTGCTGGCTCCCATGAGCTGTGGCTGCCCACTGCACCTTGAGATTTGCCTCCAGCTGATCCCAGGAGCAGGCTTGGAAGCCTTTCAGAGCAGGCTGGAGGAGGCTGTGAGCAGCCTGCTGTGGTGGGAGGTGTCATAGTATCATAGTCTCATAGTATCAGTCAGGGTTGGAAGGGAGCACAAGGATCAGCCAGTTCCAACCCCCCTGCCATGGGCAGGGACACCCCACACTACATCAGCCTGGCCACAGCCTCAGCCAGCCTGGGCTTAAACACCTCCAGGGACAGGGCCCCAACCACCTCCCTGCACAACCCATTCCAGGGCTTCACCACTCTCCTGGGGAAGAACTTCCTCCTCCCCTCCAGCCTCAATCTCCCCACCTCCAGCTTCATTCCATTCCCCCTAGTCCTAGCACTGCCTGAGATCCTGAGCAGTCCCTCCCCAGCCTTCCTGGAGCCTCCTTCAGATCCTGGAAGGCCACAATGAGGTCACCTGGGAGCCTTCTCTTCTCCAGACTGAACAGCCCCAACTCCTTCAGTCTGTCCTCACAGCAGAGCAGCTCCAGCCCTCTGCTCATCCTCCTGGCCCTGCTCTGGACACCTTCCAGCACCTCCACATCCCCCTTGCAATAGGGGCTCCAGACCTGGAGGCAGGACTCCAGGTGGGGTCTCCCCAGAGCTGAGCAGAGGGGGAGAATCACCTCCCTTGCCCTGCTGGCCACACTTCTCCTGCTGCAGCCCAGGATCTGATTGGCTTTGTGGGCTGCAAGTGCAGACTGAGAGCTCCTGGTGAGCTTCTCCTCCCCCAGCACCCCCAAGGCTCTCTCCTCAGGGCTGCTTTCCAGCCAGTCCCTGCCCAGCCTGCATTTGTGCCTGGGGTTGCCATGAGCCAGCTGCAGGACCCTGCCCTTGGTCTTGTTGAACCTCCTGAGGTTGGCTTGTGCCCACCTCTCCAGCCTGTCCAGGTCCCTCTGGATGGATCCCTTCCCTCCAGCTGTCTGCTGCACCACACAGCTTGGTGTCATCAGCAAACCTGCTGAGGGTGCACTCAATGCCACTGTCCATGGCACCCACAGAGATGTTGAACAAGACAGGTCCCAGGACTGATCCCTGAGGGACTCTGCTTGTCCCTGGCCTCCACTGGGACATGGAGCCATTGACAGCCACTCTTTGGGTGCAGCCATCAAGCCAGTTCCTTATCCATCTAGTGGTCCACCCATCAAACCCATGTGTCCCTGCCCCTGGCAGGGGTTTGGAGCTAGGTGGTCTTGAAGGTCCCTTCCAACTCAAACCATGGTGTGTCTGCTGGGCTCTGGCTTGCTCCTGAGGGGGCTCAGCTGGTTTGTTTGCCCTGGCCTTGTGCTGTGGCTGTCCCCAGCCTTGGGCCAGGTCATGCAGGGCTTGCAGTGAGCAGGGCTGCTGCCCCTGGCCCCTGGCCATGCTGTCCTTGGCTCCAGGATGTCTGGTTGCTTGTGCCCTGTACTTTGGATCCCTGGAGCTCCAGGGGAGCTATTCTGCACAGCAGCAATTTGTTTTCCTCTCCACTGCAGTTTCTCACCCCTGCTGGTTGCCTGAGCAGAAGCTGCTGGAGCTTGTCAGCATGCACTGAACTGTGGCTGTCACTGGGCATCAGCAGTGGAGGGGATCAGAAGATGCAGCCTCCCTCATCTGTCTCCTTCCTTCCTTCATCTGATGTCCCATTGGGGCAGCAGCACAGCTCAGGGACTTGGCACCTTGAGTGCTGGCTTCAGCTTTGGGCTTCTCACTCCAAGAAGGGCATTGAGCAGATCCAGAGAAGTGCAACCAGGCTGGGGAAGGGTCTGGAGAAGAGGGCTGGGGAGGAGCAGCTGAGGGCCCTGGGGGTGTTGAGTGTGGAGCAGAGGAGGCTGAGGGAGACCTCATTGCTCTCTGCAGCTCCCTGGGAGGAGGCTGCAGGGAGCTGAGGGTTGGTCTCCTCCTCTTAGGAACAAGAGATAGAAGAGGAAGTGGCCTCAGGTTGCCCCCGGGGGGGATTCAGGTTGGAGCTGAGAGGAAACTTGTTGACTGGAAGGGTTCTCAGAGCCTGGCACAGGCTGCCCAGGGAGGAGGCTGAATCCCCATCCCTGGAGGCGTTTGTCAGAGGCAGAGCTGTGGTGCTGAGGGCCATGGCTTGGACTCAACAGAACCACAGAATGCATCAGGTTGGGAGGGACTCCCCAGGGTCATCTTGTCCAACCCCCCTGCAGTGGGCAGGGAGATCCCCAACTACACCAGATGAGGGAGAGGAGAGGAGGAAGGGGAGCTCCTGTGGGGCCTGCCCTGGCTGATCCTGCTCTGGCAGGGGGGGTTGGACTCCATGATCTTCAGAGGTCCCTTCCAGCCCCCCTACCTCTCTGGGACTGCATCATGGTGTGCTTAGGGAGTCTTAATGCCAACCTGCCTCTGCTGGAGGTGGCTTCTGCCAGGGGACCTCCAGGGCTGGGAAGTGTGCAGGGGGCACAACAGCTTCCCTGCCTTCCCTGGGAGCTCTTTTATCTTCTCAAGAGGCTGCCCTTGTGCTTCTCCAGAACAACAGCCACTGTTCATCATCCTGCCACAAGAAACCTCCTCCACTTTCATTTCTCTCTTCCCACTCAGCAGCCATTCAGAGGCCACCGAAGGAAGGAAGTGAGGAGCCCCTGAGCCAGGGCTGCTTTGCCTCAGTTAGATCCTGGCTGATTATTCATACAGGCAGAGAATCCTTTTGCTTGGAAAAGCCCTTTCAGCTCAGCCACTCCAACCAGTCCCCAGTTCTGCCAAGGCTGGGGCTGAGCCATGGCCCTCAGCACCACAGCTCTGCCTCTTCCAAACCCCTCCAGGGGTGGGGATTGAGAACCACAGAACTGTCAGGCTTGGAAGGGACCTCAAGGCTCAGCCAGCTCCAACCCCCTGCCATGGGCAGGGACACCTCACACCACAGCAGGTTGCTCACAGCCACCTCCAGCCTGGCTGCAAACACCTCCAGGCAGGAGGCTTCCACCACCTCCCTGGGCAGCCTGGGCCAGGCTCTCACCACCCTCATGGTCAACAACTTCTTCCTCACAGCCAATCTCAATCTCCCCACTTCTAGTTTTGCTCCATCCCCCCCAGTCCCAGGAGGACTTTAATCAAACCCCTGGCAAATGTCACTTTTGCTTGGAAATGCCCCCTAAGCAGAGCAGGCAGGTGCAGAAAGAGTGGCTTCAGGGCACCAGGGACAGGAGCATTGGATGTCTGATGGTGTATCTTGAAGGTTCCCTCCTCTTCAAGAAGCTCAATGTTGTCCTAGGATGTGTTGAGTCTGGCCAGCAGGGTGAGGGAGCTGCTTCTCTCCCTCTGCTCTGCCCTGCTGAGGATACAGCTGCAGTGTTGGGGCCAGTTCTGGGCTCCCCCCTTCAAGAGGGACAGGGAGAGAGTCTTTGGGTGCATGAGAGCAGTGTGGCCAGCAGGGCAGGGCAGGTTCTCCTTCTCCTCTGCTCTGCCCTGCTGAGGCCACACCTGAAGGACTGTGTCCAGTTCTGGGCTCCCCAGTTGCAGAGAGACAGAGAGCTGCTGGAGAGAGCCCAGGGGAGGGACACCAAGCTGCAGAGGGGCCTGGAGCAGCTCTGTGAGGAGGAGAGGCTGAGTGAGAGCCCTGGGGCTGCTGAGCCTGGAGCAGAGCAGCCCCAGAGGGGAGCTGAGCAATGCTCAGCAAGGGTTAAAGGCTGGCAGGTGAGAGGCTGGGGCTGGGTTCTGCTCAGTGGTGCCCAGGGCCAGGCCAAGGGGCAGTGGGCACAGACTGGAGCCCAGGAGGTTTCACTGGAGCTGAAGGAGAAAGCTTTTGGCTGTGAGGGATCCCTCAGCCCTGGAGCAGGCTGCCCAGAGGGGTTGTGGAGTCTCCTCTGGAGACATTCCAACCCCACCTGGACAGGACCCTGTGCAGCCTGCTCCAGCTGGCCTTGCTTTGCCAGGGGGGCTGGCTCCATCTCCAGAGCTGCCTTTCCTTGCCCCACCATTCTGTGATACTCTCTGCCTATGGCCTGAACAAGCTGCAGCTCTCCCTCTGCTGACCTCTGTCCCTCTGGCTTGCATTGTGCAGATGCTTTGTGGCCTGGAAGGAGTTGCCCTTCATGTTTGCCCTCGCCCAGTCTGCCTCCTGAGTGCCTGAGGACTGCAGGGGTGTGAACCCAGGGCACTGAGGATGAAAGTTTCCTTCCTCAAATGCTACAGCCTGTTACCTGTTTGGCTTTTTCCTTTTCCCCCCTCCCAGTTTCACTGTTCCAAGTGGTCTGAGATCACAGGGTCCTGGAATGGCTCAGGCTGGAAGGGACATCTCAGAGCTCATCTCCTCCACCCCCCCTGCCATGCCCAGGGACACCTCTCAGCTACACTCAGCTGCTCAGGGCCTCATCCAGCCTGGCCTGCAGCACCCCCAGGCAGGAGGCAGCCACAGCCTCCCTGGGCAGCCTGGGCCAGAGGCTCAGCTCCCTGGCACTGAGGAACTTCTGCCTCAGCTCCACTCTGACCCTGCTCTGCCTCAGCTCCAAACCATTCCCCCTTGGCCTGGCTCCAGCCCCCCTCAGCAGAAGTCTCTCTGCAGCCTTCCTGCAGGCTCCCTTCAGGTGCTGGCAGCAGCTCTGAGGTGCCCCTGGAGCCTTCTCCTCTGCAGGCTGCACAGCCCCAGCTCCCTCAGCCTGTGCTCCCAGCAGAGCTGCTCCAGCCCTGGCAGCATCCTTGTGGCCTCCCTCCAGGTGTTTGTAGGACATGGAGGTGGGGTGCTGAGGGCTGTGGCTTAGCTCCAGCCTTGGCAGAGTTAGAGAACGTTTGGACTTGATCTTAAAGGTCTTTTGCAACCAAACCCACTCCATGGCCCTGGGTCTGCTGGGTGCTTCTCTCTCCCCTGAGCTGCAGGGTTAAGCTCTGCTGAGGTGCTCTGAGGTGGAGCTCTGGGTCCAGCCTCCCTGCCACAAGCATCCCAGGGCTGGGGTCTGTGTGGCACATGAGGAGCTTGCACAGCAGAAGTGCCCTGTGCCCTGTGGTGTCCCTGCTGCTGTGGGAGCCCTGCTTGCTGAGGCATCTCACATGCCCCTCTCTGTAGGGGGGGGCAGGGAATGCTGCTGGGGCCATCCCATCTCCCACAGTCACAGCCTGTCCCCTCCACCAGCCAAGGTGAGGATCCAGATGCCTGCTTGTGCACACAAGCTGCCAAGCTTCATCCTCTTCCCTCTGTGTCCTTGAGCTCTTGTCCTTGGATGTTGTAGCTGCTGGCTGTGAGCTGCCTCAGCAGCTGTGACAGGGTGAGGTGGAGGGGGATGAGTTTCAGGGCCATTCATGCCTCCTAGCTGCTCTTGGCTGACTCAAAAAGCAGCTGAGCCATGGGCTGGCACACAAAGAGAGAGCAGCTCCCACAGCCTGCCTTTCTGCAGCTCTCCCTGCTCCTGGGCCTGCCACAGCTCTCCCAGTCCTGCCTCTCAGCTACTCCTGGCTCTGGCCACAATGGAGCAAACCCTCCTGGCCTGTCAGCAGCTGGCTGCAGGACAGCAACAGGGAGATGCCTGCTGGGAGTCAGGATGCTCCAGGGCTAGGCCTGGAGAAGGCATTTCACAGGGGCACACAACAGTGTAGGGGTTGGAAGGGATTGCTGGAGGTCATGGAGTCCATTCCTCCCCTGCTGGAGCAGGGGCACCCAGAGGAGGTCCCACAGGAACACAGCCAGGTGGGTTTGGAGTGTCTCCAGAGAGGGAGACTGCAGCACCCCTCTGGGCAGCCTTGAATCACACAAGTTCCTCCTCATCTGGAGGTGAAACTTCTGCTCTTCCACTCTGTGCCCCTTACCCCTGTGCTGTCCCTGGGCACCACTGAACACAGCCTGCTGCCAGCCTCCTGACCCCCACCCTTGGAGGATTGATCAGCATTGATCAGATGCCCCTGGGGCTGCTCCTCTGCAGGCTCTCAGCCCCAGGGCTCTCAGCCTCTGCTCCTGACAGAGCTGCTCCAGGCCCCTCAGCACTGCTGCAGCCCTTTGCTGTGCCCTCTCCCTGTCCTTGAAGTGGGGAGCCCAGAGCTGGCCACAGCACTGCAGGGGTGGCCTCAGCAGGGCAGAGTAGAGGGCAGTGGAGTTTCATTTGAGACAGGAGCTTAAACCAAGCAAATCAAAGCCCTTGATGACCCCAGCTCATGCCCAGGTGTCAGGAAAGAAGCAGTCACCATGCATTCTTCCTTTGTTTATGAAGAGTAGCTCTGCTCCATGCAGAGCTCAGCCTAGCAGCTGGATAGCTCCAAGGAAGTGCCAGGGAGGAGGATTGGAATTGTCCAGTTTGGAGAAAGGTAGACTTGGAGCAGGAGGAAAATCTGTGAGGTTCCCTCTGTGGAGAGGACAACTGAGTGGCTGGGGCTGAATCAGACAGGAGGAAGGCAAAACACTGCTGGTAAGCAGAGAAAGGCATCACAGAATGGTTTGGGTTGGAAGGGACCTCCAAAGGTATCATAGAATCAGTCAGGGTTGGAAGGGAACACAAGGATCATCTAGTTCCAACCCCCCTGCCATGGGCAGGGACACCCCACACTACATCAGCCTGGCCACAGCCTCACCCAGCCTGGCCTTAAACACCCCCAGGGACAGGGCCCCAACCACCTCCCTGCACAACCCATTCCAGGGCTTCACCACTCTCCTGGGGAAGAACTTCCTCCTCCCCTCCAGCCTCAATCTCCCCACCTCCAGCTTCATTCCATTCCCCCTAGTCCTAGCACTGCCTGAGATCCTCAGCAGTCCCTCCCCAGCCTTCCTGGAGCCCCCTGCAGATCCTGGAAGGCCACAATGAGGTCACCTGGGAGCCTTCTCTTCTCCAGACTGAACAGCCCCAACTCCTTCAGTCTGTCCTCACAGCAGAGCAGCTCCAGCCCTCTGCTCATCCTCCTGGCCCTGCTCTGGACACCTTCCAGCACCTCCAGATCCCTCTCGCAATAGGGGCTCCAGACCTGGAGGCAGTACTGCAGGTGGGATCTCCCCAGAGCTGAGCAGAGGGGGAGGATCACCTCCCTTGCCCTGCTGGCCACACTTCTCCTGCTGCAGCCCAGGCTCTGGTTGGCTTTGTGGGCTGCAAGTGCACACTGAGAGCTCCTGTTGAGCTTTTTGTCCCCCAGCACCCCCAAGGCTCTCTCCTCAGGGCTGCTTTTCAGCCAGTCCCTGCCCAGCCTGCATTTGTGCCTGGGATTGCCATGAGCCAGCTGCAGGACCCTGCCCTTGGTCTTGTTGAACCTCCTGAGGTTGGCTTGTGCCCACCTCTCCAGCCTGTCCAGGTCCCTCTGGATGGCCTCCCTTCCCTCCAGCTGTCTGCTGCACCACACAGCTTGGTGTCATCAGCAACCCTGCTGAGGGTGCACTCAGTGCCACTGTCCATGGCACCCACAAAGATGTTGACCAAGCCTGGTCCCAGGACTGATCCCTCAGGGACCAGTCCAGCCCCCTCTGCAGTAAGCAGAGACATCCTCAGCTAGGTCAGGATCCCTCCTGCCTTGGAATGAAGGAAGAGGCCCCCAGGAGAAGACAGTGCTGGAGCAGCACTCAGTGAACTGCTGAGTGAGGTGCTGGCAAGGAGGTTTCAAGAGGAAGAAGGAGGCCAGGAGCTGTCTGCAGTTGCATGGAGCTGATGCAGTGACTCAAGTGGTGGCCAGGATGAGCTCTGTGCTCAGCAGGAAGGGCTGGCAGGAGAGCTGGGAAACATCTGTGGCAGAGCTGGAGGAAAGGAGCTGGCAGGCAGCAGCATGAGAAGGGGGCAAGCAGCTCAGCTGCCAGCAGGGGATCCCAGGCCTGGCTTCCTTTCACTGCCCTCTTACTGGGTGTGCTCCTCCACCTCCCCTGCACTGATTGCATCAGGTGGGAAGGGACCCTCAGAGGTCATCTTGTCCAACCCCCTGCAAGCAGCAGGGACACCCCCAGCCAGAGCAGGCTGCCCAGGGCTACAGCAAGGCTGAGCCTGAATGTCTTTGGGGATGGAGCCTCAACCACATTCTTGGGCAGCCTGTTCCAGGATTTCACCACCTTGATGGTGCAGAGCTTCCTCCTGATGTCCAACCTAACTCTGCTCTGCTCCAGTTCCAAACCTCTGCCCCTTGTCCTGTCAGCACAGGCCCTTCTAACAGCCCCTCCCCAGCCTCCTCCTAGGTCTCCTTCAGGTACTGAAGTCTGAGCTTCTGCACCTGAAGGTTGCCTGAGCTGTGAGGACATTCCCTGGACTGCTGCTTTCTTCTTCTTCTTCTTTTTCCTACCAGAAGTGTGTTTGATGTACCCATCCTCTGAGTCCTGAGTTCAGCTTTGGACTCCTCACTTCAAGAGGGACACTGAGAGGCTGGAGCAGGGCCAGAGAAGGGCAACCAAGCTGGGGAAGGGTCTGGAGAACAGGGCTGGGGAGGAGCAGCTGAGGGAGATGGGGGTGTTGAGTGTGGGGAAGAGGAGGCTGAGAGAGACCTTACTCTCTGCAACTCCCTGAGAGGAGGCTGCAGGGAGCTGGGCGTTGGGCTCTTATCCCTAGTTACCAGGGACAGGAGGAGAGGGGAGAGGTTTAGGTTGGAGATGAGAAGAAACTTGTTGTCTGGAAGGGTTCTGCAAGCCTGGCACAGGCTGCCCAGGGAGGTGCTTGAATCCTCATCCCTGGAGGGGTTTATCAGAGGCAGAGCTGTGCTGCTGAGGGCCTTGGGTTAGCCTCAGCCTTGGCAGCGCTAGAGACTAGTTGAACTGGATGAGCTTGAAGGACTTTTCCAACCAATACTCCAGATGTGGCCTCACCAGAGCAGAGCAGAGGGGGAGCAGAGCCTTCCTTGACCTGCTGGCCACACTCTTCTTCATGCACCCCAAGGCACCACTGGTCTTACTGACCACAAGGGTTCAAGTCTCTGAACCTTGTGGTGGCTGCCAGTGGTGATCCTGAGCTTCTGGTTCGTGGGGGCTGCAGCTGTGGAAGCTGACAGGAAAATGGGGTTGCTTGGTTTGCCTTTGGTTGCTTTTGGCCCTTTGAGTTGGGCTTTGGGTCGCTATGGGTTGGCCTTTGGGTCCCTTTGAGTTGGGCTTTGGGTCGCTATGGGTTGGCCTTTGGGTCCCTTTGGGTTGGGGCTTTGGGTCCCTTTGGCTTAGGGCTTTGGGTCCCTTTGGCTTGGGGCTTTGGGTCCCTTTGAGTTGGGCTTTGGGTCCCTTTGGGTCGGGGCTTTGGGTCCCTTTGGCTTAGGGCTTTGGGTCCCTTTGAGTTGGGCTTTGGGTCCCTTTGAGTTGGGGCTTTGGGTCCCTTTGGGTTGGGCTTTGGGTCCCTTTGGCTTAGGGCTTTGGGTCCCTTTGGCTTGGGGCTTTGGGTCCCTTTGGGTTGGGGCTTTGGGTCCCTTTGGCTTAGGGCTTTGGGTCCCTTTGGCTTAGGGCTTTGGGTCCCTTTGGGTTGGGCTTTGGGTCCCTTTGGGTTGGGGCTTTGGGTCCCTTTGGCTTAGGGCTTTGGGTCCCTTTGGGTTGGGCTTTGGGTCCCTTTGGCTTGAGGCTTTGGGTCCCTTTGGGTTGGGGCTTTGGGTCCCTTTGGGTTGGGCTTTGGGTCCCTTTGGGTTGGGCTTTGTGTCCCTTTGGCTTGGGGCTTTGGGTCCCTTTGGGTTGGGCTTTGGGTCCCTTTGGGTTGGGGCTTTGGTCCCCTTTGGGTTGGGGCTTTGGGTCCCTTTGGGTTGGGCTTTGGGTCCCTTTGAGTTGGGGCTTTGGGTCCCTTTGGCTTAGGGCTTTGGGTCCCTTTGGGTTGGGCTTTGGGTCCCTTTGGGTTGGGCTTTGGGTCCCTTTGGGTTGGGGCTTTGGTTCCCTTTGGGTTGGGCTTTGGGTCCCTTTGAGTTGGGCTTTGGTTCCCTATGGGTTGGGGCTTTGGGTCCCTATGGGTTGGGCTTTTGGGTCCCTTTGAATTGTCTTTGTGTCCCTTTGGCTTGGGGCTTTGGGTCACTTTGAGTTGGGCTTTGTGTCCCTTTGGGTTGGGGCTTTGGGTCCCTTTGGGTTGGGGCTTTGGTTCCCTTTGGGTTGGGCTTTGGGTCCCTATGGCTTAGGGCTTTGGGTCCCTTTGGGTTGGGGCTTTGTGTCCCTTTGGGTTGGGCTTTGGGTCCCTTTGGGTTGGGCTTTGTGTCCCTTTGGGTTGGGGCTTTGGGTCCCTTTGGGTTGGGCTTTGGGTCCCTTTGGGTTGGGGCTTTGGGTCCCTTTGGGTTGGGCTTTGGGTCCCTATGGCTTAGGGCTTTGGGTCCCTTTGGGTTGGGGCTTTGTGTCCCTTTGGGTTGGGCTTTGGGTCACTTTGGGTTGGGGCTTTGGGTCCCTTTGGGTTGGGCTTTGGGTCCCTTTGGATTGGGGCGTTGGGTCCCTTTGAGTTGAGCTTTGGGTCCCTATGGGTTGGGCTTTGGGTCCCTTTGGGTTGGGCTTTGTGTCCCTTTGGGTTGGGGCTTTGTGTCCCTTTGGGTTGGGCTTTGGGTCCCTTTGGCTTGGGGCTTTGGGTCCCTTTGGGTTGGGGCTTTGTGTCCCTTTGGGTTGGGCTTTGGGTCCCTTTGGGTTGGGGCTTTGGGTCCCTTTGGGTTGGGGCTTTGGGTCCCTTTGGGTTGGGCTTTGGGTCCCTTTGGGTTGGGGCTTTGTGTCCCTTTGGGTTGGGCTTTGGGTCCCTTTGGGTTGGGGCTTTGTGTCCCTTTGGGTTGGGCTTTGGGTCCCTTTGGGTTGGGCTTTGGGTCCCTTTGGGTTGGGGCTTTGGGTCCCTTTGGGTTGGGGCTTTGGGTCCCTTTGGGTTGGGCTTTGGGTCCCTATGGCTTAGGGCTTTGGGTCCCTTTGGATTGGGGCTTTGGGTCCCTTTGGGTTGGGGCTTTGTGTCCCTTTGGGTTGGGCTTTGGGTCCCTTTGGGTTGGGGCTTTGTGTCCCTTTGGGTTGGGCGTTGGGTCCCTTTGGATTGGGGCGTTGGGTCCCTTTGGGTTGGGGCTTTGTGTCCCTTTGGGTTGGGCGTTGGGTCCCTTTGGGTTGGGCTTTGGGTCCCTTTGGGTTGGGGCTTTGGGTCCCTTTGGGTTGGGGCTTTGGTCCCCTTTGGGTTGGGGCTTTGGGTCCCTTTGGGTTGGGCTTTGGGTCCCTTTGGGTTGGGGCTTTGGGTCCCTTTGGCTTAGGGCTTTGGGTCCCTTTGGGTTGGGCTTTGGGTCCCTTTGGGTTGGGGCTTTGTGTCCCTTTGGGTTGGGCTTTGGGTCCCTTTGGGTTGGGGCTTTGTGTCCCTTTGGGTTGGGCTTTGGGTCCCTTTGGGTTGGGCTTTGGGTCCCTTTGGGTTGGGGCTTTGGGTCCCTTTGGGTTGGGCTTTGGGTCCCTTTGGGTTGGGCTTTGGGTCCCTTTGGATTGGGGCTTTGGGTCCCTTTGGGTTGGGGCTTTGTGTCCCTTTGGGTTGGGCTTTGGGTCCCTTTGGGTTGGGGCTTTGTGTCCCTTTGGGTTGGGCGTTGGGTCCCTTTGGATTGGGGCGTTGGGTCCCTTTGGGTTGGGGCTTTGTGTCCCTTTGGGTTGGGCGTTGGGTCCCTTTGGATTGGGGCTTTGGGTCCCTTTGGGTTGGGGCGTTGGGTCCCTTTGAGTTGAGCTTTGGGTCCCTATAGGTTGGGGATTTTGTGTCCCTTTGGGTTGGGGCTTTGGGTCCCTTTGGGTCCCATTGGGTTGGGCTTTGGTTCCCTTTGGGTTGGGGCTTTGTGTCCCTTTGGCTTGGGGCTTTGGGTCCCTTTGGGTTGGGCTTTGGGTCCCTTTGGGTTGGGGCTTTGAGTCCCTTTGAGTTGGGCTTTGGGTCCCTTTGGGTTCGGCTTTGGGTCCCTTTGGGTTGGGGATTTTAGGTTGGGTTTTTCCAGCCTAGGAAATCCTCTCGTTAAAACAAAAAAATCAGTCTCTTTTGTGCTGGAGCTTGGGCTAAGAGACCTCTACAGGACCCTTCCAACCTGACCCATTCTGGGATTCTATGGGATTCATCTCCCTAAGCTGCTAAGAACCATCTAACCCTGGAGAAAAGGATATGGGAGTGCTGGGGAGCTCAACAGGAGCCAGCAGTGAGCACCTGCAGCCCAGAGAGCCAAGCAGAGCCTGGGCTGCAGCAAGAGAAGTGTGGCCAGCAGGGCCAGGGAGGGGATTCTGCCCCTCTGCTCCACTCTGCTGAGACCACAGCTGCAGCTCTGGGGCCAGCTCTGGAGCCTCTGTGCCAGGAAGGATCTGGAGGTGCTGGAAGGTGTCCAGAGAAGGGCCAGGAGAAGGAGCAGAGGGCTGGAGCTGCTCTGCTGTGAGCACAGACTGAGGGAGTTGGGGTTGTGCAGGCTGGAGAGGAGAAAGATCCAAGGATCCAAGGAGACCTCATTGTGGCCTTTCAGGATCTGCAGGAGGCTCCCAGAAAGCTGGGGAGGAACTTTTGAGGGTCTCAGGGAGTGATAGGACTGGGGGGGATGGAGCAAAACTAGAAGTGGGGAGATTGAGTTTGGCTGTGAGGAAGAAGTTGTTGTCCATGAGGATGGTGAGAGCCTGGCACAGGCTGCCCAGGGAGGTGGTGGAAGCCTCCTGCCTGGAGGTGTTTGCAGCCAGGCTGGAGGTGGCTGTGAGCAACCTGCTGTGGTGTGAGGTGTCCCTGCCCATGGCAGGGGGGTTGGAGCTGGCTGAGCCTTGAGGTCCCTTCCAGCTCTGAGGAGTCTATGATTCTGTGACCTGGGGCAGTGCAGAGAGCAGGCTGCAGGTGCAGCAGACAGTGCAGGGCTGGCTGCAGCAGCAGCCTTGGTGCCAGCACCCTGCTGCAGAGGGCCCTTGGCAGCCTGGGGCTGGTAGTTCCGCTTTGGAGCCATCCATCTCCAGACTGCCTGCCCCTGGCTGCTGCTTCCTCAGCCTTGGCTGACTCTGCCCTCAGCCACATTCCTGGGCTGGTTGCTGCTTTCTCCTGGGATCCCTGGGAGTGACAAAGGAGAGATTGTGGTGGCCTTTGCTGTCTTGACAGCACTTGGCTTGGAGCAGAGGCAGATGCAGCTTGCAGGCTGGCAGAGAGCTCCTGTGCCAAGAGGAGCTGTGGGGAGAGGGGAACATAAAGCAGTGCCTCAGAGGTGGATTTTATAGGCTTGGGAATTGCCCTTGGGCTCCCCCTTAAAGCCAGAGAACCCAAAGGGCTGCAGAGAAGGGGATTTGGCCTAGTTTGAGGTTAGCTGCAGAGGTCCAGGGTGGAAAGGGCTGGTTGGTGGCAAGGGTTTGGTCCTGAACCATTGCAGTGTAGGAAAACAGACCCACAGAGAGAATGGTTGCGGTTGGAAGGCACCTGTGGAAATCAAGTCCAACCCCCCTGCCAGGGCAGGGTCACCTAGAGAGGGTCACACAGGAACACATCCAGGTGGGTTTGGAATGTGTTGAGAGGTGGAAACTCCACCACACCTCTGGGCAGCCTGCTCCAGGGCTCTGGCAGCCTTAAATTAAAGATGCAGCTCTAGATGCAGCCCCCCTGGGCTCAGCACTGGGGAGGCCACAGCTCGAGTCCTGGGTTCAGTTTTGGGGCCCTCACTCCCCATTGGGACATTGAGGGCTGGAGCAGGGCCAGAGAAGAGCAACCAAGCTGGGGAAGGGTCTGGAGAAGAGGGCTGGGGAGGAGCAGCGGAGGGCCCTGGGGGTGTTGAGTGTGGGGAGGAGGAGGCTGAGGGAGACCTCATTGCTCTCTGCAGCTCCCTGGGAGGAGGCTGGAGTGAGGTGGATGTTGGTCTCTTCTCACTAGTAACAGGTAATGGGAAAGAGGAAAGGGACCCAAGTTGCCCAGGGAAGGTTTAGCTTGGATCTGAGAGGAAACTTGTTGACTGGAAGGGTTCTCAGAGCCTGGCACAGGCTGCCCAGGGAGGTGGCTGAATCCCCATCCATCCCCAGAGGTGTTTCAGAGCTGTGGTGCAGAGGGCCATGGTTCAGCCCCAGCCTTGGCAGGGTGAGAGAATGCTTGAGCTGGATGAGCTTCAGCATCTTTCCCAGCCACAGTGATTCTGTGGGTCCCTGTAGATGGCTCTGAGGCACTTGATAAATGGAGCCTGTCCCAGCAGCCATCTCTGTTGGGAAACATTGGTGGCACAGGGGTGCTGAGGAGGAGCACACATGGTTCAGGCTCCTAATGCAGAGCAGAGCAGTGCTGCCCCCTGGTTTCCCTTGTCCAGCAGCAAAGAGCCAGCAGAGTGGCAGGCCTCATGGATCCATGGAATGCTTTGGCTTGGAAGGGACCTTACAGATCATCCCCTTCCAACTGCCCTCCTACTAGCCCAGGTTGCTCAAGGCCTCATCCAGCCTGGCCTTGAACACTGCCAGGCTCAGAGCCCCCACAGCTCATCTGGGCAACCTCTTCCAGGGCCTCACCACCCTCCTGGGGAAGGATTTCCTCCTGCAGTCTTATCTAAGTCCAGCTGCTTCCAGTTTGATGCCATTCCCCCTTGCCCTGCTGCTTCATTGCTTTGTCAAGGTGCCCCCTCAGCTCTCCTGGAGCCCCTGCAGGTAATGGAAGACTGCTCTAAGGTTTCCTCAGAGCCTTCTCTTCTCCAGGCTGAATAATCCCAACTCTCTCAGCCTGCTTTAGTAGGAGAGGATCTTCTCCAGCCCTTGCTTCATCACTGTGGCCTTCTCTGGACCCCCTCCAACAGTTCCATGTCCTCCTCTTCGTGCAGGGGGCACCAGATCTGGACACTAGTCCAGGTGGGGTCTTGTGAGAGTGGAGCAGAGGGGGAGAATCCCCTCCCTCCCCCTGCTGCCAGCCTTTGGGTGCAGCCCAGGACGTGCTTGGCTCCTGGGCTGTGAGCCCACCTTGCTGGCTCAGGTTGAGCATCTCATCCCCCAGCACCCCCAGGTGCTTCTCCTCAGCACTGCTCTCTGCCCCTTCCCCACCCAGCCTGGCTTTGTGCTTGGGCTTGTCCTGACCCCGGTGAAGAGCCTTGCCCTTGGCTCTGGTGAACTTCCTGAGCTTGGCCTCACATTTCCAGCCTGTCCAGGTCCCTCTGGCTGGATCCCTTCCCTCCAGTGTGCCAACCACACCACACTGCTTGGGGTCAGCAGCAAGCTTGCTGAGGGTGCCCCAATCCCTCTGTCAGTGTCACCAGTGATGGTGTTAGACAGCTCTGGCCCCAGTACCAACCTCAGAGCACCACCACTGCTCCCTGATCTCTGCTTGGGGTTGGCCCAGAGGGCCACACCTGGTGGGGGTTCTTCTTTTGCAGGCTGTAGAACTGAGATGTGCCTCCAGATGCTGAGTTTGTGAACAGATTCTGGCCTTCAGAGCAGCTGGTTCCAGCTCCTGCAGGACTGGGCCCCTGCCTCAGGGGCATTAAGAGCCCAGGGCAGTTGGGGATGGTTTTTTTTTTCCCCTCCCCCCCCTTTTTCAATGAATGGGAAGGGAGTAAAGGACACTGAGTACTGCAGCTGCTGAGAACAAGAGGGGAAAGCAGTAGAGGTCCAGTTCTTAAACATGCTGGAATGTCCTGGCAGTGTAGAGAGCAGGGAGAGAGACACAAGTCCAGGCACTTCTCTGCTGCTGGGGGGTTTGTCCTTCCCAGAGAGGAGTTAGGCAACCCCTGCAGGGCAGGGCTTGGAGCAGCCCTCTCTCCTGTGCAGCAGGGGCTTGGTGCTGCACAGCAGAGGCAGCTCCTGAGCTTGCACAAGAGCAGCTTCCACTGACTCTGCTTCTCTGGAATGCAGCTTACACAGACCCATGAGAGCAGAGCTGGAGCTCTTCTCTTCACCCCCCTTGGGGTCAGATACTGCAGGGGGGCCTCCAAGCTCTGAGCAGTTCTGTGTTCTGCTCTTTGGGGGCTGAGCCCAGCAGACATCTCCAGTGCTCTCTGCTGCCAGCTCAGTGTCTCTGGATCTTCTTCCCATCACCAGCAGCTAGAAGGGAAACTCTCTATCCTTTAGCTTGTGGGGATTGGTTGGTGTGTGTTTGGGTTATTTGCTTTCAGTTCTGGCTTAGCTTGCTGCATGGAATCATTTTGGTTGGAAAAGGCCTCGAAGATCCTCCAGGCCAACCATTCTCAGCTCTGCCCAGGCTGGGGCTGAGCCATGGCCCTCAGCACCACAGCTCTGCCTCTTTCAAACCCTTCCAAGGATACGGATTCAGCCTCCTCCCTGGGCAGCCTCTGCCAGGCTTGGGGAACCCTTCCAGTCAGGAAGTTTCTCCTCATCTCCAACCTAAACCTCCCCTGAGGCCATTTCCTCCTGTCCTATCCCTTGTTACTAGAGAGAAGAGCTCAACCCCCAGCTCCCTGCAGCCTCCTCTCAGGGATCTGCAGAGAGCAATGAGGTCTCCCTCAGCCTCCTCTGCTCCACACTGAGCACCCCCAGGGCCCTCAGCTGCTCCTCCCCAGCCCTCTTCTCCAGACCCTCCCCCATCTTGGTTGCCCTTCTCTGGCCCTGCTCCAGTGCTCAATGTCCCTCCCAAACCTGAGGGCAGGACTGAAGGTGTTGCCTCACCAGTGCTGAGTGCAGAGGGACAATCAATTCCCTGCTCCTGCTGGTGACACCACTGCTGCTCCAGGCCAGGCTGCTGGTGGCCTGCGTGGGCCCCTGGGCACAGCCTGGCTCCTGTTCGCTCAGCATCATAGTATCATAGCATCAGTCAGGGTTGGAAGGGACCACAAGGATCATCCAGCCCCAACCCCCCTGCCATGGCCAGGGACACCCCACACTACATCAGCCTGGCCACAGCCTCAGCCAGCCTGGCCTTAAACACCTCCAGGGACAGGGCCCCAACCACCTCCCTGCACAACCCATTCCAGGGCTGCACCACTCTCCTGGGGAAGAACTTCCTCCTCCCCTCCAGCCTCAATCTCCCCACCTCCAGCTTCATTCCATTCCCCCTAGTCCTAGCACTGCCTGAGATCCTCAGCAGTCCCTCCCCAGCCTTCCTGGAGCCCCCTGCAGATCCTGGAAGGCCACAATGAGGTCACCTGGGAGCCTTCTCTTCTGCAGATTGAACAGCCCCAGCTCCTTCAGTCTGTCCTCACAGCAGAGCAGCTCCAGCCCTCTGCTCATCCTCCTGGCCCTTCTCTGGACACCTTCCAGCACCTCCACATCCCTCTTGTCATAGGGCATGTCTCAGTGCAGGTTGACTTTGCTGTGCAGTGTGCAGGCTGGCCTGGAAAGCATCCTGCAGGAGGAGTGCCAGTGGGAATGGGGCTGCCCAGGGGCTGCAGAGGGAACCTCTCATCTTCATCCCTTTGAGAGAGGCTGCTTTTAAGCCTTGACCTTTTAATGTCTCCTGCTGTAATGTGGAGGTCCTGGTTCCCCTTTCTGGCCAGGTTAGAGCCCAGGGCTGAGGAGGAAGCAGGTCTGTGGCTTGTTCTGTCCCAGGCACGTGTGAAACTTCTCAGAGCTTCTGGAAGGAACTTCTTCAGGAGCTTGGAGCCATCTCAGCCCTCACTGATGTCTGTTCCAAGCACAGCAGCCACTTCCCAGCCAGGCCTTTCTTCAGCCACAGTGCAAAGCTAATCTCCCCAGAAGAAAACCTTTCACTGGGAGTGTTGGTGGTGCAGGCAAGAGAAACAACCTCTCTGTGCCACAGGAGAGCTGCCTTGTCCTGTGCACTGCACACCACCTCACCAGCATCCCATCCCCTGCATCTCCAGCCTCTGCTGGCACTGCAGGCACTCAGGGCTCCAGGTTATTTCAGGTCACTTGCAGGTTCTGCTGCATCCCCCTCTGCTCAGCTGAGGGGATTCAGGCCTCTGGTTAGAAGTGAAGCCCAGTTTCTCACTCATAAGGGAAGAGTTGTGTCCCAGTGCAGGAGCCTGACTTGCTGAGCAGTGAGTGGGGAGAGGTCTCTGCCCAGCAGCAGGAATTGGCACTCCAGGGCCATTCACCTCTTGAATGTCTTCCATCCTAGGGTGCTGAGAGAGCTGGCAGAGGAGCTGCCAAGCTGCTCTCCATCATCTTCCTCCAGTCCTGGCTCACAGGTGAGGTCCCAGGTGACTGAAACTGGCCAAGGTGGTCCCCATCCATAAGAAAGGTCGGATGGAGGAACCTGGAATCTCCAGGCCTGGCAGCCTGACCTCAGTGCCAGGGAAAGTGATGGAGCAGATTATCCTGGGGGCAATAACTGCACCTGAAGGATGGCCAAGGGATCAGGTCCAGCCAACATGGATTTAGGAGGGGCAGGTCCTGCCTGACCAACCTGATCTCCTTCCATGCCCAGGTGACTGCCTGGTGGCTGTGGGGCAGGCTGTGGATGTGGTCTGCCTGGACTGCAGCAAGGCCTTTGCCACCATCCCCCATAGCAAACTCCTGGCCAAGCTCTCAGCCCCTGGCTGGGACAGCAGCTCTCTGAGCTGGGTTAGGAAGTGGCTGGAGGCTGAGCCCAGAGAGTGGTGGTGAATGGTGCCACAGCCAGCTGGCAGCCAGGCACCAGTGGTGTGCCCCAGGGAGCAGTGCTGGGCCCTGTGCTCTTTAACATCTTCATTGATGATCTGGATGAGGGCATTGAGTCCATCATCAGTAAATTTGCAGATGACAGCAAGCTGGGGGCAGGAGTTGATCTGTTGGAGGGTAGAGAGGCTCTGCAGAGGGACCTGGACAGGCTGGGCAGATGGGCAGAGGCCAACAGGATGGCATTCAACAAGTCCAAGTGCCAGGTTCTGCACATTGGCCACAACAACCCCATGCAGAGCTACAGGCTGGGGGCAGAGTGGCTGAGAGCTGCCAACCAGAGAGGGACCTGGGGGTACTGATTGACAGCTGCCTGAACATGAGTCAGCAGTGTGCCCAGGTGGCCAAGAAGGCCAAGGGCATCCTGGCCTGCATCAGGAAGAGTGTGGCCAGCAGGAGCAGGGAAGTCATTCTGCCCCTGGACACTGCACTGGTTAGGCCACACTTTGAGTCCTGTGTCCAGTTCTGGGCTCCTCAGTTTCAGAAGGACATTGAGAGACTTGAAGGTGTCCAGAGAAGGGCAACAAAGTTGGGGAGGGGTCTGGAGCACAGCCCTGTGAGGAGAGGCTGAGGGAGCTGGGGTTGCTTAGCCTGGAGAAGAGGAGGCTCAGGGGAGACCTTCTTGCTCTCTCCAACTCCCTGAAGGGAGGTTGTAGCCAGATGGGGGTTGGTCTCTTCTCCCAGGCAGCCAGCACCAGAACAAGAGGCCACAGTCTCAAGCTGTGCCAGGGGAGCTTTAGGCTGGAGGTGAGGAGAAAATTCTTCACTGAGAGAGTCATTTGTCATTGGGATGTGCTGCCCAGGGAGGTGGTGGAGTCCCCATCCCTGGAGGTGTTCAAGAGGGGATTGGATGTGGCACTTGGTGCCGTGCTCTAGTCATGAGGTCTGTGGTGACAGCTTGGACTTGATGATCTTGGAGGTCTCTTCCAGCCCTGGTGATTCTGTGAGACTGTGAGACTGCTGCCTGCAGGGGGCTTGGGCAAGGTGCCCTTGGAGGGTCCCTTCCAACCCCATACAATCTGTGAATCAACAGCCACATTTGAAAGGCAGTTGCTATTTTTGCCGTCCCAGATTGCTGGGTACAATAAAATCAAGCAAGGCAAAGCCATCAGCCTGAGCCTGTGCCTAGGAATAGCTCCAAAGCAACCACAGAAAGCTAAACTCAAGCAGAGCCTTGCAGTCCATGTTTGCTTTGGCAGCTCTGGAGCAAGCCTCTGTTTCAGACTGGTCTCTCAGAGCAGTGTGGTTGCTCTTCCACAGCCTCCTGGAGAGCAAACACTAAATGGCAGAATTCACCCCCAGAAAGCCTCAGTTTTCCAGTGGGTTCTGCTTGCCTCAGGAGCTGGGTGAGTGCTGTGTGTGCTCTGCTGCTTGGCTGGGAGCAGCCCTCACCTGGGATCTTCCCAGAAGCTGAAAGAGAAGAGGGCAGGCTTCTGTGGTCTGATGTCTTGTTTGGATTGGGGAAGCACAAAGTTGAACTTGGACAGCTTCCTACTCTCTGCAACATCAATGTGTGGCCTCTGCAAAGTGGAGCCTGAGCTCAGGCTTCTAACTCAGCCTTCTTCAGCACAGCCTCTGCCAGGGCCTCTCTTCCTCAAGGAGGTGGTTTGGGTTTGCTGGGGGTTGTGTTTTCTGCTTCATTGCATTTTTAGCACTGGAGTGGTGTGAAATGCTGCCCTTGGAGCCTCTGCTCAACAGGGAGCAAGCTCCAGGAGGCAGAGCTTCCCCCACACTGCTTCAGGAGATCATAGAAGCAGAGAGAGTGGCTTGGCTTGGAAGGGACCTCCAAAGCTCAGCCAGTCCAAGCCCCTGCAGGCAGCAGGGACATCCTCCACTAGAGCAGGTTGCCCAGAGCCTTGGCCAGCCTCACCTCGAGGGATGGAGCCTCAACCACCTCCCTGAGCAGCCTGTTGCAGTGCTCAGCAGCCTCCTGCTGAAGAGACCAAAGGGGTCCAGAGAAAATGGATGTCTGCTAAACTCACAGACCCCTGGAACTGGGGTGGCTGGAAAAGACCTTGGAGATCAACCAGCACCAGAACAAGAGGACACAGTCTCAAGCTGTGCCAGGGGAGGTTCAGGCTGGATGTTAGGAAGCAATTCTTCCCAGCAACAGAGACTGGCCACTGGGGTGTGCTGCCCAGGGAGATGGTGGAGTCACCATCCCTGGAGGTGTTCAGGAGGAGCCTGGATGAGGCCCTTGGTGCCATGGTTTAGTTGATTAGATGGTGCTGGGTGATAGGTTGGACTGGATGATCTCTGAGGTCTTTTCCAACCTGGTTAATTCTGTTCTTTTCCATTCTATTCTATTCTATTCTATTCTATTCTATTCTATTCTATTCTATTCTAATCATTAACTCCAACCATTCTCTGCCAACTCTGCCCAGGCTGGGGCTGAGCCATGGCCCTCAGCACCACAGCTCTGCCTCCTTCAAACCCCTCCAGGGATGGGGATTCAGCCTCCTCCCTGGGCAGCCTGTGCCAGGCTCTGAGAACCTTTTCAGTCAACAAGTTTCTACCTAAACCTCCCCTGGTGCAGCATGAGGCCCTTTCCTCTTGTCCTGTTTCTAGGGAGAGGAGACCAACCCCTACCTGGCTTCATTTTCCTCTGATGTAATTGCAGAGAGGCTGAAGGGAGACCTTCTGAAGTGAGACCTTTTCTAAACACCCCCAGGGCCCTCAGCTGCTCCTCCCCAGCCCTGTTCTCCAGACCCTTCTCCAGCTTCCTTGCCCTTCACTTGTTCCTAGGGAAAAGAGGCCAGCACCCATCTCCCAGTATCACAGAGATGGGTTGGAAGGGAGCCTCAAAGCTCATCTTTTCTAACCCCCTGCAGTCAGCAGGGACATCTCCAGCTAGATCAGGCTGCCCAGGGCCGCAGCAAGGCTGATCACAGAGTTGTTGGGGTTGGAAGGGAGCTCAAGGCTCAGCCAGTTCCAACCCCCCTGCCATGGCCAGGGACACCTCACACCACAGCAGGTTGCTCACAGCCACCTCCAGCCTGGCTGCAAACACCTCCAGCCAGGAGGCTTCCACCACCTCCCTGGGCAGCCTGTGCCAGGCTCTCACCATCCTCATGGACAACAACTTCTTCCTCACAGCCAAACTCAATCTCCCCACTTCTAGTTTTGCTCCACCCCCCCAGTCCTATCCCTCCCTGACACCCTCAAAAGTCCCTCCCCAGCTTTCTTGGAGCCCCCTGCAGATCCTGGAAGGCCACAATGAGGTCTCCTGGGAGCCTTCTCCTCTCCAGCCTGCACAACCCCAACTCCCTCAGTCTGTCCTCACAGCAGAGCAGCTCCAGCCCTCTGCTCCTCCTCCTGGCCCTTCTCTGGATACCTTCCAGCCCCTCCAGAGCCTTCCTGGCACAGAGGCTCCAGAACTGGCCCCACAGCTCCAGCTGCTGCTTCTCACTCTACAGAGGGAGGTGAGAGGAAAATGTGCACTCAGGCAGGCAGCTAAACCTCTTCTCACCCAACCAGCAGCCCAGGGCATGTGGTGGAATGGAATGGAATGGAATGGAATGGAATGGAATGGAATGGAATGGAATGGAATGGAATGGAATGGAATAGAATAGAATAGAATAGAATAGAATAGAATAGAATAGAATAGAATAGAATAGAATAGAATAGAATAGAATAGAATAGAATAGAATAGAATAGAATAGAATAGAATAGAATAGAATAGAATAGAATTAACCAGGTTGGAAGAGACCTTCAAGATCATGGTGTCCAACCTATCATCCAACACCACCTAATCAACTAACCCATGGCACCAAGCACCCTGAGGCAGGGCTTAGCTGTGTCAGCTGCTCAGTTCTGCAGCAGGGCTGAAGCAGAAGAGGTCCTGAGCAGGTTTCACAGCTCAGGTGAAGCCCCCATCCCTGGAGCATCCTCTTTGTGTGTGCACTCTGAGGGGCTCACTCTGCCAGAGGAGCTTCCTCCTGGCCTTTGTGTGGTGAAGCTCTGCCAAGGCTCCCAACTTGGAGCAGCAGTCAGAAGGGGGAGGGAGAAGCCCCAGCAAGTGAAGCAGCTGCCCTTCATTACTTAATGAGGCTCTGCCTTGGAGTTCCTTCACCCATGGGAGCCACAGCTCCGTGCCCAGGCATGTGCTGGCTGGATGTCACCTCAGGACATGGCTGGAATGTGGCATCCTGTCCTGTGCCAAAGGTAACCTGGGGACAGGCAGCACTTCCTTCAGCAGGCTGGCACACAGCACAGCAGGAGGGAGTCTTGGAGCACTCTGCTGCTCTGAGAGGAGAGCTCCTGCCCAGCCAGGGGCCCAGCAGCACAGCCTGACCTCTCCTCTGGGTGGCAGGGGCTGTCCCACCTCAGGCACTGTGCAGGGGAGGTGAGGCCCAGGGTCTGGGCTGGGGAGCAGAAGATGCTGCTCCAAGCAGGAGGAGGGAGTTGGATCAGCAGCTTTCTGTACAGGAGAGGGGGTTGAAAGGCAACACAGCTTGTGGGAGGGTGCAGGGAAGGCATCAGCTGGATCATCAGGAGGCCTCTAGCTAGTGGTGGTCCCTGAGGGTCACTGCTGGGCCTGGTCTTGGTCAACATCTTCATCAACAAGGGCATGCAGGGGACTCTCAGCCACTTTGCTGGGGGTACCACACTGGGAGCAGTGGTTGGCAGCCCCCTCAGGCTCTGCAGCCACTCAGTGAGAGCTGGGCAGAGGGAACCTCATGAAGTGCCATGGGTTAGCTGTTTGGGTGGGTTGGATTGGTTGATGGGTTGGACACCATGATCTTGAAGGTCTCTTCCAACCTGGTTTGGTTTATTCTAATTCTAATAAAGTTCAGCCAGGGCAAGTGCAGGGTCCTGCCCCTGGGGAGGAACAGCTTCCTGCAGCAGGACAGCTGAGGAGGGACCTGCTGGAATGCAGCTCCAAGGAGCAGGACCTGGGAGTGCTACTGGGGGCCAGGTTCCCAGGGAGCCAGCAGTGTGCCCTGCTGGCCAAGAGGGCCAGTGGTGGCCTGGGGTGCAGGGAGAGGAGACTGGCCATCAGGGCTAGGGAGGGCCTTCAACCACTCTGCTCTGCCCTGGGGAGGCCTCACCTGGAGCATTGCATCCAGCTCTGGGCTCCCCAGTGTCAGAGGGACAGGGAACTGCTGGAGAGAGCCCAGGGGAGGGGCACAGAGATGCTGAGGGGCCTGGAGCAGCTCTCTTGCAGGAGAAGTGAAGAGCCCTGGGGCTGTTGAGCCAGGAGGAGAGCAGCCCCAGAGGGGATCTGGTCAGTGCTTGGCAAGAGCTAAAGGCTGGGGTCAAGAGGATGGGGCTGGGCTCTGTTCAGGCCCCATAAGGCCAGGGGGAGTGCAGCACAAGGCACTGCCCCAGGAATGCCTTTTGTCAGAGCTGCACAGGAAAAGGCAGTTTGGGAAATGAGGGAATGGCTGAGCTGGGCTGTGCCAGTGGCTGGGGCACAGGCAGGGCTCCACTCCCCTGCCTTCTGCTTGCATTCCCACAGTCACTGCACACAGCTTTGCATGGGGTTTCCAGCTGCAAGCTTCCAGAGCTCTCCTGTCTCCTCCCCAGTCCCCCCAGGGCTCAAGCCTGGTGCTGCCTGCAGAGCTCAGGCTCAGTGCTGCTTGGGCTTGGTGCTAACAGAGCTTTGGTTTTCCCAAGAGGCAAGTGTGGGGAAGGCAAAAACCTTGTGGGGAGTGAAGGGTTTGAGCTGTCCCTCACTGATTTATGGCTGTGGTGGAGAACAGCTCAGGGTGGGGGGAACTAATCCATCAGTTCCCTGGGAGCAGGGAGGAGGAGGGAAAGAATAGGAGGAAGTAAGGCTAAGGGTGGAGGGGGAAGGAGTTGGGTAAGGGAAAGTCAGACCAGAAGGGAAGGCTTAGCAGAGCAGTTTGGGTTTGAGTGCCTCACAGATTCCCAGCGTGGGGAGGGCTATGGAAGGGACCTCTGGAGCTTGAGTCCAGGCTCCTGCCATGGGCAGGGACACCTCCCACCAGCACAGCTTGCTGAAGGCCTCTTCCAGCCTGGCCTTCAACATCCCCAGGCAGGAGGCAGCCACAGCCTCCCTGGGCAGCCTGGGCCAGAGTCTCCCCACCCTAGGTCTGGAGAACTTCTTCCTCAGCTCCAGCCTGACCCTGATCTCTATCAGCTTCAAACCATTCCCCCTTGGCCTGGCTCCAGGAGAAGTCTCTCTGCAGCCTTCCTGCAGGCTCCCTTCAGGTCCTGGCAGGCAGCTCTGAGGTCCCCCTGGAGCCTTCCTTTCCCCAGGCTGAAGACCCCCAGCTCCCTCAGCCTAGACACCTGCAGCTCAGAGCTGGAGAGCATGGAAGTATCTTCCTACCTGTCCTCATTTGGAGCAGGGCTTCAGTGCATTCTGAGCTGCCAGCCTTGGCTGATTGTCAAGGGTCAAGGCTGGGCTGGCCACCAATTGAGTGCCAGATGCTCCTCTCCCTTCCCAGAGGGGAGAGAAAGGGACTAAGGGAGAGGGACTGCTGGGCTGGGGGAAAAGACTTTCAACTGCTGCAGTGAAAACAATAACAATGAAACAGATCCAAAGCACTGTGGGAACCAACCAGCTGATGGCAAGTGGTCACTATCACCACTGGAGCTGTGCCACAAGGCCCAGACTGGACTCAGCAGGAGATGGGAACCAGGCTGAGGAGCTGGATTCTGGAACTAGATTCAGAAATCTTAGCTGGAGATCCAAGGCAGAGTGGAGGGAGCCCTCCTGGGAGGGAGCAATGATGGGCAGGGACTGGCCTGAGAGCAGCCCTGAAGGAAAGGCCTTGGGGGTGCTGGGGGAGGAGGAGCTCCACAGGAGCCAGCAGTCAGCACCTGCAGCCCAGAGAGCCAAGCAGAGCCTGGGCTGCAGCAGGGAGGTGTTTAGGAAGAGCCTGGATGAGGCACTTGGTGCCATGGTTTAGTTGGTCAGATGGTGCTGAGGGAGAGGTTGGACTTGGGGATCTCAAAGGTCTTTTCCAACCTGGTCCATTCCATTCCATTCCATTCCATGAGAAGCAGAGCCAGCAGGGCCAGGGAGGGGATTCTGCCTCTCTGCTCCACTCTGCTGAGACCACAGCTGCAGCTCTGGGGCCAGTGCTGGAGCCTCTGTGCCAGGAAGGCTCTGGAGGTGCTGGAAGGTGTCCAGAGCAGGGCCAGGAGGAGGAGCAGAGGGCTGGAGCTGCTCTGCTGTGAGGACAGACTGAGGGAGTTGGGGTTGTGCAGGCTGGAGAGGAGAAGGCTCCCAGGAGACCTCATTGTGGCCTTGCAGGATCTGCAGGGGGCTCCAAGAAGGCTGGGGAGGGACCTCTGGGAGTGTCAGGGAGGGATAGGACTGGGGGGATGGAGCAAAACTAGAAGTGGGGAGATTGAGATTGGCTGTGAGGAAGAAGTTGTTGGCCATGAGGGTGGTGAGAGCCTGGCCCAGGCTGCCCAGGGGGGTGGTGGAAGCCTCCTGGCTGGAGGTGTTTGCAGCCAGGCTGGAGGTGGCTGTGAGCAACCTGCTGTAGTGTGAGGTGTCCCTGGCCATGGCAGGGGGCTTCATGCAAGCATTTGCTGGGGGGTGAGGTGAGGGTGGAGATTTCAGTGTCAGTGTCACCACCAACCCTTCTCTGCCTTGGCAGGGACCCTCCAGGGGCATCTTGTCCACCCCCCTGCAGGCAGCAGGGACACCTCCAGCTAAAAGATCTCTAAGGTCCCTTCCAACCCAAACCATTCTCTGGACCTATTTTCCTCCCCTCCCTCCTCCCTCTCCCCTCTTCCCTCTCTTCCTCTCACTCATTTTCTATTTCTCTTCACTGATTTTCTGTAGGTTTTTTTCCTCTCTCCACCCCTCTCAACCTTCCCCTCCTCTCCCTTCTTCCTCAGGGCAGATTTGTTCCCATGCAGCAGTGATCTCTTTTTTTTCCCCCTCTGCACTCTCATTTCTTTCCTCCCCCCTTTGCAGTGTTTTTTCCATCCCTGCCTCCAGGGCTTTGGAGAGCCACCACACCCAGGTTATTTCAGGTTGCTGCTCTTGGGCAGGGCTGGCAGGAGCCACCGTGGCACCAAAAGCTGGTGAGCAGCCCAGGGAAAGTGCAAGGTCAGGAGAAGCTTTGGCTCTGGCACATCACTCAGGGGCTGCATGAAAGGCTCCTGCCCTCCGAGGGGCTCCTACACGAGCAGCAGAGGAGTTGGTGGCCTGGCTGTTTGTGGTGCTCTTGGGAATCAGAGACTCCTAGAATGGCTCAGGGTGGAAGGGACCTCAGAGCTCACCTCCTCCACCTCCCTGCCATGCCCAGGGACACCTCTCAGCTAGATCTGGCTGCCCAAAGCCTCGTCCAGCCTGGCCTGCAGCACCCCCAGGCAGGAGGCAGCCACAGCCTCCCTGGGCAGCCTGGGCCAGAGGCTCAGCTCCCTGGCACTGAACAACTTCTTCCTCAGCTCCAGCCTGAGCCTGCTCTGCCTCAGCTCCAAACCCTTCCCCCTGGGCCTGGCTCCAGCCCCCCTCAGCAGAAGTCTCTCTGCAGCCTTCCTGCAGGCTCCCTTCAGGTGCTGGCAGCAGCTCTGAGGTGCCCCTGGAGCCTTCTCCTCTGCAGGCTGCACAGCCCCAGCTCCCTCAGCCTGTGCTCCCAGCAGAGCTGCTCCAGCCCTTGGCTGCCCTTCGTGGCCTCCTCTGGGCTGTCTACCTGCTGCTTTAGGAGGTGGGGATTTCCAAGCCCCTTTGCTTTCTGTGTGTCTCTGGGATCAGAGGGTGGCAGGGGTTGGCAGGGCCCTCTGGAGATCAGAACATTCACACATTTCCTTGCTGTGGCAGGGACTCTTGCAGGTCACCTTGCCCAAGGCCCTCCTCTTCCAGCCTTGGGCAGGCTGATCTGGCTGGAGGTGTCCCTGCTGAGTGCAGGGGGGGGTCACTCTTCCTGGATGCTTTTGCCCCAGGGAGCAGGCAGGAGGGGCCAGGCAGGTGTGCAGCTCCAGCACTGCTCCAGCTAAGCCAATCAAGCAGCTTCTGTGTCCTTTTGTGTTGTTTTCCAGAGTGCTCTGCAATGACTACAGCAAGATACAGACCTACCTGGGACTTGGTTCTTGACCCATTAGTGTCCTGCAAGCTTTGCCTTGGGGAGTACCCTGTGGAGCAGATGACAACCATAGCACAATGTCAATGCATCTTCTGCACCCTGGTGAGTCCTGAGGGGCATAAAAACCAACCCCAGCCCCAACCCAACCCAGTTCTGGCTGCACAAATCATGGAGCTGGGTGGGCTTCACCCTGAGGGCTTGATGCTGCAGTGGAAACAAAGATTGCTGCCTACCTGGCCTGGGCTTGTTTAGTCTGCAGATGAGGAGGCTGAAGGGAGACCTTCTGGCCCTCTACAGCTCCCTGAAAGGAGGTTGGAGCCTTGGGGTTGGGCTCTTCTCCCCAGTCACAAGGGATAGGACAAGGGGAAATGGCCTCAGCATGCACCAGGGGAGGTTTAGGTTGGACATGAGAAGAAACTTGAGGTCTGATCTTGAGTGTCTCCAGGGCTGGGGCCTGAACCACATCCCTGGGCAGCCTGTGCCAGGGTTTCCTCACTCCTCCTGTGAAGGATCTCCTCCTGATGTCCAAAGCTTCCTCCTGATGGCCAACCTCCCTGCAAGGAGGTTGGAGCCAGGAGGGTGTTGGGCTCTTCTCCCTAGGATCAAGTGGCAGGGTGAGAGGAGATGGCCTCAGGTTGCACCAGGGGAGGTTTGGGTTGGAGATGAGGAACAATTTCCTTGCTGCAAGAGAGGTCAGGGACTGGCAGAGGCTGCCCAGGG
Source organism: Melanerpes aurifrons (assembly GCA_011125475.1). Lineage (NCBI taxonomy): Eukaryota > Metazoa > Chordata > Aves > Piciformes > Picidae > Melanerpes > Melanerpes aurifrons. Next base: position 4,049,539 of record WWNC01000064.1, read on the forward strand.
AGGTGGTGGAGCCCCCAGCCCTGGAGGTGTTGCAGAACCCTGTGGAGATGGCACTTGGGGCCAGGGTTTGGTGGCCATGGTGGGGTTGGGTTGCTGGCTGCACTCAATGACCTTGGAGCTCTTCTAGCCACAGAATTCTGTGAGTCTGTGTGGTTCTCCAAGCATGGGTGGAGATACAGTTGGTGAATTCATTGCCCTTCTCTGTTGCACTCTTGGTGTCAGGGAGGGATAGGACAGGGGGGGATGGAGCAAAACTAGAAGTGGGGAGATTGAGATTGGCTGTGAGGAAGAAGTTGTTGCCCAGGAGGGTGGTGAGAGCCTGGCACAGGTTGCCCAGGGAGGTGGTGGAAGCCTCCTGCCTGGAGGTGTTTGCAGCCAGGCTGGATGTGGCTGTGAGCAGCCTGCTGTAGTGTGAGGTGTCCCTGGCCATGGCAGGGGGGTGGGAACTGGCTGAGCCTTGAGGTCCCTTCCAGTCCTGACAGTTCTGTGACTCTGTGGTGGTCCAAGGGATGATTTTGTCCTGTGGCAATGATCAGAGGGAGCTGGTGGCTGTGGTAAAGATCTCCTGAAAGTTGTCCCATCCCAGCCTTTGTACAACACCACAAGACTGCTGTTCAGAAAAGCCTGAGGGAGAGCTCTGCTTCCTTGTGCTGAGGATGGCTTGCCCAGAGCAGGCTGCCACTCCTCTGCTGGTAAGGCTCAGCAGCTCCTGTCCCAGCCCTGGGCCTCTGCCAGCTGTGGCTCTTTGTGCACAGCTCCATTGTGGGGTTTGTTGGGGTGGTCCTTGTGGTGCTGCCAGCTCTCCCAGGTTTGGTGTGTCTCATCCAGCAGGAATGTTTCCATTGTTGGCTGGCTCAAGGTAGCAGAGGGGCAGAAGCCTGGAGAGTAGGAAGGACTGAGCTCAGCACTGCTGAGGGCACACCTGGAGTGAGTGCTGAGCTCAGTTTTGGGGCCCCCACTACAGGAGGGATTTTGAAGGGGCTGGAGCAGGTCCAGAGAAGGGCAAGGAAGCTGGGGAAGGGTCCTGACAAGAGGGCAGGGGAGGAGCAGCTGAGGGAGCTGGGGGTGTTGAGTGTGGAGCAGAGGAGGCTGAGGGAGACCTCATTGCTCTCTGCAGCTCCCTGGGAGGAGGCTGCAGCCAGGAGGGGATTGGGTTCTGCTCCCCAGTATCAGGTACCAGGAGGAGAGGAAATGGCCTGGAATGTGCCAGGGGAAGTTTAAGTGGAATTTTAGGGGAAATTCCATGACTGCCAGAGTGGTCAGGGACTGGCACAGGCTGCCCAGGGAGGTGGTGGAGTCACCTTGCCTGGAAGTGCTCAAGGAATGTGTGGCCATGGCACTCTGGGACATGGTTTAGTGGCCATGGTGGTGAGGAGGTTGAGATTGGCTGTGAGGAAGAAGTTGTTCTCCAGGAGGGTGGTGAGAGCCTGGCCCAGGCTGCCCAGGGAGGTGGTGGAAGCCTCCTGCCTGGAGGTGTTTGCAGCCAGGCTGGAGGTGGCTGTGAGCAACCTGCTGTGGTGTGAGGTGTCCCTGCCCATGGCAGGGGGTTGGAGCTGGCTGAGCCTTGAGGTTCCTTCCAACCCTGACAGCTCTGTGACTCTGATTCTTTCCATGTGGGGTGTTGTGTTTTTTCCTTCTAGGTTTTGGGTGGGTTTGAGCTTTGGGATTTTTCTGAGCCAAAGCCCAGTCTCCCCTCAGTGTTCCTGAAAGGCTTCTCCAGCCAAAACATTTCCATGGTTCCATGAAGAAAGCTCCAACCCAAGCAGAAAAATGTTCCCAAGTGGGATGGTGATTGACATGGAGACTACACTGCTGAGGTCCTCCCAAACTGTGGATCATCTGCAAAGCAAGGAGGAGAGGAGCTGCTAAAAATAACCCTCCAGATATAGCCCCAGGGAGAGATTTATGTCAGCTGGGATCCAGCCACAGCAGAGCCAGGAGGTGCTGGGTGGAATTTTCTGCAGTGCAGAACACAGAATTAACCAGGCTGGGAAAGACCTCAGGGATCATCAAGTCCAACCTCTCACCCAGCACCATCTGATCAGCTACACCATGGCTCCAAGGGCCTCATCCAGGCTGTTCCTGAACACCTCCAGGGATGGGGACTCCACCACCTCCCTGGGCAGCACATCCCAATGGCCAATCTCTCCTTCTTGGAAGAATTTCTTCCTCACCTCCAGCCTAAACCTCCCCTGGCACAGCTTGAGACTGTGTCCTCTTGTTCTGGTGCTGCTTGCCTGGGAGAAGAGACCAACCCCCACCTGGCTCCAGCCTCCCTTCAGGGAGTTGGAGAGAGCAAGAAGGTCTCCCCTGAGCCTCCTCTTCTGCAGGCTAAGCAACCCCAGCTCCCTCAGCCTCTCCTCACAGGGCTGTGCTCCAGACCCCTCCCCAGCTTTGTTGCCCTTCTCTGGACACCTTCCAGCAGCTCAACCTCTTTCCTAACCTGAGGAGCCCAGAACTGGACACAGGACTCAAGGTGTGGTCTGAGCAGTGCTGAGCACAGGGCAGAATGACCTCCCTGCTCCTGCTGGCCACACTGCTCCTGATGCAGGCCAGGATGCCCTTGGCCCTCCTGGCTGCCTGGGCACACTGCTGCCTCATGTTCAACCTCTACCCCCAGGTCCCTCTCTGCCTGGCTGCTCTCAGCCCCTCTGACCCCAGCCTGTACACTGCATTGGGATTCACAGGAATGTTTGGGGCTGGAAGGGACCTCAAGGACCATCCAGTTCCAACCCTGCCATGGGCTTGGACACCTCCTACTACCCCAGGTTGTCCTAGGCCTCATCCAGCCTGGCCTTGAGCACCTCAGGAAGGCAGTGCAGGAGAAAGCTGTTGCCTGCCTAAGCCTCACACCAGAGCTGACAGTGAAGCAATCCCTTGCCTTCTGCAGCAGCAGCAGCTCCTTCTCAGGAGTGGGTTTGTTGTGGCTTTTCCAGAAGGTTGCTTTTCTAAGTAATGAAAATGGTCACCAGAAGTATCTTCAAGTGGTGTTCAGCCCAGCTGTGGTGGTTTGGTGCTTTTTTGTCCTGTAAAAATTACCTGAGGCTCCAAGTGAGCAGGGGAAGGGCTTGGAGCAGCCTTCCAGCCCCTGCAGGGGGCTGCACCAGAGCTGGGGAGGGACTTTGGACAAGGGCTGGGAGTGATGGAATGAGGGGGAATGGATTGAAGCTGGAAGATGAGAGAGTGAGGCTGGAGAGGAGGAAGAAATCCTTGCCAGTGAGGCTGGGGAGAGCCTGACACAGGCTGCCCAGGGAGGCTGTGGCTGTCCCCTCCCTGGGGGTGATCAAGGCCAGGCTGGGTGAGGCCCTGAGCAGCCTGGGCTAGTGGGAGGTGTCCCTGCCCAGGGCAGGGGGTTGGCACTGGGTGAGCTGTGAGGCCTCTTCCAACCCAACCCATTCTGTAGGCTCAGTGATCCTGAAGGTCTTTACTAGCTGACCTGATTCTGTGATTCTCCAGCCAACAAACACAGCTTGTTAGAAGGCTGGAGGGCTCCTGTGGAGGTCCTGCAGTCCAAGCCCCCTGCCAGAGCAGGGTCATCCAGGGCAGGGCACACAGAACACATCCAGGTGAGGCTGGAAAGTCTCCAGAGGAGACTCCACAGCCTCTCAGGGCAGCCTGCTCCAGGCCTCCAGCAGCATCCCCCTCAAGAGCTGTCTCCTCCTGCTGAGGTGGAGCCTCCTGGGTTCTGTCTCTCAGCAGCTGTGTTCCCAGAAGGTTCAGCACAAGAAGTGCCCTTGGGCTGTGCCTGTTTCGAGGAGGTTGTGGCCAGTGGTGCAGCAGGGCAGGGAGCAGGCCCTGCCCAGTGCTGGGGTGGGGATGCAGTGTGTCACTGCTTGGGAGATGTGAGGGAAGGGAGGCAAAGGGAACAGGCTCTGGCAAAGGTCCCAAAGAGCTTGAGGAGGAGAATTAAGCACATGAATGATTGATGATGGCCAAGCTCCTTCAGCTTGAGAAGTGTAAGTGCTGTAAGTGCTGGCATTAAAAATGAATGCATCATCCTCATCATCTTCATCCACACATGGTGTCTGCAGAGGGAGGGGCAAGGCAGCAGCAAGAGCTGGCAGTGTCATCAGGGCACCACTGAGACCTCACTCAGCCTAGGAGCTGCTTCCAGCAGAGCTCAGCCTGCTGTGCTTGCTGCCAGTGGCTGGGATGGGATGGGATGGGATGGGATGGGATGGGATGGGATGGAATAGAATAGAATAGAATAGAATAGAATAGAATAGAATAGAATAGAATAGAATAGAATAGAATAGAATAGAATAGAATAGAATAGAATAGAATAGACCAGGTTGGAAGAGACCTCAGAGATCATCCAGTCCAACCTCTCACCCAGCACCATCTGATCAACTCAACCATGGCACCAAGGGCCTCAGCCAGGCTCTTCCTAAACACTTTCAGTGGTGCTGACTCCACCACCTCCCTGGGCAGCACATCCCAATGGCCAATCTCTCTTGCTGGGAAGAATTTCTTCCTCACCTCCAGCCTAAACCTCCCCTGGCACAGCTTGAGATTGTGTCCTCTTGTTCTGGTGCTGCTTGCCTGGGAGAAGAGCCCAACCCCCACCTGGCTCCAACCTCCCTTCAGGGAGCTGGAGAGAGCAAGAAGGTCTCCCCTGAGCCTCCTCTTCTCCAGGTTCTCCTGACCTACTCCACCACTCAACCCTGCAAAGCCCTCAGTGGAGGCAGCTCAAGCAGCTAGGAGGTGAGCAGCTGTCTGCATGAAAGCCCTGCTCATCAGGAGGACAGTGGCCATCATCTGTCACAAGTGGAGTCCTTAGCATGGGCAAAGGACATGCCACAAGGGCTGGGAGTGACAGTGGATTGAAGCTGGAGGAGGAGAGGTTGAGACTGGAGATGAGGAAGAAATCCTTGGCAGTGAGGCTGGGGAGAGCCTGGCCCAGGCTGCCCAGGGAGGCTGTGGCTGCCTCCCCCCTGGAGGTGTTCCAGGCCAGGCTGGATGAGGCCCTGAGCAGCCTGGGCTGGTGGGAGGTGTCCCTGCCCATGGCAGGGGCTTGGAACTGGGTGATCTTGAAGGTCCCTTCCAACCCAACCCATCCTGTGACTCTGAAGCATCCAGTCTGGTGTTCCAAGGGATGGATTTGTTGTCTCTGGGTAGGAGACAGACAGAAGGAGGCTCTGGCAGCAGTGCTCCCTCAAGACCATCCAGGGAGTGCCCTGTTCCCCTGTGGGCCAAGCAGCAGCTCTAGTGTGGGTAGCAAGTGAAGCTCCTGCTGCCCTGGAGCTCTGAGAGCTCAGATCTGGCAGCAGATGTTTGTAGGTGAGAGGGGCTCTGGAAGCAGCTGAATGTCTTCTGCAGTGACCTGGATGAGAGCATCCAAACCCCTTGGAAGGTGACACTAAGCTGGGAGGCAGTGCTGCTCTGGTGGAGGGTAGGAGAGCCCTGGGCAGGGTGGATCCCAGGGCTGAGGGCAGCAGGGTGAGATTGAACAAGGCCAAGTGCTGGGTCCTGCACTTGGCTCACAACAAGCCCTGGAATGCTTGAGAGAGAGTGACTGGAAACTGCCCACTACAGAAGGAGCTGGGGGTGCTGAGGGCCTTCAGCTGCAGGTGAGCCAAGGTGTGCCCAGGTGCCCAAGGAGGGCAATGGTCTCTTTGGGTGCATGAGAGCAGTGTGGCCAGCAGGGCAGGGCAGGTTCTCCTTCTCCTCTGCTCTGCCCTGCTGAGGCCACACCTGAAGGACTGTGTCCAGTTCTGGGCTCCCCAGTTGCAGAGAGACAGAGAGCTGCTGGAGAGAGCCCAGGGGAGGGACACCAAGCTGCAGAGGGGCCTGGAGCAGCTCTGTGAGGAGGAGAGGCTGAGTGAGAGCCCTGGGGCTGCTGAGCCTGGAGCAGAGCAGCCCCAGAGGGGAGCTGAGCACTGCTGATCAACAGCCATAGGGTGGGAAGCAGAAGGACAGGGCCAGGCCCCTGTCAGTGGTGCCCAGGGCCAGGCCAAGGGGCAGTGGGCACAAACTGGAGCCCAGGAGGTTCCATCTGAGCAGGAGGAGAAAGTTGTTTGGTGTGAGGCTGCTGGAGGCCTGGAGCAGGCTGCCCAGAGAGGCTGTGGAGCCTCCTGCTCTGGAGAGCTTCCAACCCACCCTGGGCACTGTGCTTCTGGGCAAGCTGCTGTGGGTGCTCTGCTGCAGCAGGGGGCTTGGACTGGGTGCTCTCCAGAGCTGTCTTCCATGAGTCTGTCTGGCTGCACTCTCTGTTCACATACCTGACAACACTCAGAGGAGGCCTTTCTCCAATTGTCTGCAGTTTGCCAACGCCAGCTGAGCTCCCAAGGAGGCTGAGAAGCCCCCAGGGCTCTGCTGCACCCTCCCCTCCCCTTCCTGAGCAGTGCCAGGCTGGCAGAAGCTGGGTGGCATCTGCAGAGATCTGCAGGATCTCCTCCCTGCCTCCATCACTCCCCTTTGCCTCCCCAGCCAGGCAGTAGGTCTCACTGTGGTGTGTGGAGGTGGAGAGAGGAGGTTGCTCACCCACAGCAGCAAGGTTTGGGGTGAAGTCCACCTTGCTCCTCTGCTTTGGTGGTGCTCATGCTGCTCACTCCTGGCTTTGCTGCCCTGTGTGCAGTTGTGACAGGTGAAATGCTGTGGTTGCTATGGGAGAAGGGCTCTGGTGGTACCCAGATTGCTGATGTGGTCTCCATGGAAACTGTAGGGCTTTGGGAGTCCCAGTTCTCATCTTTCCTTCCTCTGGGAAAGATCTGTGGCTGGGAGAGCTGGGGCTGCTCATCCTGCAGAAGAGAAGGCTCTGGGGAGACCTCAGACCTCCACTATTGGAAGGGGCTGCAGGAGAGCTGGGGAAGGACTTGTGACAAGGGCTGGGAGTGACAGGACAAGGGACAATGGCTTTGAGCTGGGAGAGGGGAGACTGGGAGTGGAGATGAGGAAGAAATCCTTGGCAGTGAGGCTGGGGAGAGCCTGGCACAGGCTGCCCAGGGAGGCTGTGGCTGCCTCCTCCCTGGAGGTGTTCCAGGCCAGGCTGGATGAGGCCCTGAGCAGCCTGGGCTGGTGGGAGGTGTCCCTGCCCATGGCAGGGGGCTGGCACTGGCTGAGCTCTGAGGTCCCTTCCAACCCAGCCCCATTGTATGGATCCATAAGCCACCAAGTTGAGGTGGTTCTCTTGTAGAAACAGAAGCAGGAGAGCAGCCCCCTGTGCCCCCTGTGCCCCCTGGCCCCAAGCACTGGCACAGGCTGCCCAAGGGGCTGCTGGGCTCACCATCCCTGCAGGGGTCCAGAGCACATGCAGGCTCTGGAGCTGGGGACATGGTTTAGTGGCCATGGTGGTGCTGGGTCAGGGCTGGACTCAATGACCTTGGAGGTCCTTTCACAGTATCACCAAGGCTGGAAGAGACCTCAAGGATCATCAGGTCCAAGCTGCCACCACAGACCTCATGACTAGACCATGGCTCCAAGTGCCACATCCAATCCCCTCTTGAACACCCCCAGGCATGGGGACTCCACCACCTCCTTCTCTTTCCAAGTGACACCCTTCTGAGATTCCTGTTCCTTGTACCAGTGGATTCCAGGGCATCTGCCTCTCCATCTGCCCTCCTCAGAAGCCTGTAGGGAGCAATGAGCTCCACCCTCAGCCTCCTCTCCAAACTAAGCATTTCCCACTCCTGCCAGCCCTGGCCCCAGCTCCCTTGCCCTCCTCTGGCTGGTGGAGTCCCCAGCCCTGGAGGTGTTCTAGAACCCCCACAGCAAACTCCTGGCCAAGCTGTCAGCCCATGGCTTGGGTGGGAGCACACTGTGATGGGTTAGGAAGTGGCTGGAGGCTGAGCCCAGAGAGTGGTGGTGAATGGTGCCACAGCCAGCTGGCAGCCAGGCACCAGTGGTGTGCCCCAGGGAGCAGTGCTGGGCTCTGTGCTCTTTAACATCTTCATTGATGATCTGGAGGAGGGCACTGAGTCCATCAGCAGTAAATTTGCTGATGACAGCAAGCTGGGGGCAGGAGTTGATCTGCTGGAGGGTAGAGAGGCTCTGCAGAGGGACCTGGACAGGCTGGGCAGATGGGCAGAGGCCAAGGGCAGGAGATTGAACACATCCCAGTGCCAGGTGCTGCACATTGGCCACAGCAACCCCAGGCAGTGCTACAGGCTGGGGGCAGAGTGGCTGAGAGCAGCCAGGCAGAGAGGGACCTGGGGGTGCTGGTTGATGGTAGGCTGAACATGAGCCTGCAGTGTGCCCAGGGGGCCAAGAGGGCCAATGGCATCCTGGCCTGCATCAGGAAGAGTGTGGCCAGCAGGAGCAGGGAGGTCATTCTGCCCCTGGACACTGCACTGCTTAGGCCACACCTTGAGTCCTGTGTCCAGTTCTGGGCCCCTCAGGTTAGGAAGGAGGTTGAGCTGCTGGAAGGTGTCCAGAGAAGGGCAACAAAGTTGGTGAGGGGTTTGGAACACAGCCCTGTGAGGAGAGGCTGAGGGAGCTGGGGCTGCTTAGCCTGGAGAGGAGGAGGCTCAGGGGAGACCTTATTGCTCTCTCCAACTCCCTGCAGGGAGGTTGTAGCCAGGTGGGGGTTGGTCTCTTCTCCCAGGCACCCAGCACCAGAACAAGAGGACACAGTCTCAAGCTGTGCCAGGGGAGGTTCAGGCTGGAGGTCAGGAGGAAGTTTTACACAGAGAGAGTGATTGCCCATTGGAATGGGCTGCCCAGGGAGGTGGTGGAGTCACCACCACTGGAGGTGTTCAGGAGGAGACTTGATGGGGTGCTTGGTGCCATGGGTTAGTTGATTAGGTGGTGTTGGTTGATAGGTTGGATGTGATGGTCTTGAAGGTCTCTTCCAACCTGGTCTATCCCAGGTGCAGATCAGGTTGGTGATCACCTGAAGAACCTGAAAGTGTTCAAGTCCATGGGACCCGACGGGATACACCCAAGGGTACTAAGAGAAGTGGCAGATGAGGTTGCTAAACCCCTCTCTGTTATATTTCAAAAGTCATGGCAATCTGGTGAAGTCCCCACGGACTGGAAAAGGGGAAACATTGCCCCCATCTTCAAAAAGGGTAAGAAGGAGGAACCAGGGAACTCCAGGCCAGTCAGTCTCACCTCTGTGCCTGGAAAGATCATGGAGCAGATCCTCCTGGAGTCACTACTCGCTCAAAAGAATAGTGAAGAGGTAATTGGGAACAGTCAGCATGGCTTTGCCAAGGGCAAATCCTGCCTGACCAACCTGGTGGCCTTCTATGAGCAGGTGACAACATTAATAGATGAGGGGCGAGCAACTGATGTCATTTACCTGGAGCTGAGCAAAGCCTTTGACACTGTCCCGCACCACATCCTGCTCTCCAGGCTGGTGACACATGGGTGTGATGGGTGACCACTAGATGGATAAGGAACTGGCTTGATGGCTGCACCCAAAGAGTGGCTGTCAATGGCTCCATGTCCCAGTGGAGGCCAGGGACAAGCGGAGTCCCTCAGGGATCAGTCCTGGGACCTGTCTTGTTCAACATCTTTGTGGGTGCCATGGACAGTGGCATTGAGTGCACCCTCAGCAAGTTTGCTGATGACACCAAGCTGTGTGGTGCAGCAGACACGCTGGAGGGAAGGGATCCATCCAGAGGGACCTGGACAGGCTGGAGAGGTGGGCACAAGCCAACCTCATGAAGTTCAATAAGAGCAAGTGCAGGGTCCTGCAGCTGGGTGGAGGCAATCCCAGGCACAAATCCAGGCTGGGCAGTGACTGGCTGGAAAGTAGCCCTGAGGAGAGAGCCTTGGGGGTGCTGGTGGACAAAAAGCTCACCAGGAGCTCTCAGTGTGCACTTGCAGCCCGCAAAGCCAATCAGATCCTGGGCTGCATCAGGAGAAGTGTGGCCAGCAGGGCAAGGGAGGTGATCCTCCCCCTCTACTCAGCCCTGGTGAGACCCCACCTGGAGTACTGTGTCCAGTTCTGGAGCCCCTATTACAAGAGGGATGTGGAGGTGCTGGAAGGTGTCCAGAGAAGGGCCACGAGGATGATCAGAGGGCTGGAGCACCTCTCCTGTGAGGACAGACTGAAGGAGTTGGGGCTGTTCAGTCTGCAGAAGAGAAGGCTCCCAGGTGACCTCATTGTGGCCTTCCAGGATCTGCAGGGGGCTCCAGGAAGGCTGGGGAGGGACTGCTCAGGATCTCAGGTAGTGCTAGGACTAGGGGGAATGGAATGAAGCTGGAGGTGGGGAGATTGAGGCTGGAGGGGAGGAGGAAGTTCTTCCCCAGGAGAGTGGTGAAGCCCTGGAATGGGTTGTGCAGGGAGGTGGTTGGGGCCCTGTCCCTGGAGGTGTTTAAGGCCAGGCTGGCTGAGGCTGTGGCCAGGCTGATGTAGTGTGGGGTGTCCCTGCCCATGGCAGGGGTTGGGACTAGATGATCCTTGTGGTCCCTTCCAACCCTGAATGAAACTATGAAACTATGGAACTATCCCATCCCAACCCTGTGGCTGTGTCCCTTGGGGCCTTGCTTTGGTGGCCATGGTGGGGCTGGGTGGCTGCTTGGACTGGCTGCTCTCAGAGGCCTTTCCCAAGCTCACTGATGGCTCCTGCTGGGAGGATGACCTCTGCCTTTCCCTCTTGCAGTGCCTAAAGCAGTATGTGGAACTCCTGATCAAAGAAGGCCTAGAGACAGCCATCAGCTGCCCTGATGCTGCCTGCCCCAAGAGAGGCCATCTGCAAGAGAATGAGGTACTGCAGACACCTTCTGCCCCTGCCTGCCCAGCATCTTCAGCTGGCTCTGGCAGCTGCCACACAGGCTCTTAAGAACTCTCTAAAGGGCAAAGATGTTGATCTCCATGTCTTAGAAATGCCTTGAGATGATTTCTTTGCTGTTCCTAACTGGATATTTGTCTTCTCCTGGTGTTTTTCTCCCCACCCCCTCCCCTCACCAGATTGAGTGCATGGTTGCCTCAGAAATCATGCAGAGGTATAAGAAGCTCCAGTTTGAGAGAGGTAAGCACCTGGAACATGACCCTTTGCATGGCTGTGGGGAAGGGGCAGTCCACAGCACCCCCATAAATGCTGAGGGAAGCAGAATCAGAGCAGGGCTTGGGTTGGGAGGGACCTCAAAGATCATCCAGCTCCAAGTCCCTGCCACAGGCAGGGACACCTGCCACCAGCCAGGGCTGCTGGATGGCAGCAGGAGCTTCACTTGCTACCCACACTAGAGCTGCTGCTTGGCCCACAGGGGAACAGGTCCCTCCCTGGATGGCATTGAGAGGGCACTGCTGCCAGAGCCTCCTTCTCTCTGTCTCCTACTCAGAGACAACAAATCCATCTCTTGGAACACCAGACTGGATGCTTCAGAGTCACAGGATGGGTTGGGTTGGAAGGGACCTCAGAGCTCAGCCAGTGCCAGCCCCCTGCCTTGGGCAGGGACACCTCCCACAGCCCAGGCTGCTCAGGGCCTCATCCAGCCTGGCCTGGAACACCTCCAGGGAGGAGGCAGCCACAGCCTCCCTGGGCAGCCTGTGCCAGGCTCTCCCCAGCCTCATTGCCAAGGATTTCTTCCTCATCTCCACTCCCAGTCTCCCCTCTCCCAGCTCAAAGCTATTGTCCCTTGTCCTGTCACTCCCAGCCCTTGTCCCAAGTCCCTCCCCAGCTTTCTTGTAGCCCCTTCAGGAACTGGAAGCTGGGGCTTGGTCTCTTCTCCCCTAGTAACAAGTGATAGGAGGAGAGGAAATGGCCTTGAGCTGCCCCAGGGGACGTGTAGCTTGGAGATGTGGAGAAACTTGTTGACTGGAAGGGTTCTCCAAGCCTGGCACAGGCTGCCCAGGGAGGTGGGTGAATCCCCATCCCTGGAGGGGTTTGTCAGAGGCAGAGCTGTGGTGCTGAGGGCCATGGCTCAGCCCCAGCCTTGGCAGAGCTGAGAATGGTTGGACTGGATGCTCTTGAAGGTCTTTCCCAACCAAACCCATTCTTTGGGTTACACTTGGGCAGAGGCTAACTGGAAATAGATTCCTCCTGGGCCACTGTAAGAAGCCTTTCTGCTGGCTTATAGCTACCTAGCTTGGGCTGTGCTTAACTGCAGCTGAAGATGATGAGGCTGCAGAGGAGCTGTTCCCAAAGGCCTGCAGGGACAGGAGCAGAGGCAAGGGTTTGAGATGAGAGCAGAGCAGATTGAGATTGGATGTGAGGAACAAGTTCTGCACCAGGAGGCTGCTGGAACACTGCAGCAGGCTGCCCAGGGAGGTGGCTGAGCCTCCATCCCTGGAGATGTTCAAGGTGAGGCTGGAGAAGGCTCTGAGCAACCTGATGCAGTGGAGGATGTCCCTGCTGAGTGCAGGGGGGTTGAGCTTTGGAAATGCCTTCCAACCCAAACCCTCCTGTGACTCCAGGACATCTCCTCCTCAGCTGAAGCTGAGTTCAGTGACTGGATGCAAGAAGTTCACTCAAACCCAGGGCACTCACTGCAGCCTGGTGCCCATTTGTAGGGCAGCCCCAGCCTGATGTCTGCATTGGGAGGAGTGAATGAAAAGCTTTCAGGTCTTCAAAGCCCTGCCAGTCAGGCTCAGCTGGAACAGGTTGCTGTGGGAGGCCAAGCTTGCAGCCCCCAGGGAATTCTCTTCTCTTCTGTCCCTTTCCAGAGGTGCTGTTGGATCCCTGCCGGACCTGGTGTCCCTCCTCTACGTGCCAGGCAGTTTGCCAGCTCCAGGAGCAGAGCCCCCAGGACCCCCAGCTGGTCCAGTGCAAGGCCTGTGACATTGAGTTCTGCTCTGCTTGCAAGTCCAACTGGCACCCAGGCCAGGGCTGCCAGGAGAACATCCCAGTCTCCCTTCTGCCAGGAGAAACGAGGTAAAGTGCTGGGAAAGGTCAGGGATGTGCAAACACAGCACCCAGGCTGCAAACAGCCTGGGGGAGGGATGGCAATGAGTTGTTTTCCTCAGGCTTTGTCTGAGAGCTGATCACTTCACTGAAGTCATGCTGGATCCTTGGAAGCTCTGCTCCAAATCTGGGCAGCTCTTGGCAGCCTCACTCCTGGCTACCAGTCCTGGCAAAGCACACAGGAGCTGCTTGAGCCTCTCTTAGCACCCAGGCAGCTCAGGAGCTTCCTTCAGAGGAGATCTTAGCATCAGAGAATTGTCTGGGTTGGAAAAGCCTTCTAGGATCAAGTCCAATGATCAACCCAACCCCACCATGGCCACCAAACCATGGCCCCAAGTGCCATGGCCACAGGGTTCTGGAGCACCTCCAGGGATGGGGACTCCACCACCTCCCTGGGCAGCCTCTGCCAGGCCCTGACCACTCTGGCAGCAAAGAAATGTATTGATGATCTGGATGAGAGCATTGAGTCCATCAGCAGTTAATTTGCTGACAACACCAAGCTGGGGGCAGGAGTTGATCTGCTGGAGGGTAGAGAGGCTCTGCAGAGGGATCTGGACAGGCTGGGCAGATGGGCAGAGGCCAAGGGCAGGAGATTGAACACATCCAAGTGCCAGGTTCTGCACATTGGCCACAACAACCCCAGGCAGTGCTACAGGCTGGGGTGAGAGTGGCTGAGAGCAGCCAGGCAGAGAGGGAGCTGGGGGTAGTGGGTGACAGCAGCTGAACATGAGCCTGCAGTGTGCCCAGGCAGCCAGGAGGGCCAATGGCATCCTGGCCTGCATCAGGAACAGTGTGGCCAGCAGGAGCAGGGAGGTCATTCTGCCCTGTGCTCAGCACTGGTTAGGCCACACCTCGAGTCCTGTGTCCAGTTCTGGGCTCCTCAGTTTAAGAAGGACATTGAGCTGCTGGAAGGTGTCCAGAGAAGGGCAACAAAGCTGGGGAGGGGTCTGGGGCACAGCCCTGTGAGGAGAGGCTGAGGGAGCTGGGGTTGCTTAGCCTGGAGAAGAGGAGGCTCAGGGGAGACCTTCTTGCTCTCTCCAACTCCCTGAAGGGAGGCTGTAGCCAGGTGGGGGTTGGTCTCTTCTCCCAGGCACCCAGCACCAGAACAAGAGGACACAGTCTCAGGCTGTGCCAGGGGAGGTCTAGGCTGGAGGTGAGGAAGAAATTCTTCCCAGCAAGAGAGATTGGCCATTGGGATGTGCTATCAGGGAGGTGGTGGAGTCAGCACCACTGAAAGTGTTTAGGAAGAGCCTGGCTGAGGCCCTTGGTGCCATGGTTGAGTTGATCAGATGGTGCTGGGTGAGAGATTGGACTTGATGATCTCTGAGGTCTTTTCCAACCTGGTTAATTCTATTCTATTCTATTCCATTCCATTCCATTCCATTCCAACCCTCCCCTGGTGCAACCTGAGGCCGCCTCCTCTCTTGTTTAAGCCTTAACTCCTCTCCTTTCAAGCTTTGCTGCTCCATGACTTGCTTGGATGCTGTCATGCTGAGTTCCTGGGCAAATGTGGTAGCTGCCAACACTGCTTGTTGTGTTTGCTTGAGCAGAGCTGAGGCTCAGCCAACCTCATGAGCAGCTAAACCAGCTCAACCTTTTCTCTCTTTGTGGGCTTGGTTTCTTTCATTGTATTTGATGTTTCCTTGTTGTGTTTTTTTCCCCTTCCCCTGAGGTTTGTTTTATTCATCCTTTTGGAGCATAAACAGCCAGGAGCAGTCTGTGCCAGCAGCCCTGTGGAGTTGCAGAGGCAGATTATGGATTCAGAGTGGTTTGTTGGGGTCATTTCTGTGCTGGTTGCCCCTGGTGTGTGTGGCCTTGCATCCTGTCCCTGGGCAAATCAGTCAGGCCCAATCCAGCCAGGCTCAGCCCTGCTTTCCAGCAAACTGTTGATTCCTCATCAGTTGTTCTCAGCTCTCCCACTGGCAGTGGGCTGCTGGAGGTGGCACTTAGGATGGTCATAGTATCACAGTATCACAGTATCAGTCAGGGTTGGAAGGGAGCACAAGGATCAGCCAGTTCCAACCCCCCTGCCATGGCCAGGGACACCCCACACTACATCAGCCTGGCCACAGCCTCAGCCAGCCTGGCCTTAAACACCTCCAGGGACAGGGCCCCAACCACCTCCCTGCACAACCCATTCCAGGGCTTCACCACTCTCCTGGGGAAGAACTTCCTCCTCCCCTCCAGCCTCAATCTCACCTCCAGCTTCATTCCATTCCCCCTAGTCCTAGCACTCCCTCAGATCCTCAGCAGTCCCTCCCCAGCCTTCCTGCAGCCCCCTGCAGATCCTGGAAGGCCACAATGAGGTCACCTGGGAGCCTTCTCTTCTCCAGACTGAACAGCCCCAACTCCTTCAGTCTGTCCTCACAGCAGAGCAGCTCCAGCCCTCTGCTCATCCTCCTGGCCCTGCTCTGGACACGTTCCAGCCCCTCCAGATCCCTCTTGCCATAGGGGCTCCAGAACTGGAGGCAGGACTCCAGGTGGGGTCTCCCCAGAGCTGAGCAGAGGGGGAGAATCACCTCCCTTGCCCTGCTGGCCACACTTCTCCTGCTGCAGCCCAGGATCTGATTGGCTTTCTGGGCTGCAAGTGCACACTGAGAGCTCCTGGTGAGCTTCTCCTCCCCCAGCACCCCCAAGTCTCTCTCCTCAGAGCTGCTTTCCAGCCAGTCCCTGCCCAGCCTGCATTTGTGCCTGGGATCGCCTGCACCCAGATGCCTCGACCCAGAAGGTCCCTGGAGGTGTCCTTTGTTTAGCAGCATTCTGGGGGCTAGTGGCCAGAAAACCTGCAGAGGAAATTAAGCTTCTTCCAGCCTTCCTGTGGTGCCTGCTAGATGAGGGAACATCCTCTGCTCTGAAGGCAAGGAGAGGTGATGCTGATCCTAACTGAGGAACAGTGAGTCATGGATTCATGGAGTGGGTTGGGTTGGAAAGGACTTCAAGCATCCTCTAGTTGCACACCTCCTGGCACTGGCAGGGATGCCCTCCACCAGCCCAGGCTGCTCAAGGCTTCATCCAGCCTGGCCTTGGAAGACCTCCAGGGAGGGGGCAGCCACAGCCTCCCTCCCAGATCACAGAATCATAGAATCATAGAATCGATAAGGTTGGAAGAGACCTCAAGGATCATCAAGTCCAAGCTGTCACCACAGACCTCATGACTAAACCATGGCACCAAGTGCCACATCCAATCCCCTCTTGAACACCTCCAGGGATGGGGACTCCACCACCTCCCTGGGCAGCACATCCCAATGGCTAACAACTCTCTGAGTGAAGAACTTTCTCCTCACCTCCAGCCTAAACCTCCCCTGGCACAGCTTGAGACTGTGTCCTCTTGTTCTGGTGCTGCTTGCCTGGGAGAAGAGACCAACTCCCACCTGGCTACAACCTCCCTTCAGGATCAACTCTTAAGAGATCAACATGTCCCAAAAAACTTCATCATTCCTGATCTGGAGGTGAATTCCTGGGAAGGATTCCTCAGGGATGGCAGCAAGAACCAATACCTCCCTGGTGCCCCAGGCTGAAGCTCTTTGCTCTGAGCTTGTGGTGTCATCAGATTGGCTGTGAGGAAGAAGTTGTTGCCCAGGAGGGTGGTGAGAGCCTGGCCCAGGTTGCCCAGGGAGGTGGTGGAAGCCTCCTGCCTGGAGGTGTTTGCAGCCAGGCTGGAGGTGGCTGTGAGCAACCTGCTGTGGTGTGAGGTGTCCCTGGCCATGGCAGGGGGGTTGGAACTGGCTGAGCCTTGAGCTCCCTTCCAACCCTGACAGCTCTGTGATCAAGAAACTGCCTGAAAGAAGGAGGCAGGAGAAGGGAGAATGATCAGGACACAGGAAAGTGTGAACTGGGTGCTGCTCACCTGATCTAGCCCAAGAGCAACCTGTGTCCTGTCTCTCAGTGCCCCTGGGCACGCCATCATCTGATAGCCCAACCCCAGCTGAGAAAGGAAACTGGGAAAGGACCCACAGCTTGCCATGGAAATGGGCTGAATGAAGTGGCCAGACTGGCCCCAAGGCAAAGCAGATGAAGTTAGGCTCAGCCCAGCAAAGGTGCAGCAGGCACAGGACATGGAAGGCAGATCCCTGAGAGGAGGAGGAGGACAAGGGGAAAGAGGAGGAAGGGGAGAGGAGGAGGGGAAGGAAAGGAGAAGGGGAAGGAAGGAGAGAAGAAGGAACAGGAATAGGAGACACAGCCCTGCAGGTGAGGTCTGAGAGGGGCAGAGGGGCAGGATCTCCTCTCTGCATCTCTGGCAATGGGCACTGGCAGCCCAGAAGGCCAAGGGCAGCTTCTGGGCTGCCAGTACCCATTGCTGCCCCCTTGCCAGCCTGTCCCCCACCAGCACCCCCAAACCCATCTCTGCCCTCCCAGCTTAACCAGTTGCTGCCTTTGCCCTCCCCTCCCCAGCTCTGTCCTGAAGGAGGAAGATGATGCTGCTGACGATGCTCCCATCAAGCGCTGCCCCAAGTGCAAGGTCTACATCGAGCGGGGACGAGGCTGTGCCCAGATGATGTGCAAGAACTGCAAGCATGCCTTCTGCTGGTACTGCCTGGAGTCTCTTGATGTGAGTGCCCTGCTTCTGCTCCTCACAGCCCTGCAGCTCCATGGCAAGGCTGGCTCTTGAGCCCCTGCAGGTGCAGCTCTCTGCCTGCCACCAGACATGGTGGAGCACAGGGGCAGCAGAGCTGACACAGGGAGGGTGAGGGGGGCTTGGGTGGCCCAGATTTGCTTGGCTGACCTCTCTGCTCTTAGAGTCCTAGAACCCAATGGCCAAGGGATTTCATTCTACAGGCTGGGGACAGTGTGGTTGGAGAGCATCCAGGCAGAAGGGAACCTGGGGGCACTGGGTGACAGCAGCTGAACAGGAGCCAGCAGTGTGCCCAGGTGGCCAAGAAGGCCAAGGGCATCCTGGCCTGCATCAGGAAGAGTGTGGCCAGCAGGAGCAGGGAGGTCATTCTGCCCCTGTGCTCAGCACTGGTCAGGCCACACCTTGAGTCCTGTGTCCAGTTCTGGGCTCCTCAGGTTAGGAAGGAGGTTGAGCTGCTGGAAGGTGTCCAGAGAAGGGCAAGAAAGCTGGGGAGGGGTCTGGAGCACAGCCCTGTGAGGAGAGGCTGAGGGAGCTGGGGTTGCTTAGCCTGGAGAAGAGGAGGCTCAGGGGAGACCTTCTTGCTCTCTCCAACTCCCTGAAGGGAGGTTGTAGCCAGGTGGGGGTTGGTCTCTTCTCCCAGGCAAGCAGCAGCAGAACAAGAGGACACAGCCTCAAGCTGTGCCAGGGGAGGTTTAGGCTGGATGTTAGGAAGGAATTCTTCCCAGCAAGAGAGATTGGCCACTGGGATGTGCTGCCCAGGGAGGTGGTGGAATCACCATCCCTGGAGGTGTTCATGAAAGGCTTGGATGAGGCACTTGGAGCCATGGTTTAGTTGTCAGGAGGTGTTGGGTGACAGCTTGGACTTGATGATCTCTTGAGGTCTTTTCCAGCCTTATTGATTCTATGATTTAGGATCATCATTCAAAGTGTCAGAATGAATAAAAGCAGAGGTCCCAGCTGGAAATCCACAGCAGGAAATCCAATCAACTGGACCATGGCACTAAGATACTCAAGGTTGGCTTTGTGATGACTGCTTAAGGCTAACAAGGAGCTGGAAACTAAATCAGCTGAGAAATTTGCTCCCACTTAAAACAGCAGCAAAATAGAATCAGAGTAGGCAGGGTTGGAAGGGACCTCAAGGCTCAGCCAGTTCCAACCCCCTGCCATGGGCAGGGACACCTCACACCACAGCAGGTTGCTCACAGCCACCTCCAGCCTGGCTGCAAACACCTCCAGCCAGGAGGCTTCCACCACCTCCCTGGGCAACCTGGGCCAGGCTCTCACCACCCTCATGGGCAACAACTTTTTCCCAAGGTCTAATCTCAATCTCCCCTCCTCTCTTTTGGATCTAATCCCCCCCCAGTCCTATCACTCCCTGATACCCTCAGAAGTCCCTCCCCAGCTTTCTTGCAGCCCCCTGCAGATCCTGGAAGGCCACAATGAGGTCTCCTGGGAGCCTTCTCCTCTCCAGCCTGCACAACCCCAACTCCCTCAGTCTGTCTGTAAGGAAATGTAGGAAAGAGATGAATCAGAGGAGGGAGGAGAGGGGTCAAAGGAGGAAAGAGGTGAATCAGAAGAGGAAAGAGGTAAATCAGAGCAAGCAGGCTCTGCAGGCTCCCCCAGCAGAGGCTGGTTATTCAGAAAGCAGAGGGGAATGGACACAGGTTCCTCTCAAAAGACACAAAGTTAAACCTCCTTGCCTCCCCTCACCTTCCCCACTGCTCTTGGAAAACAGATATGGAGCACTGGAGATTGAGGGTGAGGTGGTCCTGATGCCGGAGGACACACCTTCTGGGGTTCTCCCTAAGGCTAAGCAGCATAAGGTTAAACAGCCTAAGGCAAAGCAGACGAAGGTAAAACAGCCTTCTGCTGGCATCAGGACTTGTTCCCTTACAAAAAAGAGGAGGGTAATTGTTATTGGTGATTCCCTTCTGAGGGAATGGGGGCCCTATATGTCGGCCTGACCCATCTCATAGGGAACTCTGTTGTCTGCCAGGAGCCCAAATTAATGATGTTACCAGTAGGCTGCCTAAACTGTTGCAGCCCTCTGACTACTACCCTTTACTAGTTATGCAGTTAGGGAATGATGATGTTGCAATCAGAACTCCCAGGGCTATCAAAGATGACTTCAGGGCTCTGGGAGACCTGGTTGAGGGGTCAGGGGCACAAATAATTTTTTCATCAATACCCTTAACTGCAGGAGGGAATACCATAAGGAACAGGTCAGCAGCTGCAGTCAACAAGTGGCTTAGAGGCTGGTGCAGGCAAAAGAATTTTGGTTTTTTTTGATATTGGGAAACTTTCTACTGCACCAGGCCAGCTGGCAACAGATGGAGTACATCTGTCCCAGAGAAGGGGAAAGGTCACTGTATATGAGAATGGACTGTCCCCCAAAGGTAAAAAGATCCTGGGTAGGGCATTGGCGGGTCTCATCGACAGGGCTTTAAACTAGTTTCGAAGGGGGAAGGGGCTGAAAATAGTCCTCTCAGACAAGAGTCTGGGGGCGACAAGCTAGAGGTGAAACCAGCAGCCCAGCTGAAGTGCATGTACACTAATGCACGAAGCATGGGTAACAAACAGGAGGAGCTGGAAGCCTTGATGCAGCAGGAAAATTATGATGTAGTTGCCATCACAGAGACGTGGTGGGATGACTCACATGACTGGAGCGCTGCAATTGACGGTTACAAGCTCTTCAGGAGAGACAGGCAAGGAAGAAGGGGTGGAGGAGTGGCCCTTTACATCAGGAAGGCACTAGATGCCATTGAGATGGAGATTAGGGACGATCGGGTTGAATGCTTGTGGATAAGAATTAGAGGGAAGACCAGCAGGGCAGACACCCTGGTTGGAGTCTGTTATAGACCACCCAACCAGGAGGAGGATGTTGATGAATCATTCTATAGGCAGCTTAGGGCTGTCTCAAGATCTCCGGACCTTGTTCTCATGGGCGACTTCAACTTGCCTGATATCTGCTGGGATTTTAACATAGCAGAGAAGTGGCAATCTAGGAGGTTCTTAGAGTGCATGGAGGACAGCTTCTTATCCCAGGTGCTGCGAGAGCCTACCAGGGGCAAAGCTATGCTTGACCTCCTCTTCACCAACAGGGAAGGACTGGTGGGTGATGTGGTGGTCGGAGGGTGTTTGGGGTCCAGTGACCACGAGATAATTGAATTCTCGGTTTTTGGTCAAGCCAAGAGGGGCAGCAAGAAGACCTCCACTCTGGACTTCCGGAGGGCAGACTTCAGGTTACTCAAGGAACTAATTCAGAGGGTTCCTTGGGATAAAGCCCTTAAAAACAAAGGGGTCCAGGAGAGCTGTACCTACTTCAATGAAGAATTGCTGAAGGCTCAGGGACAGGCTGTGCCAATGTGCCGGAAGATGAGCCCGGGGCAGACGGCCAGCCTGGATGGTTCATGAACTTTTAATGGAACTGAGGAAAAAAAGAGGGTGTATCACCAATGGAAGAGAGGAGGCAACCCACAGAATGTTTAAGGATGTTGCTAGGTGTTGTAGGAAGAAAATTAGGGAGGCAAAAGCACACTTGGAGCTTAAACTGGCCTCTACTGTGAAGGACAACAAAAAGTCCTTCTATAAATACATTAATAGTAAGGGGAAGGGAAAGGACAACCTCCACTCCTTGGTGGACACGGAGGGGAACACTGTAACAAAGGATGAGGAAAAGGCAGAGATACTTAACACCTTCTTTGCCTCAATTTTTGCTAGAAGGATAGAACGTCTTCCTGACAGCTGGCCTGCAGAGCTGGCAGAAGGAACCAGGGAACTGCACAGTTTCCCTATGTTCCATGAGGAGGTGGTTGGAACTCTCCTTAGCAGCTTGGATCCCCACAAGTCCATGGGACCAGATGGGGTTCATCCTAGGGTGCTGAGAGAGCTGGCAGAGGAGCTGGCCAAGCCACTCTCCATCATTTTCCAGCAGTCCTGGCTCACTGGCGAGGTCCCAGAGGACTGGAAGCTGGCCAACGTGGTGCCCATCCATAAGAAGGGCCGGTTGGATGAGCCAGGGAATTACAGGCCTGTCAGTCTGACCTCAGTGCCAGGCAAGATCATGGAACAGGTCATCCTGAGTGCAATAACACAGCACTTAGAGGATGGCCAAGGGATCAGGCTCAGCCAGCATGGATTTAGGAAGGGCAGGTCCTGCCTGACCAACCTGATCTCCTTCTATGATCAGGTGACTGCCTGGTGGATGTGGGGAGGCCTGTGGATGTAGTCTACCTGGACCTCAGCAAGGCCTTTGACACTGTACCCCATAGCAAACTCCTGGCCAAGCTGTCAGCCCATGGCTTGGACGGGAGCACACTGCAATGGGTTAGGAACTGGCTGGATGGCCGAGCCCAGAGAGTGGTGGTGAATGGTGGCACAGCCAGCTGGCGGCCAGGCACCAGTGGTGTGCCCCAGGGATCAGTGTTGGGCCCTGTGCTCTTTAACATCTTTATTGATGATCTGGATGAGGGCATTGAGTCCATCAGCAGTAAATTTGCTGACGACACCAAGCTGGGGGCAGGAGTTGATCTGCTGGAGGGTAGAGAGGCTCTGCAGAGGGACCTCGACAGGCTGGACAGATGGGCAGAGGCCAAGGGCAGGAGATTGAACACATCCAAGTGCTGGGTTCTGCACATTGGCCACAACAACCCCAGGCAGTGCTACAGGCTGGGGTCAGAGTGGCTGGAGAGCAGCCAGGCAGAGAGGGACCTGGGGGTACTGGTGGATGGTAGGCTGAACATGAGCCTGCAGTGTGCCCAGGCAGCCAAGAGGGCCAATGGCATCCTGGCCTGCATCAGGAAGAGTGTGGCCAGCAGGAGCAGGGAGGTCATTCTGCCCCTGTATACTGCACTGGTTAGGCCACACCTCGAGTCCTGTGTCCAGTTCTGGGCCCCTCAGTTTAGGAAGGAGGTTGACTTGCTGGAACGAGTCCAGAAAAGAGCAACAAAGCTGGTGAGGGGTTTGGAACACAAGCCCTATGAGGAAAGACTGAGGGAGCTGGGGTTGCTCAGCCTGGAGAAGAGGAGACTCAGGGGTGACCTTATCACTCTCTACAACTACCTGAAGGGAGGTTGTAGACAGGTGGATGATGGTCTCTTCTCCCAGGCACCCAGTACCAGAACAAGGGGACACAGTCTCAGGCTGTGCCAGGGGAGGTTCAGGTTGGATGTTAGGAAGAAGTTCTATACAGAAAGAGTGATTGCCCATTGGAATGGGCTGCCCAGGGAGGTGGTGGAGTCGCCGTCATTGAAGGTGTTCAGAAGGAGACTTGATGGGTTGCTTAGTGCCATGGGTTAGCTGTTTGGGTGGGTTGGATTGGTTGATGGGTTGGACACCATGATCTTGAAGGTCTCTTCCAACCTGGTTTGGTTTATTCTAATAAAGGTTTATTCTGTCCTCTCAGCAGAGCTGCTCCTCCTCCTGGCCCTTCTCTGGACACCTTCCAGCACGTCCAGACCCTTCCTGTGCCAGTCAGTCAATGATTGCTGCCTGATTCAGTCAGTCAGTGAATGATTATTCAAGTCAGTAAATAATTGAATGAAAAGTAAAATTGTGTGAAATGAAGCTGTGAAATGAGATCAAATTGTGTGAAGGATGTGGAGCTCCTGGAGCAGATCCAGAGGAGGTCACAAAGATGATCAGAGGGTGGAGAACCTCCTCTGTGAGGACAGGCTGGGAGAGTTGGGGCTGTTCAGCCTGGGGAAGGCTCCAGGGAGACCTCAGAGCAGCCTTCCAGTACCTGAAGGGGCTTCAGGAGAGCTGGGGAAGGACTTGTGACAAGGGCTGGGAGTGCCAGGATGAGAGACAATGGCTTTGAGCTGAGCTGGGAGAGGATGTTGAGACTGGAGATGAGGAAGAAATAGTTGCCAGTGAGGGTGGGGAGAGCTTGGCACAGGCTGCCCAGGGAGGCTGTGGCTGCCTTCTGCCTGGAGGTGTTCCAGGCCAGGCTGGATGAGGCCCTGAGCAGCCTGGGCTGGTGGGAGGTGTCCCTGCCCATGGCAGGGGAGTGGAACTGGATGATCCTTGAGGTCCCTTCCAACCCATTCCATAATTCTTCTTTTGTCTGTCAATAGTCAGTGCTGAGAGGGGCAATGGTTTGGGACTGGAGCAGGGGGGATTTGGGTTGGACCTCAGGAGGAAGTTCTGCACAGAGAGGCTGGGGAGAGACTGGCACAGGCTGCCCAGGGTGGGTGGTTGAGGCTCCATCCCTGCAGACATCCAAGGTCAGCCTGGATGTGTCCCTGGGCAGCCTGCTGCAGCTGGGGGTGTCCCTGCTGCCTGCAGAGGGCTTGGACAGGATGCCCTTGGAGGGTCCCTTCCAGCCATCTGTGAAGGCCAAGGGAGGTTCAGGCATGTGGCCTCAGCCCAGGGAAGTTCAATAGACTCTGGGTTTGGTGTCTCAGCAGCCAGGCCCATCTGTTTACCACTCATTGTCTTCTTTGGGGCAAGAAATAGATCTGACATGCAAAGAAGACAATGATCTGCCCCCAGCAGGCCTTGGCCAGTCTCTAAGCTGCTGCTGTCATGTATTTATGGAGGTTCTTTTGAAATCAGCCTCTTATCATGGCCAAGGATCAGAGGATATCCAGCAGCAGCTGTTTCCAGCTCATCTGGTTTGTTCTGCAGCATTGGAAACAATGGCAAAGGAAATGCTGGAGGTTCCTGAAGGCTGCTCTGCCTCTCTGGGCCCTGGGGTTGTCCTGTTGGAATGCTTCACTCTCCATCCTGAGCTGCTCAGTCAGAGGCAGTGTTCCCTTGGAGCCAGGCCTGCTCTCCTGGCTGCCCCACAAAGGGATGGCAGGACAGAGAGGGTCTGGGCTGCAGCCAGAGCAGTGTGGGCAGAGGGCAGCAGAGGGGATTCTGCCCCTGGGCTCTGCTCTGCTCAGACCTCATCTCCAATCCTGCCTCCAGCTCTGCTGTCCCCAGCAGGAGAAGGACACAGAGCTGTGGAGAGAGGCCAGAGGAGGCCACAAGGATGCTGCCAGGGCTGGAGCAGCTCTGCTGGGAGCACAGGCTGAGGGAGCTGGGGCTGTGCAGCCTGCAGAGGAGAAGGCTCCAGGGGCACCTCAGAGCTGCTGCCAGCACCTGAAGGGAGCCTGCAGGAAGGCTGCAGAGAGATTTCTGCTGAGGGGGGCTGGAGCCAGGCCCAGGGGGAATGGTTTGGAGCTGAGGCAGAGCAGGGTCAGAGTGGAGCTGAGGCAGAAGTTGTTCAGTGCCAGGGAGCTGAGCCTCTGGCCCAGGCTGCCCAGGGAGGCTGTGGCTGCCTCCTGCCTGGGGGTGCTGCAGGCCAGGCTGGATGAGGCCCTGAGCAGCTGAGTGTAGCTGGGAGGTGTCCCTGGGCATGGAGGGGAGCTTGGAGTGGATGAGCTGTGAGGTCCCTTCCAGCTTGAGCCACTCTATGATCCCTTCTGCAAAACCTGTGCTGTCCTTCTCCTCTTCAGGTGGCAAAAGGGAGCAGCTCTGGGGAGCCTTCAGAGCAAGGATTCCTTTCCTTTCCCTCTGCTGTTCCTCTGTGCCTGTCTCCCTGGCTCCTCTTGCTGACCTCCATGCTAGCATTCAGCTATGCAGCTGCAGAGCCTCTGGGAGCAGAGTTCAGTGGACAGGTGGAGCACTTGCTAAAGAAACCTGTGTGTGAAGGCAGCCCTCAGTGAAGCCCTTTGGAAAGGTTGGGCCTGGCCATACCCTCCCTGCTCAGCTGTCTCCCTCCCAGCACAACTCCTGGTGGGGAGATCTGGTCTCTCCTGACTTGCAGAGCAGTTTGTGCTTTCACTGCTTTTGATACCTTTCTGTCTCATGCTTTGCAGGATGACTTCCTCCTCATCCATTATGACAAAGGACCTTGTAGGAACAAGCTGGGACACTCCAGGGCATCTGTGATCTGGCACAGGACACAGGTACAGCTCACCTCTTGCACAGCTCTCTGCAGGTCTGCTGCTCCAGGCCATGCTGCTTTTGCTCTGCCTCACTGGAGCCCCTTAGGATGGAATCCTGTGCCAAATGGGGACTGATTCTGTAGCAGATGTAAGGAGATTCACACAACAGCAGGTTGGCAGGGACTTCTTCAAGCATCCTCATGAGGGCAGTGGCTTGGAGAGGAGGAACAGGTAGCTCTCCCTGACAGGACACTCCTTGGCTACTGAGAAAGCCACAAAGCAAGTTAGCAGATGAGAGCAAGCTCAGTGGTGCAGCTGATGAGTCTGAAGGAGCTCTCTGCTCTGCTCCAGGGCATGCAGCACAAAGGCCAGTCACAGTCAGTTGGAAAAGCCCTTTCAGATCACCCACTCCAAGCATTCTCCACCTCTGCCAAGGCTGGGGCTGAGCCATGGCCCTCAGCACCACAGCTCTGCCTGCCTAAAACCCCTCCAGGGGTGGGGATTCAGCCTCCTCCCTGGGGAGGCTTTGAGAACTCTTCCAGTCAACAAGTTTCTGCTCACATCCAACCTAAACCTCCAGGTGGTTCTCTCACCCTCTCTCCCTTCAGCCATCCTTGCTGCCTAGGTCTCCTGAGCTCTGGGCTGGGTGGTCCATGGCTTTGCCACTGCTACCTTAGGAAGTCTGTTTACAGAAGCTTTCTTAGGGTGGGATGGGATGGGATGGGATGGGATGGGATGGGATGGGATGGGATGGGATGGGATAGAATAGAATAGAATAGAATAGAATAGAATAGAATAGAATAGAATAGAATAGAATAGAATTAACCAGGTTGGAAAAGAACCTCAGGGATCATCCAGTCCAACCTCTCACCCAGCACCATCTGATCAACTCAACCATGGCACCAAGGGCCTCAGCCAGGCTCTTCCTAAACACCTCCAGGGATGGGGACTCCACCACCACATGCCAAGGGCCAATCTCTCTTGCTGGGAAGAATTTCTTCCTCACCTCCAGCCTAAACCTCCCCTGGCACAGCTTGAGACTGTGTCCTCTTGTTCTGGTGCTGCTTGCCTGGGAGAAGAGACCAACCCCCACCTGGCTCCAACCTCCCTTCAGGGAGCTGTAGAGAGCAAGCAGGTGGTCTTGGTACCCCTGTACCATGAGGTGATGAACCTGCTAACTGGAGCCTGTCCTCAGCACTTCCTTTCTCAACAAGGCCCAGAAGATCCAGCAAAGTGTCCATATCTGTGCAAGAGACTGGGGCTAACTCCCTCCAAATCAGGATCCGACCCTGCTGAGCCCCCCCCTCAAGCCAAATCAGCACTGCAGCTGTTTCCTGGTGTTGAAGTTGCTTTGAGTGCTTAAGCCAAGGCAAACTGAGGTAAAGCCCTTTTGGGTTGTGGTTTGTGGGTTTGCAAAAGGAATGGTTGTTTGTTTTGGCTCAAGGAGAGGGACTTGATGCTGAGTGGGGCAGGGCAGCAGCTTCTTCAGAAGCAACACAGCCAAGCAGAAAGGGAGTAAGCACTGCTCAGCAGAAAGGTTGGGTTAAAAACAAACCCAGCCCAGCCAACCAAAATGCACTGACTGAAGGAAGCTCCCCACAAGTTTTGGGCCCTCACTGCAAGAAGGACATTGAGGGGCTGGAGCAGGGCCAGAGAAAGGCAACAAAGCCTGGGGAACGGACTGGGGAACAGGGCTGGGGAGGAGCAGCTGAGGGAGATGGGGGTGTTTAGTGTGGAGAAGAGGAGGCTGAGGGAGACCTCATTGCTCTCTGCAGCTCCCTGAGAGGGGGTTGGAGCCAGGTGGGGGTTGGGCTCTGCTCCCTAGTAATAATGAGGTGGGCACAAGCCAACCTCAGGAGGTTCAACAAGACCAAGGGCAGGGTCCTGCAGCTGGGTGGAGGCAATGCCAGGCACAAATCCAGGCTGGGCAGGGACTGGCTGGAAAGCAGCCCTGAGGAGAGAGACTTGGGGGTGCTGGGGGAGGAGAAGCTCACCAGGAGCTCTCAGTCTGCACTTGCAGCCCACAAAGCCAACCAGAGCCTGGGCTGCAGCAGGAGAAGTGTGGCCAGCAGGGCAAGGGAGGTGATTCTCCCCCTCTGCTCAGCTCTGGGGAGACCCCACCTGGAGTCCTGCCTCCAGGTCTGGAGCCCCTAGGACAAGAGGGATGTGGAGGTGCTGGAAGGTGTCCAGAGCAGGGCCAGGAGGATGAGCAGAGGGCTGGAGCTGCTCTGCTGTGAGGACAGACTGAAGGAGTTGGGGCTGTTCAGTCTGGAGAGGAGAAGGCTCCCAGGTGACCTCATTGTGGCCTTCCAGGATCTGCAGGGGGCTCCAGGAAGGCTGGGGAGGGACTGCTCAGGATCTCAGGCAGTGCTAGGACTGGGGGGAATGGAATGAAGCTGGAGGTGGGGAGATTGAGGCTGGAGGGGAGGAGGAAGTTCTTCCCCAGGAGAGTGGTGAGACCCTGGAATGGGTTGTGCAGGGAGGTGGTTGGGGCCCTGTCCCTGGAGGTGTTTAAGGCCAGGCTGGCTGAGGCTGTGTCCAGGCTGATGTAGTGTGGGGTGTCCCTGCCCATGGCAGGGGGGTTGGGACTGGCTGATCCTTGTGGTCCCTTCCAACCCTGAATGATACTGTGATACTATGAATAAGTCATAGGAGGAGAAAAAATGGTCTTAGGTTGTCCCAGGTGAAGTTTAGGTTGGAGATGAGAAGAAACTCCTTGGCTGAAAGGGTTCTGAAAGCCTGGCACAGGCTGCCCAGGGGGGTGGCTGTATGCCCATCCCTGGAGGGGTTTCCCAGAGGCAGAGCTGTGGTGCTGAGGGCCATGGGTTGGCACCAGCCTGGGTGTAGAGTTAGAGACTGGTTGGGCTGGGTGATCTTAGAGAGCTTTTCCAACCCAAACTGTTCTGACTGTGTGAAAAGTTGAACTTAATGAAGATCTGGACATCATATGGAGGCTGACAGCGGTCAGTAGGTAAGTAAGAAGGCCTTGAACAGCCTGGGCTAGTGGGAGGTGTCCCTGCCAATGGCAGGGAGGTTAAAAGTAGATGATCTCCAAGGTCCCTCCCAACCCAAACCATCCTGTGACTCCCATGAAAGTGAGCAATAGGGAATCCAATCCACTGCATTGCTGAGGTGCAGCTTGGCTGGCTGAGCAGTAAGCTAGGCAGGGAGTTGCTGTCTCCAAAGAGCAGCCTGGGAGCAGCTGCAGCTCACAGCTTTCAAAGGAGATGGGAATTCAGCTTTGGCTTAGCAGCAAATGAAGGCCATGGAAGCTGCAGCAGATTGTCAGCACCTGCAGAAAACAAAGCAGAGAGAGTAGTGAAGCATGCACACCTCAGAGCCTGGAGGAGCTCTTGGCAGGCAATCCAGTTATTAGGGCAGGGAAGTTGGAGCTTCTCAGCCAGAAGCCAAGAGGAGAGGAGTGGGAGGGAGTGGAAGGCAGCCTGAGGCTGGTGCCTGCAGTCCTGCAGCGCCATCTCCTGCAGCCAGCTCTGCCTCTCAGCAGCCCTCTGAGCAGCAGGGCTGCAAGGAGCAAACCCAGAGCCAGCCAGCAAGGCAAGCCTCCATGGCCAGCAGAAGCACAAGGAAATCACCCTGCAGCATGGCTCATTGCAGGTTTGCCCACTGATGAGGGCAGCACATCCAGCCCTGCCTGCAAGAGCACTTTGCTGCCCCTCTTGTCTGACCCAGCCCCAGACATGAAATGTCACAGAAGCAGAGAATGGGTTGGGTTGGAAAAGCCTTCTGAGAACATCCAGTCCAGCCAGCAACCCAACCCCACCATGGCCCCCAAACCATGGCCCCAAGTGCCATGGCCACAGGCTTCTGGAGCACCCCCAGCCATGGGGACTCCACCACCTCCCTGGGCAGCCTCTGCCAGGCCCTGACCACTCTGGCAGCAAGGAAATTGTTCCTCATCTCCAACCTTTCAGGCACCCTTGGAGGCCATTCCCTCCCCTCCTGTCACCTGATACTGAGGAGCAGAGGCCACCCCCCACCTCACTCCAACCTCCTTGCAGGGAGCTGTGCAGAGCAATGAGGTCTCCTCTCAGTCCAGTTAAAAAGTGCTGCTGGATGGAGTTGGTTCACAGCCCCTGAAGACCTGATGAGCTCAGGGCTAGCTGCAAGAGAGCATTGCCTCTGCAAAGCCTTCCTGAGCTCCTTCCTGTGACTGAGACCCCCCAGGCTTGCAGTCCTGCTGCTGGGAAGCTTCTGGGAGTCTTCCTACCCTCTCCATGATCATTAGAGAGAAGATCTTTGCTATGAGGGTTGCCCAGAGTGGTGGTGGTGGTGGAGACCCTATGCCTGGAGACATTCAAGGCCAGGGTTGCTGGGGCTCTGATCTAGTGGAGGATGTCCCTGCTGCCTGCAGGAGGGTTAGGACTGGGTGAGCTTTGGAGGTCCCTTCCAACCCAAACCATTCTGTGATTCTGACTCCAAAACCTTGTTTGATTCTATTTTGGAGGCTTCTCTAGGAGGAAAAAACCACCACCAAAGGGAGCCCCTGGAAGCAGTATCTAGAGAGGGAATCACAGAAACATTTCAAGGCTTGGCTGAGAAGGAACTGTCATAGGTCATCTAGGCCAGCCCCCCTGCACTGACCATGGTTCATTCATCTCCATTCAGAATCAGCCTTGCTGTGGCCCTGGGCAGCCTGCTCTGGTTGGAGCTGTCCCAGCTGAGCACAGGGGGGATGGAAAAGATGAGCTCTGAGAGTCCCTTCCAAGCCAGTGTAGTCTGTGAGATGAAAGTTGGTCTCTTCTCTCTAGTGACAAGGAAAGGGCAACAAGGTTGAGGAAGGGACTGGAGAAGAGGGCTGGGTAGGAGCAGCTGGGGGAGCTGGGGGGGTTTAGCCTGGAGAGGAGGCTGAGGGAGACCTCATTGCTCTCTGCAGCTCCCTGAGAGGTGTTTGGAACCTGTGCTGGTCAGGAGTGGCAGGAGGAGGGGAAATGGCCTCAAGTGGCACCAGGGGGCGTTGAGGTTGGAGATGAGAAGAACCTTGGTGCCTGAAAGGGTTCTCCAAGCCTGTCACAGGCTGCCCAGGGGGGTGGCTGAATGCCCATCCCTGGAGGGGTTTCAGAGAGGCAGAGCTGTGGTGCTGAGGGCCGTGGTAAGTTGTTAGTTAGAGGAGGGTTGGACTGGAGGATCTGAAACCAAATTCTCTGGTTCTTTAATTCTGTACTCCTGGGGCACAGTCCTGGCTCTGGCAAGGTCACTGACCTGTGCTGGGGTCCTTTGGAGGGCACTGGTGCTGCCCTGGTGTCAGCAGACCCTGGGCAATGGCTCTCCCCAACTCCCTGCTCTTCCTTTCTCTTGCAGGTGGTAGGAATCTTTGCAGGATTTGGCCTTCTCCTCTTGGTGGCCTCCCCTTTCCTTCTCCTTGCCACACCCTTTGTCCTGTGCTGCAAGTGCAAATGCAACAAAGGAGATGATGACCCCCTGCCTACCTAAGTGGAGAGAAGATTGGACTCCTCCCATCACACACTTTGGTTTTCCTCCTTGCTGTTGATGTTTCCCTCTTGCTGTAGCCTTACTTTGCCCCCTACTGCTTTTCATTGACACACAGTCTTGGTTCCAGGAACTGTTGGGTAGCTCAATTGACAGGAGACAAGGAGGGTCATGGAAGGCAAGTTTGGTGCTAAAGAGAGGCCATGGGCCTGGGTAAGCCATCAGAGGTGAAGAGGTGACACTGCTGAGACCACTGCAGGAGGTTTCTGCTGCTCTGCTGGGTGGAAGCATGCTGAGAGCCAGCAGCAGAGCAAGCTGGGGATGCCTCCAAGGCTACACTTGTGCATATCTCCTCACTGCCACATTTGGTGTCTTAATCTGCCTTTCAGTTGCCTGCCACCTAAAGCAGAGTCACCCTGGGGTGCCCTGGCCCTGTGCATCACCCTTCAGTTCCCTTCAAGCCACCCCAGTGTCCTTCTCAGGCCCTGTTTCTCCCAGGTAGAACAAACTCCATGAGGTGCATATAGGCCACCCTATGCCTTTGGGAAGGCTTAGAGTTGGTTCTGCTGCCTTCCAGCTTGGGACATCTGAGAAGAAATGGAGCTGGTGGGGAGCTGTGAGCTTGAGTGGTGACCCCAAACCTGCCACCTCAGCAAGGGGCACTCCAAAATGCTTCTGTGGGATTGATTACCTCTGCTGGCTTGGTTGGGGCTTGGCTGGGCTTGGGGATTTGGTCTGAATTATTAGCTTTTGTTGCTGTTCTTTAGGGTTGTGCTACATTTAGAGGGCTATGTAACTTCTAATCCAGGTATCTTCATCTCTTTTTTCTAGAGTTAGCTAGAGCTAGGATCCTGTTTAAACCAAAAGTGTAAATAGCTGTGCTGTTGGACTAGGGAAATGGTTTGGACCTTCAAGATAGCTTCTTCTGTCCTTAGAACCGTGGAATGGTTAGAAGCAACCTTTAGCATCACCCAGGCCAACCATTCTCTGACTCTGCCAAGGCTGGGGCTGAGGCATGGCCCTCAGCACCACAGCTCTGCCTCTCTCAGGCACCTGCAGGAATGGGGATTCAGCCTCCCCCCTGGGCAGCCTGTGCCAGGCTTGGAGAACCCTTCCACTCAAGGAGTTCCTTCTCATCTCCAGCCTAAACCTCCCCTGCGACAACTTGAGGCCATTTCCTCTCCTCCTATCACTTGGTAATATTGAGAAGAGACCAACATCCAGGGATGGAGATTAAACCACCTTCAGGGACAAAGATTCAGTCCCCTTCAAGGGTGAGGATTCAACAGCCTCCAGGGGATGAGGATTCAAAAACCTCCAGGGGATGAGGATTCAACAACCTCCAGGGTTCAACAGCCTCCAGGGGATGAGGATTCAACAGCCTCCAGGGGATGAGGATTCAAAAACCTCCAGGGGATGAGGATTCAACAGCCTCCAGGGGATGAGGATTCAACAACCTCCAGGGTTCAACAGCCTCCAGGGGATGAGGATTCAACAACCTCCAGGGTTCAACAGCCTCCAGGGGATGAGGATTCAACAACCTCCAGGGTTCAACAGCCTCCAGGGGATGAGGATTCAAAAACCTCCAGGGTTCAACAGCCTCCAGGGGATGAGGATTCAACAGCCTCCAGGGTTCAACAGCCTCCAGGGGATGAGGATTCAACAACCTCCAGGGTTCAACAGCCTCCAGGGGATGAGGATTCAACAGCCTCTGGGGATGGGCATTCAGTCACCTCCCTGGGCAGCCTCTTCCAGTCTTTGAGAAGCCTTTCAGCCAGCAAGTTTCTTCTCATCCTTCAGGGAAGGAGCATCCACAGCCTCTCTGGGCAGCCTGTTCCAGAGTCTCACCAGCCTCATACTGAAGAACTTCTTCCTGAGACCACAGCTGATGTCCTGATGTGCAGAGACCAAGTCAAAAGCAGTGAACAACTCTCCTGTCCATGGAGCTGGTGAGGAGAGGTCTTGGGTAGATGAGGAAGCAGCTAAAGTGCTTTGGGTACTGAATGGTGATGGGCAGGAAAATAAAGCTGTGGTGTATTTATTTTGTGGCTCAAAGTGGTGGGCTTCATCCTTTTGCTCTGTAGAAAGCAATGTGTTTAAGCCAAGCTCTCTTCATCCCACTGAGGTGCAGCATGCACCAGGCTGTGTGCATGCATCAAGCTTTGTCCAGCAGGCCTTGGGCATGCAGCAGTCTTTGGCCAGCAGGTTTTGTGCATCAAGCTGTGGGCATGCATCAGGCTTTGGGCATGCAGCAGGCCTTGGGCATGCAGCAGGCGTTGGGCATGCAGCAGGCCGTGGGCATGCATCAAGCTTTGGACATGCATCAGGCCTTGGGCATGCATCAAGCTTTGGGCATGCATCAGGTTTTGGGCATGCATCAGGTTTTGGGCATGCAGCAGGCTTTGGGCATGCAGCAGGCCTTGGGCATGCAGCAGGCCTTGGACATGCAGCAGGCCCTGGGCATGCAGCAGGCCTTGGGCATGCATCAAGCTTTGGACATGCATCAGGCCTTGGGCATGCATCAGGCCTTGGGCATGCATCAAGCTTTGGACATGCAGTAGGCCTTGGGCATGCATCAAGCTTTGGGCATGCATCAAGCTTTGGACATGCAGCAGGCCTTGGGCATGCATCAAGCTTTGGGCATGCATCAGGTTTTGGGCATGCATCAGGTTTTGGGCATGCAGCAGGCTTTGGGCATGCAGCAGGCCTTGGACATGCAGCAGGCCTTGGGCATGCATCAGGTTTTGGGCATGCAGCAGGCCTTGGACATGCATCAGGCCTTGGGCATGCATCAAGCTTTGGGCATGCATCAAGCTTTGGACATGCAGCAGGCCTTGGGCATGCATCAAGCTGTGGGCATGCATCAAGCTTTGGGCATGCATCAAGCTTTGGACATGCATCAGGCCTTGGGCATGCATCAAGCTTTGGGCATGCATCAAGCTTTGGGCATGCAGCAGGCCTTGGGCATGCATCAAGCTTTGGACATGCATCAAGCTTTGGGCATGCAGCAGGCCTTGGGCATGCATCAAGCTTTGGGCATGCAGCAGGCCTTGGGCATGCATCAAGCTTTGGACATGCATCAAGCTTTGGACATGCATCAGGCCTTGGGCATGCATCAAGCTTTGGACATGCATCAAGCTTTGGGCATGCATCAGGCCTTGGGCATGCATCAAGCTTTGGGCATGCAGCAGGCCTTGGGCATGCATCAAGCTTTGGGCATGCATCAAGCTTTGGACATGCATCAGGCCTTGGGCATGCATCAAGCTTTGGACATGCATCAAGCTTTGGGCATGCAGCAGGCCTTGGGCATGCATCAAGCTTTGGGCATGCAGCAGGCCTTGGGCATGCATCAAGCTTTGGGCATGCATCAGGCCTTGGGCATCCATCAGGCCTCGTGCATGCATCCAGCTTTGTCCCTCAGGCCTTGTGCATGCAGCAGGCTTTGTGTTGCTGCTTTTGTTTTTCTCCAAGCTCAGATCTGTGCTTTCCACACCCATAACCTAGGCAATGCTGAGGGAAGCAGGCAGAGAAGGGTTGTTGGTGACCCTGGTACTGAAATCTCCAGCCTCACCCCACAGCAGATGCTTGCACCATTTCTTGATGGATGAAAGCTCTCTCCTAAGGAAGGAAGCAGCAGCAGGTCCAGAGAGGGGATTCTGCCCCTCTGCTCTCCTGAGACCTCCCCTGCCGTGCTGTGGCCACATATGGGACACTCAACACAAGAGAGGGACCTGATGGAGCAGGTCCAGAGGACGCCACCAAGATGATCAGAAGGCTGCAGAACCTCTGCCATGGGCACAGGCTGAGAGAGTTGGGGCTGTTCAGCCTGGAGAAGAGAAGGTTCCAGGGATGCCTCAGAGCAGCCTTCCAGTACCTGAAAGGGGCTGCAGGAGAGCTGGGCAGGGACTTTGGACAAGGGGTTGTGGTGACAGGATGAGGACAATGGCTTTGAGCTGGGAGAGGAGAGACTGAAACTGGAGGAAGAAATTGCTGCCAGTGCGACTGGGGAGGCACTGGCACAGGTTGCCCAGGGAGGCTGTGGCTGCCCTGTCCCTGGAGCCGTTCAAGCTCAGCCTTGCTGTGGCCTTGGGCAGCCTGCTCCAGCTGGAACTGTCCCTGCTGCCTGCAGGGCCTTGGCCAAGCTGCCCTTGGAGGCTCCCTTCCAAGGCAGTGCAGCTGTGCAGGGGCTTCCAGGCAGGCAGGCTGCTCGTGGCTGGAGCCCTGGGCTCTTCATGCCTGCTGGGCTGTGTGGAGCTCTCCCCAGAGGAGTGCAAGAGCCTGAGGGTCAGGGAGCCCTGGGCCAGCACTGAGCCCTTCATCACTTTCTCCTGGGTGTGATTCTCAAGCTGCAGAGGGGCTGAGCATGGGGGGATCAAGGCCTGTGTGCAGATCAATGTGTTTGAGCAGTGTACCAATAGTCCTTGTTGATGTCCTTGAGGTGTTGAAGTCTGTCTGGTGCCACTAACACTGTGATGTATAAAAGGAGCTGTCTGGATGCCTTTTAATGTTGTGTTTTGTACTTGGGATCAGACTGAAGAGTTTTACTTTGTAATTTCAATAGATATTTTAAATGAACCTCTGTCTGCTGTGGTCCTTCCTTGGGGCTCTGCAGCCCTGCACTCACTGAGAAGCCTCCTGGCTGCTGTGCAGCCTGCTCCAGGTGACCCTGCTCTGCACCTGGATGATCTTCCCGCTCCCTTCCAACCCAAACCATTCTATGGATCTGTGAATCCCCTTCCAGCCCCTCTCATCCTCTGAGTCTTTGCTTCATGGAGTGCTTGCAGTTGGAAAGGGCTTCAAACATCATCCAGGTCCAACCTGTTCCAGAATTTCACCACCCCCACTGTGCAGAACTTCCTCCTGAGGTCCAACCTAAATCCCCCCTGCTCCAGTCCCAAACCATTGCCCCTCTCAGCACTGACTATTGACAGACAATAACAAATGAGAGTCATGGAATGGCTTGGGAGGGACCTTCAGGATCATCCAGTGCCAGCCCCCTGCCATGGGCAGGGACACCTCCCACCAGCCCAGGTTGCCCAGGACCTCATCCAGCCTGGCCTGGAACTCCTCCAGGGAGGGGACATCCACAGCCTCCCTGTGCCAGAGTCTCCCCAGCCTCACTATGAAGAATTTCTTCCTCATCTCCAGTCTCAGCCTCCCCTCTCCTGACTCAAAGCCATTGTGCCTAATCCTGTCACTCCCAGCCCTTGTCACAAGTCCCTCCCCAGCTCTGTGCCCTTCAGGCACTGGGGGCTGCTCTAAGGTCTCCCTGGAGCTTTCCCTTCTCCAGGCTGAACAGCTCCAACTCTCCCAGCCTGTCCCCATAGCAGAGGTGCTGCAGCCCTCTGATCACCTTTGTGACCTCTGGATCCGCTCCAGCAGCTCCAGGTCTTTGTCTTAGAATAACCTTTATTAGAATAAACCAAACCAGGTTGGAAGAGACCTTCAAGATCATGGTGTCCAACCCATCAACCAATCCAACCCACCCAAACAGCTAACCCATGGCACCAAGCACCCCAGCAAGTCTCCTCCTGAACACCTTCAATGACGGCGACTCCACCACCTCCCCAGGCAGCCCATTCCAATGGGCAATCACTCTCTCTGTGTAGAACTTCTTCCTAACATCCAGCCTGAACCTCCCCTGGCGCAGCCTGAGACTGTGTCCTCTTGTTCTGGTACTGGCTGCCTGGGAGAAGAGACCATCATCAGCCTGTCTACATCCTCCCTTCAGGTAGTTGTAGAGAGTGATAAGGTCACCCCTGAGTCTCCTCCAGGCTAAGCAACCCCAGCTCCCTCAGCCTCTCCTCACAGGGCTGTGTTCCAAACCCCTCAACAACTTTGTTGCTCTTCTCTGGACTCGTTCCAGCATCTCAACATCTTTCCTAACCTGAGGGGCCCAGAACTGGACACAGGACTCAAGGTGTGGCCTAACCAGTGCTGAGCAGAGGGCAGAATGACCTCCCTGCTCCTGCTGGCCACACTCTTCCTGATGCAGGCCAGGATGCCATTGGCCCTCTTGGCTGCCTGGGCACACTGCAGGCTCATGTTCAGCTGCAGTCAACCAGCACCCCCAGGTCCCTCTCTGCCTGGCTGCTCTCAGCCACTCTGCCCCCAGTCTGTAGCACTGCCTGGGGTTGTTGTGGCCAATGTGCAGAACCTGGCACTTGGATGTGTTCAGTCTCCTGCCCTTGGCCTCTGCCCATCTGTCCAGCCTGTCCAGGTCCCTCTGCAGAGCCTCTCTACCCTCCAGCAGATCAACTCTTGCCCCCAGCTTGGTGTCATCAGCAAATTTACTGCTGATGGACTCAGTGCCCTCATCCAGATCATCAATGAAGATGTTAAAGAGCACAGGGCCCAGCACTGATCCCTGGGGGACACCACTACTGACTGGCTGCCAGCTGGCTGTGGCACCATTCACCACCACTCTCTGGGCTCAACCTCCAGCCACTTCCTAACCCAGCTCAGAGTGCTGCTGTCCCAGCCAGGGGCTGACAGCTTGGCCAGCAGTTTGCTATGGGGGACAGTGTCAAAGGCCTTGCTGAGGTCCAGGTAAACTACATCCACAACCTGCCCCACATCCACCAGGCAGTCACCTGATCATAGAAGGAGATCAGGTTGGTCAGGCAGGACCTGCCCTTCCTAAATCCATGTTGGCTGAGCCTGATCCCTTGGCCATCCTCTAAGTGCTGTGTTAATGCACTCAGGATGACCTGTTCCATGATCTTGCCTGGCACTGAGGTCAGGCTGACAGGCCTGGAATTCCCTGGCTCATCCAA
Source organism: Melanerpes aurifrons (assembly GCA_011125475.1). Classification (NCBI taxonomy): domain Eukaryota; kingdom Metazoa; phylum Chordata; class Aves; order Piciformes; family Picidae; genus Melanerpes; species Melanerpes aurifrons. The sequence goes on from WWNC01000064.1 coordinate 4,087,001, forward strand.
CCGGCCCTTCTTATGGATGGGCACCACGTTGGCCAGCTTCCAGTCCTCTGGGACCTCGCCAGTGAGCCAGGACTGCTGGAAAATGATGGAGAGTGGCTTGGCCAGCTCCTCTGCCAGCTCTCTCAGCACCCTAGGATGAATCCCATCTGGTCCCATGGACTTGTGGGGATCCAAGCTGCTAAGGAGAGTTCCAACCACCTCCTCATGGAACATAGGGAAACTGTGCAGCTCCCTGGCTCCTTCTGCCAGCTCTGGATGCCAGCTGTCAGGAAGACGTTCTATCCTTCTAGTAAAAATTGAGGCAAAGAAGGTGTTAAGTATCTCTGCCTTTTCCTCATCCTTTGTTACAGTGTTCCCCTCCGTGTCCACCAAGGAGTGGAGGTTGTCCTTTCCCTTCCTCTTACTATTAATGTATTTATAGAAGGACTCTTTGTTGTCCTTCACAGTAGAGGCCAGTTTAAGCTCCAAGTGTGCTTTTGCCTCCCTAATTTTCTTCCTACAACACCTAGCAACATCCTTAAACATTCTGTGGGTTGCCTCCCCTCTCTTCCATTGGTGATACACCCTCTTTTTTTCCCTCAGTTCCATTAAAAGTTCATGAACCATCCAGGCTGGCCGTCTGCCCCGGCGGCTCATCTTCCGGCACATTGGCACAGCCTGTCCCTGAGCCTTCAGCAATTCTTCATTGAAGTAGGTACAGCTCTCCTGGACCCCTTTGTTTTTAAGGGCTTTATCCCAAGGAACCCTCTGAATTAGTTCCTTGAGTAGCCTGAAGTCTGCCCTCTGGCAGTCCAGAGTGGAGGTCTTCTTGCTGCCCCTCTTGGCTTGACCAAAAACCGAGAATTCAATTATCTCGTGGTCACTGGACCCCAAACACCCTCCGACCACCACATCACCCACCAGCCCTTCCCTGTTGGTGAAGAGGAGGTCAAGCATAGCCTTGCCCCTGGTAGGCTCTCGCAGCACCTGGGATAAGAAGCTGTCCTCCATGCATTCTAAGAACCTCCTAGACTGTCTCCTCTCTGCTGTGTTAAGATCCCAGCAGATATCAGGCAAGTTGAAGTCGCCCATGAGAACAAGGTCCGGAGATCTTGAGACAGCCCTAAGCTGCCTATAGAATGCTTCATCAACATCCTCCTCCTGGTTGGGTGGTCTATAACAGACTCCAACCAGGGTGTCTGCCCTGCTGGTCTTCCCTCTAATTCTTATCCACAAGCATTCAACCCGATCGTCCCTAATCTCCATCTCAATGGCATCTAGTGCCTCCCTGACGTACAGGGCCACCCCTCCACCCCTTCTTCCTCGCCTGTCTCTCCTGAAGAGCTTGTAACCATCAATTGCAGCGCTCCAGTCATGGAGTCTTGGAGTCTTGGAGGCACCAGAACTGGAGGCAGTGCTGCAGATGGGGTCTCAGCAGAGCAGAGGGGCAGAATCCCCTCCCTCATCCTCACACTGCTTTGGATGCAGCCTAGGACATGGCTGCCTTCTGTGTTAGGAGGCAGTGTTGGTCTGCTAGGGGGCTAGGGAGGCTCTGCAGAGGGCCATGGCCAGGCTGGATCCATGGCTGAGGCCAATGGAAGAGATTCAACAAGGCCAAGTGCTGGATCCTGCCCCTGGGGCACAACAACCCCATGATTGCTTCAGGCTTGGGGCAGAGTGGCTGGAAGCTGCCCAGCAGAGACAGCCCTGGGGGTGCTGGGTGACAGCAGCTGAAGAGGAGCCAGGGGGTGCCCAGGTGGCCAAGAAGGACAGCAGCAGCCTGGCCTGGAGCAGCAGTGGTGTGGGCAGCAGCAGCAGGACAGGGATTGTGCCCTTGGGATCAGCACTGGGGAGGCCACAGCTTGAGTGCTGGGCTCAGTTTTGGGTCCCTCACTCCCAGAAGGACATTGAGGGCTGGAGCAGCTCCAGGGAAGGGCAAGGAAGCTGGGGAAGGGTCTGGAGCAGAGGGCTGGGGAGGAGCAGCTAATTTAGCAGGTTCTGTAGGCTTGAGCTGCTCAGCCCAATGCAAATTGAAGCCTTGAGGGGGCTGCTGCTGCTGGGTTTTATTCTTGGTGACTACAACCAGCCACTCTCCTTTGTTTGTTTGTTTTCTCCTCCTTGCTCCCCTGAGATGCTGGTTTGGGGCTTGGTGGGTGGCAGAAATGCTTCAGCTGCCTCAAACCCCTGAGGTCTTCTTGTGTTAGGGGCATGATGCTGCTAGTGCTGGGGATTGGCCATGGGAGGAATGCAGGAGATGATTGCTCTGGATGGATGGGCATGGGGCAGGGCTCTGGCCTTTGCTTTCATTTTCAGCAGCTCCCTGTGTGCTCATCCTGCTGAATTCTCACCTCCCTGCCCAGCAGAGGTCAAGGGAGGGATCCCTGAGCTGCAGCAGGGCTGAGCTGCTCTGGATGCACCCAGAGAGGGTGTTTCAAGCCTGGAAGCCAGCAGGGAGCAGCCTCTGAACATCATTGCAGGCAAGCAGGAGGAGCTGGTGGGAGAAATCTCTGCTGACACCATTTCAGCCTCCAGCCCTTCAAGGCTGTGCTTGAAAACCTCCACAGAGCCCACTGGGATGATGTCATGGCTAAAAATAATGATCTTGGGCTGGGGCTGCCCCTTCCACTGGGGCTGTTCAAGTCCTTGTCTGTTCCTGCTCCTGGTTTCTGTGATAAAAACCTTTGCTGGAAGTGGAAACAAAACACCCTCAGTATATTTGGGGTGTCAGCAAGCTGATGGAGGCAGATGTAAAAGGGGAGAGGCAGACAGCCCAGCTTGAGGCCACCTCCTCCCGGCCTTGCTGGGCAGTGCTGAAGGAGCTGCTGGAACACTGCAGCAGGTTGCCCAGGGTGGTGGCTGAGGTTCCATCCCTGGAGACCTTCAAGGTGAGGCTGCAGAAGGCTCTGAGCAACCTGATGCAGTGGAGGATGTCCCTGCTGCCTGCAGGGGGTTGGACTGGAGGAGCTCTGGAGGTCCCTTCTGACCCAAACCACTCTCTGATTTAATCTGGCATGGGAAAGGAGGGAAGCTGTTGTCCTACAGGTTGTAACTCAGCTTCAGCTCCACCTCCCTTAGCTCCATTGTGCTGCATGGCATAAAAATGATAATGATTAAACAAAACAAAACCAAGAGGCAAAGGAGCAAAGCCCTGGAGAGCAAGAGCTCAGGTCTGGCTGGTTGTGTGCCACAGGAATGTCTGACAGCTGATGGGGTCTGTTACTGCTTCCTCTTGTGAAAGAGAGAAAGAGAGAGGGAAAAAAAGCAAAGGCAGAGATAAATAAATCAAAGTAGGAAGCAGCAAACAGCCCTGGGAAACAGATGACTGCTGACACCCAAAGCATGGCATGAAACACTGCTGCACAAAGCCAGGAAGTTGTCTCTTTGCAGCTGTGGCATCTCTCTGTGCTGGGCTCCAGCACCCTCTCCCCACAACCGGCGCTTGAAGGACGCCCAGGTGTCGCCATGAGATATTCACAGCTGGGCTCAAGCTCCTCAGCAAAGTCACACAAAGACTTTGAGGGATCCCAGAGAGTTTTGGAGCAGGCTCCTTGCATGTCCTGCCTCCCTCTGGCTGAGCACCTGTGATCACTGCTGCTCTTTGCTCTAACCACACTTTGCTCTTCTGCAGGGGCTTCCACCCAGAGGGCTCAGTGAGAGCTCTGAGTAGTTCCTCTCACAGCCTGGTCACTGCAGGGGGAGGTTGGCCTAGGTGACCTTTAGAGGTCTCTTCCAACCCAATGCATTCAGTTTGCTCAGAGGTATGTTGGAGGTCCCATCCCTGCAGACATTCAAGATCAAACTGGATGGGGCCCTGAGAAGCCTGATCCAGTTGGAGATGTGTTCAAAGACAAACTGGATGAGGCCTGGAGCAGCTTGGAGGTGTCCCTGCCCACAGCTAGGAGTTGGAACTGGATGATCTTTAAGGTCATCCAGCCAGGACATCCACAGCCTCCCTGGGCAGCCTGTGCCAGAGTCTCCCCACAATCACTGGCAAGTATTTCTTCCTCATCTCCAGTTTCAATCTGCCCTCTCCCAGCTCAAAGCCATTGTCCCTCATCCTGGCACTCCCAGCCCTTGTCAGAAGTCCCTCCCCAGTTCTCCTGGAGCTCCCTTCAGGTACTGGAAGGCTGCTCTGAGGTCTCCTTGGAGCTTTCCCTTCTCCAGGCTGCACAGCCCCAACTCTCCCAGCCTGTCCCCACAGGGGAGGTTCTGCAGCCCTCTGATCCTCTTCATGGCCTCCTCTGGAGCCTCTCCAGCAGCTCCAGGTCCTTCTTATGCTGGGGGCACCAGGGCTGGAGGCAGTGCTGCAGGTGGGGTCTCAGCAAAGCAGAGCAGGGGGGCAGAATCCCCTCCCTTATCCTGCAGGTCACTGCTTTGGATGCAGCCCAGGACAAGGTTGGCTTCTGTGCTGTCCTGAGGCCACCCAAAGCAGAGAACCTCTCTGCTGTTTTACCAAGAGATATGAGAACAGCAGCTTCAGCAGGGGCAGCTTGACTCAAGGAAAGGGCTTTTATCCCTCCTTCCCCCTGCTGTCATAGCCAAGCATCAGGATGAGACATTCAGATCATAGCCAAGCATCAGGATGAGACATTCAGATCATAGCCAAGCATCAGGATCAGACTTCCAGTTGCAGTGCAAACAGAGCGCTCCATTTGTAAAGGCCAAAAGAGATCCTGCTGAGGCTGTCTTGGTTCATTCAAAGCAGCCTGGTGCTGAAGGGGGAGAGAGCTTGTTCCAAAGCCCTCTGAGCTGGCTTTGATTGCCTCTGGATCCAAGCCAGGGTAACCACAGAGGCCCCAGGAGGTCATAGTTTACCAACTTTATCCTAAAGGACAAGGCCTGAAACATGCCAGCCCTCCTGAGGTCCTCATGTAGCTGCAGGAGGCTTCAGGGGATGGTTTGCACTGTGAATGGAGCTGGGGCTAACCCATGGCCCTCAGCACCACATCTCTGCCTCTTTCAAACCCCTCCAGGCAGGAGGCAGCCACAGCCTCCCTGGGCAACCTATGCCAGAGTCTCCCCACCCTCACTGCCAAGAATTTCTTCCTCATCTCCAGTCTCAGTCTCCCCTCTCTCAGCTCAAAGCCATTGCTCCTCGTCCTGTCACTGCAAGCCCTTGTCAAAAGTCCTTCCTCATCATCAGATTCCCGACTGTTTCTAAAAGCACCAAGTTTTGAGCCATATTTAACATCCCTTCTCAAAAAGTGGTCTGCTGGGAGGTGTCCCTGCCCATAGCTGGAGGGCTTGGATTAGATGACCTTTGAGGGTCACTTCTAACCCAAGCCACTCTGAGAGACTAGGACATGAACCCAGGATTTATTCCCAGGCAGTAAATCCTGGCTGCCTGCCCTAGTTGGAGAAATCCCTGCTGGCTGCAAGGAGCTTGGACAAGATGACCTTTGAAGATCCCTTCTGACCCAAACCCACTCTATGCATCTATGGCATGAACCCAAGGTTTATTCCCAGGCAGTAAATCCTGGCTGCCTGCCCTACTTGGAGAAGTCCCTGCTGGCTGCAAGGAGCTTGGACAAGATGACCTTTGAAGATCCCTTCTGACCCAAACCCACTCTATGAATCTATGACATGAACCCAAGATTTATTCCCAGGCAATGAATCTGGGCAGCCTGCTCTAGCTAGCTGCTGGAGGGGTTGGACAAGATGACCTTTGGAGGTCCCTTCCAGCCCAAACCCATTCTATGACTCTGTGATTTATTCCCAGGCAATGAATCTGGGCAGCCTGCTCTGGCTGGACAAGATGACCTCTGAGGCTCCCTGCAATCTGTGACAGGGCTCTTGAGGAGCCTTCGGGAGCCACCAGAAAGGTAGGGGTTCAACAGCCCAACAAGAGAGCCTCACTGCCTAGCTGAGGCCTATGATTAATCGCTCCTCATTAGCCTGAACAGCTGCAGTCTCCGCTCCCTGCCTGCAGCAGCCTGAGCTAGGCCTAAGGAGCCCTTCCTGCTCCTGAGGCTGCTTGCTGCTTCCTACCCTTGCTCCAAGCTGAGCTCAGAAAGTTTCCTTCGGTTCCATTTTAGGTTATGATTTTCTTTCTATATTATTATCATTCAATTGTACTCATTCTGGTTGATTTTCCTTGATTTGATTGAATTCTATCATTTTATCTCCTGTTGGTTGATGCATTTTGTTTTTATGTGATTTTACTGCTGGGCTTTGTTTATTTATTTGTTTATTTATTTGATTATTTATTTGTTTATTTATCCCACTATTGTTTTATTTTCATTTTATTTCCTTTTTAAATCCATTTGATTTGGTTCTATTATTTAATTTTTATTTCCTCTTGCTATTGCCTTTTATTTATTTATTTATTTAAATGTTTGGATGCTTCATTGTTTTATTATTTTCTTTATTATTTATTTTATTAATTTTAGTTAATTCCATCATTTTATGTTTTTTTTTTTAATGTAGTATATATATTTCTTTTATTTTGCTGCAGCATTTTATCTTCTTGGTTAATTTTATTGAATTTTATTTGCTTTTAAATGTTTATTTTATGTTATAGTATTTTTCTTTATTTTATTTTTATTGATTTAATTTGATTTTTATTTTCTTTTTACTTTATTTAATTTAATTTAATTTAATTTAATTTAATTTTTATTTATTTTTATTTTATTTTATTTTAATTTATTTTAATTTATTTGATTTGGTTTTTATTTTAATTTTACTTTACTTTATTTAAATTTATTTTATTTTATTGCATTTTATTGCATTTAATTTTAATTCTATTTTATTTTATTTTGTTTTGTTTTATTTTATTGCATTTTATTTTATTGCATTTTATTTTATTGCATTTTATTTTATTTTTATTTTATTTTATTTTATTACATTTTATTTTTATTTTATTTTATTTTATTTTATTTTATTTTATTTTATTTTATTTTACTTTCATTTATTTATTTTATTTCATTTTTATTTTATTTTTATTTTTATTTTAGTTAATTTAATTTAATTTTTATTTAATTTCATTTCATTTCATTTCATTTCATTTCACTTCACCAACCAGCACCAGTGTCAATAATTAAAGCCCAGTTAGCCTGAGTTAAGTAACCTCAGCTAGGCGAACCCCAGGCTCTGCATTTGGCGCCGCTGGAAGGGATTCCTCCGGGTGGCACAGGCAGCGTTTTGTGCCTTGCCCCTGAATGAGCAGCGCTGGGAGTCCATTATCTGCCGGCATCATTGTCGCCGCTGCCGCCTCGCACTAAATGCTTTATTTGTTCCGCGGGGGGACAGCGAATTTCCTTACCAACACCACACCATTGTGTGCCCTCGGAAACAGCTGCGGCAGCCCGCGCCGCGATGACACACACTTGGAATTTGCTCCCAGCCCTCCGCCACGCAGCGATGAATGTCCCAGGGAAGGAATCAAAGCTATCTGCTGTCAGGGGCAGGCAGGTGCTGCGCAGCTGCGCGGCGCGGACGGGAAGAGCGCTCCCGGAGAAGCGATCTGCCGCAGCCGCAGACCCAGCTCCCGCGGCCCTGCGCCCTGCTGCCCAGCTACAGCTTCCCTGTCCGCCCTCAGCTCCAAACTGACTCCTGCCTGCCCAGCTACAGCTTCCCTGTCCACCCTCAGCTCCAAACTGACTGCTGCCTGCCCAGCTACATCTTCCCTGCCCACCCTCAGCTCCAAACTGACTGCTGCCTGCCCAGCTACAGCTTCCCTGTCCACCCTCAGCTCCAAACTGACTGCTGCCTGCCCAGCTACAGCTTCCCTGTCCACCCTCAACTCTAAACTGACTGCTGCCTGCCCAGCTACAGCTTCCCTGTCCACCCTCAACTCTAAACTGACTGCTGCCTGCCCAGCTACAGCTTCCCTGTCCACCCTCAGCTCCAAACTGACTCCTGCCTGCCCAGCTACAGCTTCTCTGTCCACCCTCAGCTCCAAACTGACTGCTGCCTGCCCAGCTACAGCTTCCCTGTCCACCCTCAGCTCCAAACTGACTGCTGCCTGCCCAGCTACAGCTTCTCTGTCCAGCCTCAGCTCCACAACGACTGCTGCCTGCCCAGCTACAGCTTCTCTGTCCAGCCTGCCCACAGCTCAGCTCCACAACGACTGCTGCCTGCCCAGCAGCAGCTTCTCTGTCACTCTGCCTGGATCTAGGCTCTAAACTCATTGCTGGCTGCCCAGCTGCAGCTCCTCTGTCACCCTGCCTGCAGCTCATCTCTAAATTGCTTGCAGCCTGGAAGGTGGTCCCTGCCCATTGGGGGGAGTTGGAACTTGTTGAACATAGAGTGGTTTGGGTTGGAAGGGACCTCCAAAGCTCATCCAGGCCAACCCCCTCTGCACTCAGCAGGGACATCCTCACCCAGATCAGGCTGCCCAGAGCCCTGCTGTGCCTCACTTTCAATATCTCCAGGGACAGAGCCTCAACTACCTCCCTGGGCAACCCATTCCAGTGTTCCACCGTTGTCATGGTGCAGAACTTGTTCCTACCATGAGTTCTGTTAATGTAACTGGTGGCTCTTCTCCTTGCTCCTTGGGGTGGCTCCTGTTGTTACCCTGGAGGCCCTCAGCAGGCTGCCTGTGAGCAGATCCCAGCTCTCAGAGGGAACATGTGCATCCTGCACCGGGCTCTACATGGACCTACAACTGCTGCACTCATTTCCTTCTCGCCCCTCTTGTGACCCTATGATGAATGCCTCCTCCCCCCCTCCAGGAAACCCAAGTTCTCCAAGCTGCACCATCTGTAGAGCCATTTATTTACCTCCAGGATGTGCCTGTCCTTGCTCAGGCTTTCACCTTCTCTGATGGGGTTGATAAGAACACCAGCTGAGGCTCCAGGCCTCTCAGCATCACTTCAGGAGCTTTGCTGTTCCTGATGGCTTTCAGAGAGCCTTCAAATCATTGCAATTGGAAAAGATCATGAAGATCAATGAGCCCAACCATTCTCTAACTCTGCCAAGGCTGGGGCTGCACCATGGCCCTCAGCACCACAGCTCTGCCTCTTCCAAACCCCTCCAGGGATGGGGATTCAGCCACCCCCCTGGGCAGCCTGTGCGAGGCTTGGACAACCCTTTCAGGCACCAAGTTTCTTCTCATCTCCAACCCAAACCTCTCCAAACAGTCAGGTTGGCAATTTGCAAGTAGCCTTAGGATACCTAAATCCCAAACAGCACAGAACTGCATGGAATCATAGGATTGTTTGGGATGGAAAAGGCCTCTGAGCTCATCCAGTCCAACCATCAACCCAACCCCACCATGACCACCAAACCCTATCCCCAAGTGCCATGGCCAGAGGTTTCTGGCACACCTCCAGGGATGGTGACTCCACCACCTCCCTGGGCAGCCTGTGCCAGCCCCTGACCACTCTTGCAGCAATGAATCTTCTCCTAACTTCCAACCCAAACCTCTTCCTAGAGGCACAGCAGCATTGGTTCCCCAGTGAACGAGCCCATGGAGGAGCTTCCAGCCGCTGCCAGCTTGGTTTGGGCAGAAGCCCTCCTGTCAGCCTTAGGTCACTGCAGCACATGGATGGTTCTTGTCACTGAGAGAAGTGAGTCACCAGCCACTAGCACCTTCCCTTTGCTTTCACAAGCAGGGGTCATCAACCTCCTGCCTGCCAGAGCATGTGGTTTCTCCTCCTTCAGCACTGCAGTTGCTCTCCCACTCCTTGCCAAGAGAGAGTTTGCTGCTTTTTCTTTGTTATTTATTTAAAGGCTTGATGAATCTCCAGCTGAGGCTGAAGCTCCATCTGCCAGCAGCAGTAGAACACAGCCAGCCTTCTCCCCCGGGAGAAATGCCTTCCTCTTCCTCCTCTGGGGCTTCTGCAGACCTTCAGCTGATTGCTTCTTAGAGCCTCCACATCTAGGATGTCCATGAGATCATAGTATCACAGTATCATTCAGGGTTGGAAGGGACCACAAGGATCAGCCAGTTCCAACCCCCCTGCCATGGGCAGGGACACCCCACACTAGAGCAGCCTGGACACAGCCTCAGCCAGCCTGGCCTTAAACACCTCCAGGGACAGGGCCCCAACCACCTCCCTGCACAACCCATTCCAGGGCTTCACCACTCTCCTGGGGAAGAACTTCCTCCTCCCCTCCAGCCTCAATCTCCCCACCTCCAGCTTCATTCCATTTCCCCCAGTCCTAGCACTGCCTGAGATCCTGAGCAGTCCCTCCCCAGCCTTCCTGCAGCCCCCTGCAGATCCAGGAAGGCCACAGTGAGGTCACCTGGGAGCCTTCTCTTCTGCAGACTGAACAGCCCCAACTCCTTCAGTCTGTCCTCACAGCAGAGCAGCTCCAGCCCTCTGCTCATCCTCCTGGCCCTGCTCTGGACAACACCTTCCAGCACCTCCAGATCCCTCTTGCCATAGGGGCTCCAGAACTGGAGGCAGGACTCCAGGTGGGGTCTCCCCAGAGCTGAGCAGAGGGGGAGAATCACCTCCCTTGCCCTGCTGGCCACACTTCTCCTGCTGCAGCCCAGGCTCTGGTTGGCTTTGTGGGCTGCAAGTGCAGACTGAGAGCTCCTGGTGAGCTTCTCCTCCCCCAGCACCCCCAAGGCTCTCTCCTCAGGGCTGCTTTCCAGCCAGTCCCTGCCCAGCCTGCATTTGTGCCTGGGGTTGCCATGAGCCAGCTGCAGGACCCTGCCCTTGGTCTTGTTGAACCTCCTGAGGTTGGCTTGTGCCCACCTCTCCAGCCTGCCCAGCTCCCTCTGGATGGCCTCCCTTCCCTCCAGCCTGTCTGCTGCACCACACAGCTTGGTGTCATCAGCAAACCTGCTGAGGGTGCACTCAATGCCACTGTCCATGGCACCCACAGAGATGTTGACCAAGCCTGGTCCCAGGACTGATCCTGAGGTCCACGAGTTACTTCATGCTTCTCAGCCCACCCTCCCTTCCTGGGATTCTTCCAGCTGGTTTCTAGGGAGTTGGCTTTCCTGGCTCCCTGGCTCTGCTGCTGGAAACCACACTGAAAACCCAAACTGTGGCCCAGACCAACACAGCTCCAGTTGGGATCCTGGGCTGCGCATAGCTCCTCTGAGGGCAGGCAGAGAAAGAGCTGGATGCTGAGGAGACATCCCCCAGCCCTTATTCTCCCTGTTCCATAGCCTCCTAAACTCCCTGAACCCTGCTTTGTTCCACTTTGTTAGGAACTTCTCCCCTGTTGGCATCTGCTGCTGGCTAACTGATCCCAACCTTGCCATGGGCAGGGGGGGGCTTGAAGGTCTCTTCCAACCTGGTTAATTCTATTCTATTCTATTCTATTCTATTCTATTCTATTCTATTCTATTCTATTCTATTCTATTCTATTCTATTCTATTCTATTCTATTCTATTCTATTCTATTCCATTCCATTCCATTCCATTCCATTCCATTCCATTCCATTCCATTCTATCCCTGCTTTGACACTGCAGAGCTGAACATGAAAATGAAGTCCAAACTTGGTATCCTGCCAGCTGGTGACATTCAAGTGGCAGATGACCCTCCTGAAGGCCACCTCTGAGAGTCACCATGGGGAGGATCAGATGGGCTGTCTGGGCTAAAGCCCTGTCACAGAAGCTCAGAGTGGTAGGGAAGGGAACTCTGGAGGCCATAGAATCACAGAATTGTCAGGGTTGGAAGGGACCTCAAGGCTCAGCCAGCTCCAACCCCCCTGCCATGGCCAGGGACACCTCACACCACAGCAGGTTGCTCACAGCCACCTCCAGCCTGGCTGCAAACACCTCCAGGCAGGAGGCTTCCACCACCTCCCTGGGCAACCTGGGCCAGGCTCTCACCACCCTCATGGGCAACAACTTCTTCCTCACAGCCAATCTCAATCTCCCCACTTCTAGTTTTGCTCCATCCCCCCCAGTCCTATCCCTCCCTGACACCTTCAAAAGTCCATCCCCAGCTTTCTTGAAGCCCCCTGCAGATCTTGGAAGGCCACAATGAGGTCTCCTCAGAGCCTTCTCCTCTCCAGCCTTCACAACCCCAACTCCCTCAGTCTGTCCTCACAGCAGAGCAGCTCCAGCCCTCTGCTCCTCCTCCTGGCCCTTCTCTGGACATCTTCCAGCACCTCCAGATCCTTCCTGGCACAGAGGCTCCAGCACTGGCCCCAGAGCTGCAGCTGTGGTCTCAGCAGAGTGGAGCAGAGGGGCAGAATCCCCTCCCTGGCCCTGCTGGCCACACTTCTCTTGCTGCAGCCCAGAACTGGAATCATCAAGTCCAACCAGCTGCCAGAGCAGGGCTACCTAGATCAGGTTGCACAGGGATGCATCCAGGTCAGTTCTGACAGTCTGCAGAGAAGGAGGCTCCAGAGCCTCTCTGGGCAGCCTGCTGCAGGGCTTCCTTAGGCCAAACTTGCTGCCCAGGTCCCATTCATTCCTGGGGTTGGCTGCTCCACAGAGCTCAGCAGCAGCCTCTCAGCATCTCTCCAAGGGTACACCACCCCCCTGCCTGATCTTCTGCAGCCCCTGCCTTGGCAGCTTCTGTCAGGCTAATGAAGAAAACCAAAGAGAAGAGCTCTTGTCAGAGGACATGAAGGGGAATCAAAAGCAAAGGTTCTCCACCCCCTTTACTTTGCTCTACTGAGGCCACACCTGGAATATTGTGTCCAGTCCTGGGCTCAACAAGGACAAGGAAGAGCTGGAGAGAGCCCAATGGAGAGCCACTGAGGTGCTGAGGGGATTGGAACATCTACCTGATGGGCAGAGGCTGAGGCCTGGAGCTGTTTGACCTGGAGAAGAGGACCTGGAGAGGAGAGCTGGCTGTGAGCAACCTGCTGCAGTGAGAGGTGTCCCTGGCCATGGCAGGGGGTTGGAGCTGGCTGAGCCTTGAGGTCCCCTCCAGCCCTGACAGCTCTGTGATCCTGTGCTGATCAGTACATGAAGGGTGGGGGTCAAGAGGCTGGGGCTGGTTCTTCCAGCTTGCTGTGTGGTTATTCCTCTACACCCAGCCCTGGAATCACAGAATTGGTGTGGTTGGCAAAGGCCTCAAAGCTCCTCCAGTCCCACCCCCAACCCACCCCCCCATGGCCCCCAAACCCTGGCCCCAGGTGCCATGGCCACAGGGTTCTGCAACACCCCCAGGGCTGGGGACTCCACCACCTCCCTGGGCAGCCTCTGCCAGACCCTGACCACTCTTGCTGGGAAGAAATTGCTCCTCCTGGCCGACCCAAGGCAGCTGTCTGGTAGATTTCCCAGGACAAGATGCAGGACACTCTCTCCTGGTTGCTCTTCTCGCCTACTGTCCTAGTTTCCTTTTTGGAGGACCATGAGTGTGCTCTCATCTGCTGGAGGCTGACAAAGGCTTCTCTTGGGTTACCATCAGTGGTCTCAGTCTATATTTGGCCAAAGGACCAGAATAGCTGCTGCTGGATGCTATTCACAGGCAGCAGGCAGGGAGCAAAAAACCCACAAGCTACTATTTTAATGCCAGGAAACCAGTTTGGGTTTATTTTTAACAGCAGAGTGTTGCCACAGCCTCGATCTGATTCCTCCTCCTCCTCATCATCTTCTGTGTTCAACCAGGGCAAATGTAGAGTCCTGCACCTGGGGAGGAGCAACCTCCTGCACTACTACAGGTGAGAAGTGACCTGCTGGGAAGCAGCTCCATGGAGAAGGACCATGGAGAAGTGCTGGTGGGGAGGGACAAGTTCCCAGGGAGCCAGCAATGTGCCCTCTTGGCACAGAAGGGCAGTGGTGTCCTGGGGTGCACGCAGAAGAGTGTGGCCAGCAGGGCAAGGGAGGTTCTCCTGCCCCTCTGCTCTGCCCTGGTGAGGTCACACCTGCAGTGTTGTGTCCAGTTCTGGGCTCCCCAGCTCAAGAGGGACAGGGAACTGCTGGAGAGAGCCCAGTGGAGGGCCATGAAGATGCTGAGGGGCCTGGAGAGCATCTCTGTGAGGAGTAGAGGCTGAGCCCTGGGGCTGTTGAGCCTGGAGAAGGGCAGCCCCAGAGGGGACCTGAGCAATGCTCAGCAAGAGCTAAAGGAGCTGTGGGGGGCAGGAGGCTGGGGCTGGGCTCTGCTCAGTGGAGGTCACTGAGAGGAAAGCAGACAAAGGGCACAGACAAGAAAAGAGGAAGATTACAAGAGGGCTGGGGAGGGACTGCTCAGGATCTCAGGCAGTGCTAGGACTAGGGGGAATGGAATGAAGCTGGAGGTGGGGAGATTGAGGCTGGAGGGGAGGAGGAAGATCTTCCCATGAGAGTGGTGAAGCCCTGGACTGGGTTGTGCAGGGAGGTGGTTGGGGCCCTGTCCCTGGAGGTGTTTAAGGCCAGGCTGGCTGAGGCTGTGGCCAGGCTGCTGTAGTGTGGGGTGTCCCTGGCCATGGCAGGGGGGTTGGAGCTGGCTGATCCTTGTGGTCCCTTCCAACCCTGACTGATTCTGTGATACTATGAGACTATGATGCTATGACTTCAACTTAAGGAGAAACTTCTTTCTGTGAGGATGCTGACCAGAGGCTAACAGGTGGAGGTCATGGGGCTGGGGCTGGGCTCTGCTCAGTGGTGGTCAGTGGCAGGACAAGGGACAAATGGGTGAAAACTAGAACAGAGGAGCTTCCAGAGAAGGACCACGAGGAGGAGCAGAGGGCTGGAGCTGCTCTGCTCTGAGGACAGACTGAGGGAGTTAGGTTTATGGAGTCTGGAGAGGAGAAGGCTCTGAGGAGACCTAATTGTGGCCCTCTGGCTCTTTACAACTCCCAGAAAGGAGGTTTGAGACAGGTGGGGCTTGGCCTCTTCTGCCTGCTCACAACTGATAGGAAAAGCAACAGCCTCCAGTTGCACCAGGGGAGGTTCAGGTTGGAGATGAGGACAAATTTCTTTCATGCAAGAGAGGTCAGGGACTGGCTCAGGCTGCCCAGGGAGGTGGTGGAGTCCCCAGCCCTGGAGGTGTGCAAGAGCTGTGTGGCCATGGCACCTGGGGCCATGGTGGTGTTGGGCTGAGGGTTGGGCTGGGTGATCTTGGAGGTCTTTTCCAGCCTTATTGATTCTATGAGGATATTCAGGTGGCCAGATGCAGCTGAGCTGGAAACCAAAGCCACCCCCACAGCACTGTGGACTTCCTCTTCATTGAGAGCTGATTAAAAGCTCCATGGCCCAGTGCTGTGCATCCCTAAGTCTGATGGAGCTCTGCTGCCTTCTCCATCTTCACCTTCAATGCTGTGCATCTTTCAAGATGATTGATGACCTCCACAAAGGGAATTAGAGAGATTTATGCCAGGCTGTTCCACTTGTCATGATGTAATGTCAAGAGCTGGAGCAGCATCTGGCCAGGTGGTTTTGATGAGGGAAAAATGTGCAAGGGTTTAACATTCTTCCTGCTGGACCTTCACAAAACCCAGCCACATGTGGGCATCTCCAGCTCATGGCAGCATGACCCTGGAGCTTGGACATCCCTTCAGATCAGGTAGGGTGGAGAGAAACCCAGACCAATGTGCTGGAAGGTGTCCAGAGAAGGGCCACGTGGAGGAGCAGAGGGCTGGAGCTGCTCTGCTGTGAGCACAGACTGAAGGAGTTGGGGTTGTGCAGGCTGGAGAGGAGAAGGCTCCCAGGAGACCTCATTGTGGCCTTCCAGGATCTGCAGGGGGCTCCAGGGTAGACCTCAGATGGGACTAAAGTCCCCCCAGCTCCCCAAGCAATGGAAGGAAATCCTGTCAGTGTGTTTTCCTGGGAGGTGGAAAGCCAGGAGACAGCTACACCTGCATTTCTCCTGCCTGTTTCTAGTGCAGGGCAGCAGCAGTGGAGGGCTGGCTGGGAAAGAGAATCAGAGGATGGCTTGAGGTGGAAGGGACCTTTGAGGTCATCAAGCTCCAGCATCTGCAGGGGGCTCCAAGAAAGCTGGGGAGGGACTTATGAGGGTGTCAGGGAGGGATAGGACTGGGGGGAATGGAGCAGAACTAGAAGTGGGGAGATTGAGATTGGCTGTGAGGAAGCAGTTGTTGGCCATGAGGGTGGTGAGAGCCTGGCCCAGGTTGCCCAGGGAGGTGGTGGAAGCCTCCTGGCTGGAGGTGTTTGCAGCCAGGCTGGAGGTGGCTGTGAGCAACCTGCTGTGGTGTGAGGTGTCCCTGGCCATGGCAGGGGGTTGGAGCTGGCTGAGCCTTGAGGTCCCTTCCAACCCTGACAATTCTATGATCCTATGATTCTCCCCAGATTTTCCAGACAGGCTTTCTGGAGCTGTGGAGCTGCCATGGGCAGCCAGCATCAGAGCCTGCCTGAGGGGAGCTGCTGCATGGAGCAGAGCTGCCACAGGATGGAGTGAGCTGCATGGAACCTTCAGACTTGGCTGGGAGATTTCACACTGTAAATGGCAAAGAGAAATCTGAATGCAGCAGAAACAAAAGCTGTGCCTGGACGTGTCTCAACAAGCCTCAGCTTCTTGTAGAGAGCAGGAAGAATTCAGCATAAAAGAACCCAAAATTAAGTGCAGTAGTGCCACAGGAGGGCAAATTGCTGTGATGGGTTCCTGGGGTTTACTCCAGGGGATCTGCTCTGGAAGGGGGAGGGTTGGACTCCATGATCTCCAGAGGTCCTTTCCAACCCCCTCTGAGATCTGTTGAGTGCCTTTTATGCTCAGAGATGTTGGTGAGCAGAGTTGTAGGGAAGACCCCAACCCTCTCCAGGGTTATTTCATAGAATCCTGAATCAGTTTGGTTGGAAAAGCTCTTTCAGATCACTCAGTTCAACCAGTCTCTGGCTCTGCCACATAGGTAATGAATGCAGGGCACCATGGAAGGGATGACTGGGGTTGGAATGCACTGAAACCTCTCTGGGGTGGTGCCTGTGGAACACCACTGGGAGAGAGCTCTTCCAAAGCCATCCAGGATGGACTTGATGGGAATAAAATCGTGGAATCAGTTTGGTTGGGAAAGACCTTGAAGAGCATCCAGTCCAACCATCCCCTAACTCTGCCAAGGCTGGGGCTGAGCCATGGCCCTCAGCACCACAGCTCTGCCTCTTCCAAGCCCCTCCAGGGATGGGGATTCAGCCTCCTCCCTGGGCAGCCTGTGCCAGGCTTGGAGAACCCTTCCAGTCAAGAAGTTTCTTCTCATCTCCAACCTAAACCTCCCCTGGTGCACTTGAAGCCATTTCCTCTCTTCTTATCCCTTGTTAGTAGGGAGAAGAGACCAACAACCACCTGGCTCCAGTCTCCTTGCAAGGAGTTGTAGACAGCAGTGGCCTCAGGTTGTCCCAGGGGAGATTCAGGTTGGAGATGAGAAGAAACTCCTTGACTGGAAGGGTTCTCCAAGCCTGGCAGAGGCTGCCCAGGGAGGTGGCTGAATCCCCATCCCTGGAGGGGTTTATCAGAGGCAGAGCTGTGGTGCTGAGGGCCATGGCTTAGCCTCAGCCTGGGCAGAGCTGAAATTGGTTGGACTGGAGGAGCTCAAAGAGCTTTTCCCACCAGAACCATTCAAGGACCCTCATGGCAGAACCACATCATGCTGCTTTGTGTCTTGTTTGTAAAGGGCATCTTTGCACACTGGTCATTAATTAACTACACTTTTTTAACAGGCTGATTTATACTTTCAGCTTCTGAAGGTGCCCTGGCAGGGGGTGGGGGGTTTGGACTGGATGATCTCCAGAGGTCCCTTCCAGCCTCTAACCTTCTGTGATTCTGTGCATGTCAAAACTGCCCTCTGAGGTCTCTCCCACCCTTGGTGATTCTGTGATACATCAAAGCCTATTTTCAACCTTTTTGCTTCTTTCTTTTTCCCCCCTCCCAGAACTAGATGTTTTTCTCTTTATTTACCTCCCTGCAGACAATGAAAACCAAACAAAGATAAGACTCAGATTCTCTTGGTTGAAGGACAGCTTCCAAGCAGATTTCCTCTGCCTTCCCCCTTTTCTCAGGCTTTGGTACCAAATGCTTGCATTTAAAGAGGAAGCAGTGGCCCCAAGACAATAATTTACACCGAGAACACTAAATGACCTCTGAAGATTAGAGGTCAGGGAAATCGTTTGTGTTAGCTGCAGAGGGTTTTGGTACAGCCAAAACCACCAACAGACGAAATCCACCCAGGGGCTGGGGCAGGACTCTTGCAGCTGCCTGTGTGACTGAAGGGAAAATGGGTTTAGGGCTTCAGAAGCATCCAGCTTCCAGGAGATGGTGCTGCAGCCCTTCAGCTGCCTTCCTGCCAGGATCTCCAGGCTTCCACCTCCGGTAAAAATTGACCTTCCCATTCCTATTCTCTCTTCTCTTCTCTTCTCTTCTCTTCTCTTCTCTTCTCTTCTCTTCTCTTCTCTTCTCTTCTCTTCTCTTCTCTTCTCTTCTCTTCTCTTCTCTTCTCTTCTCTTCTCTTCTCTTCTCTTCTCTTCTCTTCTCTTCTCTTCTCTTCTCTTCTCTTCTCTTCTCTTCTCTTCTCTTCTCTTCTCTTCTCTTCTCTTCTCTTACCTTCTCTTACCTTCTCTTCTCTTCTCTTCTCTTCTCTTACCTTCCCTTTCCTTTCCCTTTCCCTTTCCCTTTCCCTTTCCCTTTCCCTTTCCCTTTCCCTTTCCCTTTCCCTTTCCTTTCCCCTTTCCCTTTCCCTTTCCCTTTCCCTTTCCCTTTCCCTTTCCCTTTCCCTTTCCCTTTCCTTTCCCTTTCCCTTTCCCTTTCCCTTTCCCTTTCCCTTTCCCTTTCCCCTTCCCCTTCCCCTTCCCCTTCCCCTTCCCCTTCCCCTTTTCCCTTCCCCTTCCCCTTCCCCTTCCCCATGTTGTTTTACCTCACAGTTTGTGAATGATCCTAGCACCAAAGGAAATTCTGCAGTGCCAGGGTCTGCCAATCAGTCTCCCTCCAGATTCTGCTGCTGGCACTGCTTGCAGCTAAGAAAGGAGCACCCAGGCCAGCACTGGAAGGACATGAAAAATCTTCTTAATGCCTTGAAAAGGAAACTAGAAATCACAACTGGAAATCAAACTTTGTTCTTCCTGCTTTGAAGGGAAATTTGGGGGTAGGGGAGGGGAAGAAAAGTTGCTATCTGAGAAAGTTTTCATGTGGAGAAGATAAATGAAACTTCTTCCCCCCCCCCTTTTTTTTCATCTGGGGGGAGAGTTTCAGAGTGTTTTGTTGCTCTCCATTGGGTTTGGCAGTGACCTTTTGACCAGGCTCTGCTTGACATGGAGGAAATCCTTCAGCTGCTGCTCACCCAAGTGGCTGACTGCCCACCTGTGTCAGCCAAGGGGCTACAGACAGGCAATGGAGGCTCTTCTCCAGTCTTCTCCTGCAGACATTTCAGTGGGGAGAGGAGAGCTTCATCCCCTACAGCTACACCTGCAACACAGAGGGCTTAGGTTGGAAGGGGACCTCAGAGATCATCTACTCCAACCTTCCTGCCATGGTCAGGGACACCTCCCACCAGCCCAGCTTGCTCAAGGCCTCATCCAGCCTGGCCTGGAACACCTCCAGGGAGGAGGCAGCCACAGCCTCCTTGGGCAACCTGTGCCAGAGTCTCCCCAGGCTCATTCTGAAGACCATTTACTCCTTTTGCATCCTTCCATGGCTCTTCTAATTCAGCAGTGCCTTCAGCTCCAGGGTTTGCCTCCTTTGGCAAAGACAACAGCTGGCAGCAGCTGCAGTCAGAGAATGGGTTTGGTTGGAAAAGAACTTTCAGATCATCACAGAGTCATAGAATCAACCAGGCTGGGAAAGACCTCAGAGATCATCAGGTTCAACCTAACACCCAACACCTCCTGACAACTAACCCATGGCTCCAAGTGCCACATCCAGGCCTTTCATGAACACCTGCAGGGATGGTGACTCCACCACCTCCCTGGGCAGCACATCCCCAAGGCCAATCTCTCTTGCTGGGAAGAATTTCTTCCTCACCTCCAGCCTAAACCTCCCCTGGCACAACTTGAGACTGTGTCCTCTTGTTCTGATGCTGGTTGCCTGGGAGAAGAGACCAACCCCCACCTGGCTACAACCTCCCTTCAGGGAGTTGGAGAGAGCAAGAAGGTCTCCCCTGAGCCTCCTCTTCTCCAGGCTAAGCAACCCCAGCTCCCTCAGCCTCAAGTCCAAACATTATCCTTCTCTACAGCTCTCTCTGAGGAGCAGCCACAGAGATTTCCTGCAGCACAGCAAGAAATGTTCTGGGAGTCATCTTTCCTTTCCTATAGAGCACCCAGAACCTTTATCAGAGACTGATTGGTTTCTGGTTTCATAGAACTGTTGAGTTTGAAAGAGACCTCTGAGATCACCAAGCCCAACCCCTCACCCAGAGCTCACAATTCCACCCCTGCTGCTAAGCCACTGCTGCCAAACCATGGCCCTCAGCACCACAACCCTGCAGCTTCTGATCCCCTCCAGGGATGGGGATTCAGCCTCCTCCCTGGGCAGCCTGTGCCAGGCTTGGGGAACCCTTTCAGGCACCAAGTTTCCTCTCATCTCCAACCTAAACCTTCCCTGGTGCAACTTGAGGCCCTTGTCTCTTGTCCTATCACTTCTTACTGGGGAGGAAAGACCAACCCCCAGCTGGCTCCAACCTCCTCAGGGATCTGTGGAGAGCAATGGCCTCAAGTTTCACCAAGGGAGGCTTAGATTGGAGATGAGAAGATACCTGATGACTGAAAGGGTTCTCCAAGCCTGGCACAGGCTGCCCAGGGAGGAGGCTGAATCCCCATCCCTAGAGGGGTTTGAAGGAGGCAGAGCTGTGATGCTCAGGGCCATGGCTTAGCCCCAGCCTGGGCAGAGTTGCAGCAAGGTCTCCCCTCAGCCTCCTCTAACTTGCTACTTTCAATGCTGATCCTTTTCCCCTGGATTTTTGGGTGCTGCCAGCTGGGATGCTCTGGGTGTTAAAATGTTTGCTGTCAGCACCCCAGCATCACTGAGGGCTTTCCAACCCAACTTCATTTGAGAGGTAAGTGAACAGTGAATGCCTCCAGACAATAGCTTCAGTGACTGTCTCCAGAGAAAGACTTTTCAGGGTTGTGGTGTTTGTCAACCTGCCTTCCCACAGCTCCTGAGCAGGCTGTGCACTACTTTTTGTGCTCCAGCACCTGCAACTCCTTGAGAGGAGGCTGGAGGGAGGTGGGAGTTGGGCTCTTGTCCCTAGGAGCAGGTGACAGAAGGAGAGGAAATGGCCTCAAATTGCCCCAGGGGAGGCTTAGTTTGGAGATGAGGACAAATTTCTTTGCTGCAAAAGTGGTCAGGGGCTGGCAGAGGCTGCCCATGGAGGTGGTGGAGTCCCCATGGCTGGGGGTGCTCCAGAAGCCTGTGGCCTTGGCACCTGGGGCCATGGTCTGGTGGCCATGGTGGTGTTGGATTGCTGTTTTGACTCTCCAGACTTAATGTCAGCCCCAGGACTTTCCCCCAGCTCCAGAGATTGCCTTTTTTTTGTGCTGCAGTCCCTCACCTGCTCAATAATTTCCATCTCTTGTCTAACCATTAACCAACCAGTAGCTGTTAAAGTCAAACTGGAGGAAGGGAACCCAGATGTTGTTTGCTGCCTCTAATGAAAGAGCCTTATGCAGCCTCATACCTTCCTGCCTGACCTTTCCCGGGCCTGGACCTTCTGTACCAGGCAGAGAGCTGTTTACCAGGGCCCCCAAGCTGTGTACAGACTCCCCCAGCACACAGCTGGCCAAGCAAACCCACAGCCCCTGGCCAAAGTGAGTGGTGCTGAGCACAGGCTGTGAGCAGGGCACCGAGGAGCTGCTGCTCCCAGCACGCAGCTGCTCCCATGCCCAGGCAAAGCCCTGGAGGCAGAGGGGAAGCTGAGGGCTTAACAAGCAGCCAGAGCATTCCCCTGGCTTCCAAACTGGACAGCAAGGTAAAGGGCAACACACATCACCCCACAGGCAGTGCACTTGGAGTCATAGAGCTGCTGAGGTTGGAAGAGATCTCTGAGGGCATCCAGTCCAAGAGCTGAGCCTAGAGCTCACGCTTCCACCACTAAACCACAGCCCTCAGCAGCACATCCAGGCATCCTTTGTACCCCTCCAGGGATGGTGACTCCCCCTCCTCCCTGGGCAGCCTGTCCCAGTGCTTGAGAATCCTCTCTGGGAAGGATTTCTCCTAATATCCAACCTGAACCTGCCCTGGAACAACCTGAGCCTGCTTCCTGTTGTCTTCTCACTTCTTAGCAGGGAGGAGAGACCAACCCCCACCTGGCTACAACCTTCAGTTAGTTTCTTCTGCTGTAGAAGCAAACCCAGCCTTCACCAAAGGAGTTTTCCAGCTAGAAAAAGCTTCTTGCTGTATCCAGCAGGAGTGGCAGCTCTTCAGGGATGGCTGGAGGAAGTTGTAAGGCTGCTTGAGAGTAGCCCTGAAGGAAAGGCCTTGGGGGTGCTGGGGGAGGAGAAGCTCAACAGGAGCCAGCAGTCAGCACTTGCAGCCCAGAGAGCCAAGCAGAGCCTGGGCTGCAGCAAGAGAAGTGTGGCCAGCAGGGCCAGGGAGGGGATTCTGCCCCTCTGCTCCACTCTGCTGAGACCACAGCTGAAGCTCTGGGGCCAGTGCTGGAGCCTCTGTGCCAGGAAGGGTCTGGAGGTGCTGGAAGGTGTCCAGAGAAGGGCCAGGAGGATGAGCAGAGGGCTGGAGCTGCTCTGCTGTGAGGACAGACTGAGGGAGTTGGGGTTGTGCAGGCTGGAGAGGAGAAGGCTCCCAGGAGACCTCATTGTGGCCTTCCAGGACCTGCAGGGGGGCTCCAAGAAAGCTGGGGAGGGACTTTTGAGGGTGTGAGGGAGGGATAGGACTGAGGGGGATGGAGCAAAACTAGAAGTGGGGAGATTGAGCTTGGCTGTGAGGAAGAAGTTGTTGCCCAGGAGGGTGGTGAGAGCCTGGCCCAGGTTGCCCAAGGAGGTGGTGGAAGCCTCCTGCCTGGAGGTGTTTGCAGCCAGGCTGGAGGTGGCTGTGAGCAACCTGCTGTGGTGTGAGGTGTCCCTGCCCATGGCAGGGGGCTTGGAACTGGCTGCTCCTTGAGGTCCCTTCCAACCCTGACAGTTCTATGATTAGCTTGGCTATGGGCAGCCCATAGTGGGACAAGTTTCATCCCCTTCTATTTCATGCCTTCTATTTCATGCCTTCTATTTCATCCCTTCTATTTCCCACCTTCCTGCCTTGGACAGAGCCCACTGTGAGCAAGTGTTAATGGAATGAGCAAGGTCAATGTATGCTGTGGCAGCAGGCACAGATCAAAGGAGGGCTTCACTACCCTGCTGCATCCTCTCACCTCCTACACGCTGACATCTTAGTACCTGGGAAGGTCACAGATTAGACTTCTGTCCCCAATTCCCTTCCCTCTCTGTGCATCCAAGGCCCTGCTGCCAGGTGCTGCTGGAACTCATCAGGTTGTGTATGGCCAGGCTTAATTTCTTGTGGGATTACACTCAGGGAAGAGCTCTTCAAACCAAGAGGACAAAGTCAACAAGGAGGGCTGTAGAGGATGGAAGAGGAAATGTTTGTCTGGAGGGGGTGTGTGTGTGGGGAAAGATCAAATCTAACCAAATCTGAGAGTTCCTCAAGCTGCATTTCCTTATTTATTATTCTATTAGATTGTATTCTTAGGTAAAATCCCTTCCCAGAAAGGGTCCTCAAGGGCTGGCACAGGCTGTCCAGGGAGGTGGTGGAGTTCCCATCCCTGGAGGGGTTTAAATCCACCTGGATGTGTTGCTGAGGGCTGTGGTTTAGTGGCAGGGGGGTGGCATTGTGAGCTCTAGGGGAGTGTTTGGGCTTGGTGGTGGTCTCAAAGGTCTCTCCCAGCCTCAGCTGTGGGGATGCTGGTGGGGGAGAAGCTGCCCAGCAGCCAGCAATGGGCACTGGCAATCCCTCTTTACCTGCATTTATTGACAACAACTCCATTTGACCTCCATCTTTCGTCCTCCCACCTTGAAAGTGGCAAAAGCAGAGGAGCTCCCAGGCAGGTTTCCTCTCTCAGCAGCCCTGCTTCAGTTCCAAGAGGCCATAAAAGCCTCTGGAATGCAGAGCAGGGGTGTTTGCCACTCAGGTTTCTTTTCCTGCCAAGCAAATTTTCAGCTGAGTGACAAAACCCCAATCACTATGGAGGCTTACAGGAGCTCTTCTCAGCAGCTCAGCTTCAAAGGCTGCCTCTCTAATCCTCACCCAGGAAAGGAAAAATATATGTGTTTCTAGGTTTATTTTCCCTTTCTCATTTTGTTCCTGCTGGTTAGGAAGCTGATGCTTCATTTTTCACCAATTCCCCCCCAGTTTCCACCTTTCTTCCTCTTTTCCCCTCCAATTCCCCCCAATTTCCACATTTCTTCCTCTTTTCCCCTCCAGTTCCCCCCAATTTCCACCTTTTTTGTCTCTTTACCCTTAATTCCCACAATTCCCACCTTTCCCCCTCATTTCCCCCAATTTCCCCCATTTTCTCATTTCCTTCAAATTTCCCCCAGTTTTCCACTTTTTTCCCATTTCCCCCAATTTTCCATCTTTTTCCCCTCTTTCCCCCCAAATCCACCAATTTTCCACCTTTTTTTCCTCTTTTTCTTTCCAATGTTCTACCTTTACTCCTCTTTTTACCCAATTTCAACCTTTTTTATCCTCTTTCTCCCTCCAATTCCCCTCAATTTTCCATCTTTTTATCTCTTTTAACCACCCATTCCCACAATTCCCACCTTATTTTCCTCCTTTTCCCCCAGTTACCCCCTGTTTCCTCATTTCCCCCAAGTTTCCCCCAATTTTCTACTTTTTCCTCTTTTTACCTAATTCCCCCAATTTTTCATTTTTTTTTTTCCTTTTTTGGTCCCATTTCCCCCTAATTTTCTACCTTTTTTCTTTTCTTCTCCCAATTCCCCCCTTTTCCCCCTCTTCCCCCAATTTTTCCCCCTTTTCCCTCCTTTCCCTCCCAATTTTCCACTTTTTCCCTTTTTTTGTCCAAATGACCCCAATTTTCCATCTTTTCTCCTCTGTTTCCCCCAAATCCCACAATTTCCACCTTTCCCCCAGTTTTCCACCATCTGTCCTTTTTTTTTCCAGTGTTCCACTTAGTCCTTTTTTACCCAATTTTCCATCTGGTTTCCTCTTTTCCCCTCAAATTCCCCCAATTTCCCCCTTTTCCTCCCAATTCCCCCTTTTTTCCCTCTTTCTCCCAATTTTCTCCCCTTTTCCCCATCTTCTACTTCTTTCCCTTTTCTTCTCCCATTTGCCCCCAATTTTCCATCTTGTTTTCCTCCTTTTCCCCCCAAATCCCCCAATTTCCAGCTTCTCCCCCCCAATTTTCCAGCCTTTGTCCTCTTTTTTTCCCCCAATGTTCCACTTTTAGTCCTCTTTTAACCAAATTTCCCCCAATTTCCCATCTGAATTCCTCTTTTTCCCCTCAAATCCCCCAAATTCCACCTTTCCCCCAGTTTTCCACCTTTTTCCTTTTTGCTCCTAATTTCCCCCTTCCCCCTCCAATTTTTCCCTCTTTTCCCTCCTTCTCCCCAATTTTTCCACTTTTTTCCTTTTTATCCCATTTCCCCCATTTTCCATCTGTTTTCCTCTTTTTCCCCTCAATTTCCCCCAATTTCCACCCTTTTCCTCCCAATTTTCCCCCTTTTTTTTTTTTCTCCCCACTTCTCCCCTCTTTCCTCCTATTTTCCCCCCTTTTCCCCTATTCCCCCCCAATTTCCACTTTTTTCCCTTTATTTGTGCCATTCCCTCCAATTTTCCATCTCCCCTCCTTTTTTGTGCCATTTTCTTCCAATTTCCCATTTTTTTCCCTTTTTTTTTCCCTCCCATTTCCCCCCAATTCTCCTCTTTCCCCACTATTTTTGTCCCACTTCCCTCCCCCAATTTCCCATCTCGTTTTCCCTTTCTCCCTTTGTTGCTGCTGCTTAGGAAGCTGCTGCTTAGGAAGCTGCTGGTTCATCCTTCAACTGGTTTGGGTTTTTTCCTGGGGGGGGCGGGGAGGGGGATGGGATTTGGGTTCTTTCTGTCGGTGTTTTCTGTTGTTCCCTGCTGCCATTCACACCAGCTGCTATCAAACAGCCATAAAAACACTCCCAGCGCAGATCCTGACTGTAGATCACTGTACCTAGCCCCAGCTGCAGATGGATGGAGCAGCTGGGTCCAGCGAGGTGCTGTTCCTGACTCCCACACACACACTTGGTCATGAGGCATGAAGCAGCACAGTTGCTCCCCAGCCACAATTCCCATTCAGGCACAGATTGATGAAGTGATGAGCTGCCTACCAGGGAGGAGAAATAAACAACAGCAGACACACAAAAAACCCTCACACCAACCAGCCCAAGCCCACCGCAAACCCAGCAGCTCTCCTGCACACCCTAAATAAACAGCCAGGGATATTCCAGCACTAATAAATAACTGCAGCTCAGACAGCAGGTAAGTTGCTGAAGCTTTCTTCCTCCCCATCACTTGGGTACTTGGAAGGGAAGAGAGCAAGGGAGGAAGGAAAGAGAGCAAGGGAGGAAGGAAAGAGAGCAAGGGAGGAAGGATATAGGATAGGGTAGGGTAGGGTAGGGTAGGGTAGGGTAGGGTAGGGTAGGGTAGCACAGGATAGGATGGGATGGGATGGGATGGGATGGGATAGGATAGGATAGGATAGGATAGGATAGGATAGGATAGGATAGGATAGACCAGGGTGGAAGAGAGGAAATAGAGCAAGGGAGGAAGGAAATAGAGCAAGGGAGGAAAGAAAGGAGTCTGTGGAGGGAGACAGCAACGTGTGAAAGCTGGGGGAGGGTTTGTCACACAATGAACCAGGCTGGAAGGGACCCTCAAAGGGCATCTTGGCCAACCCCCCTGCAGGCAGCAGAGACACCTCCAACTACATCAGGCTGCCCAGGGCCACAGCAAGTCTAACCTTGAATCCACCACCACCACCTCCCTGGGCAACCTGTTCCAGCTTTCCACCACCCTTATTGTGCAGAGCTCCCTCCTGATGTCCAACCTAACCCTGCCCTGCTCCAGTTCCAAACCAGTTCCCCTCATCCTATCACCCCAAGCCCTTCTGAACAGTCCCTCCCCAGCCTTCCTGTAGGTCTCCTTCAGATAGTGAAATGCAGCTCTAAGGTCTCCTTGGAGCCTTCTCTTCTCCAGCCTGAACAGCCCCAACTTTCCCAGCCTGTCCCCACAGCAGAGGTCCTGCAGCCCTCTGAGCATCTTTGTGGCCTCCTCTGGACCTCTCTCCAGCAGCTCCAGGTCCTTCCCCTCTCTCCATCTCTGGCAATGGGCACTGGCAGCCCAGAAGGCCAATGGCACCGAGTTGATGCTTTCAGTCCTTGGTGGAGTCCATTCCAGGTTAGCAGAGCTGCAGCTGGAGGAAGAAAAGGACCAAGTTCAGAGCTGCAGTTGGGGGAAGAAAAGGACCAAGTTCAGCTTTAATAGAGGGAGAAAAATTTCTTTATCATCCTCCTTTCAGCAAAGAGTGAAGAAAAATGAAAGGCAAAACTGCTCTAAACATTAATCTGATAAAGAAATCTAGCAGGAAGGAAGAAAAGGACTTGGAAGGAAGGAATTTGGGAGAGAGGGAGGGAGGGAAGGAGGGAGGAAGAAGGGAAGAGAGGAAAGGAGGAAGGAGGGAAGAGAGGAAAGGAGGAGGGAGGGAAGAGATGAAGGAAGGAAGGAAGAGAGGAAGGAAGGAAGAGAGGAAGGAAGGAAGAGAAGAAGGATGAAGAGCGGAAGAGAGGAAGGAAGAGAGGAAGGAAGGGAGGAAGAAAGAAAAGAAGAGAGGAAGGAAGGAACGAAGAGAGGAAGGAAGAGAAGAAGGAAGGAAGAGAGGAAGAGAGGAAGGAAGGAAGGAAGGAAGGAAGGAAGGAAGGAAGGAAGGAAGGAAGGAAGGAAGGAAGGAAGGAAGGAAGGAAGGAAGGAAGGAAGGAAGGAAGGAGAGAAGGGAGAGAGGAAGATTCTATAATAATATTAATAATTATTATTGTTATTAATGTAAAGAACAATAATTTACATTAATGTCACTAATTAATGTTAATAGCAAAGCTCAGCAGCTAATTCAGTCCATGGGAACTGGGGGAATGGTTATTCTGGGAGCATTCCAAGGTTGGCTTTGAGAGCTCAGGGCAGATCCTGAGCTGCTGTGGGCAGAGCTGAATCCTTCTGCACCAGCTGAGCTTTTAACCCTCTCCGATCAGAGCACTGCAGTCCCTGTTGGCTGGCGATGTGGCTGCTGGAGTCACCAAGGAGGCAGGGGGAAAGCA